>CM061059.1:10738861-11338861 GCA_030762865.1 Paraleonurus japonicus | reverse complement strand
AACATGAAATTTTAGATAATATAATTACAAATTTTAATGCACAAATGTTAGACCAAGAAGAGTTTTGATGAGTTAAAAGGAGAAATCCAGATGAGCATACAACATTGATAAACAGCTCAGATCAGGATTTGGTTCTAAGCTGATCAGACTGGGTCAAGAGCTGATTAAGATTAGCTGGAGATCAAAGTCTACAAGTCATCTGAAGACAAGCTCAAAACTAGTCATCTGCAGGAGACGATCATGAAGAGCTCAGACGAGGTAAAGACAAGCTGAGTAGAATAAGAAAGGCAAGTCTTCACCAAGTCAGCTTCAGACGAGTAGGAAGAATCAGCTGAGGTCGAGAACAGTTATCAAGAATAGGTTTGTTAAGCAGTTTTCAGTTTGTTAGAATTAACTAACAAACTAACTGTCTTATCAGACTTATAAATAGGATTAGATTTTATTTTTCTAGATACTTATGCATATTCGATTTTTCACTTTATTCACTACTCAGATTTCAATCACAATCTTTTCACAAATATTTCTAGTGAGTTTTCAAAAAGTTCTAAGTGTTTTTAGAACACTTCTCTTGTAATCTTCAAAATCCAATACACACCGTAATAGCTAGATTTCTAGAAGAAGGGTTTAGGAGATTGAAGATTTGAAGATTTGTACAAGTTGTAAGTTGTAAGCTGGAAGTGAGAAAGTAAGCAGTAAGCAGAGTCCCTTCTTCAAATTGGAGAAGGAGAGTGGATGTAGGATTATTAAAATCCGAACCACTATAAATCCTGGTGTTATTTCTTGCTTTCTTTAGTTTCTGTTTGATTTACAATTGTGTTAATTCAAGATTAAAATTCAGAATCTTAACTAAAATCTGAATATCAACCTTGCTTTTGATCTTATAAAAAGTTGAGAATCCAATTATATTCCGCTGTGCTTAATCTGATATTTTGAATTGATTTTGAAAGATTTGAAAAATCTACAAAATCTATTCAAACCCCCCCCTTTCTAGATTTTGTTCTAGGAAGCTAACTCAAGGTTTTTAATCAACTCAACTTTCCGGGACCAACAACAAATTTAATTTAACAAAATGATACATATAATTAAAAATGTCGCTATCAGAGACAGGGGTGAAGGAATGCCCTTCAATTTCAGGTCCACAAGGTCAGATTGAAGATGATGAAGGGATACCTTTTAATTTTAGGTCAAGGTTCAGAGACGGTGGTGGATTTCTTAGTTCAAGCAACAATAAAAAGAGCTAGAGACAGTGGTGGGTTTTTTAGATGAAGCGATTTCCTGTTGATTGTAGAGATAATAAATGCCACTATCAGAGACGGTGAAGGGACAGTGGGTTTCTTAACTTAAAAAATTTCCTATTGATTTTAGATACAAGAAATTAATGTCATCAGAGACGGTGGTTAAGGGATGGTGGATTTCCTGTTAATTGTAGAGACAAGAAATACCCACTATCAGAGATGGTGGTGAAGGGATGCCCTTCAATTTCAGGTCCCAAGGTCAAATTGAAGTAGATGAAGGGATACCTTTCACTTTCAAGTCCAAGGGTTAGAGGAAAATAGGCTTAGAGAGCGGTTATAATTGAGCTTAGATAGTGGTTATAACCGCTCTCTATGAAACAGCTATGCAAGTAGGCGAGGGGCTTAGATAGCGGTTAAAAACCGCTATCTAAGAGGGGGGATTAGACAGCGGTTATTAACCGCTATCTAAGAGGGGGGCTTAGACAGCGGTTAAAAACCGCTATCTAAGGGGGGGAACTAAGACAGCGGTTGGGAACCGCTATGTAAGTGGAACGCTAAGACAGCGGTTGGGAACCGCTATGTAAGAGGAACCCTAAGACAGCGGTTGGAAACCGCTATCTAAGTGAATCCTTAGACAGCGGTTTTCAACCGTTATCTAAGCCTATTTTTTTTTTCGTTAATTTATTTAAAAACCTGTTTTCAAATATTAATTTCTAATCCCACTAATATTAATTTTAATTGGTTTTCAAATAAATAAATATAATTAAATATACAAAAAAGGTAACATCAAATAAATAAATATAATTAAATATACAAAAAACATGAAATATTTATATATCATAAAAAATTAATATATAAGTTACACGTTACCAAAATTTACGTACAAGAATAATATTATTACAAGAATCGATTGTATAAATACCCAAGCCAATCCATTTTCCATTTGTCCATTCTATCATTATTGTAAAAATTGATCCGAGGCGTATGCACAAACTGCAAATTACATTGAAAATTTAATTAAATAATACAAATTTTTATTTAATCAATAATAATTTAAATAAATCGATAAATCGACTTACTTCGAATGGAATGGTCGTCTCATAAGTCTGGATTATATCTTCAATGAAGCAACACACAAAATATCCACAGTGAATGCCATCTTGCTGCTTCAGAACCTATTGATTAACAATTAAAGTCACGTACTACAATTATATGATTATTAATTTCTATTGATTTGATAATAAGTTTACCTTAATATTTTTCCACATAACTTTATTGATAGATTGTGAGTTTTGCCCTGGAAGGCTACTCCGACACATTCTCATCACACTATATTATATTTAAAAAATAAAAATAGATTAGATATGCGTAAGTTTTAAAGTAAAATAAATCATAATATGAAAATATTAAAGATTAACTTACCCCTCCATAAATCTAACGAGATCAGGATGATGTGTATACACCCCACCCTTAGCTGGATCCATATAATACACAATAAGTGTAGTCGTATGTATGGCCACCAGCACCCAATGCTCACTACATTATATTAACAATATTTAAAACTAACCATTTATTTATATAAATATAAAATTTTATGATATATTTATTGTACTCACCCCACATTTGTTGGCCAAAAAATGAGATGGTCTCTCCCAGAAAATTTCATAATATGATGAACGACGTCCCTCATTAACTGCTCCGTCTGACCAAACATGCAACAGACTTGGGGGGAGATAAAGGAATACTTTCTACCTGTCTCGATATCTATGGAGAGATATACCTCGCCCAGATATCTTTTAACCAACACATGCAAATTAATATTTTATAAGAAAATTAAAATATATATATATATATATATGAAGTAAATGCTGAAAATTATTAATAAACACATACCTGAGGTAAAAAGTCATTGTGGTTGCACTCAACCATTTATCGTAGAGGACTTCATGCACATGATCCCATTGGATCAATTCCTCATACCCAGTCTGATGAAAGTGAGCATGAATGGGAACCGCAGCTAGACTGAAAGTGGCGGAGTTTACCATCAAGCACACCACATTTTGTACGGTGATGTCGTGGTCTAAGTCTCTGGGCATGGGATAACCCAATCGCCGTCTGCGCACACCAACAGTGGATTCCCTCAGTCTCTCTCTCTCACTATATGCGACATCCTTTGATTTTTGTGCGCTCTTTTTTGGAGTCGGCAATTTCTACAATCAATTTATATAATATTATTTAGAACAAATAAGATAATAAAGTTTAATATAACATGTATTTTACCTTCTTGTTGAGAGAGACCAAGTGGTGCGGCCATTCGAGAAAGTGTCCGACCGCCTCTCCAACTGTGGTAGCCTCTGCTTCTGGTTTTGGCAACGGTGAATCCTCTTGTCCGATTTCAGGAACATCAAGGGTGACTCTCACAAAACCAGGAGTGAGGGGACGACCATGGATCATTCCACTGGAGCTGTCATACAACATTCCAGTGGCCACCAACCGAGTTGGATGATCCAAATAGAGGTAACAAAGAGTCGCTGGTTGTTCAAAGAGGATATTCAGTTAGAAAATTTTAATATACTAGTCTTTAATTAAAATAAATACGAGACACATCTGATACCTGGGTGATGTTAACGAGAGGATCAAGGAAGTCATTTCTAGCATCAGCGGAAAACATAGATGGAGCACTGTTATCACAGCTAGCACCACTCGATGACGTCCCTTGTCTCATTTGTCTCTGATTTATGAGCTCCACTTGTTTAGCCAAATTAGCAACTTGCACCGAAAGGGACTCCACCATAGACATGGCCGCAATACCGGGTGCCATCGAAAGTAATGTCTTTGTGACGCCATATCCAGTACCCCGCATGCGCCCGGGATGCTCCTGACGATCTGTTTCCCGTGCAAACAGATCATCAGGGCCGATCGTGCGGAGGTCGTCGGGCGTCATGCTCTGAGATATGCGCTCTTGAATTGAAAGAATTTATTATTAAAAAATTTCAAATGAAATAATAATTTGTAATTCTGAGATAAAATAATGGATGAATTACCGCTTCTTCAATGATACGATGTGCTCTGTGGTCGGGAATATTCCCATCTCGACTCTTTCTTGTCTGATGAAATAATTCATAACGAGTAACAACAGGCGCACACTCTCCCGTTTTTCTTTTTTCTTCTTTCTACGATAATGATAAACATGTCCCCTTATTAGATATACTAAAAGTGAATATATAAAAAAAATTAAAATGTAGGATTTTGATCTCACCATATTCCCAAATGCGTGCATAGCCTCTAGAAGGTCCACGATATCGCTCCTCCGGATTGATATATTTATCCTCATTCCTAAGTTTTCTCTGGTACGGGCGCGTATTTGCAAGATCATCGAAAGAAGGTACAGAAACAGTGAAATTCTGAAAAGGATCATCGATTATGTCAACACCTTCATCGACGTGGTCGCTAATCTGGTAACTATTGTTACACTTGTTTGACAGAAGCACAATGGACCATTTCTTATTAACTAGGTCGGGGACATAGAAAATTTGTTGAGCTTGACTGGCCATTATATATGTGTCATCTCTGTATCCCACATTCTTCAAATCTACACGTACAAATCCAGAACTTTCAACTTGGACCCCGTTAGGGATCCTCACCCAACTACAATCGAAGATTGGTTCACGGTGACCAACATAGTCGAGTTCCCAAATGTTAACAATCTGTCCAAAGTAAGTAGTATTCGACTGATTCCATGCAGTTGCAGTAATGGACACCCCACTATTCTGCATTGTACTCGTGGCATCATGATCTCTGGTATAAAATGTGTATCCGTAAATAAGATAACACTTATATGAATACACATGCCTATCAGGCAATCTGGATAACCACTTAACTCTTTCTTTCACTGATTCTTTATTCTGTGACAACATATTTGCAACATAACCATTGAACCACTCAACAAACGTGCGGTTGTGCTCACCTTCAATCCATGATCTATCTCTGGTGGGAAATGACTTAGAAAGTGCCTGCATGTGCAGGTCAATAAAAGGAAGCACGTCGATCGTGTTGTGAAGTACGCACAAGTGCATCCGTTTTAGCTCCTTCATACTAACACTTACAGGTTGACCACCTGTAATGCCTTCACCATCCATCCTATTGGTGTACCAGGTACTTGGAAGTCCAATTGCATCGACATTCGGAATAAATTCAGACCAATACTCAACTGCTTCTTCTACTAAATATCGTTCTGCAATGCAACCCTCCGGCCTGAACATATTCATCACATACCCTTTCAGCACTTTCATATATCTCTCTACACTATACATCCATCTCATACGAGCAGGACCACACATCCTTGTCTCGTGTACCAAATGAACGGTTAGGTGAATCATTATATCAAAAAATGATGGAGGGAAATACATTTCAAGCTCACACAGCGTTCCCACAATCTATCTCTGAAAACCAAGCAATTTTCTAGGATCAATGACCTTGCTACTCATTGCCTTGAAAACCAACAAAGCTTTGTTATGGTTATGCGCACATTTTCAGGCAAGATAGAATGTATTGCAATGGGCAAGAAATTCTCCATGATGACATGATAGTCATGCGATTTCAAATTCATCAGTTTCACGCCATCATCTGAAACAAGTCTCTGTATGTTGGACGATAGCCCTCTGGTACTTTCACATCCTTTAGTGTTTGAAGAAACACTTTTCTCTCATTCTTGGACAAGGTGTGTGCAGCAGGAGGTAAGTACGGTGGTTTACCTTCTTTATACACAGGTGTCAATTCTGCTCTTATCCCCATCTCAACCATATCCATTCTTGCATTGTAACCATCCTTTGACTTGTTATCATCTAGCAGAGTATTGAGCAAGCTAGCACAAACATTCTTCTCCACGTGCATTAGATCAATGAAGTGTCTAACATACAACTATTTCCAGTAGGGCAATTGAAAAAAAATTGATTCCTTCTTCCAGCCGCTAGTGGGGAGACTCTTTGCGAAGTTTTTTCCATATTGTGTGTTGACATTCTGCATCTCGTTCAATACATCTTGACCTGACAATAAACGTGGTGCTTCACGTTCCTCGATTGTGCCATCGAATGCATCGGCCATTGTTCTATACTTATGCGTTGGCTCCAACCACCTCCTATGTCCCATAAAAACAGTCTTCTTACAATGACTTAAACGAATGTGATGTGTGTTCGCAGTACAACAAGGACATGCATGGGCCCCCTTCACACTATTCCAGATACATTCCCATAAGCGGGGAAGTCATTGATAGTTCCAAATAGCATGACCTTCAACTTGAAATTCTTCTTTCTACAAGCATCATACACATCCACACCCTCATCCCAAAGGAGCTTCAAGTCCTCTATCAAAGGAGCCAGATATACATCTATGTCGTTACCAGGTTGTTTGGGTCCTGATATCAATATAGACAACATCATGTAAGTGCGCTTCATGCACAACTCAGGTGAAAGATTATAAACCATCAGAATCACCGGCCATGTACTATGGTTGGTACTTTGGATACCGAATGAATTCATTCCGTCAGTTGAGAGAGCAAGACGCAAGTGTCATGGCTCGTTGTCAAATTCTGGATGTCTGGCATCAAATGTCTTCCACTGGGGTGAATCAGCAGGGTGTCTTAGCAATCCATCATTGATCTTATCATCATGATGCCAAGTCAAATTTCTAGCATCCACAATGCTACTATACATTCTTCTGAATCTTGGTATTATTGGGAAGTACCACATCACCTTCGCGGGAGATTTATTTTTCAGTTATCTCTTCTTCCCACACTTGAGACATTCATCGAGGTATGCATACTCCTTCCGAAACAAGATACAATCACCCGGGCAAGCATGTATTTTCTGATGTGTTAACCCGATGGACTTAAGCATTTGTTTAGCCTCATATGCTCTCGTAGGCAGTACATTTCCATCGGGCAATAGGCCGCTAACTGCTTCCAGCATACTTGTGAAGCACGCATCGGACAACTGGTGTGCTGCTTTTAGGTTGAACAATATCAACACAACTGACACTTTTGTTGCCTTCTTACACCCGGGCCAAAGGGGCAATCCAGCATCATCCCTTAATTTCTCTGACATATAAGGGTGATCTCGCAGATTTGTGTTATCCCCACTCAATTCTTCATCGCTCGGTACATCTCCGAAACTATCCTCATTCACTGTATCTTCAAACCTGAAGTCAGTTCCTAGGTTACTTGAGATACATTCATCTCTTCTCTCACCATGAAATGTCCAAACGGTCCCATTCCTATACTCCTCTGATAATCTATCTGCTCGAACCCACTTTCGATCCATATAAAACTAGAGATGCCTACATAGATTAAACCGAAAAGCACACGAGTTGAGTCTATATAACCTCTAGCTAGAGCATGCTATAAATCAGAGCCTAAGTCTTAATGTGCTTATAATACTAATTACTATGTATTCTATCATATCTATTCTATTTTAACTAACTTTAAAAGATAAATTCTCTTTAAAAAATTCTCATATTAACATTCTTTAGAAAAATATGTATCATATTTTAATTTATTTTTCTTTTATATTGGCAAAGTCATAGTAAACTTTTTGTATGGTGTAATTGATTTGCATTATATATGTATTTAAAATAATTTTAGATATTTTATTAAAATATATAAGCTTGATAGTATTAATTATTTCATTAAATAAATATTAATATAATCTTTTTACTATAAATCATAATTGCAAACTAGAGTATCATAATTCCAAATAACTAATATATTTTTAATTATTTTAATCTTTTTTTACATAAAAAGAATAATTGAATTTCAAACTATAAAGTAATAGAATATCAAATTTTAATAAAATTTTGTGAATTGAGGATAAAATAATAATTACAATAAAATAAAATTGCAAAATTTTAGGAAATTAGTATCATTACAAGAAATTTAATATTTCCATTTATATTAAGAATTTAATATAAACATGACATATAAATAAACAAATTAAATTATATAAAAATTAATAAAAAATTATCTAAACTCATCAATTAATGCAATAAATGATGAAAACTTTAACAACTCATGTTATCTAAACTAAATAAACCATAAACACTCCTCCTTAACATATATCATATCAAATTTCATCATTTAATTGCAAAATTAGAACACAACCAATTTCATCATTTCAAATCAAATTATTAACTTCATCATAGAACAACCAATTTGAAACAAAACTTCATCTCTTTCATGGCAACTTCATCTATGAAATCTGTTGATGTCGCATGTGATGTTATCACATATTCCGCTACATCAGAATTTGACCCTTTCTTTCTTCATATACTAACTTTTATTCTCTAACTGTTCAATGTTGTAGTAGATGTTGTGACATTGCAGGTTGAAGATCTAGAATGTTCTACAAGGATCTGGAATGAAGACTGAGTCAAATGTTGCTGCGGATGCTGTAACATCAAGTACAACATTGAGGATGGATTCCAGAATCTTCCACAAGGATCCAGAATTCAAGACTAATTCCAGAAAGATTTAGAAGGACCTAGATCATGCGGTTGCAGGAGTTAACCACGAAATCAACTAGCTACATGGACGGTTAATTGAGAGAATTAAGGGGAAGTTATTTTGGAGTCTTTCTAGATCCATCTACAAGGATGTTAGGTCCCTTTTAGAAAGAGTTTAAACACGAAAACGAGATGCCCTCTAATGATAATCTAGAAGGGGGGGATGAATAGATTATCAAAAACTTTTTCGAGCTTAGATAATCTATCAACTCCAAAATCAGTTTTAACAGCGGAAATAATTTTGATTAAACTCACTTCAAATAGGATCTAAAGCTTTATCAGATAAATTGAATTTGCGATCAAGAAATAATCAAAGTAAATAAGTAAAAAACTGAAAGAAATAACACCAGATTTATAGTGGTTCGGATCAAACGATCCTACGTCCACTCTCCTCCTTCAACTTGAAGAAGGGACTCTACTTACTGTCTTTCTTCTTTCTTTCTTTCTTCACTTACAACGTATATCTTCAGCCTTACAAGTTGATGCTATCTCTATTTGGCTTTTGAAGATTTACAAAGAAAATGGTGTTCTATAAACACCTGAAAATGAATGAACACTAAGTGTGTTTGTGAATGATACAAATGATAGTGAAGTGAACTTTGAATTCTCAGATTTCTCAAGTGCTAAAATTGCTATATTGTAAAGTTTCTCTCTCGTGTCTAAAATTCTGAATCTCTGAATCTATTTATAGATCTTCTGTTGATGACGGTTATAACTCCTTGATTCTGTTTGAGGTTGGTTGTAACTGATTAACCGATTCTTGAAACCGTTTCTTGTTTGGTTGTAACTAACTCTTGAATTTGACTAACTCTTCTAGCTTGTCTGATTCTTCACCCTGTTTGAATCTTTTCACCTGTCTCGATTCTTCACCCCCGTGTCGATTCTTTACCCCGTCTCGATACTTCATCTTGTGCGGTTCTTCATCTTGTCTCGATTATGTCATTGTTTTGAACTTCTATATCGATCTTCTACCTTGTTTGGTTATGTCATCATCTGTTTTCTGTCCTTGTCTCTTTCTGACTTCCTTTGAATCATCCCTATCTTATTCTTCCTATACTTAATTTAGAGTTCTTATTACATCAGCTGACTATACATTATCTCCAGCTGGTCATCCTAGTTTTACACTTTAACTCATCAAAACTAAGTATATTTTTATCCCAACAATTTCCCCCTTTTTGATGATGTTAAAACATAGCTCAAGAAAAGAGAAATGTTAGTAATCTCAAAGATATGGATATACACTTAAGACACTTAGTCATATTATTGAAGCACTTAGTTTTATTATCAGATGATGATAAGATCATGAAGTAGATAATCAGAGTAATACACAAGAATCATACACCTAGAGCACTTTGTTCATAGAAACAGATGATCAGGTATTCAAAAAGCTTTGTTCAACCAGCTTATGAGTAAGAGTCAAAAGATCAGCATAGGAGTCTTAATTTATTTTATTTAGTTTGATTAACTATGTAAGAGTCTTAGTCAAGTTATGTTATAAGAATTGATTAGTTACACATATATGTTTCAAGAAAATTTAAAGATTTATCAACAGATTATGAGAATAGGTCAAAAGTTTTATTCACAGAATTCCATTACTTCAGCTTCATGTAAGTTCAGACAAGATTCAGATAGGATAAGAAAAGAAAAGATTTAGTCATACCATCGTTTCTCTTCTGGAACCTTGAGCCAGTCAAAGACTCGATTCTTTATAGATATGGTTTCTCCACCCTCTGCGAGATCAGCTAAGGATTCGGCTTTAATGATAAGCTGCTTGATCTTCTCTAGGTCTAGATGACCATCAGCTGTTAGAGGGGGTTCCATCTGAGAATAAGCTGGTGCGACTACATCAGAGTTGAATTCCTTGTGAGCAAGGTTGATTAGATATTGATACATATGAGGGTCCTTTTCTTCCAGCCAATTATGAAAAGCTTCATTCTCATCGAGTCCCCATTTAATGGCTTTGCAGACATGGAACTGGAAGATCCAGTCCACTTCATATGGCCTCCACTTTGCCTGATCTGCCATTAGTAGAACTTCCTTGGGAACTACTTCACTTCGATAAAATGGCCTTAGAACTTCTTCCCCTTGCTCGTCTGTTAATTTCTGAACCCATCTTCTCAAAGAGCGATCGTAGAATTTTCCTGCTGCCTTTTCCTGCTCCCTCATTTTCTTTGCATCTCGTCGCTTGTATTTTTCTTTTTCATTTCTTTTTCTCTTTCGGATCTTCTCCTCTTCATCTATCTCAGCTTGTGTTTTCTTTGGAATTTGAGCTGTTTGAGTTGTTCTAGATGATCCAGAAGGAGATGTCATCTGAGCAGGATCTTGCACAAAAATAATCCTTGGCTGTGATACTGGGTTCAGCTCCTCTTATCTTTCTGACCTCCTCTGCCTTGTCCTCATCTTTCCTCCTCTCGTCTTCTGCTTTCAGTAGCTCTTCAAACAGCTCCTCCAACTTCATGTTCAGGGCAATGATCTTGTCATCTTGCTGGTCTATCCTTTTCTTGAGCACACTATCTTCCACCTTTTTAGCATCAGCAAAACGGGTGTTGCAGATAGTGGCTACTTGTTCAATTTGTCCTACGAGTTCTTCTCTCACATGCCCTGTCTTATGATCAAGCTGGTCATATCGTTTCTTCTGTCCGACCTCAGCTCGTCTGAACTCATCCTCCATGAACTTCTTAATGATCGTCGTCTGCCTATCTTTCTCCATAGCCAACTGCATTTTCAGTACTTGATGAAATGATGCCTCCTTGGCTTTCCAGGCTTCTCGTACTTGATTCTCAACTGAATCCTTGATTTCGGTATAGGCAGAGCGAACGTACTGTTTGACCCATTCATCCTGAGAGTTCATCTCCTTGGCCCATGCTTTGCCTTCTTAAGCGCAGCCATCATTTCTCATGTGTCGATCATAGAAAAATATAGATCAATCTTGGTTTTTTCTTGAATTGCAGCTTCTATATTTTCCTTGATTGAAGAAGTTATCATCTCTGGAACAAGCTGTAGAGCATTCAGACTAGCTCTCTTTAGACTTAACACCTCCTCCTTAAGCATGTTAAACTCGGATATAGACACAGACGTTGAGGGTCCTGCGACTTCTTCTGATGGAGAAGATAGAGTTAAATCTATCATTTCCATAGGAACATCAATATCTGCTTTTTGATCTGGCTGGAGGAGAATCAGCCCAATGTGCGATTATGGTTGGCTCCTCCACTAGCAGTGACTCTGGCTGCCCATTCTATGTGTGCCTCCCCACCTGTATCCATCTCGGTGGCTCATCGGCGACTCCATCAAGTTCCATCTCGGCTCCATTCCGGTGTCATCTTCGCCAAAACTGGCTCAGCCTCCATTCCTTCCCTAGCCGTCTCCGGCTCCACTTGTCTTTCTTCCTCTGCCTTTTTCTGAGCCTCCTCAGTAGCTGGCATGTCTACGAAGTATACCCTGTGAAGGATATAATCAAAGAACATGCTCTCCGTTAAGATATTTGTAAAGGATTTAAGCTTGGCTCTCTTCAGCACTTCCTTCTCCCATATAGACAGGTTGTTCCCACCAACCTCAGCTATGAGGATAGCTGTCTCCTCAAAGCCTCCTGTCCTTAACCTCCATAGGAGCCATACATCAACCAGCTCTTCCAACAGCTTGGGTTCGTTTTGAAGGTTGTGCTCTTTTCTCAAGAGAAATTTCTACCCAATCACCCGAAGAGATTCCTCCGTTGGTCCCATGACTCCAGTAGGATTAGGAAGAAGGGAGTATAGATGGGGTTCTGTTTGTGAGGTGGATAGGAAAGAAAATGGGTCAGATGAGGGTTGAGATTGGTTTGGACGTTCGGGAGTAGACCGTGTTAGAGGCTCAGAGGCAGCGGCCTTGTCTGCCCCTTCATCGCCAGGTTGGGATGATGTGGGTGAGTCTTCAGCCTCAGATGAGGAAGAAGATGATGTGGTGGGTTGGATTTGCTCGACTTCTTCTGGCTCTTCTCCAGATGAGACTTCCACCATTTCTGTCTCAGACTTCCCAGCAGCGACACTTCCCCCTTGGGAAGCTGTCCTGTCCTCCTTTTCTTCCTCTTCACCCTCAGTCTCAGTTTCCTCCTCCTCAGATGAGGGTTCATCGGCTAACACTGTCTCCATTTTTTTCTTTCCCTTGGCTTTAGAAGCCTTCTTCTTAGGTGATGGAGGTGGAGTGTCTCCTTCTGAATCTGTTGGTCCAAAGGGTTTCTCATCCTTGATGAGCAGACCCTTTTGCTTGGTGAACTTCTTCACCCCTGTCTCCCAGTCCAGCTTGTCTGTCCCAATCTTGTGTTCAAGTATGATAGTGATCCTTGCCGTCATACTTGTTATCTTGGTCAGCGACCATCTAATCAGCTCCTTTGACACCTCTGTCTTCACAAACTTCTTCCTTTCCTCCATCAGTCGGGAGTACACTGTCTGAGCCCAATTAATATCAGCTCCGTCTATGATGGACCTCAGACAGCATATCCTCGGCTTAGTCAATCCGTCTTGACTCTGCTGCTCCCCCAGTATGCACTTCGTCAAGATGAGCATCAGAAGTCGATATTTTCTCCTCAGCATCCCCTTTTTCAAATTTGCGGTTTTATTTTTCTGGGATCTTCTTGCCATCAGTTTATAACTTTCTAAATACTCCTCCGCCTTATACAGAAATGGATTGCCGTCGGTGGTGCTTAGACCAAAAATCTCACCAATATCAGCAATGGATACATGAACCTTTCTACTCTTTTCCAGGGTTCGAATTCGAGTTTCTAACCCAGTTTCTGTCGACTTTGCTCTGGTTAAAAATTCTGCAGCAATATCGTCAAGGGTTTTGGGTTTGGTAGGTTTCATCGAACAATATTTCTTCAAGCCTCTGGATTCGAGAAGTTGAAGAATTTCTCTTGTTTCTGGATCAGTGGAAATATCCCACTCTACATACATCTCTGATTTTGTTCGATCTCTGATAGAGGCAAGATCGTATTCGTATTTTGATTCTCGGGGTTTTCCAGTGTGTCCGCCATTGAAACTTGATTTTGGAAGATTTTGAGAGGGAAAAAGATTCTTGAGAGAATATGAATAGAAAATTATGTGCGTAAGTTATTATGCACACGTTTTCCTATTTATATGTAGAGATTTAATAATAAACTAATCAGAACTAATAATGACTGCAAAAGTATAGATTTTGGCTTTCGTGCCAGCATTAAATGCAATTATGCTGATTTATTTTGAAAAGTGCACGAATAATATTAAATATGTCGCGTGCGTGAATATTGACGATTCATATTTCAGAAATCGCCTTCAATTTATGCGCGTGAATGTCACTCGGTGTATTTCAAAGCTTTATTTGATAAAATTTGGTCCGATAGTAACTTCTCTCGACAAGAAGTAACTTGATTTGTAAAATCTTTTGATTAATTGGAGAGATAAACTGAAATATTATCTCTTTTATTTTTAAAAGAATATCTTTTAAAATCGAACCCTTTATAAAATTTTAAAACAAATTTCAAGAAGGACTACTGAGTTAATTCAATTTTTGAATAATTAACTAATTATGAAATTAAATTCACATATTAATTATGTGATTTAATAGACATAATTTTTTAATAAGAGTTTAAGAAACTCCTGTAAAATTAATCGTGTATCGGGTTTGAACGTCGTCATTTCTTCTTGTAATCCATTCTACTAAGGTTATTATCAGTGACTTGAGAATTTCTGAAACCAAACACTTGAACAAAACATTAGTATCTCCTAAAGTAATTTAGACAAGGTACTCATACTCATCTGTCTTGTGATCGATCAGCTGACTATGATGTATTTGTCTGAATTACTCTATGTTTAGACAAATAAATATCAAGTTAGTTTAAATCAATAGATGAATCCTTGATTCTTGATTCCTTAGAGGAAATCAATGATATCAGCTCTATGATTATCCATATGATTTTTAACACATCTGATATTATTTTCCAAACATAATAACATAAGCGATAGAGACAAAATGGAATATAACAGCTGGATTATATATCAGCTGAGGTAGCATCTAATAATCCTAATTTTAAAGAAAGATCTTTGAACCTTGTCTCCGCTAGAGGTTTTGTTAATAAGTCTGCTCTTTGATAATCAGTCAGGATTTTCTCAAGTCTGATATTACCTTTTTCCACATGATCCCGAATGAAGTGATGACGAATATCAACAAGTTTGCACCTGGTATGTAAGACTGGGTTCTGGGTAATAGCTATGACACTATTACTATCACAAAAGATTGGTACATCTTTGGTGATAATGTTATAGTCCCTTAGCTGTTGACTGATCCAGATTAGCTGAGAACAACAACTTCCAGCTGCCATGTACTCAGCTTCGGTAGTAGAAGTAGCTACAGAGGTTTGTTTCTTAGACAACCATGAAATCAACTTACTTCCCAGAAATTGGCAAGTTCCAGATGTAGATTTCCTATCTATCTTACACCCACCAAAATCTGAATCTGAGTATCCTGACAACTCAAAGTTGTCGTCAGCTGGATACCACAGCCCTACATAGATTGTACTTTTCAAATACTTTAGAATCTTCTTTGCAGCTTCAAGATGACTCTTTTTAGGTTTAGCTTGAAAACGTGCACATACACCCACTGCAAAAGAAATGTCAGGTCTACTAGCAGTTAAGTATAAAAGAGAGCCAATTAAACCTCTATACTGTGTCTGATCGGTGTCTTCTCCTTTCTCATCTGGATCCATTGAAAAATTTGTCATCATAGGTATTTTGGCTTCTCGGCTGGTACCTATTCCAAATTTTTCAATAAGATCTTTGGTGTATTTTGCTTGACTTATGAAAATTCCTTTCTTTGTCTGCTTAATTTGAAGTCCAAGAAAGTATGTCATATCTCCCATCATGGACATTTCAAATCTGTTCTTCATAAGATGACTAAATTCTTCACACAAGATTAGGTTAGTTGATCCAAAAATAATATCATCAACATAGATTTGTACTAACAAGAGACCTTTATCAGATTCTTTCCTAAATAAAGTTCTATCTATTTTACCTTTTACAAAACCATTTTGAATTAAATACTCAGATAATGTATCATACCATGCTCTAGGGGCCTGTTTAAGTCCATATAGAGCTTTCCTCAGCCTGTAGACCTTGTCTCCTTTGACAAAGCCTGGAGGTTGCTCTACATAGACCTCTTCGGCTATGACTCCGTTTAGAAATGCAGATTTCACATCCATTTGGAACACAGTAAATCTTTTATAAGCAGCATAAGCTAAGAACAATCTTATGGCTTCAAGACGAGCAAAAAGGTTTCATCATAATCAATTCCCTCTGATTATGAATAACCTTGTGCAACCAATCTAGCCTTATTTCTTACCACAATGTTGTTCTCATCTCTTTTGTTCTTAAAAACCCATTTTGTTCCAATAACTTTTTGATGATGAGGTCTTTCAACAAGCTCCCATACATCTTGTCTTTGAAATTGATTTAATTCTTCTTGCATTGCATTTATCCAATTGGAGTCCGTTAGAGCTTCAGTAATAGTTTTAGGTTCGAGCAAAGATACATAACAACTAAACAGACAGTCTTGGTTTATCTGTGTCCTTGTCTGGACTCCAGAATCTAGACTTCCGATTATCTGTTCAGCTGGATGATAAGTTGATACTCGTTTACCTTTATCTTTTACTGAGTATGAAGTCTTATCTGAGATATTTTCATCAATTGGTTCTGTATTACCTTCAGGAATATCTTCTAGTCCATTTGGTAGTGTAGTCGTCTGATCAGGTGATATGGAAGAACTTTCAGCTTCCTTATCTTTATTCATGTCTGATGTGTCCTCCTCATCTGATTCCGACTCTGGTAAGTAGAACTTGACTGATTTCTTGATATTTAATCTGTTAAGATCTTCAGCTATCTTGGTGACATCATCTGTACTTTCAGACTTAGAAATTTCGTCAAAAACAACATGTGGTGTTTCTTCTACACATAATATAATCTTATTAAAAACTCTATATGCTTTGGATACAGATGAGTATCCTAAGAATATCCCTTCTGCAATCTTAGCATCAAAAGTTCTTAATTTTGATTTTCCATTATTATGGATGAAACACTTACAGCCAAATATATGGAAATATGAAATTTTTGGTATTCTACCCTTCCATATTTCATAAGGAGTTTTGAATTTATCTTTCACAACTAAACACCTATTTTGAACAAAACATGCAGTATTAATGGCTTCTGCCCAAAACCTGTGTGGAGTTTCATACTCAGATAACATCGTCCTTGCAGCTTCCTTCAAGGTTCTGTTTCTCCTTTCTACAACTCCATTTTGTTGGGGTGTTCTTGCAGATGATGTTTCATGTGCTATACCATTCTCAGTACAATAGTTAGTAACAAACGAGTTTAGAAACTTAGTACCTTTATCACTTCTAATCTTGACAATATTTAGTCCTTTTTCATTTTGAATTCTTTTGAGAAATTCTGGAATTTTTGTCTGATCTCATTCTTTTTGTACAAGAAAATAACCCAAGTGAATCTAGAAAAATCATCTACAATCACTAAAGTATACTTTCTTCCACTAAAACTTAGAGGTGTAACTGGACCAAAAAGATCCATGTGTAAAAGTTCCAAAATCCTTTCTGAAGCAGGACCAATTATTGTTTTGAAAGAAGTTTTGGTTTGTTTTCCTTTTTGACAAGCATCACAAATATGATTTTTCGAAAATATTTTATCTGGAAGTCCTTTGACTAAAGATTTTCTTGCTATTTTGTTAAGAGTTTTGAAATTTAAATGACTAAGACGTTTATGCCATAGCCAACTTAAATCTTCTGAACTCTTAGTAATAAGACAAGTATCCTTAGGGCAACTCTTGAAATTTGCAACATAGATATTACCTTGTCTGACTCCAGCAAGTAAAATATTTTCGTTTAAACCATCCAAAATATAACATGCATCATGAGTGAATTTTACACAATATCCTTTGTCACAAAATTGTGAGAAAGATAATAGATTATGCTTCAATCCTTCCACAAAATAAACTTCATTAACCTGGACATCTCCAATCATTAGAGTTCCAACTCCTTTGGTTAGACCAAAATTGTTGTCACCGAACATTACCCGAGGTCCATCTATCGTCTGATAGTTAGAAAGAAGTCTTTTCTCATAAGTCATATGCTTAGAACATCCACTGTCTATATACCAGATGACTTCAAGAACATCTTCTCTTTCAACTATCTCCTTATTTTTCTGCAATCACAAATTAATTCTTAGGTACCCTTTGTGTATTGGGTCCTTTCTCGTCAAGTTGATACTTAGGTATCCAGATAAACACATCCAAGTTTTTCAGAACCAGTGATTGAATTTTGCAACCATATCTGTCTACTAATATCAGACTATCTAGATCAATTTTATTTAATTGATCTCTAGTGATTGTCTTATATCTTGGAAAGAATGGATATGACTTGCTTCTTCCATCAAAACCATTATACTTTGAAAATGACTTTGATTTAGTCTTTAGATTTCTTTTAGAAACATTTCTCCTCATCTGTATTTTCTCTTTAGATATATCAGATGAGGTGATTTGCTCCTTAGATTTCTTTGGACTAATTTCTGTCTTTTCCATAGTCTTAGTGGCTTTGACAAAAATTCTTGGTTTTATAGGATCATTCAGTTTATTTTTATCAAAACCTAATCCAGATTTATCATAAGACTTCTGAGAAGTACTGAAGATGTTATCAATCGTGGACTGAGAATTATTAAGATGTCCTAACTTGAGATTTAATTCTCTGTTAGTTTTCTTAAAATTCTCATTCTCCATATTGATATTTGAAAATTTAATTTTCAAAGTACTCAATTCTTTTTCCAACTTATTGGTTTTCTCGCACGAGGAACTAGTAGTAATCTTAGATTGACATTCCCCTTGAATGTACAATCCAGATTATTCCTTGTCCCTGTCTGATGTTCCTTTGTTAGATTAAGAATTTGATTCTTTAAACTTAAATTTTCAGTTTCTATCTGTTTATAAGCAGATAAAGCTGTCTTCAGATCTTTTAGAAGTTTGTTAATAAGACATGGATCAGATTCAGATAGGTTATCACAATCATTATCCGAGGAAGAGTAATAGTTTACCTCTTTAGCCATTAGGCATATGTCATCATCCTGTTCCAAATCCGGATGAGGATGAGGACGATGTTGTTTCATGTACTTCCTCTTTTACGCTAGAAGAGCTCATTGATCTGCATACCTCCTATCCCTTTCTTTCCTCTTTTCTTCTCTCTCTCTTGGAGTAAGTTGAGGACAATCATAACTATAGTGACCGGGTTTATTGCGGGTATAATGAGATATCTCCTCTATCTCGATTTAGGACTAGTATCTCCTCGTCGATTGGTGATTTATACCTTTTCTTTGAATCCTTCTTCTTGTCATTATCTGAATACTTCTCTTCCTTATCTGATTTATACTTTTGGCGATTAAACCTATCTCTCTTATTCCTTTTATACTTCATCTTGAGTCTCTCATATCGTCTGATTAATAATGTCATTTCCTCCTTTACTGACAAATCTGATGCCTTAGAAATCTTGTCAGAATCTTCTTGATGAAGAAATGCCACAGTCTTTCCAGAAGTAGATGACTCTGCCTCATCTTCTTCATCTTCAATGTGTATATCATATTCCAATGCTTTCAGATGAGAAAATAGAGTATGATGTGATATAGATGACAGGTTCTGTGTTGCTTTGAGAATATTTGCTTTTTTCCTCCATCTTTTGCTCAATGATCTGAGTACCTTATTATTAATTTCTCTCAGTGTAGGTTTTACTCAAATCAGCAGCTTTGTTCACTAGATTAGTCAATCTCACATCCAATTGATCCACAGTTTCTCCATCTTTCATCTTGAATGTGTCAAATGCATGTAAAACGGACAGCAGCTTATTTTCTTTAACTTGTTCTGACCCTTCACAGACATTTGCAAGAGTCTCCCACATATCCTTAGCAGTTTTACATCTCTTTACCTTTTCTATCCAGTCTTTGCTCAATGTCTCTATAATTTCTGTCCTTGCTACCTGATCCAAATTGTGAATTTTCCTTTCATCAGTAGTTAACTCAGCACTCTTCTTTTCTTGTTGACTTCTTGTAACAGAAGATTCTGCTCTAGTGCTAACAACTCCATGATAGAATTTTATCGGACCTTCCTCAAGAACCTCTTCCATACGGTCATGAATGGCCTTCAAATGATTCTCCATTCTGAACTTTCAATAGTCATATTCTTCGATAGAAAAAACTCGCAAACTCCGGATTTCTTACTTTTAACGAGAAGACATCGTAATTCAAGATGCTAAACGACGACTTTATCAGAAATGTTAGTGACTCAATGATAAGAAATCAGATTTCAACAAGAACTCAGAAATTTCAAGACCACAAATCTTCTATCGTAATGACTTAACACTGCTCTGATACCACTTGTTAGGTCCCTTTTAGAAAGAGTTTAAACACGAAAACGAGATGCCCTCTAATGATAATCTAGAAGGGGGATGAATAGATTATCAAAAACTTTTTCGAGCTTAGATAATCTATCAACTCCAAAATCGGTTTAACAAAGCGGAAATAATTTTGATTAAACTCACTTCAAATAGGATCTAAAGCTTTATCGGATAAACTGAATTTGCGATCAAGAAATAATCAAAGTAAATAAGTAAAAACTGAAAGAAATAACACCAGATTTATAGTGGTTCGGATCAAACGATCCCTCGTCCACTCTCCTCCTTCAACTTGAAGAAGGGACTCTACTTCTGTCTTTCTTCTTTCTTTCTTTCTTCACTTACAACGTATATCTTGACCTTACAAGTTGATGCTATCTCTATTTGGCTTTTGAAGATTTACAAAGAAAATGGTGTTCTATAAACACTGAAAATAGATGAACACTAAGTGTGTTTGTGAATGATACAAATGATAGTGAAGTGAACTTTGAATTCTCAGATTTCTCAAGTGCTAAAATTGCTATATTGCAAAGTTTCTCTCTCGTGTCTAAAATTCTGAATCTCTCGAATCTATTTATAGATCTTTCGTTGATGACGGTTATAACTCCCCGATTCTGTTTGAGGTTGGTTGTAAATCGATTAACCGATTCTTGAAACCGCTTCTTGTTTGGTTGTAACTAACTCTTGAATTTGACTAACTCTTCTAGCTTGTGCGATTCTTCACCTGTTTTTGAATCTTTCACCCGTCTCGATTCTTCACCCCGTCTCGATTCTTTACCCCGTCTCGATACTTCATCTTGTGCGGTTCTTCATCTTGTCGATTATGTCATTGTTTTGAACTTCTATCGATCTTCTACCTTGTTTGGTTATGTCATCATCATTTTTGTTCTTGTCTCTTTTCGACTTCCTTTGAATCATCCCTATCTTATTCTTCCTATACTTAATTTAGAGTTCTTATTACATCAGCTGACTATACATTATCTCCAGCTGGTCATCCTAGTTTTACACTTTAACTCATCAAAACTAAGTATATTTTTATCCCAACAAAGGATCTATGGTTGAAGCCAAGGACGTCTATAAATAGAAGACCGAGGACTTCAGCACTGGCAAGGAATATCCAAATATCAATTGTTGAGTGCGTTAGTGCATCCAAGAGATAGGGCCGTTATTCCCCCTTTACGTTGGTACTTGTGCATGTAGGTTTATTGAAGTGTCATTAAGCGTAGATGTCTTTGATACTTGATTTACTTTTAACGGTGTAATATTTTGTAATACTACACTTAGCCGTTTAAGAGTCAATAGGTGATATTGAGTCTTTATTTTCCGTTGTAAAGGTTCTATCTTGGAAACTCTTTACACAAACTTTTGTATTCACTCTCGAATTAGTGAAACGTTTCGCCGACAGGCATCATAGACTTTAATTAACAAGTCTATGAAAAATTTACCCCTTTGCATTGTAGTGTTAGTCTTCCGCTGTGTTTCACATTCTGATATTTAGATGTTGTAATGCATGCCATAACATTCAGTACAACATCATTCTGTTTTACACTACACGCACACTTTCAGTTGGCACCAGAGCCTAAAACTTGACGGTACTAAGTTTTGATCCTGTGTTTTAGTGTGTCTTTTTATTTTGCAATGGAGTATCCACTCTCTCAGTCTGTTAGGCCTCCTGTTCTTGATGGGACAAACTATGCCTATTGGAAGCCAAGGATGCGGATGTATATCAAATCCATAGATGAACGTGCTTGGAGGAGTGTTCTTTCTGGATGGACAGCCCCGAGAACTCAGCCTGATAATGAAGGAGAAATTCAAGTCAAACGTGAACTGGACTGGACAAATGATGAAAGCACAATTGCTAGTTACAATTCTAAAGCCTTAAATGCAATTTTTGTCTCAGTTGATATGACTATGTTCAAAATCATATCTAATTGTGTCAGTGCAAAAGAGGCTTGGGATCGTTTACAAGAGCATTGTGAGGGGTCTGATAGTGTTCGTAGAACCAAACTACGAATGCTCGGCACAAAGTTCGAGAACCTGAGAATGAAGGAAGATGAAACCATTTCATCTTACAATGAACGTGTCACGGAGATTGCCAATGAAGCTCAACTACTTGGAGATCCAATTTCTAATACCAGGTTAGTGCATAAGATTTTACGTTCTGTTCCTAAAAGATTTGACGCAAAAATTTGTGCTATAGAAGAAGCAAAGGACACAGATACGTTAAGTCATAATGAGCTAATAAGCATTCTTAAGACCTATGAGATCAACTTCATCCAACCAGAGGAGAATGATGGCAAAAAGGTTGTTGTTTACAAAGGAGAAGCATCTTCAAGTGATGTACATCAATCTTATGTTACCGAGATTGATTCTGATGAGGATGTGACGGACCTATGTTGTAACAATCCTGACAACATCGCCCTGCTGACAAAGAAGTTTAACTCCTACCTGAGGAAAATGATGAGCAGATCCAAGGGGAATATCCAACCAAAGATTCAAATCAACACAACACCTACCCCCGAAAGAAGGAGAGATCAGAATCAATCAAGGCAAACTGAAAGAGGTAGTAAACCAAGGTATGATCCTAAATTCAGAAAATCAGTTAAGTGTGATGCATGCACTGGATTTGGACACTATGCAAATGAGTGTGAAAATACCAGACTTAGGAGAAAACTGAATTTTAATGCTACCTTAAGTGATGACTCAGATAATGAAAATGATGATTCAAAAGATGAGGAACTTGCTTTTTATGCTAAAATTGATTATGATGACTCTCTGGATGATGATCTGGATGACTCTGACTCAGAT
The DNA here is from genome assembly GCA_030762865.1 of Paraleonurus japonicus. Classification (NCBI taxonomy): domain Eukaryota; kingdom Viridiplantae; phylum Streptophyta; class Magnoliopsida; order Lamiales; family Lamiaceae; genus Paraleonurus; species Paraleonurus japonicus. The sequence goes on along the minus strand of CM061059.1, from coordinate 11,315,824 downwards.
GTTGCATCAGATGTTACAACATTCGAAGCAACATCATATCAAAATTCTCCAGATTTGAACAGTTTTATTGGGTGTGTTGATGAAACAGATAACACTTCTGAAGAAACAAAAATTGATGAATCTGACTATAAAAATTTGTTAGACAAATGTGCTGAACAAGCTCAATCTCTAGAGTCTTTAACTAAAGAGAATGATGATTTGAAAGAAACAGTGACTAAACTAGAAATCATACTTACCAGAAGGGACCTGGAAATTTCTAAGCTAAAAGAGGAACTGAAAGGAACTTCCTTGAGTTTTAAGAAATATACAAAAAGTTCTTCTGATATGAATGATGCTCTAGTAGTTGGTCAGTCTAATAAATTTGGTTTGGGATATAAAAACGAAACTTCTTTTATGTTTGAGAATCCTGTGAAATTTGTGAAAGTTAAAACTGATGCTGAGGTAAAAGTTGAGGCTCAAACAAAGACTAACAAGAAGAAACAAACAGAAAAGAAGTATGTGTGTCATTATTGTGATGAAATTGGTCATATTCGTCCTTACTGTTTGAAAAGACTGAAAGATCTGAAAGATGCTAAAATGTTGTCTAAAATATTGTCACATTCTAAGCAACATGTGTCAAAGACAGTCTCTAAAAAGAAGGATAAAGTGGTTTGTAACATGGTTTACTCTTCTCTGAAAGCATGTGTTCCAGGTTTATGGTATTTTGATAGTGGTTGTTCTAGACATATGACTGGTCAAATCAACTCCTTATATGAATATGAGTCTTTTAATGGTGGAACCGTAACTTAAGGTGGTGGTACTAAAGGAAAAATCATTGGAAAAGGAACTTTAAATGTTGAAGGTTTTCCTAAGCTAAAAAATGTTTTGCATGTTGATGGCCTACTTGCTAATTTGATTAGTATAAGTCAATTATGTGATGATGATTTGTATGTAAAATTTGACAAAAACTCATGTTATGTTCTTGACAAAAATAATGAATGTTTGATGACTGGTAATAGGTCAACAGATAATTGTTATTTAATCGGGAACAATAACGTGTGTAATTTGTCAAAGCATGATGAAAATGTCTTATGACATCAAAGATTAGGATATACAAATTATAGGAACATAAGGAAACTGGTTAAAACAAAAGTTGTACTAGGATTGCCTAAACTGAAGTTTGACAATACTGTTGTATGTGGTCCATGCCAAAAAGGTAAGCAGGTAAGAATGTCGCACAAAATGTTGTCACATTGTTCGACACATCGCTGTTTTGAATTATTGCATATGGATCTGATGGGTCCAATGGAAACTGAAAGCATTGGTGGTAAGAAATACTCACTTGTTGTGGTTGATGATTACTCTCGGTATACTTGGATTGAATTTTTGAGAGAAAAATCAGAAGCTTTTAATGTTTTTAAAATTCTTTACAAAAGATTTAAAACTGTTTTCAACTTGAAAGTTAGCAGAATTAGATTTGATCATGGTAGGGAATTTGAAAATAATATGTTTTCTGATTTTTGTGAAAGAAAAGGTATATTGCATGAGTTTTCTTCACCTAAAACTCCACAACAAAATGGAATTGCTGAAAGGAAAAATAGAACTTTACAAGAAATGGCTAGAGTCATGCTTACATCAAAAAATCTTGCTAAGAGATTTTGGGCTGAAGCATTGAATACAGCATATCACATTTCTAATAGAGTTTTTCTGAGATCTGGTTCTGATCAAACTTCATATGAGATTCTGAACAATAGGAAACCAAATGTGAAATATTTTCATGTGTTTGGTTGTGTGTGTTATATTCTAAATGATAGGGATCAGCTTCTCAAGTTTGATTCAAAAAGTGATAAAGGTTTTTTCTTAGGTTATTCTAGAAATAGTAAAGCCTATAGAATCTTTAACCTTAGAACTAACACTGTTCAAGAATCTGTTAATGTTGTGTTGATGATGATAAAAAGCTTACAGATGACAATGATGATGAAGATGTGTCTGATGTTACTGAAGTTCAAGATAATCAGCTGAAATCAGAGAATGTGTCACCGAATGTCACAACATTTGGTGCAACATCCCCTGAAATTTCAGCAGATTCATCTCAGAACAATCAGTATACACCAAAGCTGAATCCATCTAGTCGTATAACCAAAAATCATCCACAGAGACAGATCATTGGTGATGCTTCAGTTGGTGTGCAAACTAGAAGGAAAGTAAGTTCAAAAGAGCATGCAGATTTGGTAAGATCAATATGTATGTCTTCTCTTTGTAATGTTGTTAATGCAGAGTGCTACTATTCTGAAATTGAACCTAAAAATGTTACTGAAGCATTAAAAGATGAAAATTGGATTAATGTTATGCATGAGGAACTTAATCAGTTTGAAAAAAACGATGTTTGGACACTAGTTCCAAGGCCTGATGATGTCAATGTCATTGGAACTAAGTGGATTTTTAGAAATAAAACTGATGAGTCTGGTAACATTGTTAGAAACAAAGCTAGGTTAGTTGCACAAGGATATACACAAGTTGAAGGTATTGATTTTGATGAAACATTTGCACCTGTTGCTAGGATAGAATCTATTAGATTATTACTAGCAATTGCATGTTTTATTGATATTAAACTTCACCAAATGGATGTTAAAGCTGCATTTTTAAATGACATTTTATTAGAAGAAGCATATGTTGAACAACCTAAGGGATTTGAAAACCCACAATATCCTGATCATGTTTATAAGCTAAAGAAAGCACTGTATGGTCTAAAACAAGCTCCTAGAGCATGGTATGGTAGACTTACTGACTTTCTTTTGCAATTTGGTTTTATTAGAGGAATTGCTGATAATACCTTATTCATCAAACAAAATGGAGAAGATTTACTAATTGCTCAAATATATGTTGATGATATAGTTTTTTGTTCAACTTGTGATAAAATGCTAAACAGTTTTGTTGAAGCAATGACTGCAACATTTGAGATGAGTATGGTTGGGGATCTAAATTACTTTTTAGGTCTTCAAATCAAGCAAGAAAAAGATGGTATTTTCTTCTCACAAAGAAAATATGCTAAAAACTTGGTGAAAATGTTTGGTTTGGAAAATTCTAAAGTAATGAAAACACCTATGGGATCTACACAAAAATTGTGTAAAGACAATGCTGGACAAGAAATTGATCCAACACTGTATAGATCCATGATAGGTAGTCTTCTTTACTTAACCTCTAGTAGACCAGATATCATGTATAGTGTTTGTGTTTGTGCCAGGTACCAAGCATGTCCAAAGGAATCACACCTGAATGCGGTTAAGAGAATCATAAGATATGTTGCAGGTACAAGTGATCTAGGTGTTTGGTATACCAAGGACACAAATAGCACACTTGTGGGATATAGTGATGCTGATTGGGCTAGAGACATAGATGACAGAAAGAGTACGAGTGGTGGCTGTTTCTACATGGGAAACAACCTGATTTCATGGCACAGTAGTAAAGCAGAACTGTGTATCACAATCCACTGCAGAGTCTGAATACATCGCGGCAGGAAGTTGTTGTACACAACTTCTATGGTTGAGTAAGATGTTTCATGATTATGGTATTAAAAGTGATATTTTAACTATGTATTGTGATAACACTAGTGCTATTAATATTTCGAAAAATCCTGTACAACATTCACTCACTAAACACATTAGTATAAGACATCATTTTATAAGGGATTTAGTAGAGAAAAATATTGTTAAGTTAGAGTATGTACCCACTGCAAATCAATTTGCTGATATTTTCACTAAAGCTCTTGACCATGAGAGATTCTCATTTTTGAGGAAATCTCTTGGTATGTGCACTATCTAAATAAAGTTAGATAGATGTTGTTACAAATGTTATAACATATGTGACAACATCACGGGTACAGTGTTTAATTTGGTTAATTCTTGAACTTTTCTTGATTAATTAATTCCTCTGAAAAATGAATTTGAATCATAATTGATGTTGTATAGATATAAAGAGGTCTCACACTTCTCAAATGCAATTGAAAAGAAATAGAAAGAAAAAGCACTCAAGATGTACTAATTCACTGAGTAACTATGGAGCACTAGGGGTGGGCAATGGGTTTCGGGTTTCGGGTTCCCGAACCGAACCCGAAAAAAAAAATCCCGATCGGGTTCGGGTTTCGGGTACCCGAACCAAACCAAACCCGAAATTTGAAATACGGGTTCGGGATCGGGTTTTACAGTCAGACCCGAAATTCCCGATCGGGTACCCGATTTTTTTTTTTTTAAATTTAATAACTTTTAATAGCTTTTGAATAATTGAATTTTATGAAGTATTATGGATAGATTAGGTTATTATGGATTTGTGAAGTTAGGTTATTATGGATTATGGAATTTTATGAAGTATTATGGATAGATTATTGGATTATTGGAATGAGACTTATGAGTTGGTACAATTGAAATTATTGCATAATATTTAACCATTAGTGTTTAAATTATTTGTACATTTGTTTCTTTTTTTTTAATTGCTCTCACACATTTTTAATTGCATTAACTATTTATTAGGTGCGTAAGAAAATGTCTCAACACTCAAGAGATTTAATCTCAAATTGATCGTTGTTGACATGTTGTCCAAACTCCAAAGTGTCATTTTACATTACTTGTATTTTTGTGTGTGTAATTTGTTTATAGTTGACAATTGACATTTGACAACATAGATTAATCTCAAATTGGAAAAATGCACATGAGTTACGACAAAATTGTAGAATAATATGGAAAAATGCAAATAGAGATTATTATAAATGTCTCAAGAGATTTAAAATTTAAAAAAAAAAATGGGTACCCGAAATCGGGTACCCGAAATTTTGGGACCCGAAATTCGGGTTCCCGAAGTAAATCGGGTTCGGGTTCGGGTTTCTTAAAATTGTACCCGAAATTTCGGGTACCCGAAATTTCGGTCCCGAACCCGAAAAACCCGAACCGATGCCCACCCCTATGGAGCACGGAGTTCGCTACTACGATGTCTTCTTTTCAAAAGGTGATTAGTGTTACATCAATATGCTCACAAATCCATTGAGTAACTATGTGGCACGGAGTTCGCTACTACGATGCACTCTTTTGAAAAGATGGATCAATGTGTGATTAAAAGTGCTAGAAAAACTGAAAATAATTTATCTGCAACATTGGAAAATTTTTCTAAGGAAAAACCAGTGTTGAAGTGTGTGTTCCAATTTTGAGTACAACATCAGGTTGATTTCGAATTTATTTTAATTTGTGTAATTAATTAATTATGTTTAAGTTCTTATTTTGACTAGGTCATACACTAAACCCACTACTACCTTATTTAGATAATGCCGTGTAGTTTTAATTAATAGGATTAATTAAATTGAATTTCTCTGGAAATTTTTACCCATGATTTCATTCCCTAAATTATAGGAGATCATGGATTTAATATTTTAAACCACCTAGGTTCTAATTAATTCCAGATTTTTCTTTGTGGGTCTATACAAATAACCGTAACTTTATCTTCTCTATAAGTCTCGAAATTATGTTGCTCTGAATACTAAAGCATAGTAGTGATCATTGTTCAATTTTTCTAAAAAATTTTTGCATAAGTGTTCGGCTATTGTCTTCTTTTGTCTTACATTTGTCAACTTAAATTGAATATTTTAATACTCTATTTAAGTGAAAATGGCAGGAAATCCAAAAGGCTCACACATTCAAACTTCTCCCTCACACGAAACCTCTCCAAACTCTCAAACCAACCTCAATCTACTCGCTGAAATGGCCACAAACCATAATGCTGCAACTGTTGCTGAATCATCCACTACCACATCACCTCCTATGCCGCTGATCGATGCTTACCCTCTGAACATTCACATACCCACTGAAGCATCGAGCGCACAGGCTGAAACAATCGCTCAAAATCTTGCCCAAAACCTGAGAGACGCATCCAATGTTCCTGAGCTCACAATCGGCTCTATTTCGGTTGATGTGTCTCAATACCTGGTCACTCCAACTAACCCTACTCCTTCTTCTACTCCCATTCCTGAAAACCCTCGATCGACTACTGTAGAAGTCGACATTGCTGCAATTGCTGCAGAATATGCTGAAGCAGGGGACGCAACAATGGAGGATGCACCCACGGTTGAAACCAGCAAAGGGAAGAGTCCACTTGCTGAGGAGGAGAACGTTTCTGATCACACTGACTCTTCAATGTCAGAGGACTCAGAACCGATGGAGCTTGCTGCTACTGTTAAGGCTGCAAAGGGAAAAAGGAAGAGAAGCCCTCCATCTACTGTTCCACAATCAAGGAGGAGATCGGGACGTGTCTTTACTAGAGTTGATTACTCAGAATCATCAAGGAAAAAGAAGCCTACTATGGGTTCAGTTGCAGATGAACCAATTAAGGTATTCTCTGACTCGGATTCTGAAAATTCTAACTAGCAAAGTGGTGAACAGGCTGTTGATACTGATGATGGTGATTCTGACGAGAATGTACCACTGATTGAGCTGAAAATGAAGCAAGAAAGGCATCTAAGAAGAAACAGGACAGTGTTGTACCCGATGTTGGAACAAGTGCAGCAGCACCTAATCCAGATGACAGCAGTGATGATTCTGAGGAGAAATCAAGCGAAGAATCTGATCATTCTGAGAAAGGTACTGATTCTGAACTTCCTGTTGGTGATGAGGATGCTAGTGAACTTGAGGATTCTAGTGATGATTCGGATAGTGAAACTTTTGATCAAAAAGTTACCAAGTTGAGTAATAGGAAACTGTTGATAGAAAGAAAGATTGATGTTGCTAAGTTTGAATCTAAGGGGTTGGTTAGATACTTAGAAGAAAGAAGTTTGATGCATGCTGTTACTTTTGCTGATTCTTTTGTGACTAATTGGGTTTATGAGTTTTATGCAAGTCTGAAAAAGGGACATGGAAGAAGAAACTCTCACTGGTACGGGTCTGTAAACTTTAGGGGGAGAGATGTCCCATTCACACCTGAGCTGATCAATTCCTTCCTCCATATTGATCACATGGATGAAGAAGATGTACCTCCTATGGATGAGGTAATTCAAACTTTGACTGGTGGTAGAATAGTTAGATGGCAAAGACATATGCTTGCTGCTCACTTGACATCTCTATATTTAGTTATTCATAAGTTGATTGTGTATAATTGGATCCCTTCTACAAAATTCGACCAAGGTGACTAAGGACCAGGCTATACTGATGTTTAGAATTGGTGTAATGAGGAGATTTAATTTGGGACTGGTAATTTTCCATCATTTGATGAAGTTTGCTGGAAATATTTCTGAAAAAGGGAACCTTCCTTATCCGAATTTGATTTATGGCTACTTGAAGAGTCTTGGTTTTCAACCTAGCCGAAATGAGTTGTTGAGGGGGAGGGTGACTTTGATGAATATCTCACCTGTTTTGCTAAGTGGAAACAGGGTAACTGATTTGCCTATACCAGATCCTGATGCTGAAGAGGATGTTGCTCCTGATGTTGCTCATAATGTTGTTCCTGATCCTGTTCATAATCTTGTTCCTGAAGCTGTTCCAGATGCTGCTTCACATGCTGTTCCACATGCTGCTCCACAAAATCCTAACTATCCTGCTGGTTTTATGAACTTTAATGAAAATTTTATTCGCAGACAATTGGACGTTTTACAGGAATCAATCAATGAACTTCAGTTTTTGAAGGATTATTGGTTGCGGTTACTTTCTGCTACCACAGGGGGAGTACCAGCTGCTGCTTGTGCTCGTGGTGTTGTATTCGAGGAAATTCCTGTTGCTGAGGCAAATCCAGGTGGAGTTGGTGCAAATCCTGGTAGAGAAGGTGATGCAGCTGGACCTGATGCTGATGTTGCTGCAGATGTTACTGCAAACTTTGCAACAGTGGAACTTGCTGATGAAGATGAGGAAGTTGCTGAACTTTATGGTGATTTACCAGATCAGATGACCTGATGATGATGAGTTGTTTCACAGGGGGAGATTCGTGATAGTTCCCTTGTAAATCAGTTTGATACATACATTTGCTTAAGTAGACTCTTATTTTGTATCTAATGCTCTGACACTGCTCGATAGCTCTCTATAGCTCTGATACTGTTTTGTTTGCTTAGGTTCGATTCTGATACTAGGTTATTTTTGAAGCATTACTCTGATACTGATTTTATGCTCTGCTCTGGTACTGATATTTTGATTAGATGTTGATACTAATCTGTTTTGTTGTTTTGTTTAAACCTTAATGGTTTATTATGTTTGAGTAAGTTAACTTTGAGTTACTTATTCTGGTTTTACTAGTTTGACTAGTTTGCTACGACAGGTTATGGCTTGCTGAGTGTATGCTACAGATGAGATTCTCTGTCATACATACATTACTGACTTATATATATTTTGATATGTATACATCAGGTGTGTTGTAGCAGAAAGGTCAAATTGGGGGAGATTGTTGATGTCGCATGTGATGTTATCACATATTCCGCTACATCAGAATTTGACCCTTTCTTTCTTCATATAACTAACTTTTATTCTCTAACAGTTCAATGTTGTAGTAGATGTTGTGACATTGCAGGTTGAAGATCTAGAACGTTCTACAAGGATCTGGAATGAAGACTGAGTCAAATGTTGTCGCGGATGCTGTAACATCAAGTGCAACATTGAGGACGGATTCCAGAATCTTCCACAAGGATCCAGAATTCAAGACTAATTCCAGAAAGATTTAGAAGGACCTAGATCATGCGGTTGCAGGAGTTAACCACGAAATCAACTAGCTACATGGACGGTTAATTGAGAGAATTAAGGGGAAGTTATTTTAGAGTCTTTCTAGATCCATCTACAAGGATCTATGGTTGAAGCCAAGGACGTCTATAAATAGAAGACCGAGGACTTCAGCACTGGCAAGGAATATCCAAATATCAATTGTTGAGTGTGTTAGTGCATCCAAGTGATAGGGCCGTTATTCCCCCTTTACGTTGGTACTTGTGCATGTTACCTCGTTTACCAACATAGGTTTATTGAAGTGTCATTAAGCGTAGATGTCTTTGATACTTTGATTTACTTTTAACGGTGTAATATTTTGTAATACTACACTTAGCCGTTTAAGAGTCAATAGGTGATATTGAGTCTTTATTTTCCGTTGTAAAGGTTCTATCGTGGAAACTCTTTACACAAACTTTTGTATTCACTCTCGAATTAGTGAAACGTTCATTGAGAGCATCATAGACTTTAATTAACAAGTCTATGAAAAATTTACCCCTTTGCATTGTAGTGTTAGTCTTCCGCTGTGTTTCACATTCTGATATTTAGATGTTGTAATGCATGTCATAACATTCAGTACAACATCATTCTGTTTTACACTACACGCACACTTTCAAAATCAAGAAAAACCAATTCCACAAAAAATAGCAAATTTGAAAACAATAATAGCAAACTAAGAAATTTAATTTAACTATGACATCAAGAACAACCAATTCCACAAAAAATTAAAATTGAAATAAATTAAATTTCTATGAGACATTTTATCAAACACCTTTCATGCAAATTAAAAAAATAAACATAACATGATTTTGATGAAGCATATATATATATACATCTTATTATTTCAACAACAAGAACAACTAATTCCACAAAAAATTAAAATTGAAATAAATTAAATTTCTATGAGACATTTTATCAAACACCTTTCATGCAAATTAAAAAAATAAACATAACATGATTTTAGTGAAGCATATATATATCCATCTTATTATTTCAACAACAAGAACAACCAATTCCACAAAAAATTAAAATTGAAATAAATTAAATTTCTATGAGACATTTTATCAAACACCTTTCATGCAAATTAAAAAAATAAACATAACATGATTTTGGTGAAGCATATATATATCCATCTTATTATTTCAACAACAAGAACAACCAATTCCACAAAAAATTAAAATTGAAATAAATTAAATTTCTATGAGACATTTTATCAAACACCTTTCATGCAAATTAAAAAAATAAACATAACATGATTTTGGTGAAGAATATATATATCCATCTTATTATTTCAACAACAAAGCAAAATATAAGCTGCAATTAAATAAACTATGATCTTCAACGAAGCAATTTCGAGCGTATAAATACATATACAAATCTCCTAGAAATTTAAATGAGTGAAAATAAAAATTAACGTCCAAAGGGAACAAAATTTGCAGTAAAGACAAACCTTGAGATTGCGTCGGCTGTGGTGGGGCTGGGTGCGACGGCGGCGGCGGCAGGCAGAGGGGCTGTATGCGGCAGCGGCGGTGGGGGCGTGGGCTAGCGGCAGTTCGACGAAGAGAAGAAATGGGTCTGTGCGATTCAAATGGGGAAGAAGCCGCTATCTAAGAATTATCTTAGATAGCGGTTCATAACCGCTGTGTAATCCCTAAGCTAGCGGAACCCTTAGATAGCGGTTTTCAACCGCTATCTAAGAATTATCTTAGATAGCGGTTCGAAACCGCTGTGTAATCCCCCAGTCGTTTAGATAGCGGTTTTTAACCGCTGTCTAAGAGTTAACCTTAGATAACGGTTAAAAACCGCTGTCTATAGTAATTTTTTTTTTTTTATATAACCGCTTTCTAAGCCACCACTTAGAGAGCGGTTTTTTTAAATGCTATCTAAGTAAAGCTGTCTAAGTCCAAATGTGTAGTAGTGGGTGGTGGTTTCTTAGTTCAAGTGACAATCCAATAAAGAGTAAGTATTGTGTGAGACCGCGTCACGGATCTCATTTCGTGAGGCGGATTCACTTTTTACTAAATTGTTATCAATTTTTAATATATTATTATCACTTATAATGTGAAGTGTATCACTTTTTAATTTTTTATTAGTATAAAAGTGATAAAAAATTAAAAAGTGATACACTTCACATTATAAGTGATAATAATATATTAAAAATTTATAACAATTTATTAAAAAGTGAATCCGTCTCACGAAATGAGATCCGTGAGACGGTCTCACACAAGTTTTTGCCGACAATAAAATAGAGTTAAAGACGGCAGTGAGTGTCTCAGCTCAATCGATTTCTGATAGCATAGACAAGAAATGCTACTAGTAGATACGGTGGCGAGTTCTTAGCTGTTGAGATATAGTCCGTTTTTAATATACTTTGTACTTTTTCCTTATTTGTTTGTACTTTCTATCAGGCAATTTATTATTTTTTTACTTAAAATAAATATTTTTTTTGTAAAACTAGTGTTAATTAATTATTATAAAGTTAATTAGTTTATTATTTAGCATAAATATTATCTTTATAAAATGACTTACTATTTTTTTAAGTTTCATTTCTGTCTCTGCTTCTCTCTTATCACTATGTAGAAATCATTAAATTGAAAATGGTATTACTTTCAAAAAAATTCAAAATGGTATCAGTTATACTGATTGCTATATTGATCGATTGGTACACTTGGTTTTCTATCCAATTTTTCTTCCCTTTTATTTCCAATCGAGTTCTACGCTCATTTTGTCTTCTTCTATTTCTTTCTTCTGAAATCGAGTTCTATATTTTATTCTCATAGTTCTGGATTCAATTACACCGGGTTCTACGCTCATTTTGTTTTCTTCTATTTCTTTCTTCTGAAATCGAGTTCTATATTTTATTCTCATAGTTCTGGATTCAATTACACGCTGCTCAGAGGGGCCTCTCCATGAAGAATAAAGATGAGATTTTATATAGTGAAAGATGAGATTTTATATAGTGAATGATTGTTTGGTCGAAGGTGGTAAAGGATGTGCTTCAATTTCAGGTCGGATCAGAGACGGTGGTAGGTTTCTTATCTCAAGCAACAATAAAAGAGTGTTTCTTATCTCAAGCAACAATAAAAGAGTGTGTTGTTTGCTATAATAATTTTATAACATAATATTCTATATATAATACATAAATTAATTTACCAATAGTGTAAAATAATATAATTATATTATAAAATGAACATATTCAAATAATATATTTGTATTAGAGTCAATGTTGTTCGAACCGGATCGGACCGGCCGGTTCAACCGGTTCAATTGGGAACCCATCACGGTACCGGTCCAATAACACCATAAAAGCCATTTTTTTGATTGAATCGGTCAAAACCGGCCAGAACTGGCCAAAACCGATTAATATTTATTTAATTTAAATAATAATAATAAAAAATTAAAACTCATTAATGGTTCAATGTGGGCTCACCAAACTTTTTTTTTTATTATTATTAAATTTATATGTGAATTACTTTGTGCACACAAATGAATTGGAAATTATCACTCATTTTATAACCTAATAACTATGTTTATTATTCATCTCCACTCGATGTGGGATAAAACTTGTAGTGGGTGAGGGTGAGAAAGTATTCCTCATTTTATATCTCAATAATTGTGTTCAATTTTCATTCCCACTCGATGTGGGATAAGACTTGTAGTGAGTGAGAGTGAGAAAATATTCCTCATTTTATATCTCAATAATTGTGTTTAGTTTTCATTCCCACTCGATGTGGGATAAGACTTGTAGTGAGTGAGAGTGAGAAACTACTCCTTATTTTATACCCCAATAACTTTGTTTATTTTTCCTTCTCATTCAATGTGGGATAAAACTAGTGTGCTCATTTATCAAAATCCATATAAAATTTTTATTTTACATACTAAATTGGATTACTTTACAAATTCCCACAAAAATAAATAATAATAGTATTATTATAATAATAGAAAAAAAATCTTGTCAAACTCATTTCTAATATCTAATTTATGACTAATAAATTGTACAAAAAAGTGTAAAATATATATTTTTTATTTAGTTGATTTTTATTATTTTGGTTCGCCTATTGTTCTATTGTGTTTATTTCAATATGATTATGATAAGTTATAATTTTAATTTTAATTTTTTTATAAGTACATATTTTTTAATGTAATATAGAAAAATAAAATATTTAAAAAATAGACAAAAATTAATTTTAACGGTTGGACCGCCAGTCCGACCGGTTAAACCGTGAACCGGTGTCTAATCCGGTTTGGTCACCAGTTCGGTTATGAAAACATTGATTAGAGTATGTCACATGTGAACCAAGTTTCATGGTGAAACTTGATCCACATTGAAAAAATTGATCCAATTTATCTTTTGGCTCTCTCAACTAATATTATTTACTATTATAAGTCTATCTTTCAGTTATCATGACTAATATTCTTTATAATGTTGTCATGCTGTAATATAGGTCATACCTCCGTTATTAAGACTTGTTGGGATAAAATGTACTTAGTTTTGATGAGTTAAAGTGTAAATTAGGATGACCAGCTGAAGACAATGTATAGTCAGCTGATGTAATAAAAACTCTAGGATGACCAGTTGGAGACAATGTATAGTCAGCTGATGTAACAAAAACTCTATATAAACTAAGTATAGAAAAATAAGATAGGGATGATTCAAAGGAAGTCAGATAGAGACAAGAACAGAAAACAGATGATGACAGAAGCAGACAAGGTAGAAGATGAGATAGAGATTCAAGACAAATGAGAGAATCAGACAAAGTAGAGAATCAGACAAGGTGAAGAATCAGACAAGATGAAGAATCAGACAGGGTGAAGAATCCGACAAGCTAGAAGAGTTAATAAAATTCAAGAGTCAGTTACAAACAAACAAGAAGCAGTTTCAAGAATTAGTTAATCAGTTACAACCATCAACAAACAAGAACAAGGAAGTTATAACCGTCATCTACAGAAGATCTATAAATAGGATCAGAGATTCAGAATTTCAAAAATGTGAGAAACTTCGCAATCCAGAAACTTAGCATTTGAAAAATCAGAGAATTCAAAGTTCTTCTCAATATCATTTGTATACACACGAACATATAGTGTTCATTCATTTTCTGGTGTTTATAGAACACCATTTTCTTTGTACATCTTCAAAAAGCCAATTAGAGATAGTATCATAATTGTAAGGTCAAGAAGAACACGTAAAGGAAGAAAGTAAGAAAGTAAGCAAGGGGAAGGAAGTAAGAAGAGTCCCTTCTTCAAATTGAAGAAGGAGAGTGGACGTAGGATCGTTTGATCCGAACCACTATAAATCCGGTGTTGTTTACTTTTCGTTCTTTACTTGTTTTCATTGATTATTTCTTGATCGCAAATTTGATATCTGACAAAGCTTTAGATCCTATTTGAATTGATAATAAACAAAAACTGTTTCCGCTGTAAAACTGATTTTGGAGTTGATAGATCATCTAAGCTTGCAAAAGTTTTTGATAATCTATTCATCCCCCCCCTTCTAGATTATCACTAGAGGGTATCTTGATTTTGTGTTTAAACTCGTTCTAAAGGGACCCAACAAGTGGTATCAGAGCAGTGTTAAGCTGTTCTGATAAAAGATTTGTGGTCTTGAAATTTCTGAGTTCTTATTGAAATCTGATTTCTTATCATTGAGTTACTAATATTTCTGATAAGTTGTGTTTTAGCATCTTGAATTACAATGTCTTTTGTTAAAAGTAAGAAATCCAGGAGTTTACCAGATTTTTCTATCGAAGAATATGATTATTGGAAGTTCAGAATGGAGAATCATTTAAAGGCCATTCATGACCGCATGGAAGAGGTTCTTGAGGAAGGTCCAATAAAATTCTATCATGGAGTTGTTAGTACTGGAGCTGAATCTTCTACTACAAGAAGTCAACAAGAAAAGAAGAGTGCTGATTTGACAAACGACGAAAGGAAGATTCACAATTTGGATCAGGTAGCAAGGACAGAAATTATAGAGACATTGAGCAAAGACTGGATAGAAAAGGTAAAGAGATGTAAAACTGCTAAGGATATGTGGAAGACTCTTGCAAATGTTTGTGAAGGGTCAGAGCAGGTTAAAGAAAACAAGTTGCAATCAGTTTTACATGCATTTGATACATTCAAGATGAAAGATGGAGAAACTGTGGATCAATTGGATGTGAGATTGACCAATCTGGTGAACAAAGCTGCTGATTTGGGTAAAACCTATACTGAGAAAGAGATTAATAATAAGGTACTCAGATCATTAAGCAAAAGATGGAGGGAAAAATCAAATATTCTCAAAGCAACACAGGATCTGTCATCTATATCACATCATACTCTATTTTCTCATCTGAAAGCATTGGAATATGATATACACATTGAAGATGAAGAAGATGAGACAGAGTCATCTACTTCTGGAAAGACTGTGGCATTTCTTCATCAAGAGGATTCTGATAAGATTTCTAAGGCGTCAGATTTGACAGTAAAGGAGGAAATGGCATTATTAATCAGACGTTATGAGAGACTCAAGATGAAGTATAAAAGGAATAAGAGAGATAGGTTTAATCGTCAGAATTATAAATCAGACAAGGAAGAGAAGTATTCAGACAATGACAAAAAGAAGAATCCAGTGAAAAGGTTTAAATCACCAATCAGACGAGGTGAGAATAGTCCAAAGTCAGAAAGAGGAGATATCTATTATACCTGCAATAAACCTGGTCATTTTAGCTATGATTGTCCTCAACTCACTCCTAGAGAGAGAGAAGAAAAGAGGAAGAAGCGGGATAGGAGGTATGCAGATCAACGAGCTCTTTTAGCAGAAAAGGAGGAAACACATGAGACGTCATCATCCTCATCCTCATCTAGTTTCGGGTCAGACAATGACATTTGCCTAATGGCTAAGGAGGTAAACTATTACTCATCCTCAGACAATGATAATGATAACTTGTCTGAATCTGATCCATGTCTTATTAACAAACTTCTAAAAGATCTAAAGACAGCTTTATCTGCTTATAAACAGATAGAGACTGAAAATTTAAGTTTAAAGGATCAAATTCTTAGTCTAACAAAGGAACATCAGACAGGGACAAGGAAGAATCTAGATTGTACATTCAAGGGGGAATGTCAATCAAAGACTTCTACTAGTTCCTCGTCTGAGAAAACCAATAAGTTGGAAAAAGAATTGAGTACTTTAAAAATTAAATTTTCAAATATCAATATGGAGAATGAGAATTTTAAAAAGACTAACAGAGATTTGAATCTCAAGTTAGGACATCTTAATAATTCTCAGTCTACAATTGATAACATCTTCAGTACTTCTCAGAAACCTAGTGATAAGACTGGATTGGGTTTTGATAGGAACACGAAAAAAGATCCTATCAAACCAAGAGTTTTTGTCAAAGCCACTAAGACTTTGGAAAAGACAGAACTTAGTCCAAAGAAATCTAAGGAACAAATCACCCCATCTGATATATCAAAAGAGAAAATACAGATGAGGAGAAATGTTTCCAAAAGAAATCTAAAGACTAAATCAAAGTCATTTCCAAAGTATAATGGTTTTGATGGAAGAAGCAAGTCGTATCCATTCTTTCCAAAATATAAGACAATCACTAGAGATCAATTAAATAAAATTGATCTAGATAGTCTAATATTAGTGGATAGATATGGTTGCAAAATTCAATCATTGGTTCTGAAAAACTTGGATGTTTTTATCTGGATACCTAAGTATCAACTTGACGTGAAAGGACCCAATACACAAAGGGTACCTAAGAATTAATTTGTGATTGCAGAAGAATAAGGAGATAGTTGAACGAGAAGATGTTCTTGAAGTCATCTGGTATATAGACAGTGGATGTTCTAAACATATGACTTATGAGAAAAGACTTCTTTCTAACTATCAGACGATAGATGGACCTCGAGTAATGTTCGGAGACAACAATTTTGGTCTAACCAAAGGAGTTGGAACTCTAATGATTGGAGATATCCAAGTTAATGAAGTATATTTTGTGGAAGGTTTGAAACATAACTTACTGTCTGTATCTCAATTTTGTGACAAAGGATATTGTGTAAAATTCACTCATGATGCATGTTTTATTTTGGATGGTTTAAACGAAAATATTTTACTTATCTGAGTCGAGACAAGGTAATATCTATATTGCAAATTTCAAGAGTTGCTCTAAGGATACTTGTCTTATTGCTAAGAGTTCAGAAGATTTAAGTTGGCTATGGCATAAACGTCTTAGTCATTTAAATTTCAAAACTCTTAACAAAATAGCAAGAAAATCTTTAGTCAAAGGACTTCCAGATAAAATATTTTCGAAAAATCATATTTGTGACGCTTGTCAAAAAGGAAAACAGACCAAAACTTCTTTCAAAACAATAAATGGTCCTGTTTCTGAAAGGATTTTGGAACTTTTGCACATGGATCTTTTTGGTCCAGTTACACCTCTAAGTTTTAGTGGAAGAAAGTATACTTTAGTGATTGTAGATGATTTTTCTAGATTCACTTGGGTTATTTTCTTGTACAAAAAGAATGAGACTGTAACAAAAATTCCAGAATTTCTTAAAAGAATTCAAAATGAAAAAGGACTAAATATTGTCAAGATTAGAAGTGATAAAGGTACTGAGTTTCTAAACTCATTTGTTACTAACTATTGTACTGAGAATGGTATAGCACATGAAACATCATCTGCGAGAACACCCCAGCAAAATGGAGTGGTAGAAAGGAGAAACAGAACCTTGAAGGAAGCTGCAAGGACGATGTTATCCGAGTATGACACTCCACACAGGTTTTGGGCAGAAGCCATTAATACTGCATGTTTTGTTCAAAATAGGTGTTTAATTGTGAAAGACAAATGCAAAACTCCTTATGAAATATGGAAGGGTAGAATACCAAAGATTTCGTATTTTCATATATTTGGTTGTAAGTGTTTCATCCATAATAATGGAAAATCTAAATTAAGAACTTTTGATGCTAAGATTGCAGAAGGGATATTCTTAGGATACTCATCTGTATCCAAAGCATATAGAGTTTTTAATAAGATTACATTATGTGTGGAAGAAACACCACATGTTGTTTTTGTGAAATTTCTAAGTCCGAAAGCACGAGATGATGTCACCAAGATAGTCAAGATCTTAACAGATTAAACATCAAGAAATCAGTCAAGTTCTACTTACTTGCAGTCGAGAATCGGATGAGGAAGACACATCGAGACAGAATAAAGATAAGGAAGCCGAGAGTTCTTCCATATCATCTGATCAGACGACTACAATACCAGATGGACTAGAAGATACTCTTGAAGGTAATACAGAATCAATTGATGAAAATGTCCCAGATAAGACTTCATATCCAGTAAAAGATAAAGGTAAACAAGTATTGACTTATCATCCAACTGAACAGATAATCGGAAGTTTAGATTCTGGAGTCAGACAAGGACACGAGATAAACCAAGACTATCTCATTTTAGTTGTTATGTATCATTACTCGAACCTAAAACTATTATCGAAGCTCTAAATCGACTCCAATTGGATAAATGCAATG
The DNA here is from genome assembly GCA_030762865.1 of Paraleonurus japonicus. Classification (NCBI taxonomy): domain Eukaryota; kingdom Viridiplantae; phylum Streptophyta; class Magnoliopsida; order Lamiales; family Lamiaceae; genus Paraleonurus; species Paraleonurus japonicus. Next base: position 11,297,614 of record CM061059.1, on the reverse strand, counting down.
CAAGATGAATTAAATCAATTTCAAAGACAAGATGTATGGGAGCTTGTTGAAAGACCTCATCATCAAAAAGTTATTGGAACAAAATGGGTTTTCAAAAATAAGAAAGATGAGAACAACATTGTGGTAAGAAATAAGGCTAGATTGGTTGCACAAGGTTATTCACAATCTGAGGGAATTGATTATGATGAAACCTTTGCACCAGTTGCTCGTCTTGAAGCCATAAGATTGTTCTTAGCTTATGCTGCTTATAAAAGATTTACTGTGTTCCAAATGGATGTGAAATCTGCATTTCTAAATGGAGTCATAGCCGAAGAAGTCTATGTAGAATAACCTCCAGGCTTTGTCAAAGGAGACAAGGTCTATAGGCTGAGGAAAGCTCTATATGGACTTAAACAGGCCCCTAGAGCATGGTATGATACATTATCTGAGTATTTAATTCAAAATGGTTTTGTAAAAGGTAAGATAGATAGAACTTTATTTAGAAAAGAATCTGATAAGGGTCTTTTGTTAGTTCAAATATATGTTGATGATATTATTTTTGGATCAACTAATCTAATCTTGTGTGAAGAATTTAGTCATCTTATGAAGAACAGATTCAAAATGTCCATGATGGGAGAGATGACATACTTTCTTGGACTACAAATTAAGCAGACAAAGAAAGGAATTTTCATAAGTCAAGCAAAATACACCAAAGATCTTATTGAGAAATTTGGAATAGGTACCAGTCGAGAAGCCAAAATACCTATGATGACAAATTTTTCAATGGATCTAGATGAGAAAGGAGAAGACACCGATCGGGACGCAAAGTATAGAGGTTTAATTGGCTCTCTTTTATACTTAATCGCTAGTAGACACGACATTTCTTTTGCGGTGGGTGTATGTGCACGTTTTCAAGCTAAACCTAAAAAGAGTCATCTTGAAGCTGCAAAGAAGATTCTAAAATATTTGAAAGGTACAATCTATGTAGGACTGTGGTATCCGGTGACGATAACTTTGAGTTGTCGGGATACTCGATTCAGATTTTGGTGGGTGTAAGATAGATAGGAAATCTACATCCGGAACTTGCCAATTTCGGGAAGTAAGCTGATTTCATGGTTGTCTAAGAAACAAACCTCTCGTAGCTACTTCTACTACCTGAAAGCCGAGTATATGGCACCGGGAGTTGTTGTTCACAACTTATCTCTGGATCGATCAACAGCCTAAGGGACTATAACATTATCACCAAAGATGTACCAATCTTTTGTGATAGTAATAGTGCCATAGCTATTACCCAGAACCCAGTCTTACATACCAGATGCAAACATGTTGACATTCGTCATCATTTCATTCGAGATCATGTGGAAAAAGGCAATATCAAGACTTGAGAAAATCCGGATGATTATCAAAGGGCAGACTTATTAACAAAAAACCTGCGCAGAGACAAGGTTCAAAGATCTTTCTTTAGAATTAGGATTATTATATGCTACCTCAGCTGATATATAGTCCAGCTGATATATAACCCTATCTGTTATATTCTATTTTGTCTCTCTCGCTTATGTTATAATGTTTGGAAAATAATATCAGATGTGTTAAAATCATATGGATAATCATAGAGCCGATATCATTGATTTCTTCTAAGAGATCAAGAATCAAGGATTCATCTATTGATTTAAACTAACTTGATATTTATTTGTCTAAACATGGAGTAATCCAGACAAATACATCATAGTCAGCTGATCGATCACAAGACAGATGAGTATGAGTACCTTGTCTGAATTACTTTAGAAGATACTAATAAGTTCTCTCAAGTATTTGGTTTCAGGAAATTCTGAAGTCAGCTGATAATCTGAAATTTACAAGAAGAAACAGACGATGTTCAAATCAGACACGGTCAATTTAACAGGGAGTTTCTTTAATATTTTATTAAAAATTATGTTTATTAAATCACATAATTAATATGTGAATTTGATTTCATAATTAGTTATTTATTCAAAAATTGAATTCACTCAGAAGTTTTTCTTGATATTTGTTTTAAAATTTTATAAAGGATTCGTTTTTAAAGGTATATTTTTGAAAATACAAAGAGATAATATTTCAGTTTATCTCTCCAATTAACTGAAAAGATTTTACAAATCAAGTTACTTCTTGTCAGAGAAGTTACTATTGGACCCAAAATTTTATCAAATAAAGCTTTGAAATACGCTGAGTGACATTCACGCGCATAAATTGGAGGCGGTTTCTGAAATATGGATCGTCAACAGTTCACGCGCGACATATTTAATATTATTCGTGCACTTTTCAAAATAAATCCGCATAATTGCATTAAATGCTGGCACGAAAGCCAAAATCTACACTTTTGCAGTCATTATTAGTTTTGATTAGTTTATTATTAAATCTTTCCATATAAATAGGAGATCGTGTGCATAATAACTTACGCACATAATTACCTATTCATTTTTCACTCAAAAATTATTTTCCCTCTCAAAACCTTCAAAACTGTTTCAATGGCAGATTCTTCAAAAACCAGAATCAAGTATAAGTATGATCTTGCTTCTATCAGGGATCGAACAAAATCAGAAATGTATGTAGAATGGGGAATCTCCACGGATCCCGAAACAAGAGAAATGCAGAGTTACTAGAATCAAGAGGTTTAAGGCGATACTGTTCTCTGAAACCTTCAAAATCCAAAACCCTTGATGATCTTGCTGCGGAATTCTTGACCAGAGCCAAAGCCACAGACACTGGTTTAGAAACCAGTATTCGAACTTTGGGAAAAAGCAGAAAAATTCATGTGTCCATTGCTGATATTGGAGAAATTTTTGGTCTAAGCATCACCGGTGGAAATCCATTTGTATATAAAGCAGAGGAGTATTTAGAAAGTTTTAGAATGATGGCAAGGAGATCTCAGAAAAATAAAACCGCGAATTTGAAAAAGGGGATGTTGAGGAGAAAATATCGACTTCTGATGCTCATTTTGACGAAGTGTATACTGGGAGAGCAGCAGAGTCACGACGGATTGACTAAGCCAAGGATATGCTGTCTGAGGTCCATCATAGACAGAGCTGATATTAATTGGGCTCAGACAGTGTACTCTCGAATGATGGAGGAAAGAAAGAAGTTTGTAAAGATAGAGGTGTCGAAGGAGCTGATAAGATGGTCGCTGACCAAGATAACAAGTATGATGGCAAGAATTACCATCATACTTGAACACAAGATTGGGACAGACAAACTGGATTGGCAGACGGGGGTGAAAAAGTTCACAAAGCAGAAGGGTCTGCTCATCAAGGATGAGAAACCCTTTGGGAATACAGACTCAGAAGGAGATACCCCACCTCCATCACCTAAAAAGAAGGCATCTAAGGCCAAAGGAAAGAAAAAAATGGAGACAATGTTAGCCGATGAACCCTCATCTGAGGAGGAGGAAATTGAGGCTAAGGTTGAAGAGGAAGAAGAGGAGGAGTTGACAGCTTCCCAAGGGGGAAGTGTTGCGGCTGGAAAATCAGGGCAGGAGGAGACGGTTGAAGTCTCATCTGGAGACGAGCCTGAAGAAGCTGAGCAACCCAAATCCACCACATCATCGTCTTCCTCATCTGAGGCTGACGATACCCAACCCTTATCTTCTCATCTTGGCAATGAAGGGGCAGACAAGGCCGCTGCCTCTGAGCCTCTAAACCGGTCTACTCCCGAAAGTTCAAACCAAACCCAACCCTCATCTGACCCATTTTCTTTTCTTTCCTCATCCCAAACAGAACCTCATCTCTACTCCTTACTTCCAAACCCATCTGGAGTTATGGGACCAACAGAGGAATCCCTTCGAACTATCGGGAAGAAGTTTCTATTACACAAAGAACACAACCTTCAAAATGAACCCAAGCTGTTGGAAGAGCTGGTTGATGTATAGCTCCTATGGAGGTTAAGGACCGGAGGATTTGAGGAGACAGCTATTCTCATAGCTGAGGTTGGTGGGAACAACCTGTCAATATGGGAGAAAGAAGTGCTGAAAAGAGCCAAGCTCAAATCCTTTACGGATATTTTAACTGAGAGCATGTTCTTCAATTATATCCTTCACAGGGTATATTTCGTAGACATGCCAGCTACTGAGGAAGCTCAGAAAAAGGCAGAGGAAGAAAGGCAAGTTGAGCCGGAGTTGGCTGGAGAAGGAATGGAAACTGAGCAAGTTTTGGCCGGAGATGGCACTGAAAATGAGCCGGAGATGGCACCTGGTGGAGCTGCCGATGAGCCAGCTGAGTTGGATACAGCTGGGGAGGCACAAACAGAGCAGTTGTCTGAGGTACAGCTGGTGGATCTAACTCAACTTTCTCCATCTGAAGATGTGGCTGGACCCTCAGCTTCTGTGTCTGTATCTGATTTCAACACGCTGAAGGAGGAGGTGTTGAACATCAAAAGAGCTAGTCTGAATGCTCTACAGCTTGTTCCAGAGATGATAACTTCAATCAAGGAAAATATAGAAGCTGCTGTTGGATCAAGAGATTTTGATGAGTTAAAGAGCAGATCAGACTAATCAGCCAAACTGAAGAACAGCTGAGGATGTAAGCTGATCAGACGGGGTCATGCATTAAGCTAGTCAGCTGAGGTTTGATAACATACAAGTCATCTGGAGACAAGCTCAAGTCTAGTCATCTGCAGGAGACAATTATGAAGAGCTCAGACGAGGTCAAGATAAGCTGAGTAGAATAAGAAAGGCTAATCTTCACCAAGTCAGCTGCAGACGAGTAGGAAGAATCAGCTGAGGTCTAGAGCAGTTAAGTTTGTTAAGCAGTTTCAAGTTTGTTAGAACTAACTAACAAACTAACTGACTTTTCAGACTTATATATAGGTCTAGGTTTTTCATTTTATATAGAGATAACACTTATGCATATTAGTTTTTACACAATTCACTATTCAGATTTCACAAGAATTTCTAGAGAGTTTAAAAAAAAAAAGTTCTAAGTGTTTTTAGAACACTTTTCCTGTAATCTTCAAAATTCAATATACACTGTAACAGTTAGATTTCTAGAAGAAGAGTCTAGGAGATTGAAGATTTGAAGAATTGTACAAGTTGTAAGTTGTAAGCTGGAAGTGAGAAAGTAAGCAGTAAGCAGAGTCCCTTCTTCAAATTGAAGAAGGAGAGTGGATGTAGGATTTTAAAATCCGAACCACTATAAACCCTGGTGTTATTTCTTGCTTTCTTTAATTTTCTGTTTATTTTACAATTGTGTTTCATCAAGAGTTAAATTCAGAATCATAACTAAAATCAGTATTTCAACCTTGCTTTTGATCTTATAAGAAGTTGAGAATTTATTCTTAATCCGTTGTGCTTAATCTGATACTTTGAATTGGTTTTGAAAGATTTGAAAAATCTACAAAATCTATTCAAACCCCCCCCCCCCTTTCTAGATTTTGTTCTAGAAAGCTTACTCAAGGTATTAATCATCTCAACTCTCCGGGACCAACAAGTGGTATCAGAGCAGTGTTAAGCTGTTCTGATATTGATTTTAGGTCTTGAACAAGATTCTGAAATAATCTTGATTTTCTTCATTTTCTTTCATTTCTAACAGTGCTACTAATAAGCTTTTGTGGAGTATTTTTGTCTTTGTTTCATCATGTCATCAGGAAAAAGTAATAAGACCAGGAATCTGCCTGAATTTTCAATTGAAGAGTATGATTATTGGAAATTTAGGATGGAAAATCATCTAAAGGCCATTCATGATAGAATGGAAGAGGTTCTTGAGGAAGGTCCTATAAAATTTTTCCATGGAGGCACCAGCACTGGAGCAGAGGCAGCTGAATCAAGAACTAGGCAAGAGAAGAAGAGTTCTGAATTGACTAATGATGAAAGGAAGGTCCACAATCTTGACCAAGTAGCCAGAACTGAAATCATAGAGACTTTGAGTAAAGATTGGATAGAGAAGGTTAAAAGATGTAAAACAGCCAAAGAAATGTGGCAAACCTTAGCTAATGTTTGTGAAGGATCTGACCAAGTTAAGGAGAACAAGTTACAGTCAGTATTGCATACATTTGAAACATTCAAGATGAAAGAAAATGAGTCTGTGGATCAGTTTGATATGAGGTTGACCAATCTTCTCAACAAAGCAGCTGATCTTGGAAAGAATTATTCAGAGAAGGAGATTAACAACAAGATTTTGAGATCATTAACCAAGAGATGGAGGGAAAAATCCAATATCCTTAAAGCAACTCAAGATTTATCCTCTATTACTCATCATACTTTATTTTCTCATCTTAAAGCTTTAGAATATGACATCCAGATAGAAGATGAGGAAGATGAAATGGAGTCAAGCACCTCATCCAAATCTGTTGCCTTTGTCAGTAAAGAAGACAGGGTGTCAACAGAGGCTGTAGGAGCTGATCTATCTTTGAAAGAGCAGATGGCTTTACTTACAAAAAGGTATGATAAATTGAGAATGAAGTATAAGAGAAATAAATTGAGATTTGCAGGTAGAGATAGACAAAGATCCAGATTAGATAGGAAGGTAGACAAATCTTCAGATGATGACAAAAACAAGAGCCAGACAAGAAGATACAGATCACCTGTTAGAAGAAATACTTCTAGTCCCAGATCAGATAGGAGTGACATTTGCTATACTTGCAACAAGCCAGGACATTTCAGCTATGACTGTCCTCAACTGACTCCTAAAGAAAGGGAAGAAAAGAGGAAGAAAAGAGACAGGAGATTTGCAGATCAAAGAGCTTTGTTGGCTGAAGAAAAAGAGCCAAAGAAATCATCATCATCTTCATCATCCTCATCTGATTTTGGATCAGATGATGAGGTCTGTCTCATGGCTAATGAGGTAATCTACTATTCATCTTCAGATAATGATTCTTGTCAGTCTGCATCTGATCATGACCAAACTGTTATACATGAATTATTGAGAGATTTAAAAACATCTTTAGCTGCTTATAAACAGCTGGAGACAGAGAATTTAATTTTAAAGGATCAGATTCAAATTCTAAATAAAGGCAAGAAGGTGATGAACAGCTCAGAGACTGAGGAAACATTCAAGGGGGAATGTTTTCATCAGACTGAAGCTAGTACATCAGCCAGCTTACCTGAAAGGTTAGAAAATGAACTGAAAACTTTAAAAGATAAATTTGAAGTAGTCTGTGCTGAAAATGAATTAATTAAGAAAGACAATGAGAAGCTTGTCTTCAAAATTAGTCAGCTTAATAATTCACAATCAGTAATAGATCATATTTTTAATACTTCCCAGAAATCTCATGATAAGACAGGACTTGGTTATGATAGGAACAATAAATCAGATGTTCAAAAACCTAGGAAATTTGTGAAAGCATCTGTTCAATCAAAGGATATTAAAATTGGTCCATGGAAACCAACTAGTCAGATAAGGACTACAACTTCCAGTCTGAAACCAAGAATTCAGCTGAAGAATCCCTATCAGACTAGAAGGAATCCAAGAATCAAAATAAGAAGATTTTCTTATTATAATTCTTTTGATGGAAGGAGCAAATGCTATCCTACATTTCCTAAGTTTAGGAAAATTATCCAATCTGAATACAACAAGTTGTCATTTAAAAATGATATTATTGTAGACATGATTTGGTAGAAAATCAGAGTCGATTTGTTGTCTGCAGATGAGATGTTTGTTTGGATTCCTAAAGTGATTCTTGACCCAAAAGGACCCAAGATCACTAGGGTACCTCAAAACTAATCATTTTACAGGATTCACGGGGATCATCACTTAAGGAAGAGATCTTAGCTTCAATATGGTACATTGACAGTGGGTTATTCACAACATATGACCCATAACAAGAAGTTGTTATCAAATTTTCAAAGCATTGATGGTCCAAGAGTTGTATTTGGTGATAATAATTGTGGTCGGACTAAAGGTGTAGGTACTTTGATTATCAAGGATATTCAGGTATCTCGAGGTATATTTTGTTGAAGGTTTGAAACATAATCATTATCTGTTTCTCGGCTTTGTGATAAAGGTTTTTTCGTAAAAGTTTTCAAGAGATAAATGTGATATTTTGGATAATTCCTCGAGATAAGGTACTATTAAGCGGCTTGAGACGGGGTAATGTCTATGTGGCCAACTTTAATAGTTGTTCCCAAGATACTTGTCTCGATGGCTAAGGGTGGAGAAAATGTCGGTGGCTATGGCATAAAAGGCTTAGTCATCGAATTTCAAGACCCTTAGTAAAGTGGCTAAGAAGAACCTTGTTAAGGGATTACCTGAAAAACTTTTATCAACTGATCTTAAATGTGATGCTTGTCAAAAAGGTAAACAGCCTAGACACTCATTTAAGAGTATTAACTCCTCCCTCATCCGAAAGAGTGTTGCAACTCCTTCATCCGGATTTGTTTGGACTGTTACACCTCTCGGCTTCGGTGGAAGGAAATATACTCTTGTTGTAGTAGATGACTTCTCTAGATACACTTGGGTTATATTTCTTTTCAAGAAAAATGAGACTATGAACAAGATTCCGATACATTGAGACAAATTGAGAATGAGAAGGGAGTTAATATTATTAAAATCGGGAGTGATAGGGGTGCAGAATTTTTGAATTCTTGTTTATCTAATTTCTTCAATGAGTTTGGAATTATACATGAGACATCTTCAGCAAGAACTCCTCAACAAAATGGAGTGGTTGAAAGAAGGAATAGAACTTTGAAGGAAGCAGCCGAAGCATGTTAGCCGAGTATAATACCCCTCATAGGTTCAGGGTGAAGCTATCAACACGGCTTGCTATACCTGAACAGGTGCTTAGTTGTCAAAGATAAGGGTAAGACTCCTTATGAGATTTGGAAGGGTAAGATTCCAAGGATCTCATACTTCAAAGCTTTTGGTTGTAAGTGTTTCATTCATAACAATGGGAAATCTAAGTTAAGAACTTTTGATGCTAAAGCGGTGATGGAATATTCTTAGGATATTCTAATACTTCAAAGGCATTTAGAGTTTTTAACAAGACAACCCTTTGTGTGGAGGAAACTCCTCATGTTGTTTTTGATGAGTTGTATTCCTTCTCGAGATAAAGTGAATCAAATTTCTGAAAATCTAGATAAAATTGAATTATCCAAGACTAAACATAGAACTATTTATCTACCTACTCTTGACTCGAGAATCGGATGAAGAAGAATCCCCATCGATAATCGAAGACAACCACGATCGAGACTCCTTGAATCGACACCTTTGACATCGTGATCAAAGACGAGTCGGTGATGAAGGGGAACGTCGGTGAGGTTGAGTCGGATGAGTTGCCAATCGAGACTCAAGATGAGGATACTTCTCCTCATATAGGCAAAAGGATGAGAAGCTATCATCCATCCGATCAGATTATAGGAGATCCATCTAGTAGTGTGCGAACACGAATGATGTTAGACTCGAAAGTCTTTTCGGTTGTTATGTATCGCTTCTTGAACCCAAGTCTATTGAGGAAGCATTATCAGACCCAAACTGGATAATGACCATGCGGGAAGAAGCGCATCGGTTTGAAAGACAAAATGTATGGGATCTAGTGGAAAGACCCCTTACGAGAAAGATTATAGGCACCAAATGGGTGTTTAAAAATAAAGCAGATGAGAACAATATTATTGTTCGAAATAAGGCAAGACTGGTTGCACAAGGTTATTCATGATCGAAGGAATAGACTATGATGAAACCTATGCTCCGATTTGCAGATTAGAGGCAATAAGATTGTTCTTGGCATTTCTTTGCATATAAGTCTTTCAAAGTTTTTCAAATGGATGTTAAGTCTGCTTTTCTTAATGGTGTGTTACTTGAAGAGGTCTATGTAGAGCAGCCTCTGGGTTTAAGATCAATAACAAGGTTTATAAACTCAACAAAGCTCTATATGGACTGAAACAAGCTCCCGAGCTTGGTATGATACTCTATCGATTTCTTGACATCAAATGGTTTTTCTAAAGGTAAGATTGATAGAACTTTGTTTAGAAAGGAAGTAGATGGCAACATTTTACTAGTTCAAATTTATGTAGATGACATAATTTTTGGTTCACCTAATCTGAAATTATGTGAAGAGTTTAGCATTCTCATGAAGAACAGGTTTGAAATGTCAATGATGGGAGAATTGACATACTTTCTAGGCTTACAAATTAAACAGATGAGTAAGGGTATATTTATACATCGGTCTAAGTATGCTAAGGATCTAATTGAGAAATTTGGAATGATTACTAGCGAGAGAAGTCAAAATACCTATGGCAACTAACTTCTCAATGGATTGGATGAGCGGGGAATACCCACCGATGCAACGGAGTATCGTGGGTGATTGGATCTCTTCTTTATCTCACCGCAAGTAGGCCGGACATAGCCTTTGCGGTTGGGGTATGTGCAAGATTTCAGTCTAATCCCAAGAAAACTCATCCGAGACTGCTAAGAAAATTCTTAGATATCTCAAAGGAACTTTGCAAGTAGGGTTATGGTACCCGGTGATGACAACTTTGAGCTAACGAGAGTTATTGATTCAGACTTTGGAGGATGTAAGATTGATAGGAAATCCACTTACGGAACTTGTCAATTCTTAGGCAACAAATTAATTTCTTGGTTATCTAAGAAACAGGACATACATTGCCACCTCCACAATCAAGCCGAGTACATGGCATTTGGAAGTTGTTGCTCTCAACTCCTCTGGATTAGTCAAGCAGCTTAGAGACTATAATATTCAAACATCATTTGTTCCTATTTCTTGTGATAGTAATAGTGCAATAGCAATGACTTACAACCCTGTTTTACATTCTAGATGCAAGCATATAGATATTAGGCATCACTTCATTAGGGATCATGTTGAAAAGAATGACATTAGAATTGAGAAAATTGCCCTTTGAATCACAAAAAGCTGACATTCTTACAAAACCATTAGCTGAGACTAAGTTCAAAGAAATGTGTTTAGAATTAGGATTACTTGATGCATCTTTAGCTGGTTTCTAATTGTGTGCATTTGATTCCTTATTCCTTTTCTTTTCTTTAAATTAATGTCTAGAAAGAATTATCAGACTAGATATGTGTCAAAGGACAATCAGGTAGCTGATATCATTGATCTCCTTTTAGGAATCAAGAATCAAGGATTAGTCATATTGACTTTATCTGAATTGATAATTACTTATCTGACATTGAGTAAATCAGACAAGGACATAATAGTCAGCTGAACTCCTGAAGAAAACAGACGACTATTTACATCCTATCTGATTTACCTTAAGCTTCTGATGGTTTCCTTTGAGTTTATGTTTTTGCAGGAACAGGTCACAGATAACACTGATTCATTCTTTTATTCAAACTTCTTTATTCTTAACCTGAGTCTGATTTGTTTCTTAAAAATTTGTTTTTAGAAAAGTAAATCTGAGTCTGTTTTGTTTAAACCTGGTTTAAAAAAAAAAATTTATTAAATAGGTTACTCTATCAGATGATTTCCTAAAACCCATCTGTTTTTACACTGATCTGTTTTTAAAACTTGTCTGTTTTTCAAACTCATCTGATTTACAAACCCTTAGGCGAAGTAAGGTAGCCCTAGGCTGACGTCAGGTATACTTACTTCTCTGCATAAAGTAACCTACATCTGTCAAATCAACAGTCTATAAAGTAACTATTTACGCATTCCAAAGGCGATTATAGTTCACGCGCTGAATCCTAATCGTTTATCTTAGTTTTTAACCATTGATTAATACTCTGTAAAAACTTTTTGAATACATGGCTAAGATTAATTCAAGATTTCAAAAATGGCGGTTTCTCTTTCCAATCTATTCCCCTATAAATACATCTTCTTCTCCAAATTCATCCTTTTCACTTTCATTACGTATCAAAAATTCTCTGCAAATTTTACTCTCTCTAAAAAATTCGTATATGAGCATTTCTGTTAGAGGCATAACTTCGACAATGGTGGATGTACAAAATGAAACATATGCAAAGAAGGTGAAGTCGGAAATGTATGTCGACTTCGACACCACCACTGATGCCGAATCCAGGGAAATTCTGTCTTTATTGGAGAGGGCTGGATTGAGGACGTTTTGCTCCAAGAAATCCCCCTCCAATAAGACATTGGATATGAGAGGGTTGGAGTTCTATGTCAATGGGACATATGAACAGGGAGTGTTTAGGACAAGGGTATATGGAGAAGAACTTACTGTGTCTCCGACGGAGGTGGCTAGGATATTTGATACTAGCAGTGAAGGTGTGAACCCCCTCACCTACAAATCTGATGAATGGGTAGAATCGTTTGAGATGATTGCAGGAACTCCATGAAGGAAAATCGATCGGAGTCAAGAAGAGGATGCTCGACGCCGATATCGCCTTTTGATGACCATTGTCACAAAGGTGATATTGGGAGAACAAAGCTCCCACGATGGGCTGACCTGACCCTGACATCTGCGTCATGAGAACGATTCTTGATGGGGTTCGAGCCAACCGGGGCTGGTTTCTTCTTTGGAGAGGCCGGAGACGGAGAGAAGACGTCGGAGGTGGTTAATGGAAAGTGGCGGCGAAGTCAATCACTAGTCTCTTTAACAAAGTGACTGTGATTATGGAGGACTTCTTTGTCGGCTCAAATAAACCGGTCGACGGGGTCCGAGCTTACACTAAACAAAAAGGGATTTTGACCAAGGATGAGCCACTCGGGGCTCCAGTGGTCCCGATGAAGGTGGAGGCGAGGGGTAGAGCTCAAGCTCCAGTGAAGAGGAAGCGAGGAGGAGGAGGAAGAGGATGTGGAGGTGAGAGCGTGCCGTCCGTGAGCTCGGCCCGAGGCTGAATGACCCAATGAAGCTGAAGGAGAAGGCACCAAGGAGACGAAGGTTGGTGAAAACCTCTGAGTTGGGAGGATCATCTGCTGATCAGCCCACTCTCCTTCCGGAGGAGGTATCCACGCTGCAAATTGCAGCTCAAGTGGTGCAGCTGGAGGAGGTCCAGCTAATAAGTTTCAAGGGACCCCTCCCCGGCCCGAGGTCGGGTACATTTCTCCCCCTCTCCATCTCCAACCCAAACCGGCAATGAAGAGGTGTCCCAGGCTGGCACCTCAGAGCCTCTAAAACAGCCTACTCCCGAAACTAAGTCCATCCTCATCTCCTCTCCCTCAAATCCAAACCTCATCTCCTCCACCATCCCCATCTCATATCTTTGTCCTTTTTATCCGGACCAAGTATTTTCCCAAACCCCATCTCCATATCTCCCAGCTCAACCCCAACTCATCTTACTCCAATCACTACAATCTCCTCCCCTACCACATCACTTCAAATTCCACCCCCACCATCATCTCCCCCACCAGAAATCCCACCCCCACCATCGACACCCCCACTTCTTCTATCCGGCCCGAACCTCATGTGGATACCTCAAACATTTTTTGGGGATATTCCCATGAGCTCCCCCAGTCCAACTTCTCCTACCACCTCTTCCTCATCTGATTCAGAGGAAGAGGACAGACCGATTCTTGCCATCTCCTCGGCTTTTGAGCAACTCCACAGCAAAATTATCAGCCAAGTCCAGAGGATGATGGAGAAGAAAACCAGAAAGGTGATTTGAGCAGTCACAGATACTATGCTCGCCAACATGCAGATTGCTGAGGTCAACATGACCAGAAATTTATCAGCCAATCTCAAAGACTGCTTTGTTGGTTCTGCATCGAGTGCGCTTGAAGACGAGGTCAAGGCATCGAAAGAGAAGACTGCGGTGACAACGAAATCGTGGTCTCAACCCTCACTTCGATCGAGAATGACTTGAGACGGCGTTGTGCAAGAATTGAGGATGAGCTTGATCCATCAAGGATGAAGTTAAAAAGGGGAAGGTACAGAGAGAGAATGGAAACCCTCACACTGTGGTGTCATGTCAATAACAGATAGACTTGATACAAAGGCGGGCATACACAGTGAGTTGGAGGCAGCCAAGGTGGAGATCAAAATCAAATCGGATGAGTTGGCTGCCTTGCAACCGAGGGTGACGCAGATTGAAGAAGCCATCCGAGAGGATGAGGAGAAAAGGAAGAAGGAAGAAGAGGAGAAGATCGAGAGAAGCTGCTGGCTAGCATGAAAGAATCTGAAAAACCAGAGCCCAAGGGCAAAGGTAAAGGAAAAGCGAGAGCAAAGCAGCGATCGAGAAGACTCCATCAGCCGAGCGAGATGATCAGCCCCCAGATCAGCCGAGCGCAAAAGAAAGGAACCAGACTTCTCCAACTTATCAGTGAGCAGATTAGAAGAATCAGTCTTTGAGAAGGAGATGTTGAAAAAAAGAGAGAAAAGAAGAGGGTCAAGAAGATGGGGAAAGCTGAAATGAAGTGGGACAGGATACACGGAAGTGGGTGTCCAAAGCAGCAAATGAAGCTGATTTCCGCCCCGTCCACCGCACCACGGGCTCCTCCTAAGATGGTCTCGGGAAGTTCACCAATGAATATAAAAAGCAAGCCCCTGGATGCTAAGTGGATGTATTCTCGGTACATTCTCAAGGCATCGCCATCCGGGAGCGACTAATGAAGACATCTCTTTGGCATGAATGGATGGAGAAGGAGGATGCAGATCTTTATGGGAAGCTGCTCGATGAGGCACATAATGTGTTCAATGCGATCCGATCGCACCACCCCTACGAGCGAGTCACCCCCAAGCTTAAGGAAGATGGTTCTCCCGATCCGGAATGGGTCGAACGATTGTGGCCAAGGCGTAAAGGGAATCCGAGCTCACGAGATGAAGATGATCAAAGCTTGACTTAGAGCGAGGATTTTCACTGGCTAAACATTCCGAAAAGCCGATCGATGGGGAATCGATAGAACAGATTTTTCTTTCCTTATCTTTTATTTTCTATCAGTTCTCTTATTTTGTAATCTGTAAATGTCTGTGAATGAATATATTCAGTCTTATGTGAACTTTGTGTATTAGTTTTCTTAAATTTTTTTTCTCTGAGAAATTTTATATCTCAGAATTAAAATTTTTTTTTTAATTTTTCTAAGTATAAATCATCTGAGAAATTTTTTTATATCTCAGAATTAAAATTTTTCTAAGTATAAAACATCTGAGAAATTCTTATATCTCGGAGTTAAAATCTTTTGTTAAAATTTTTTAAAATACTTCTAAAAAGTCTAAAAGACTTAAATTTCTTATTGTGATTGAATCTGTTGAAGTGTGAAATTATACTGTATCTATCTGATTGATTTAACTAGATCTATTACTAACTTCAGCTGTGAGTATGTTTCCTTCTTATAGGT
This sequence comes from Paraleonurus japonicus, assembly GCA_030762865.1. Lineage (NCBI taxonomy): Eukaryota > Viridiplantae > Streptophyta > Magnoliopsida > Lamiales > Lamiaceae > Paraleonurus > Paraleonurus japonicus. Next base: position 11,282,467 of record CM061059.1, on the reverse strand, counting down.
TTTAACTTCATCAAAAAGGGGGAAAGTCTTGGATCAAGAGGTTTTGATGAGTTAAAGAGCAGATCAGACTAATCAGCCAAACTGAAGAACAGCTGAGGATGTAAGCTGATCAGACGGGGTCATGCATTAAGCTAGTCAGCTGAGGTTTGATAACATACTAGTCATCTGGAGACAAGCTCAAGTCTAGTCATCTGCAGGAGACAATTATGAAGAGCTCAGACGAGGTCAAGATAAGCTGAGTAGAATAAGAAAGGCTAATCTTCACCAAGTCAGCTGCAGACGAGTAGGAAGAATCAGCTGAGGTCTAGAGCAGTTAAGTTTGTTAAGCAGTTTCAAGTTTGTTAGAACTAACTAACAAACTAACTGACTTTTCAGACTTATATATAGGTCTAGGTTTTTCATTTTATATAGAGATAACACTTATGCATATTAGTTTTTACACAATTCACTATTCAGATTTCACAAGAATTTCTAGAGAGTTTAAAAAAAAAAAGTTCTAAGTGTTTTTAGAACACTTTTTCTGTAATCTTCAAAATTCAATATACTTTATAATGAGTTAGATTTCTAGAAGAAGAGTCTAGGAGATTGAAGATTTGAAGAATTGTACAAGTTGTAAGTTGTAAGCTGGAAGTGAGAAAGTAAGCAGTAAGCAGAGTCCCTTCTTCAAATTGAAGAAGGAGAGTGGATGTAGGATTTTAAAATCCGAACCACTATAAACCCTGGTGTTATTTCTTGCTTTCTTTAATTTTCTGTTTATTTTACAACTGTGTTTCATCAAGAGTTAAATTCAGAATCATAACTAAAATCAGTATTTCAACCTTGCTTTTGATCTTATAAGAAGTTGAGAATTTATTCTTAATCCGCTGTGCTTAATCTGATACTTTGAATTGGTTTTGAAAGATTTGAAAAATCTACAAAATCTATTCAAACCCCCCCCCCCCCTTTCTAGATTTTGTTCTAGAAAGCTTACTCAAGGTATTAATCATCTCAACTCTCCGGGACCAACAGCTGCAATTCAAGAAAAAACCAAGATTGATCTATATTTTTCTATGATCAGACATGAGGAACAGATGGCTGCAGTTAAGACGACAGTTGCTAAGGAGATGAACTCTCAGGATGAATGGGTAAAACAGTACGTCCGTTCTGCCTATACCGAAATCAAGGATTCAGTTGAGGAGCAAGTAAGAGAAGCCTGGAAAGCCAAGGAGGCATCATTTCATCAAGTCCTAAAAATGCAATTGGCTATGGAAAAGGATAGGCAGACGACGATCATTGAGAAATTCATGGATGATGAGTTCAGACGAGCTGAGGTCGGACAGAAGAAGAGATATGACCAGCTTGATCAAAAGACAGGGTATGTGAGAGAAGAACTCGTAGGACAGATTTTTCCAAGTAGCCACTATCTGCAATACCCGTTTTGCTGATGCTAAAAAGGGGGAAGATAGTGAGCTCAAGAAAAGAATAGACGAGCAAGATGACAAGATCATTGCTCTAAACATGAAGTTGGAGGAAAGAAGATGAGGACAAGACAGGGAAAGTCTTGAAGAAGAAAAGAGTTGAACCTAGTACGAGAAAAGTCCCTGTGCAAGATCCTGCTCAAATCACCTCTCCTTCTGGATCATCTAGAACAGCTCAAATTCCAAAGAAAACACAAGCTGAGATAGATGAGGAAGAGAAGATCAAGAAAAGGAAGAGAGAGGAGAAGGAGAAATACAAGCGAAGGGATGCAAAGAAGAGGAGAGAGCAGGAGAAGGCTGCAGGAAAATACTATGACCGCTCACTGAGGAGATGGGTTCAGAAAATAACAGATGAGCAAGGGGAAGAAGTTCTAAGGCCATTTCATCGAAGTGAAGTCGTCCCCAAGGAAGTTTTACTAATGGCAGATCAGGCAAAGTGGAGGCCATATGAAGTGGACTGGATCTTCCAGTTCCATGTCTGCAAAGCCATCAAGTGGGGACTCGATGAGAATGAAGCTTTTCACAATTGGCTGGAAGAAAAGGACCCTCAGATGTATCAATACCTAGTCAACCTTGCTCACACGGAATTCAACTCAGATGTAGTCGCACCAGCTTACTCTCAGATGGAACCCCCTCTAACAGCTGATGGTCATCTGGACCTAGAGAAGATCAAGCAGCTTATCATCAAAGCAGAAGCCACAACTGATCTTGCAGAGGGAGGTGAAACAATCTCTTTAAAGAAGCGAGTCTTTGACTGGCTCAAGGTTCCAGAAGAGAATAGGTGGTATGACTAAATCTTTTCTTTCCTTATCTTATCTAGATCTTATCTGAATTTACATGAAGCTGAAGTGATGGAATTCTGTGAATAAAACTATTGATCTACTCTCATAATCTGTTGATGTTTTTTTTTTAAATTTCCTTGAAACTTATCTGTGTAACTAATCATTTCTTATAACATAATTTGACAGACTCTTTCATAATTAATAAAACTAAATAAAATAAAACTCTTTTGCTGATCATCTGATTTATTACTCATAAGCTGATTAAACAAAGCTCTTTAAATAACTGATCATTTGCTTTTATGAACAAAGTACTCTGAGTATATGATTCATGTGTATTACTCTGATTATCTACTTCATAATCTTATCATCATCTGTTAATAAAACTATGTGCTTCAATAATCTGACTAAGTGTCTTAAGTGTATTTCTGTATCTTTGAGATTACTAACATTTCTCTTTTCTTGAGCCATGTTTTAACATCATCAAAAAGGGGAAAATTGTTGGATAAAATGTACTTAGTTTTGATGAGTTAAAGTGTAAATTAGGATGACCAGCTGAAGACAATGTATAGTCAGCTGATGTAATAAAAACTCTAGGATGACCAGTTGGAGACAATGTATAGTCAGCTGATGTAACAAAAACTCTATATAAACTAAGTATAGAAAAATAAGATAGGGATGATTCAAAGGAAGTCAGATAGAGACAAGAACAGAAAACAGATGATGACAGAACCAGACAAGGTAGAAGATGAGATAGAGATTCAAGACAAATGAGAGAATCAGACAAAGTAGAGAATCAGACAAGGTGAAGAATCAGACAAGGTGAAGAATCAGACAAGATGAAGAATCAGACAGGGTGAAGAATCCGACAAGCTAGAAGAGTTAATAAAATTCAAGAGTCAGTTACAAACAAACAAGAAGCAGTTTCAAGAATTAGTTAATCAGTTACAACCATCAACAAACAAGAACAAGGAAGTTATAACCGTCATCTACAGAAGATCTATAAATAGGATCAGAGATTCAGAATTTCAAAAATGTGAGAAACTTCGCAATCCAGAAACTTAGCATTTGAAAAATCAGAGAATTCAAAGTTCTTCTCAATATCATTTGTATACACACGAACATTTAGTGTTCATTCATTTTCTGGTGTTTATAGAACACCATTTTCTTTGTACATCTTCAAAAAGTCAATTAGAGATAGTATCATAATTGTAAGCCTGAAGAAGAACACAGTAAAGGAAGAAAGTAAGAAAGTAAGCAAGCAGGAAGGAAGTAAGAAGAGTCCCTTCTTCAAATTGAAGAAGGAGAGTGGACGTAGGATCGTTTGATCCGAACCACTATAAATCCGGTGTTGTTTACTTTTCGTTCTTTACTTGTTTTCATTGATTATTTCTTGATCGCAAATTTGATATCTGACAAAGCTTTAGATCCTATTTGAATTGAGAATAAACAAAATCAAGTTTTCATTTGTAAAACTGATTTTGGAGTTGATAGATCATCTAAGCTTGCAAAAGTTTTTGATAATCTATTCATCCCCCCCCCCCTTCTAGATTATCACTAGAGGGTATCTTGATTTTGTGTTTAAACTCGTTCTAAAGGGACCCAACAAGACTGATACCCTTTAGTAAAATAGGTCATATCCTTCATTTATCACGACTAGTACTCTTTAATAATATAATACATACCCTTAAGTTATCATGATTAATATCCTTTACTAATATAAGTCATATCCTTTAATTATTACAATTAATAAGCTAGCTCACTTTCTTTGAGTCCCGAACCCTTTAGCAAATAGATCAAGTTTACCTATAATAATTTTTCTGATATATATGTATATTTTAAAACTTTATTTTTTAAATACACTAAATTAATGAAGAATTTAAATAATACATCATATAATAAAAAATTTAGTTTATTGTATATCTATAGAATATATTATTATAAGTTATATAATATATTATACTCAATATTATGATTGTAATACCTTCAAAAAAAATATTATGATTTTAATATAAAATAAAATTAATTACATTAAATTTAAAATTACGGTATTACTTATATAAAATATCAAATTTTTACAAAGAGAAATACTTTGATTAAGGGATTTATTAGATTAGTCAAAAAAATTCATATTTATAATTATTTTCTTAATTAAAAAAAAAGTACTCTCTCGATCCTATTTTTTATTAATGTTCAAAATCTGGGACGTCTTATTTTTGTTTTTTTATACCCAAAATATAAAAAAAGCAACACTACCCTCTTAAATTAAACACTTACAAACATCTCTTATTTACACCTCAATACCACTCAATTAACTCTTTCAATAAGGTTGACTTTAAAATACTCCCTCTGTCTTATACTCGTTGTGATATTTACTGTTTGATAAAGGTTTTAATGTAAGAGTTGTTTAATAATATAAGTTACTTTTTTATGGAGGTAGAGTAGTCTTTTCAACTTTAATAAGAGAGTTATTTAATAGTATTAAATTGAGTTACTGTGAAAAAAATAGAGACATATAATATAATATTGTAGTGTTTGAGGGGATATCTCTTGTTAGTATTGTTGGTCCCGGAATGTTGAGTTGAATAAAACCTCGAGTTAGCCTTCTAGAACAAAATCTAGAAAGGGGGGGTTTGAATAAATTTTGTAGATTTTTCGAATCTCCCAAAATCAATTCAAAGAATCAGATTATCACAGCGGAATATAATTGAGACCTCAACTTTTAACAAGATCAAAAGCAAGGCTGATATTCAGATTTTAGATAAGATCCTGAATTTTAATCTTGAATTAACAAAATTGTAAGTTGAACAGAAATTAAAAGAAAGCAAGAAATAACACCAGGATTTATAGTGGTTCGGATTATAACAATCCTACATCCACTCTCCTTCTCCAAACCTTGAAGAAGGGTCTTCACTAGCTGCTTACTTACTTACTGTACAAACTTTACAAATTACAACTTGATCTTCAACTCTTCAAAAATCTAATCAACTTTCTGAAATCTAACTCTAAGAATAAGATGTGTTTTTGAAGATGTGAAGTGAAGTGTTCTATAAACACTTAGAAAATATTTGAAGTCTCTCTTGAAAAATACTTTGTGAAATCAATAGTGAAGAGTGTGAAAAAAATAAATTTGCATCAGTATCTAGAAAAATAAAATCTAGTCCTATTTATAAGTCTAAAAAGACAGTTAGTTTGTTAGATAGTTCTAACAAACCGAAAACTGCTCAACAAACTTATTCTTGAAAACTGTTCTTGACCTCAGCTGATTCTTCCTACTCGTCTGCAGCTGACTTGGTGAAGACTCGTCTTTCTTATTCTACTCAACTTGACTTGACCTCGTCTGAGTTTTTCATGATTGTCTCCTACAGATGACTAGTTTCGAGCTTGTCATCAGATGACTTGTAGACTTTGATCTCCAGCTAACTTAACCAGCTCTTGACCCAGTCTGATCAGCTTAGCATTGAATTCTGATCTGAGCTGTTTATCAACGTTGTCTGCTCATCTGGATTGTTCCTTTTAACTCATCAAAACTCTACTTGGTCTAACAATTTCCCCCTTTTTGATGAAGTTAAAACCTACAAAAAAGAGACACACTCACAGCTGAAGTTACTTTATAGTTAATTAAGATTATCAGATAGATATATCAGAGCACATTTTTCACATTACAACAGATTCATTCACATTCAAAGTAAAAAAAAATTTAAGTCTTTTAGACTCTTTTAGAAGTACTTAGAAAATTGAGTCTTAAGACTTAGATAAATTGTTAGAGAAAAAAAAAATTTAAGTCTGAGAGATAAAATTCTCAGATGACTTACATATTTTTTTTTTAAAAAAAAATTTAAGTAAGTTTTTTTTTTTTAAAACTGGAATAAAAACTTTAAGAAACTAAGACAAGTAAATCACAAACGTTCAGATATATTCATTCATATTTTTACAAATTTACAAAGATCAAAAGATAAAAAGATAAGGAAAAGAGAAAAGATCCTTTATCAGATTCCCCACTGATTGGCTTCAGGAATGGCCAACCAGGTAAAGACTCTCTTCCTTAGCTTTTTCAGTTCTTCCTCGTCTTTCAATCCAGACTCAACCTCGGCTTTGGCAATGATGCCTTTGATCCAGTTCATGTCGACTGAGCCGTCTGGATTGGTCTTGGGCCTTCCTTTCTCATAGGCCGGAGCACACAGATCTGCATTGAAGAATTTGTCTGCTTCCACCAGCAGCCTCTGATAGAGATCCTTGTCCTCCTTTTCTATCCACTCATGCCACTTCAGGTCCTCATCCGGCTCTGCTGAATCTGACCCCTTCAGGATGTACCAATGATACATCTATCTGGTGTCCAAATTCTTTTCTTTATATTCTTTGAAGAGTTTGCCAGCCACGACCTTCGGTGGATTGAGTGTCCTGTGATAGGGCCTAAACTCAGCTTCATCCGCCTCCTTCATCTCCCATTTCCTGACATCTCTGCTCCACCTCATCTCCAGTCCTTTGCTCTTCTTCTTCAGCTTCTTTCTTTCTCTTTCTCCATAGAAAGCCTGCTCTCTCATGATCCTGCGGATCTGTTCCTCAGGCAGGTTAGAGTAGGCAGGCTCCCTCTTCCTTTTCTCAGAGATAGTGAGCTTAGGACTTAAGACTTTGACTGGAGCAGATTCTACCATCATCTTTCCTTTCCCTTTCCCTTTCACATCAGCTGCTTTCGTCTCAGATTCTTTTAACTTCGTCAGCAGCTGAGCAGTCCTTTTCTTCCTTCTTTCTTCATCTTCCTTCATCGCCTCCTCAAGTTGGCTGACCCTCAGCTGAAGTGCAGCCAGCTCATCTGATTTAATGCGAGCTTCCTCTCTGGATGCCTCCAACTCAGCTGTGCTAGCCTTCGTCTCAACTTTACTTTTCGTCTCATCTAACACAGCTGTGAGTGCCAACTCTCTTTCCTTCACCTCCTTTTCCCCCTTTTTGACTTCATCAGCCAAGGTAGTTAGCTTCGTCTCCAGATCATTGCATTTAATCCTGAAGTCTGACTTGTCCAAGGCCAACGAGTCTACCACTATCGAGTTGTATTCAGAGACTTGTGATTTCAGCCCTTTAACTTCCTCCTCCATAGTTGTCACCTTTTCAGCAAGAACAGATTGAGTTATAGACGTAATCTTTTCAGTAAGATTTACCTCTACTTCCCGCATATTTGAGATCATCGCTTCTGTGACAGCTTTCACCATCTTCTTTGTCCTCTTCTGGAGCTTTTTCTCGAAAGCCTGCTTCATCTTCCTCTCCATTTGAGCAATTATGGAAGTGATGGCTGATGTGGGACTTAAGTCACTTTCCTCCTCCTCAGATGAGGATTCGGAAGAAGAAGAGGTAGAGGGGTGAAGTTCAGAAATTTGGGGTTGAGGAACTGGGGAGCTCATCCGTATGTCTTCTAGAAAGGAATAAGAGGTGATGTCTATTTCTGGTGGAGTGAAGTGTTGAGTTTCAGATGGGGTGGGGGTGGATGTAGTAGGTGGTTCTATTGGTGGAGAGATGGTTGGAGGGAGAGTAGTTTCAGGTTGGGTGGTAGTAGGGATGATTTCAGATTGAGTGGTGGTGGGAATGGTTTCAGATGAGGTTTGGACTATATGGAGCAACTGTGGCTGTTTCAGAGGCTCGGAGGTGCCAGCCGGGCACACCTCTTCATTGCCAGGTGGAGATTTGGAGGGAGAGAGAGATGAAGTAGTACCTTCTTCTTGGATGGGTGAAAGTACAGCTTCCTTGGCTAGAGAGGCTGGGACATCCAGCTGTTCAACCTCGGCTGCGATTTCCAGCACCGGTACTTCTTCTGGTAGGAGGGTAGAGACTTCCATCTGGCGACCAGAGCTGCCAGAAGATTCAGACGTCCTAGAGGACCTCCTCTGAAGAATAAATTGGTTATCTTCATCAGAGTCCTCATCTGTCTGCTGACTTGTAGATGGCTCAGCTACAGGTACCCTGTCTGCGGCCCTGACCAGCCTCCTCCTAGACCTCCTTCTTGTTGGAGACCTTACAGAAGTTGCTGCCTCCTCAGCTGTTACTTCTACAACAGCTGGATCCTCGGCAAGTTGAGCTTCAGCAGCTGGTACGACAACTTCTGCTGCTGGTTGAGGTTCAGCTGCTGGTCTCTGTACCACCGCAGCTGCTAACTGCTCCCTCTGCCTCTGAGCATCCTCTGACTCATCATCTGAGTCAAGCAACCCTCCAATCCTTTCATCCTTAGTAAGTAAGCCTTTCTGCTTAGAATACTTCTTTAATCCTTCCCTTGTCTCAAACCTTTTATTCAACCCCTCCATCAACATAGTGATCTTATTGAATAGACTAACAGTCGAGGTGACTATCCAGTCTCCATCAGTTGGGTTAAATAACAATCTTAACTTCTCCTCCTTCATCCTCCTAAACAACAGGTCTACCCAATCTACCTGCACTCCATCAACAATGGCCCTCATACAACACAATCGTGACTTAGTCACTCCATCATGGGAGCTTTGATCTCCTAGGATTGACTTAGTTACAATCGTCATGAGCAACCTAAATCTGAAAAAACTTACTTAGAAAATATTTGAAGTCTCTCTTGAAAAATACTTTGTGAAATCAATAGTGAATAGTGTGAAAAAAACAAATTTGCATCAGTATCTAGAAAAATAAAATCTAGTCCTATTTATAAGTCTGAAAAGACAGTTAGTTTGTTAGATAGTTCTAACAAACCGAAAACTGCTCAACAAACTTATTCTTGAAAACTGTTCTTGACCTCAGCTGATTCTTCCTACTCGTCTGCAGCTGACTTGGTGAAGACTTGCCTTTCTTATTCTACTCAGCTTGACTTGACCTCGTCTGATTTTTTCATGATCGTCTCCTGCAGATGACTAGTTTCGAGCTTGTCATCAGATGACTTGTAGACTTTGATCTCCAGCTAACTTAACCAGCTCTTGACCCAGTCTGATCAGCTTAGCATTGAATTCTGATCTGAGCTGTTTATCAACGTTGTCTGCTCATCTGGATTGTTCCTTTTAACTCATCAAAACTCTACTTGGTCTAACAAGTATATAAGGGTAGAGTAGTCTTTACAACACATCATCAAAATAAGGAAAAGATGACAACTAAGCATATCGAACTCTCTATTTGTATATAGTGGATGTCTCTTGTAAATAATTTTCACGGTGAAATTAATTAGATTAACATTGTAAAAATGAATCCAAACCCATTAAGTAAATTTAATAATATAAGTCATACCCTTCATTTATCACAGTTAATACCCTCAATAATGTTGGTCATACACTTCACTTATTACGACCGATACTCATTTGTAATATAGGTCATACCCTTCAGTTATCATGACGAATACCTTTTAATAATATAAGTCATGTCCTTCCATTCTCACGATTGATACCCTTTAGTAATATATATTATATCCTTCGTTTATTACGACTGATACCCTTTAGTAAAATAGATTAAGATTCACCGCGAAACTTGTTCACTAGAAACTTTATCTTATATGAATATGGTTCATGATATGAACCACTATTCAATTTTATGAATCACTATATAATATTTGATATTCTTGGTCAAATACTTGATATTTTAGTTGGTTCATGATATGATCCACTGTTCAATTTTATAAACTACTATCTGAATACTTGATATTCTTAGTCAAATATTTGATATTTTAAATATATTTTTTAAATTAATATTTTAACTTAAATATTACCCCCTTGGGCTTTTCTATTATCAGGGAGGCTATTCGCCCTGCCTGACGTTAGGAACTCAATTAAAACTTGGCACGTTATTTAGCGTTGCCATTAGCAATCTAGTTTTGCAATTAAACAAAATGAATAATTTTTTTTTTAAAAAAAAATATAAAATTACTTAAATATCCTTATAGTAATTTTCCTTAAAATATAAATTTAAAAATTTAATTTCATGTACTGATTTTTTAGGGAAATTTTTTTAGTCCTATAATTTATCGAGTAATCAATTTTTATCCCAAAAATTTTAACAATTGAATTTTGGTCCCGTAACTTATCAAATTGTTCAATTTTGGTCTCATTTTCGCCGAAAATTTGAGAACAACGTCATTTTTTGTTGCATATCTCTTATGTGCCAGTCAAATTTGGAGGTTTCCATTCGACACGTTGACGTGGATGTTTTAAGTGGCATATTCTTTATGCTTTGAATTTTTTTATTCAATTTTTATTACACTTTACTGTAAAAAATATACAAATAAAGCAAAATAAAAAATAAATTTAAGTTAATTGAAAATGATATAAAATAAAATCAAAAGTAAACTAAAATATAAAAAACTGAATATGTTGAAAATAATTTTAAAATATTTCAAAAAAAAAATTTTAAAAAACAATTTCAGAAAATCAAACTAACCTAAATAAAATAAAACAAAAATATCATAAATACTACTGGTACTATCCATAACTCAATTACTTTGCTATTCTAAAGAAATTAATTAAAAATAAATCAAATTAACCCCCCACCCCCTCATCGTCCCCAACCTCTACTATCAGAAGAATGCAGTCCCCATCGCTCACCCTTCCTTTGCTTTTTCTCCTCCGTCCCTTTCTCTTATTGCTTTTTTCTGCCCTTTCTCTAATTTCTACTCTAATTTGTTTTCAAATTGTAACCCTTATTTCTTCCGGCGTAATGGGATAATCACAACTATATCTCTCTCGCGATTACCAGGTCTCGCCGCTGCTTCCATTCGTTTTTTCTCCTCACCGACGCAATTGAATTTCTCATAAATAGATTCTGAAATTATGTTATGAAATGAGGTTAGCAGATCGATTCTGTATATGTTTGTTTCTTGAGAATCGCAACCTGCACGGCTCTTCCTCTGCTGAAAAATCTGGCAACCGTTTTACTTCCTCTGATTTATATTTATTTGATTTTTTACTCCTAATATCTATGGGGGCTGGGGACGAGCGGAAGAAGAACATGATGGAGAAGAACAGGGGATGGGTGGGGTGTGGGAGAAGAGCCGGAGGAGATGTTAAAATTAGTGTTAGTTTAGCGAAATCAATGGAATTTTAATTTAATGGAATGAATTAATAGTAAATTTTTAATTATATTAAATATTTTATTTGTAATTTTAATTAGATTTAAAAACATTTTGATTTAAAATTAAAATGTTAATAAGGGATACATATGCAATTTTATAATTATAATATTTTCATTATATATATATATATATATATATATATATATATATATATATATATATAAATTTAATATATTAATAGGGATGCAGTGAGATTGCATATAACACAGTGCAAACGCATTAATGCAAAGTGCAATCATTTAGGAAGGACGAAGCCTGCCTGATAGTAGAAAAGTCCACTCCCTTTGATTAATTAAAGATATATTTGAAGGGTAAAGATAAAGTGTTGTATTTTTTTTTTTTTTGGAACATCACTAATTTTTTTTTGGATAGACTAAAAAGGTAAGCAAAACTAATTTTTTTGGACAAATACTGTATTTTTTATAATAAATATGAATAATTTAAAAAGCAAAAAATTAATTATTATTTTTTTAATCATACAAATTGTGATTCAAACTCATGATCTTACAACACTACAAGACTCTAACCATTTGAATTATAGCATTTAGTAAATTAATTATTGTTTATTGTATTGATATGATAACAATATGGAATGATGATCTTCTTAAGAGCATGCAAGTAGGCCTGACCTAAGGGCCTTAGTAAACTTAAGCCTATTTGGACAGGCTCCTCTACTTAACTACTAATTTGATAAGTTTAGGTTAAGCCCAATGTGTTAATATTGAGTTATTAGATCCTAAAAACAGAGAAGATGGGTAAAATGTTGAATCCAATGATTATTATATTTTTTGACCCGGTTATATACCCTCCAATTTTATTAAATAAACCTCTTTGAATTTTTTAATTATTTTTTATTATAATATGAAATAACTCATATACCCTTAATTATTAAAAAAATAAAAATAACTAATATTCCATGCCCCTCATTCTTTCTTTCCGGTTTCTGTAGTTTCTTGTTCACATTCGTTCACCCATTTTTTACCATTTAATATATCAACATATAAACTCTAGTCTGGATGTTGAATATTGCTAGTTATTTATATTTTGATTATTGTGTATGAAATATTGGTATTTTAGGTGTAGAATGAATATGAAAATTGTATGATTTTTATTCATGCGCATTTTTTTAAAAATACTCGTCATACAACATTCGAATCTAATTTACCGAAATTTGGCTAAGACTTCAAAGAAAATATTTTGAAATGTTGTATGATTTAGAAAAAGTTTTGTCAAAATATTGTCTTTTTTCGATACATATATTCCAAACACAGTATAAATTCATTTTTTTTTTTTTTGGAAATATGAATAAAATTTCGGAAACAAGCAGTTGAAATATGGGTGGAACTACGGAAAGATTTATCGAAATTTATACTCTATTTTTTTTAATATAATCCACGTTTAATGCGATTTTAATTCAAATTCAAATAAACTATCATCAAATCAAAGAAAATCTTAAACCTAAGAACTATAATCAATATCAAACAAATCGAAAAAACCCTAACAACTATCATCAATATGAAACAAGCCATAACAACTGTCAATGTCGTCGTTGGTTGAACTATCGACATTGGTCTCCTTCGTCGCCTGTCACAATCGTCTAGGGAAAATGGGGGTGTATTTGGTTGATTTCAAATGAAATGAGAAGGGGGGAGGTTAGATAAATATGTAGTGTTGATAATTCATATATAGTGTATCTGCCAATAAAATTGAGTAGTTGAACAGATTTGGAGGTGTATTTATTAAAATTGGAGGGGTATATAATTGGGCTCTTCATTTTTTTGAGAGCCAGTTCTAAGGTGTACAGACTGTGCCGCCGCCTAAGAGTATCTCCAGCCTAACGTCAAATATTGTGCTATCTCTAGTGTAGTATATGAACACAGTTCTAATCCAATGCTATAATGTATCTCCAAATTATGAATACAAATATATTGCTATAATGTATCTCCAAATTATGAATACAAATATATTAGCGCTCAATGTGGCGTTGAATTTTTATTGTGCTAACTTTTATTATTTTCTTTTTATGTTTATTTTTAATTCTCATCTCATTAAAATTAAATTAATTAATTAAAATTAGTTAATAATTTAATAAATTTTATATATATATATATATATATATATATATTCAGGAATGTATAATCAATACATAATAAGGATTTAAAATTTCAATAAAATTCTAGATAATAACAATTTTTCAAATTATAATTAAATCACAAAAAATACATTAAAATGCATAAGGTACAATAAAGATAATAATTCAAATTAAACATCATAATATTAAATTACGTGGATTTAAAATATATTAAAATACTTGAAAAGAATCGCCTAATGATTAATAATTTATGAGATTACTTCCCGACCTTCCAAGATTTTAAAAATATGCATTATATATATTGAAAATATTATTAGCTGGTGGTTGTCGTTGTAGTGTTACATTTTTTTGAATAATACTTTCTTGTTTTTAATTTGTAAGTGTATCATTATATCATGAAATTTAATTTAGTATGTATGATTATATCAACTAATAAAAAATATGTTTAATTATTAATATTAAATAAAAATAAAAAGATTATGTAATTATTATGTTTGGATTTATATGAATTTAATTTTTTTTTAAAAATAGAATAATAAATGTCGAGTAGAATGTAGCGTTGATGTTGGAGAATAATTTGAGTGTAGCAAGCGTGAATTTTACTATAAATAAATTGGCGCAAAACTTATTATAAAGTAGTGCGACTGTGCGAACCATTAGAGATGGTCTTATACCTCTTTTCAATAAGGGCTCTTCATTTTCTTATATGTATAAATAAATGTTGTTGTATAATTCAATACTTTCGTCCAGCTAAGCTGGTCTTTTGCTGTTTTTTAGGCTTGATTTGACATTTTTTTCAAATATATAATTTCTTTAAGGAAATGGCATTTTAAGAACTTGATAATAGGAAAAATTGGTATTAAATTAAGTAGATAATTCATATTTGAGTGTGTCTACCGTGAATCAAGTTTCACGTTGAAACTTGATCCATATTGAAAAAATAGATCAATTTACTTTTCAGTTATTCCGACTAATACCTTTTAGTAATATAGATAATACTCTTCTGTTATCATGACCGATACTCTTTAATAATATAACTAATATGTTGGGTCCCTTTAGAAAGAGTTAATCACGAAAACAGGATGCCCTCTAGTAATAATCTAGAAGGGGGGGGGGTGAATAGATTATCAAAAACTTTTTCGAGCTTAGATAATCTATCAACTCCAAAATCAGTGTAACAGCGGAAACAATTGTTGATTAAACTTAATTTAGATAGGATCTAAAGCTTATCAGATATTTAATTTTGTGATCAAGAAACAATCAATGAAAACAAGTAAACAAACAATATGAAGAAACAACACAGGGTTTATAGTGGTTCGGATCAAACGATCCTACGTCCACTCTCCTTCTTCAAACTTGAAGAAGGGCCTTCACTTACTTACTTTCTTCTTCTTGCTGACTTACTTACAATAATGAATCTTCAGCCTTACAATAAATCTTCCTAATTTCTGAATATCTATGGCTTGAAGATCTAATGAAAAAGTGTTCTATAAACACTAAGAACTGGAAACGTACAAAACGTTCGTGAATGTGTATAATTTCTGTTGCTTGTGAATACAAAGTATAATGATGAGTGCTAAGTGTCAAAAGTTAATTCTAAAATGATTTCTATCCCTATTTATAGAGATCTTCTCCTGGTAGTTGTAACTTCCTTGAATTCGGTTTTGATCAGTTATAACAATATAACTGAATTCTGTAACTTCTTCTTGAGTTGTTGAAACTGCTTCTTGAATCTTCGTATAATATTTCTCTAACACCTCATCGTCTGATGTTTACTTCACCTCGTCCTCATCTTCTTTTCTGTCTAGGTGTTGTCTTGTACTTCAACTATCTTCTGTGTTGTCCTTGTCTGATATCTTGACCTCATCTGATATTCTCTCATTATCTGGACATCGTTCTTGTCTGACATCTTGTCCTCGTCTGATATTCTATAATTAGTTTTATTTGTAAAGAAATACTTCAGCTGTTTATACAAGATGCTCAGCTGGTCATCCTATTTTACACTTTTAACACATCAAAACTAAACACAATTCTTCTTTTCCTAACAATTTCCCCCTTTTTGATGATGTTAAAACTCAGCTCAAGAAAAGAAAAACTGTTAGTACTCTAAAAAAAAAATAAGAATGAAACAAAGTATACAACTAAGCCACATAGTCAGATAATCAGAGCAATAGTTCAATAGTCAGATGATCAGAGTAATGTAGTTAATAAACAGATGATCAGAACAATGTAGTTGCTCAAAGTCAAGTTCAAATACTTTGAAGAAAACATAGACAGAATTCGAGGTTTTCAGATGATTTAGTGTTATATGTTTATAAAACAGTTACTTAGATCAAGAGTTAATAAGCAATTATGAAACAAGTTAGTTAAACACTTCAAAATTTCGTGAAAGTAATTCAAAAAGATGTATTTCACAACTATTCACAGGATTTCCACATTCTTATATCTTCATCTTTCTCAGCAAATAATCAGAGGAATAAAAGTAAGACTTAATCATACCACCTATCTTCTTCTGGAATAGTCATCCAGTCGAAGACACGATTCTTCAAGCTCAGTGTCTCCCCACCTTCAGCTAGATCAGCCACAGTCTTAGCCTGGATCAGCATCTGCTTCACCTTTTCTCTGTCTAGCTAGCCATCTTGCTTTAGTGGAGCAGACATGGTTGCATACGGCGGTGCGACTATGTCCACATTAAATTCTGCGTCTCCAAGGTCGATTAAATACTGATAGAAGTTTGGGTCTTTCGCCTCCAACCATTCATGAAACACAATGTTCTCATCTGTGCCCCAAGAGATCTTCTTGCAGACGTGAAACAGGAAGATCCATTCCCCTTCATAAGCTCTCCATTTAGCTTGTTGATTCATGGGAAGGATTTCCTTGGGCACAGCTTCTGTTCTATGGAATGGACGAAAGACTTCTTCTCCTTCTGTATTCTTTGATTTCTGCACCCACTTCCTCGTCTTCCTGTCGTACGTCTTCCCAGCTGCCTTTTCTTGCTCCCTCCTCCTCTTGGCTTCTCTTCTCTTATATTTTTCTTTTTCCTCCCTTCTTCTTTTAAGCACTCTTGACTCTTCTTCTGTCTCAGACTGGGTCTTTTGAACTTGGCTTGAAGCCTTAGCTTTCCCAGCAGACTTAGAAGAGGATGAGGGAGATTTGATAGTCAAAGCAGGAGCAGGATCAGCCATGGAAGGAAGTTCGGGTTCAGGCTCAGACTCAGTGGACTCAGCAGTGGTTCTCCTTTTCAACCTTCTCAACGCCCTCTGAGATTTTTCCTCAGCTGCTTTCTTCTTATCCTCCTCAGCTTTCAACAGCTCTTCAGAAAGCTCATCTATCCTCAGATTAAGCGCCATTAGCTGATCATCTTGCAACTTAACTCTTTTCTTGAGCTCACTATCTTCCCCCTTTTTGACATCAGCAAATCGGGTATTGCAGATAGTGGCTACTTGATCTATGTATCCCATGAGTTCTTCTCTAACGAGTCATGTCTTTTGATCAAGCTGATCATATCTCTTCTTTTGACCGACCTCAGCTCGTCTGAATTCATCATCTATGAACTTCTTCAAGATAGTTGTCTGTCTATCTTTTTCTAAAGCTAGCTGCATCTTCAGCACTTGATGAAATGAGGCTTCTTTTGCTTTCCAGGCTTCTTTCACTTGATCCTCAACAGAGTCTCTTATTTCAGTATAAGCAGAGCGAACATACTCTTTAACCCACTCATCTTGAGAGTTCATCTCTGAGGCAACTTTCTTTTTGACCTCCGTCATCTGTTCCTCATGTCTCATTCCGGAGAAGTATAGATCAATCTTGGTTTTTTCTAGAACTGCAGCTTCTACATTCTCCTTGATTGAAGATGTGATGACATTAGGAACCAGTTGGAAAGCATTCAGACAAGCAGTCTTGAGATTTTGAACTTCAGCTTTTAGAGCTTCCACTTCGGATACAGACGCAGATGTGGAGGGCAAGATCTGTTCATCAGATGGAGTTAGATCTATTTCTTCAATTTCTGCTATGATTTGCCTTTCCTCAATCTGCTCTGTTTGTGCCTCCTCAGCTGTATCCATCCCAGCTGGCTCATCGGCAGCTCCACCAACTACCTCCTCTACTCTTTCCTCCTCAAAAACAGCTTCTACATCTGTCTTCACCGCTTCCCCCTTCTCAGCTGCTTTCACCACCTCCTCTGGAGTCTCATCTCCAAGATATACTCTTTGTAAAATATAATCAACAAATGTGTTTTCAGTGAGTATATCTTGGAACGACTTCAGTTTCGCCTTCTTGAGAACCTCTTTCTCCCAGATAGCAAGATTGTTGCCTCCTGCTTCAGCTATCAGAATAGTTGTCTCTTCAAAAGATCCTAGCCTGAGTCTTCTTAGCAGATAGACATCGATAAGCTCCTTCAAAAGCTCAGGCTCGTCCTTGAGAGTGGATTCTTGTCTTAGAAGAAACTTCTTCCCAAGAATTCGCAGAGAGGTCTCAGTTGGCCCCATCTCCCCAGATGGGTTGGGTGTGTTTAGATAAAGATCAGGTTCAGAAGTGGTTGTGGGTAGGAAAGAAAACGGGTCGAATGAGGGTTGGGTTTGTTTTGGACTTATGGGAGTAGACCGTTTTAGAGGCTCAGAGGCAGCGGCCTTGTCTGCCTCTTCATCGCCAGATTGGGAAGAGATGGATTTAGGTACTCCATCCTCAGATGAGGATGAAGATGATGAAGGTGATTTAATTTCTTCTCCTTTTTCCGATTCATCTTCAGACGAGACTTCTACTGTCTCCGTCTGACCTGATACACCAACTTCTTCAGCTGGGACACTTCCCCCTTGGGAAGCCGTCCTCTCCTCTTCGTCTTCGTCTTCCTCTGTCTCAGCAGACGAGGACTCATCCACCAACACAGTTTTTGTCTCCGTCTTCTTTGCTTTTGAAGCCTTTTTCTTAGGAGCTGGAGGTGGAACTGGAACGTCTCCATCTCCTTCTGAGTCAGTTGGTCCATAGAGCTTCTCATCTTTTATCAACAATCCCTTCTGTCTGGTGTATTTTTTAACTCCAACACTCCAGTCAAGGTTGTCTGTATCCACCTTGTGTTCAAGTATGATGGTGATCCTTGCCATCATACTTGCAATTTTGGTCAGAGACCATCTCATCAGCTCGTCTGTGACTGGAGTCTTGGTGAATTTCTTTCTCTCCTCCATTATCCTTGAATATACAAGTCTGGCCCAGTTAATTTCAGCCCCATCTAGGATAGCTCTCAGACAGCATATCCTTGGCTTTATTAGCCCATCATGGCTCTGTTGCTCACCCAGAATGCACTTAGTTAGAATCAACATAAGTAATCTGTATTTCCTCTTCAACATTGGCCTCTTCAGATTTGCCGTTGTGTTTTGGTAGGTTCTCCTGGCCATCAATCGGAAACTCTCCAAATATTCCGATGATTTATACGTAAACGGGTTGTCGCCAGTGGTGCTCAAACTGAAAATTGCACCAATCTCAGAAATAGATAAAACTATTCTTCGTTTCTTCCCCAAAGTTCTGACTCTAGATTCTAATCCAGTTTCTGTTGATTTTGCTCTAGTCAGAAATTCTGCACAGAGATCATCCACCGTCAAGTTCTTCGTCGGTTTCATCGTACAGTATCGTTTTAAACCCCTTGATTCTAGTAGGTTTAGAATCTCTCTTATTTCAGCATCAGTGGTAGTATCCCAATCAACATACATTTCGGACTTTGTTTTATCTCTGATGGAAGATAAATCGTACTCGAACTTTATATTCTTTTTGGATTCCGCCATTGATGAATGTTGAAGGTTTTTAGGAGGGAAAAGAGAAGTTTTGAGAATATGAAAGATTTTATGTATGCGTAAATGAAAGTAATGCACACGAATGTCTATTTATATGGAAAATATAATAATAAACAATTATTAGAATAATAATTGCCTGGAAAAGTGTAAATATAGCCTTTCGAATCGCCATTAATGCAATTATGGCATTTATTTTGAAAAGTGCACAGAATAATATTTAATATGTCGCGCGTGAGGTTGAGACGGTTCATATTTCAGAAACCGCCTCCACTTCTGGCGCGTGAAGTATACTCAGTGTATTTCAAAAATGAATTTGATAAAATTTCGGGTCCGTAGTAACTTCTCCCCTGACATAGTTACTTATTTGAGAAAATACTTTTCAGTTAATTGGAGAGATAAAATAAAATATTATTGTTTTTAGAAAACAAATTTGAACCCTTATCCTTTTATTTTGTAAAACAAACTATTTTATTTCACTGAGTAACTTTAATAATTTAATGAATGATAGAGTGAATTATGTTATTAAATTCATATATTAATTATATGAACCCAATATTCATAATTAAAAGTATTTAAGAAAACTTCCTGATTTTTCTCCTTGTCTGGATTGATAGCATCACTGTCTGTTACTTGAAACCCTTGGATAAATTGACCTTGTCTTGCATTTTGAGACATGTAAACTTTGTTTTTGCTGAAATCACAGACACTTAGACAAATTATTAGTAACAAGAGTAAGTCAGATAAGGTTCAATAGTCATCTGATTCTGTAGAAGTACGTTGACTATTACATCCTTATCTGATTTACTTATGTCAGACAAGTAATTATCAAGTCAGATATGGTCAATATGACTAATCCTTGATTCTTGAGTCCAATGAAAGGAGATCAATGATATCAGCTACCTGATTGTCCTTTGACTCATATCTTGTCTGATAATTCTTTCTAAACATAATAGACCAAAATGAGAAAGACAAGGTAAATTCAAGAATTTTGATCAAAAATTGACTAAAGAAGCATCTAATAATCCTAATTCTACTGAAAGTTCTTTAAACCTTGTCTCTGCAAGAGGCTTTGTCAATATGTCTGCTTTTTGAAAATCAGTCAGGATTTTCTCAAGTCTGATATTGCCTTTTTCCACATGATCTCGAATGAAATGATGACGAATGTCAACATGTTTGCACCTGGTATGTAAGACTGGGTTCTGGGTAATAGCTATGGCACTATTACTATCACAAAAGATTGGTACATCTTTGGTGATAATGTTATAGTCCCTTAGCTGTTGACTGATCCAGATTAGCTGTGAACAACAACTCCTAGCTGCCATGTACTCAGCTTCAGTAGTAGAAGTAGCTACAGAGGTTTGTTTCTTAGACAACCATGAAATCAGCTTACTTCCTAGAAATTGACAAGTTCCAGATATAGATTTCCTATCTATCTTACACCCACCAAAATCTGAATCTGAGTATCCTGATAACTCAAAGTTATCGTCAGCTGGATACCACAGCCCTACATAGATTGTACCTTTCAAATATTTTAGAATCTTCTTTGCTGCTTCAAGATGACTCTTTTTAGGTTTAGCTTGAAAACGTGCACATACACCCACTGCAAAAGAAATGTCAGGTCTACTAGCAGTTAAGTATAAAAGAGAGCCAATTACACCTCTATACTGTGTCTGATCGGTGTCTTCCCCTTTCTCATCTGGATCCATTGAAAAATTTGTCATCATAGGTATTTTGGCTTCTCGGCTGGTACCTATTCCAAATTTTTCAATAAGATCTTTGGTGTATTTTGCTTGACTTATGAAAGTTTCTTTCTTTGTCTGCTAAATTTGAAGTCCAAGAAAGTATGTCATCTCTCCCATCATGGACATTTCAAATCTGTTCTTCATAAGATGACTAAATTCTTCACACAAGATTAGATTAGTTGATCCAAAAATAATATCATCAACATATATTTGAACTAACAAAAGACCTTTATCAGATTCTTTCCTAAATAAAGTTCTATCTATCTTACCTTTTATAAAACCATTCTGAATTAAATATTCAGATAAGGTATCATACCAAGCTCTAGGTGCTTGTTTAAGTCCATATAGAGCTTTCCTTAGTTTATAAACTTTGTCTCCGTTGACAAAGCCAGGGGGTTGCTCTACATAAACTTCCTCAGCAATGACTCCATTTAGAAAAGCAGATTTCACATCCATTTGGAACACAAGAAATCTTTTATAAGCAAAGATAAGCTAAGAACAATCTTATGGCTTCAAGACGAGCTACTGGTGCAAAGGTTTCATCATAATCAATTCCCTCTGATTGTGAATAACTTTGTGCAACCAATCTAGCCTTATTTCTTACCACAATGTTGTTCTCATCTCTTTTATTCTTAAAAATCCATTTCGTTCCAATAACTTTTTGATGATGAGGTCTTTCAACAAGCTCCCATACATCTTGTCTTTGAAATTGATTTAATTCTTCTTGCATTGCATTTATCCAATTGGAGTCCGTTAGAGCTTCAGTAATAGTTTTAGGTTCGAGCAATGATACATAACAACTAAACAGACAGTCTTGATTTATCTGTGTCCTTGTCTGGACTCCAGAATCTAGATTTCCGATTATCTGTTCAGCTGGATGATAACTCAATACTCGTTTACCTTTATCTTTTACTGAGTATGAAGTCTTATCTCGAGATATTTTCATCAATTGGTTCTCAGTATTACCTTCAGGGAATATCTTCTAGTCCATCCGGTAGTGTAGTCGTGCGATCAAGTGATATGGAAGAACTCTCGCCTTCCTTATCTTTATTCATGTCCGATGTGTCCTCCTCATCCGATTCTCGACTGTAAGTAGAACTTGACTGATTTCTTGATATTTAATCTGTTAAGATCTTGACTATCTTGGTGACATCATCTCGTGCTTTCGGACTTAGAAATTTTCGTCAAAAACAACATGTGGTGTTTCTTCCACACATAATGTAATCTTATTAAAAACTCTATATGCTTTGGATACGAGATGAGTATCCTAAGAATATCCCTTCGCAATCTTAGCATCAAAAGTTCTTAATTTAGATTTTCCATTATTATGGATGAAACACTTACAACCAAATATATGGAAATATGAAATTTTTGGTATTCTACCCTTCCATATTTCATAAGGAGTTTTGCATTTGTTTTTCACAATTAAACACCTATTTTGAACAAAACATGCAGTATTAATGGCTTCCCGCCAAAAACTCGTGTGGAGTGTCATACTCGAGATAACATCGTCCTTGCAGCCTTCTTTCGTGGTTCTGTTTCTCCTTTCTACAACTCCATTTCTTTGGGGTGTTCTTGCAGATGATGTTTCATGTGCTATACCATTCTCGGTACAATAGTTAGTAACATACGAATTTAGAAACTCAGTACCTTTATCACTTCTAATCTTGACAATATTTAGTTCTTTTTCATTTTGAATTCTTTTGAGAAATTCGGAATTTTATTTGATCTCATTCTTTTTGTACAAGAAAATAACCCAAGTGAATCTAGAAAAATCATCTACAATCACTAAAGTATACTTTCTTCCACTAAAACTTAGAGGTGTAACTGGACCAAAAAGATCCATATGTAAAAGTTCCAAAATCCTTTCTGAAGCAGGACCATTTATTGTTTTGAAAGAAGTTTTGGTCTGTTTTTCTTTTTTGTGAGCATCACAAATATGATTTTTCGAAAATATTTTATCTGGAAGTCCTTTGACTAAAGATTTTCTTGCTATTTTGTTAAGATTTTTGAAATTTAAATGACTAAGACGTTTATGCCATAGCCAACTTAAATCTTCTGAACTCTTAGCAATAAGACAAGTATCCTTAGGGCAACTCTTGAAATTTGCAACATAGATATTACCTTGTCTGACTTCAGCAAGTAAAATATTTTCGTTTAAACCATCCAAAATATAACATGCATCATGAGTGAATTTTACATAATATCCTTTGTCACAAAACTGTGAAACAGATAATAGATTATGTTTCAATCCTTCCACAAAATAAACTTCATTAACCTGGACATCTCCAATCATTAGAGTTCCAACTCCTTTGGTTAGACCAAAATTGTTGTCACCGAACATTACCCGAGGTCCATCTATCGTCTGATAGTTAGAAAGAAGTCTTTTCTCATAAGTCATATGCTTAGAACATCCACTGTCTATATACCAGATGACTTCAAGAACATCTTCTCGTTCAACTATCTCCTTATTTCCCTGCAATCACAAATGAATTCTTAGGTACCCTTTGTGTATTGGGTCCTTTTTCGTCAAGTTGATACTTAGGTATCCAGATAAACACATCCAAGTTTTTCAGAACCAATGATTGAATTTTGCAACCATATCTGTCTACTAATATTAGACTATCTAGATCAATTTTATTTAATTGATCTCTAGTGATTGTCTTATATCTTGGAAAGAATGGATATGACTTGCTTCTTCCATCAAAACCATTATACTTTGGAAATGACTTTGATTTAGTCTTTAGATTTCTTTTGGAAACATTTCTCCTCATCTGTATTTTCTCTTTAGATATATCAGATGAGGTGATTTGCTCCTTAGATTTCTTTGGACTAAATTCTGTCTTTTCCATAGTCTTAGTGGCTTTAACAAAAACTCTTGGTTTGATAGGATCATTTTTCTTGTTCCTATCAAAACCAAATCCAGTTTTATCACTAGGCTTCTGAGAAACTGAAGATGTTATCAATTGTAGACTGAGAATTATTAAGATGTCCTAACTTGAGATTCAATTCTCTGTTAGTCTTTTTAAAATTCTCATTCTCCATATTGATATTTGAAAATTTAATTTTTAAAGTACTCAATTCTTTTTCCAACTTATTGGTTTTCTCAGACGAGGAACTAGTAGAAGTCTTAGATTGACATTCCCCCTTGAATGTACAATCTAGATTCTTCCTTGTCCCTGTCTGATGTTCCTTTGTTAGACTAAGAATTTGATCCTTTAAACTTAAATTTTCAGTCTCTATCTGTTTATAAGCAGATAAAGCTGTCTTCAGATCTTTTAGAAGCTTGTTAATAAGACATGAATCAGATTCAGACAAGTTATCATTATCATTGTCTGAGGATGAGTAATAGTTTACCTCCTTAGCCATTAGGCAAATGTCATTGTCTGACCCGAAACTAGATGAGAATGAGGATGATGATGTCTCATGTGTTTCCTCCTTTTCAACTAAAAGAGCTCGTTGATCTGCATATCTCCTATCCCGTTTCTTCCTCTTTTCTTCTCTCTCTCTAGGAGTGAGTTGAGGACAATCATAGCTAAAATGGCCAGGTTTATTGCAGGTATAACAGATATCTCCTTTATCTGATTTTGGACTATTCTCACCTCGTCTGATTGGTGATTTAAACCTTTTCACTGGATCCTTCTTTTTGTCATTGTCTGAATACTTCTCTTCCTTGTCTGATTTATAATTTTGACGATTAAAACTGTCTCTCTTATTCCTTTTATACTTCATCTTGAGTCTTTCATATCGTCTGATTAATAATGTCATTTCCTCCTTTACTGACAAATCTGATGCCTTAGAAATCTTGTCAGAATCTTCTTGATGAAGAAATGCCACAGTCTTTCCAGAAGTAGATGACTCTGCCTCATCTTCTTCATCTTCAATATGTATATCATATTCCAATGCTTTCAGATGAGAAAATAGAGTATGATGTGATATAGATGACAGGTTCTATGTTGCTTTGAGAATATTTGCTTTTTCCCTCCATCTTTTGCTCAATGATCTGAGTACCTTATTATTAATTTCTTTCTCAGTGTAGGTTTTACCCAAATCAGCAGCTTTGTTCACCAGATTAGTCAATCTCACATCCAATTGATCCACAGTTTCTCCATCTTTCATCTTGAATGTATCAAATGCATGTGAGACAGACTGCAGTTTATTTTCTTTAACCTGTTCTGACCCTTCACAAACACTTGAAAGAGTCTCCCACATATCCTTAGTAGTTTTACATCTTTTAACCTTTTCTATCCAGTCTTTGCTCAATGTCTCTATAATTTCTGTCCTTGCTACCTGATCCAAATTGTGAATTTTCCTTTCATCAGTAGTTAACTCAGCACTCTTCTTTTCTTGTTGACTTCTTTGTAATGAAGATTCGCTCCAGTGCTAACAACTCCATGATAGAATTTTATTGGACCTTCCTCAAGAACCTCTTCCATACGGTCATGAATGGCCTTCAAATGATTCTCCATTCTGAACTTCCAATAATCATATTCTTCGATAGAAAAATCTGGTAAACTCCTGGTTTTCTTACTTTTAACAGAAGACATTGTAATTCAAGATGCTAAAAGACAACTTATCAGAAATGTTAGTGACTCAATGATAAGAAATCGATTTCAACAAGAACTCGAAATTTCAAGACCACAAATCTTCTATCGGAAACGACTTAACACCTGCTCTGATACCACTTGTTGGGTCCCTTTAGAAAGAGTTAATCACGAAAACAGGATGCCCTCTTGTAATAATCTAGAAGGGGGGGGGGGGATGAATAGATTATCAAAAACTTTTTCGAGCTTAGATAATCTATCAACTCCAAAATCAGTGTAACAGCGGAAACAGTTGTTGATTAAACTCAATTTAGATAGGATCTAAAGCTTATCAGATATTTAATTTTGTGATCAAGAAACAATCAATGAAAACAAGTAAACAAACAATATGAAGAAACAACACAGGATTTATAGTGGTTCGGATCAAACGATCCTACGTCCACTCTCCTTCTTCAAACTTGAAGAAGGGCCTTCACTTACTTACTTTCTTCTTCTTGCTGACTTACTTACAATGATGAATCTTCAGCCTTACAATAAATCTTCCTAATTTCTGAATATCTATGGCTTGAAGATCTAATGAAAAAGTGTTCTATAAACACTAAGAACTGGAAACGTACAAAACGTTCGTGAATGTGTATAATTTCTGTTGCTTGTGAATACAAAGTATAATGATGAGTGCTAAGTGTCAAAAGTTAATTCTAAAATGATTTCTATCCCTATTTATAGAGATCTTCTCCTGGTAGTTGTAACTTCCTTGAATTCGGTTTTGATCAGTTATAACAATATAACTGAATTCTGTAACTTCTTCTTGAGTTGTTGAAACTGCTTCTTGAATCTTCGTATAATATTTCTCTAACACCTCATCGTCTGATGTTTACTTCACCTCGTCCTCATCTTCTTTTCTGTCTAGGTGTTGTCTTGTACTTCAACTATCTTCTGTGTTGTCCTTGTCTGATATCTTGACCTCATCTGATATTCTCTCATTATCTGGACATCGTTCTTGTCTGACATCTTGTCCTCGTCTGATATTCTATACTTAGTTTTATTTGTAAAGAAATACTTCAGCTGTTTATACAAGATGCTCAGCTGGTCATCCTATTTTACACTTTAATACATCAAAACTAAATACAATTCTTCTTTTCCTAACATAATACTCTTCAGTTATCACGACGATACTCTTTAATAATATAGAACATACTTTTCAGTTATCATGACTGAAACTTTTTAGTAATATAGGTAATAACGTTCAATTATTACAACTGATATCCTTTAGTAAATGATCATATTTCACCGCAAACCCTTGTTCACATTAGATTTTGCCTTCATATTTTTATTGTTTATTTGGATTATATATAGTAGTGGATGCTACTGTGATTTAATTTTAAATGTGCATACTAAGAAAATTCAATTCTAATACAATAATCACACGAGATAAATTTACACGGAATAATAGGGCAGGCTTAATTGAGAAAGTGCAGGTAAATTTGAACTCGTGAATTTTGATTGTATATATCTTTGTTATTGAGAATATCGTAGATGACTGAAAATATAATAAAAAATCAGATAATTGAGGTATGTGCAAAATACAATTTCGTTAAAACAAATTATGTTCTTCACTCTCAGTGCTAGTGAATGGTAGGACACTTGTTTTTCACGATACAACAGAATTGAACACAAATATTAATATTATATTTTGCTCTACAACGAACTAATATGAAGTTAGAAATATATATATGCATGTATCGTTTTCTCTCAAGTTGTTTGAGTATTCCATATTTTGCAACAACACCAGACATGCTACTTATATCATAAAAATATTACTGTTGGAACGTGGGCTTAATTGAAAAAGTGCAAACATATTTGAACTCGTTACTTTTAATTGTATCCTTGTTAGTGGAGGAGCACCGTAGATGACCATAACACATGAGATACTCTTAATATATATGTATCATTTTCTCTCAAGTTGTTCAAGTTTTTCGTATCGTACAACACATGAGATGCTACTTATTACATCAAACTATAACTGTTGGAGGAGTTCCTCTTTATATACTCATTTCCTCAATAATATTTTTTCAATGCGGAACAAAAAATCTTTTAACTTTTTTTTTTTGTTACTATAAATTTTAAAATTCAATTTTTTATTCACCAAAACTTGGAATTGGACGAATAATATATCAAATCGAAATTCTTTTCGAAGATCACATTTTTCGACAATCTTTTCCGGTCACCAACTCCAATTATCCCTACTCCCAACAAGCTACCCTTAACTTGAGAAGAAAGAAAAGAATGGAAATGGAACTCATATGTTGGTGAAGTTGCCGCACACATATATACGCCGTAGTTTTTACTTTTCTCAAGCTTTAAGCTAATTAATTTAGAAAAGTATTTGTTAGTATTGTTAACGCATCAACTGGTTGTTGATGACAATGAAATAACACGTTAAAAAAGTAATTACGGACTAACTCTAATTAAATTAGACAATGATGTTGAAATATATATCAAACCTAGAAAACTACAGTTGATAGTCCCACTTTATTTGTTTTATGTTAGGGTATGTTTGTTTTGGGATTTAGGTGTGCAGGCAAGTTATAACTTTAAAATTATATGGATTTAAAAATCCTGATGAATAGTAAAAGTGTGTCTTTGAAATCCTATGAATTTGAAAATCCTGATGAATAGTAAAAGTGTGTGTTTGGTTTGAGATTTTAGTAGGGTGAGATTTTACTTTATGTCAAATAAATATTTAAAAATGATTGATGTTGTATTATTATATTATATTGAGTGAGAGAAAAGTATGAGAGAGAATTAGTGGAAGAGAGAAAAAAGTAATTTGTATTGAAAAGAGTTATAATAGGTTTTATAGGTATTTTTAGATGAGGATTGAGATTTTGATTTGCAAGTCCGATTTTAAATTCCTAACTAGTATGAGACGTGGTTCGCAAAGTCCTAAACCCATCCGAGTGAATGTCAAAACAAACATACCCTTAGGCTCCATTTGGATGGAGTAATTTGAAATCAAGGGATTTTAGGATAATACACTATACATTTACAAATCAAAATGGAAAAAAACTAAATAAATGGATTTGGTTTACACAAATACTACTTATAAGTGGGAGGATTTCAAATACCCAACAAAACCTAGTCATTTGAAATCTTCTCACTTCTCCCACTTTTGCTTAATATTTGAGTGAATCAAATCCATTCATTTAGTTTTTCTCCATTTTAGCTTGTGTAAATGCATGTATATTATCCTCAAATCCCTTAATTTCAAATCCACTCCATCCAAATAGAGCCTTACGTATTTTGTACATATCCTGAAATGATCGTACTACTTCTAAAAAAAAAAGTTTTCCCTCTCTATTTAGGCGTAAAAAATTGAGACAGAATTAATGAAATGAAGGTGGATCCGCTACATTCATTAATTTATCGAGCTTCAAGGATTTGGTGTCCAAGTGCATATCAGAAAATTTTGTGGTGATCTCGAGTAGTTCAGTAGGCGCAACTTGTGCGACTGTTGACAGTGTTTTGAAAATCAGACCGGACCGGCCGGTTGGACCGGTTTAACCGAAAACCGGTCACTGTACCGATTCAATTCTTTTTGCATACCGGTTCTTAAAAAAATTACTCCCTCTATTCCATATCAATTTTCACACTGATCTGGGCATAGTTTTTAAGGAAAACACCTTTTTGGGGAAGAGGAGGGAAAAACTGAGGGGTATAATGGACAAATCTACTTTATGCTAATTGTAATTAGCATAAAGTAGACTTCCCCCCCTTTTCTGGCCAAATTTTGGAGCCAAAATTAAAACAAAAATACATGTACTTTCAACCTTAAATGCTGTAGAATTAAAAAGTGAAAATACATGAGGGTAAAAAAATTTCCCACCAAATTTTCCATATCAGATTTCCCTCCAAAATAAAAACCCCAAAAAAAATCTAAATAGTACAAGTGTCTAATCACACATAATATTACAAGCATTACTACATCAATAAATACCCCATTTCAGTCTTAAATACAAGCATTCATTACAACAAAACACATTCAATGAGGAAAGCTAGAAGGAACACAGATTTAACTCCACAAGAGAAGAATCAAATTGCTCAAATCCTCATTGCAAACAACACCAATGGAGTTGTTCATAAAGGTAAACTTGATGAACTTTCTGAGTTATTTGGGGTCCATAAAAGGACGATACAGTATGTTTGGGGTGCTGCAAAAAAGCAGCAGTTAGAAGGTGGTCTCATTTCGTTCACAAATCATAAAGAAGGAGGGAATCACAATTTAACAAGCAAAGTGCAGATTGATGTGGATGCTATGAAGGCAATACCATTTCAAAAGAGATCAACCATTAGAAGGCTAGCTAGAGAGATGCATACAAGTAAAAGCACAGTTGGTAGGTGGGTGAAAAATGGAGCAATCAGACCTCATACTAATGTTATAAAGCCAAATCTCACAGCAGCAAACAAATTTCAAAGGATCAAATACAGTTTGCAGCAGTTGGAAAATGAAAGCCACAACAACAAAATCAAGTTCAAGGGCATGCATAATGTAATCCATATCGATGAGAAGTGGTTTTACAGGACAAAAGCAAGTGAGAGATATTACATGTTGCCCGGAGAAACAGAACCATATAGATCATGCAAAAGTAAAAGGTTCATACCCAAAGTCATGTTCATGTGTGCAGTTTTAAGACCACAGTACTCATGTGATGGAACAGTTATATTTGATTGTAAGATTGGTATTTTTCCATTCACAAAGAAAGAACCAGCCCAAAGAAACTCAAAAAACAGAATAAGGGGTACAATGGAGACAAAGCCAATAGACTCAATCACTAAAGAGGTGATCAAGGGTTGCCTACTTTACCAAGTAAGTCTCCTAAACTTGAAATATATGCAAATAACATGCAACTATCAGAACTAATTCATCATTTAGTTTAAATTTCCAAGTTGGTGACATTACTTTGCAAGCATGTAAGTCTATCACAACATATACACATCTAATTCTCCAAACTGGAATATCCAAGTTGGTTACATTACAAAATATAGGCAAATATACCAACTATCAGAATTAAATACATCATCTAGCTATTTCATGTAAGTATCCAAAACTGGAAATCCAAGTTGGTGACATTACAAATGTTTTTTTTTTTTTTCAGATTATACCAGCAATAAAGGCAAAATGTCCTGCAAATGCAAGTAAACACATTTTCATTCAGCAAGACAATGCTAAACCACATATAAACAACATGGACCCTGAATTTAAAGCTGCTGCTAATTCAGATGGGTTCAATATAGAATTGATTTGCCAGCCACCAAACTCCCCAGACACAAATGTGAATGACTTGGGGTGGTTTAGAGCTATTTAATCTTTACAAGTTGACACGGCATCATACAATGTGGATGATTTAGTAAAAAAATATGTTGTATTCATATGAAATCTCACACACACCACACTAAACAATGTGTTCCTAAGTCTACAAGCATGTTTAATTGAAATACTCAAGGTGAAGGGACACAACAACTACAAGTTGCCACATATGAACAAAGCACGTCTACTAAGACAAGGAATACTACCAAAACAATTAAAAGTTGAAGATGAAGTTGTAAGGGACTGCATACAGTTTTTAGAAGAAGCTGGACAAATTGAAGGGGCAACAAGTTCACAACATGTTGATCAAATGTTTATGTTAGGGTATGATTAGGGTTTAGGCATACAATACCTTTTGTCACTTTTTGAAGCATGTTTACAACATAAACATAAGGAAAGCTAGTAGTGCTTAGGCTGTAAACATGGAATATTTTGCATGTAATGACTCATCATTCACTTTTTTGCATGAAATGAAAGAATCAGATTTCTCTCAGAGCAATGTCATCATTGGGACACACATATCAAGCATCCAAAATAAAGCAAATATTCTTAATTTACTTCTATGGTTGCATTGATTTTAATACACAACCCATATAAATACATTCAGCCCACACAAACAGCTTAATCAAGCCTCTTACAAATGTGGTGGCATTGATACAATAAGCAATGAATTTCTCATAAGAACACAATAAGCCTCCAAAATAAAGCAAATTTACAGAATTCACTTCTATGGTGGCAAACAAACATTTCCCTCAGAGTAATATCATCATAGGAACACACATATCAAGCATTCAAAATAAAGCAAATATTCTTAGTTTACTTCTATGGTTGCATAGATATACAATCAGTTTGGATTGATTACAAATCAAGCATCCAAAATAAAGCAAATGCTCTTTATTTAATTCTATGGTTGCATTAATTATACATGCACAACAGATCATAATAGAACAATGTTATCATTTCACCCAATATTTACACCCACCAATATCCAACAGAATAGCATCAGAAACACATAATAACAGAAATAGAGTATACCCAAGCATTGCATGCCTCAGAAATCCTTTTTTTTTTAAAAAAAAATGAATAACATCAGAAACAGAAACTATCAGAATCAGAGTATACCCAAGAATTACATGCCTTAGAAATCATTTAAAAAAAAAAAAACGAATACCATAAAAAACACATAGTAACAGAAACAGAGTATACCCAAGCATTGCATGCCTCAAAAATCTTTTTTTTTTTTTTTAAAAAAAATGAATAGCATCAGAAACAGAAACTACCAGTTTTGCCATAAAAACAGAAACAAAAACTACTCAGAAACACATAAAATTGCAATGTAGATATTAGAGTAACCTGCGGGTAAGTGGAACCCAAATAGATACTGTTTTAAGAAACAAAGCATCCATCTCCGCCGCCTCCAGTTTCTTTGCAGCCTCCAGTTTCGCCGCCGCCTCCAGTTTCGCCGCCACCAGAGCCATCGCCTCCATTTTTGTCTCGAGTACGAAGGAGTCATCGTCATCCTCCAAATCTGGGACGATAGCCCCGTCGAGATCGTCATCCTCCGAATCGGGGACAACAGCCCCGTCGAGATCGAAATCAGGAGAATCCTCCAAAAAAGGAAGTAAATATCAACCATTAGATCAGAGGGAGTAAATCATCAAGGGAGTATACTGAAAAATTACAGATCGAATAGCATAAGTTAGTACTGTACCTGATAATACCACGATTTGAAATCCATCGGGCTGTGTATTGTATTTGGACCGAGTATTTTGATCGGAGACAGTGGAGGGTGGCGATCGGAGGGTGGCGATTTGAGGGAGATGGAGGGTGGCGATCGGAGGGTGGCGATCTGAAGGAGATCGGAGGAGGGTGGCGATCTGAGGGAGAACAAACGGTGGCGATCTGAGGAAGATCGGTGGAGGGTGTTGATCGGAGGGTGGCGATCAAGAGAGGGCGATGGAAGTTTCTAGAGAGAAGGGAGGCAGATGCGAGAGAGAGAGGGAGGCGGATAAGAGGAGGGAGTAACTGATTAGGGTTAGGGTTGTGTAGGGTTAGGGTTGTATTTATACTGTATTTTATGGGTTGTGTATTGTATTTGGGCTGTGTATTGTATTGGGCTGGAAGTTTTTTTACTTTTTGAATAAAATACATATGGGTTGTGTACTGTATTTGGCCCGAATGTATTTTTTTGGGGGCTGAATGTATTTTTTTTTAATGAAATACATATAAAATACAATTTTAGTGTATTTTATACGGCCTATGTATTTATACGGGTTGAGTTTATTTAGTTAGGTGTAAGTTAATTAATTTTGATTGATTAGATAATTAATTAGTGTGATGTGAGTTAATTGTGTAAGAAAAAGTAATGACATTGTGTAAATAAGTGGAACTTTTGAAGGTAAGGGTTATGAAAAAACTTTCCTTTTTTGGGTGTGAAAACTAATATGGGACAGACGAAAAAGGAAAGTGTGAAAACTGATCTGGGACAGAGGGAGTAGTAAAAATCGCCAAAAATTCGGATTCAACCGGTGACCCGGTTGACCCAAATTTTTGAATTGTTCTTTTTTAATTTAATTTTCAACGTTTTTTAGATTGATTTTGGTTGAAGATTTGTAATTGCTATGAGTTATTTTTAATTGTAAAAGTTTAAATTTTAGATTTTTATGTGCTATGTTAATCTTATACAATGTTTTGCCATAATATTGAATTTATGTTATGTGTTTATGAATATTTATAATATATTGATATATATATATAAATAATATTCGAGTCATCCGGTTTTTTTACAATGGATCAACTGATTGAACCATTGCCCCAATGACATAGTTCATTGTCCGGTTCGCTAACTGGTCCAATTTTAAAAACATTGGTTGTAGAGGTACAGTATGTTCTAAATAAATGTGGTGATCAGACTAGTTCAGGAGTGAGTCTTTGACTCTTAATACTAGCTTAGCTAGATTAGGTGTCACCTTGAGGTTAATTTGGAAGAAATGTCATCTTGAGATTAATTTAGATGAGGTTTCACATTCTCATTAAGTGCATATATATGTATAATAATTTATTGTATTGATGTGTCATTTTTCAATTGATTTGTAATTAATATGTGACATTCATGTGACATCTTAATATAGAATTTAATTAAAAAAAAAATTCTGAGAAGGTTTGAATCTTGGACCTGTTGCATAATCTTTATATTAGTTTAGTAATTAAGTTAATCTATAAATTTTTAAAAATTTTGAATCCCTGTTTTATTAAACACATCATAATCTCTATTTTATATCTAACATTTTATCATATGAGAATATAATATTATATTGACAAAGTCTACTATGAACAAGGGTTTATGGTGAAATTTAATCCATTTACTAAAGAATATCACTTGTTATGACTGAAAGATATTACCTATATTACTAAAAGGTATCAGTCGTGATAACTAAAAAGTTTGCACTATATTACAAAAGAGTATCCGCCATGATAATTGAAGGGTGTTACTTATATTACTGAAAGGTATCAGTCGTGATAAATGAAGGTTATACATCTTTTTTTTTTTTTTTTTTTGATCGGATAAATGGCGACTCGAACCCATGACCTTTAGGTCATAGGTATGAAGGATATAAGTCGTATGACCTGTATTACAACACAAGACAATATTACAAAGAGTATTAGTCATGATAACGGAAGGATATCACCTACATTACTAAAGGGTATTAGTCAGGATAACTGAAAGGTAAACTGAATCTATTTTTTTAATATGGATCAAGTTTCAACGTGAAACTTGGTTCACATGAGACATACTTTATTATATTTAACTTAAGCCTATAAATGTATGTAAATAAAATGTGTGATTGTATCAACTTTTATTTTATCTCACTATATTTGAGAAAATCATATATTTAAAAAAAAAAATCTTTAAATTTTTATATATTTTTAAATATAAAAATTAATATAAGTTAATATATTGATGAATTGATTAATTAAATCTTAAAATTCTAATTATGTGAAAAATAATATTTGATTTACTTATTCATATTGTCTCGAAAACACAATAACTTTATGTATTTATCTTATTTTATTAATAGGTATTAAACCATTTATACACAACATTGCAAGTTTGAAAATTTAAAATAATAATATAATATTAATTAATCGAATACTATAAATATCATGATTTAAATAATATTTATACATAAAACATTATAAAATATTCACGTAGTACGCTGGAGCTACGCTAGTTATTAGATAAACATAGGGTGCATTTACTTCAAAAATAAGAATGAGATGGGATATAAATTATAGGGATTATGTACAATTTGGACCCTCAACTAATGTCTCAAGTACAAATTAGACTGTTGGATCAAGAGGTTTTGATGAGTTAAAGAGCAGATCAGACTAATCAGCCAAATTGAAGAACAGCTGAGGATGTAAGCTGATCAGACGGGGTCATGCATTAAGCTAGTCAGCTGAGGTCTGATAACATGCTAGTCATCTGGAGACAAGCTTAAGTCTAGTCATCTGCAGGAGACAATTATGAAGAGCTCAGACGAGGTCAAGATAAGCCGAGTAGAATAAGAAAGGCGAAGTTTTCACCAAGTCAATTGCAGATGAGTATAAAGAATCACCGAGGTCTAGAGCGATTAAGTTTGTTAAGCAGTTTCAAGTTTGTTAGAACTAACTAACAAACTAACTGTCTTCTCAGACTTATATATAGGTCTAGGTTTTTCATTCTTTAGTAATCAACACTTATGCATATTAGATTTACACAATTCACTACTCAGATTTCATAATCCTTTCACAAGAGTTTCTAGAGAAATTTCAAAAAGTTCTAAGTGTTTTTAGAACACTTTTCCTGTAATCTTCAAAATACAATATACACTGTAACAGTTAGATTTCTAGAAGAAGAGTCTAGAAGATTGAAGATTTGAAGAGTTGTACAAGTTGTAAGTTGTAAGCTGGAAGTGAGAAAGTAAGCAGTAAGCAGAGTCCTTTCTTCAAATTGAAGAAGGAGAGTGGATGTAGGATTTTAAAATCCGAACCACTATAAATCCTGGTGTTATTTCTTGCTTTCTTTAAGTTTCTGTTTATTTTACAATTGTGTTACTCCAAGAGTTAAATTCAGAATCTTAACTAAAATCATTATATCAACCTTGCTTTTGATCTTTTAAGAAGTTGAGAATTTAATCATTATCCGCTGTGCTTAATCTGATACTTTGAATTGGTTTTGAAAGTTTTGAAAAATTAACAAAATCTATTCAAACCCCCCCTTTCTAGATTTTGTTCTAGAAAGCTTACTCAAGGTTTTAATCAACTCAACTCTCCGGGACCAACAAGTGGTATCAGAGCAGTGTTAAGCTGTTCTGATATTGGTTTTAGGTCTTGAACAAGATTCTGAAATAATCTTGATTTTCTTCATTTTCTTTCATTTCTAACAGTGCTACTAATAAGCTTTTGTGGAGTATTTTGTCTTTGTTTCATCATGTCATCAGGTAAAAGCAATAAGTCTAGGAATCTGCCTGAATTTTCAATTGAAGAGTATGATTATTGGAAATTTAGGATGGAAAATCATCTAAAGGCCATTCATGATAGAATGGAAGAGGTTCTTGAGGAAGGTCCTATAAAGTTTTTCCATGGAGGCACCAGCACTGGAGCAGAGGCAGCTGAATCAAGAACTAGGCAAGAGAAGAAGAGTTCTGAATTGACTAATGATGAAAGGAAGGTCCACAATCTTGACCAAGTAGCTAGAACAGAAATCATAGAGACTCTGAGTAAAGATTGGATAGAGAAGGTTAAAAGATGTAAAACAGCCAAAGAAATGTGGCAAACCTTAGCTAATGTTTGTGAAGGATCTGACCAAGTTAAGGAGAACAAGTTACAGTCAGTATTGCATACATTTGAAACATTCAAGATGAAAGAAAATGAGTCTGTGGATCAGTTTGATATGAGGTTGACCAATCTTCTTAACAAAGCAGCTGACCTTGGAAAGAATTATTCAGAGAAGGAGATTAATAACAAGATTCTGAGATCATTAACCAAGAGATGGAGGGAAAAATCCAATATCCTTAAAGCAACTCAAGATTTATCCTCTATTACTCACCATACTTTATTTTCTCATCTTAAAGCTCTAGAGTATGATATCCAGATAGAAGATGAGGAAGATGAGATGGAGTCAAGCACCTCATCCAAATCTGTTGCTTTTGTCAATAAAGAAGACAAGGTGTCAACAGAGTTTGTAGGAGCTGATCTATCTTTGAAAGAGCAGATGGCTTTACTTACAAAAAGGTATGATAAATTGAGAATGAAGTATAAGAGAAATAAATTGAGATTTGCAGGTAGAGATAGACAAAGATCCAGATCAGATAGGAAGGTAGATAAATCTTCAGATGATGACAAAAACAAGAGCCAGACAAGAAGATACAGATCACCTGTTAGAAGAAATACTTCCAGTCCCAGATCAGATAGGAGTGACATTTGCTATACTTGCAACAAGCCAGGACATTTCAGCTATGACTGTCCTCAACTGACTCCTAAAGAAAGGGAAGAGAAGAGGAAGAAAAGAGACAGGAGATTTGCAGATCAAAGAGCTTTGTTGGCTGAAGAAAAAGAGCCAAAGAAATCATCATCATCTTCATCATCCTCATCGATTTTGGATCGATGACGAGATCTGTCTCATGGCTAATGAGGTAATCTACTATTCATCTTGAGATAATGATTCTTGTCGATCAAGCATCGATCATGACCAAACCGTTATTCATGAGTTATTGAGAGATTTAAAAACATCTTTAGCTGCTTATAAACAAATGAGACAGAGAATTTATTTTTAAAGGATCGATTCAAATTCTAAATAAAGGCAAGCAGGTGATGAAACAGCTTTGAGAGGCGAGGAAACATTCAAGGGGAATGTTTTCATCGATCAAGCTTGAGACATCGGCTAGCTTACCTGAAAGATTAGAAAATGAATCAAGACTTTAAAAGATAAATTTGAAGTAGTCTGTGCTGAAAATGAATTAATTAAGAAAGACAATGAGAAGCTTGTCTTCAAAATTAGTCACTTAATAATTCACAATCGGTAATAGATCATATTTTTAATACTTCCCGTAAATCTCATGATAAGACAGGACTTGGTTATGATAGGAACAATAAATCGATGTTCAAAAACCTAGGAAATTTGTGAAAGCATCTGTTCAATCAAAGGATGTTAAAATTGGTCCATGGAAACCAACTAGTCGAGATAAGGACTACGACTTCCGACCGAAACCAAGAATTCACCGAAGAATTCCTATCGGACTAGAAGGAATCCAAGAACCAAAATAAGAAGTTTTTCTTATTATAATTCTTTTGATGGAAGGAGCAAATGCTATCCTACATTTCCTAAGTTTAGGAAAATTACCCAATCTGAATACAACAAGTTGTCATTTAAAAATGATAGTATTGTAGATGATTTGGTAGAAAATCGAGTCCGACTTATTGTCTGCAGATGAGATGTTTGTTTGGATTCCTAAAGTGATTCTTGACCCAAAAGGACCCAAGATCACTAGGGTACCTCAAAACTAACTCTGTTTTACAGGATTCACAGGATCATCGCTTAAGGAAGAGATCTTAGCTTCAATATGGTACATTCGGGTGATGTTCATTCACAACATATGACCCATAACAAGAAGTTTGTTATCAAATTTTCAAAGCATTGATGGTCCAAGAGTTGTATTTGGTGATAATAATTGTGGTCGGACTAAAGGTGTAGGTACTTTGATTATCAAGGATATTCAGGTATCTCGAGGTATATTTTGTTGAAGGGTTGAAACATAATCATTATTATCATTTCTCAGCTTTGTGATAAAGGTTTTCTTGTAAAGTTTTCAAGAGACAAATGTGATATTTTGGATAATTCCTCGAGATAAGGTACTATTAAGCGGCTTGAGACAGGGTAATGTCTATGTGGCCAACTTTTATAGTTGTTCCCAAGATACTTGTCTCGATGGCTAACGGTGGAGAAGATATCGGTGGCTATGGCATAAAAGGCTTAGTCATCTGAATTTCAAGACTCTTAGTAAGTCTGGCTAAGAAAAACCTTGTTAAGGGATTACTGAAAAATTTTTATCAACTCGATCTTAAATGTGATGCTTGTCAAAAAGGTAAACAGCCTAGACACTCATTTAAGAGTATTAACTCCTCCTCATCCGAAAAAGAGTATTGCAACTCCTTCATCCGGATTTGTTTGGACTGTTACACCTCTCACCTTCGGTGGAAGGAAATATACTCTTGTTGTAGTAGATGACTTTTCTAGATACACTTGGGTTATATTTCTTTTCAAGAAAAATGAGACTATAAACAAGATTCTGATCTGTTCAGACAAATTCGAGAATGAGAAGGGAGTTAATATTATTAAAATCGGGAGTGATAAGGGTACGAGAATTTTTTGAATTCTTGTTTATCTAATTTCTTCAATGAGTTTGGAATTATTCATGAGACATCTTCAGCAAGAACTCCTCAACAAAATGGAGTGGTTGAAAGAAGGAATAGAACTTTGAAGGAAGCAGCCGGGGAGCATGTTGGGTGAGTATAATACCCCTCATAGGTTCGGGTGAAGCTATCAACACGGCTTGCTATACCCGAACAGGTGCTTAGTTGTCAAAGATAAGGGTAAGACTCCTTATGAGATTTGGAAGGGTAAGATTCCAAGGATCTCATACTTCAAAGCTTTTGGTTGTAAGTGTTTCATTCATAACAATGGGAAATCTAAGTTAAGAACTTTTGATGCTAAAGCGGTGATGGAATATTCTTAGGATATTCTAATACTTCAAAGGCATTTAGAGTTTTTAACAAGACAACCCTTTGTGTGGAGGAAACTCCTCATGTTGTTTTTGATGAGTTGTATTCCTTCTCAGATAAAGTGAATCAAATTTCTGAAAATCTAGATAAAATTGAATTATCCAAGACTAAACATAGAACTATTTATCTACCTACTCTTGATTGAGAATCGGATGAAGAAGAATCCCCATCGATAATCGAAGACAACTTCGATCAGACTCCTTCAGATCGGACACCTTTGATATCGGTGATCAAGACGAGTCGGTGATGAAGGGGGAACGTCGGTGATGTTGAGTCGATGAGTTGCCGATCGAGACTCAAGATGAGGATACTTCTCCTCATATAGGCAAAAGGATGAGAAGCTATCATCCATCCGATCAGATTATAGGAGACCCATCTAGTAATGTGCGGACACGAATGATGTTAGACTCGAAAGTCTTTTCGGTTGTTATGTATCGCTTCTTGAACCCAAGACTATTGAGGAAGCATTATCGAGACCCAAACCGGGATAACAGCCATGCAGAAGAACTGCATCAGTTTGAAAGACAAAATGTATGGGATCTAGTGGAAAGACCCTTACACGTAAAGATTATAGGCACCAAATGGGTGTTTAAAAATAAAACAGATGAGAACAATATTATTGTTCGAAATAAGGCAAGACTGGTTGCACAAGGTTATTCACGATCGAGGGAATAGACTATGATGAAACCTATGCTCCGATTGCAGATTAGAGGCAATAAGATTGTTCTTGGCATTTTTTGCATATAAGTCTTTCAAAGTTTTTCAAATGGATGTTAAGTCTGCTTTTCTTAATGGTGTGTTACTTGAAGAGGTCTATGTAGAGCAGCCTCCCGGGTTTAAGATCAATAACAAGGTCTATAAACTCAACAAAGCTCTATATGGATGAAACAAGCTCCCGAGCTTGGTATGATACTCTATCCGATTTCTTGACATCAAATGGTTTTTCTAAAGGTAAGATTGATAGAACTTTGTTTAGAAAGGAAGTAGATGGCAACATCTTACTAGTTCAAATTTATGTAGATGACATAATTTTTGGTTCACCTAATCTGAAATTATGTGAAGAGTTTAGTATTCTCATGAAGAACAGGTTTGAAATGTCAATGATGAGAGAATTAACATACTTTCTAGGCTTACAAATTAAACAGATGAGTAAGGGTATATTTATACATCAGTCTAAGTATGCTAAGGATCTGATTGAGAAATTTGGAATGATTACTAGCAGAGAAGTAAAAATACCTATGGCAACTAACTTCTCAATGGATTCGGATGAGCGGGGATACCCACCGAT
The DNA here is from genome assembly GCA_030762865.1 of Paraleonurus japonicus. NCBI lineage: Eukaryota > Viridiplantae > Streptophyta > Magnoliopsida > Lamiales > Lamiaceae > Paraleonurus > Paraleonurus japonicus. The sequence continues at coordinate 11,241,533 of CM061059.1, read as the reverse complement.
GCAACGGAGTATCGTGGGTGATTGAGTCTCTTCTCTATCTCACTGCAAGTAGGCCGGACATAGCCTTTGCGGTTGGGGTATGTGCAAGATTCCAGTCTAATCCCAAGAAAACTCATCTCGGAGATCGCTAAGAAAATTCTTAGATATCTCAAAGGAACCTTGCAAGTAGGGTTATGGTACCCGGTGATGACAACTTTGAGCTAACAGGTTATTCAGATTCAGACTTTGGAGGATGTAAGATTGATAGGAAATCCACTTCTGGAACTTGTCAATTCTTAGGCAACAAATTAATTTCTTGGTTATCTAAGAAACAGACATCTGTTGCCACCTCCACAACTGAAGCTGAATACATGGCAGCTGGAAGTTGTTGCTCTCAACTCCTCTGGATTAGTCAACAGCTTAGAGACTACAATATTCAAACATCAGCTGTTCCTATTTACTGTGATAGTAATAGTGCAATAGCAATGACTTATAACCCTGTTTTACATTCTAGATGCAAGCATATAGATATTAGGCATCATTTCATTAGGGATCATGTTGAAAAGAATGACATTAGAATTGAGAAAATTGCCACTGAATCACAAAAAGCTGACATTCTTACAAAACCATTAGCTGAGTCTAGGTTCAAAGAAATGTGTTTAGAATTAGGATTACTTGATGCATCTTTAGCTGGTTTCTAATTGTGTGCATTTGGTTCTTTTTTTTTCCTTTTCTTTTCTTTAAATTAATGTCTAGAAAGAATTATCAGACTAGATATGTGTCAAAGGGCAATCAGGTAGCTGATATCATTGATCTCCTTTTAGGAATCAAGAATCAAGGATTAGTCATATTGACCTTATCTGAATTGATAATTACTTATCTGACATTGAGTAAATCAGACAAGGACATAATAGTCAGCTGAACTCCTGAAGAAAACAGATGACTATTTACATCCTATCTGATTTACCTTAAGCTTCTGATGGTTTCTTTTGAGTTTATGTTTTTGCAGGAACAGGTCACAGATAACATTGATTCATTCTTTTATTCAAACTCCTTTATTCTTAACCTGAGTCTGATCTGTTTCTTAAAAATTTGTTTTAGAAAAGTTAATCTGAGTCTGTTTTGTTTAAACCTGGTTTAAAAATTGCTAAATAGTTACATCTAAACTGTTGGTTTTCAAAATTAGACAGGTTACTCTATCAGATGATTTCCTAAAACCCATCTGTTTTTACACTGATCTGTTTTTAAAACTTGTCTGTTTTTCAAACTCATCTGATTTACAAACCCTTAGGCGAAGTAAGGTAGCCCTAGGCTGACGTCAGGTATACTTACTTCTCTGCATAAAGTAACCTACATCTATCAAATCAACAGTCTATAAAGTAACTATTTACGCATTCCAAAGGCGATTATAGTTCACGCGCTAAATCCTAATCGTTTATCTTAGTTTTTAACCGTTGATTAATACTCAGTAAAAACTTTTTGAATAAATGGCTAAGATTAATTCAAGATTTCAAAAATGGCGGTTTCTCTTTCCAATCTATTCCCCTATAAATACATCTTCTTCTCCAAATTCATCCTTTTCACTTTCAGTTCTTATAAAAAATTCTCTGCAAATTTTTCACTCTCTCTAAAATCCGTATATGAGCATTTCTGTTAGAGGCATAACTTCGACAATGGTGGATGTACAAAATGAAACATATGCAAAGAAGGTGAAGTTAGAAATGTATGTCGACTTCGACACCACCACCGATGCCGAATCCAGGGAAATCCTGTCTTTATTGGAGAGGGCTGGATTGAGGACGTTTTGCTCCAAGAAATCCCCCTCCAATAAGACATTGGATATGAGAGGGTTGGAGTTCTATGTCAATGGGACATATGAACAGGGAGTGTTTAGGACCAGGGTATATGGAGAAGAACTTACTGTTTCTCCGGCGGAGGTGGCTAGGATATTTGATACTAGCAGTGAAGGTGTGAACCCCCTCACCTACAAATCTGATGAATGGGTAGAATCATTTGAGATGATTGCCCGGAACTCCATGAAGGAAAATCGATCGGAGCTGAAGAAGAGGATGCTCCGACGCCGATATCGCCTTTTGATGACCATTGTCACAAAGGTGATATTGGGAGAACAGAGCTCTCCACGATGGGCTGACTGCACCTGCACTCTGCGTCATAAGAACGATTCTTGATGGGGTTCAAGGCTAATCGGGCTGGTCTGGCTTCTTGGAGAGGCTGGAGACGGAGAGAAGACGCCCGGGAGGTGGTTAATGGAAAGTGGCGGCGAAGTCAATCACCAGTCTCTTTAACAAAGTGACTATGATTATGGAGGACTTGCTGTCGGCTCAAATAAACCGGTCGACGGGGTCCGAGCTTACACTAAGCAAAAAGGGATTTCGACCAAGGATGAGCCACTCGGGGCTCCAGTGACTCGATGAAGGTGGAGCCGAGGGTAGAGCTCAAGCTCCAGTGAAGAGGAAGCCGAGGAGGAGGAGGAAGAGGATGTGGAGGTGGAGCTGCTGTCCGTGAGCTCACCGAGGTGAACAGCCAATGAAGTGAAGGAGAAGGCACCAAGGAGACGAAGGTTGGTGAAAACCTCCGAGTTGGGAGGATCATCTCTTGATCAGCCCACCCTCCTTCCGGAGGAGGTATCCACGCTGCAAATTGCAGCTCAAGTGGTGCAGCGGGAGGAGGTCCAGCTCATAAGTTACGAAGGGATTCCCTCCCCGGCCGAGGTCGTACATTTCTCCCCCTCCCCTTCTCCAACCCAAACCGGCAATGAAGAGGTGTCTGTGCCGGCATCTCGAGCCTCTAAAACAGCCTACTCCCGAAACTGTCCAAAGTCCATCCTCATCTCCTCTCCCTCAAATCCAAACCTCATCTCCTCCACCATCCCCATCTCATATGCTGTCCTTTTTATCTGGACCAGTATTTTCCCCAACCCCCATATCCATATCTCCCTCAGCTCAACCCCAACTCATCTTACTCCAATCACTACAATCTCCTCCCCTACCACATCACTTCAAATTCCACCCCCACCATCATCTCCCCCACCGTAAATCCCACCCACACCATCGACACCCCCACTTCATCTATCCCGGTCGAACCTCATGTGGATACCTCAAACATTTTGGGGATATTCCCATGAGCTCCCCCGATCCAACTTCTCCTACCACCTCTTCCTCATCCGATTCGAGGAGGAAGAGGACAGACTAATTCTTGCCATCTCCTCGGCATTTGAGCAACTTCACAAGCAAAATTATCAGCCAAGTCCAGAGGATGATGGAGAAGAAAACAGAAAAGTGATTCGAGCGATCCATGAGACACCATGCTCGCCAACATGCAGATTGCTGAGGTCAACATGACCAGAAACTTATCAGCCAATCTCAGCACGCTGTTGGTTCCAGACTAAGTGCGCTTGAAGATGAGGTCAAGGCACTGAAAGAGAAGACTGCGGTGACAACGAAGTCGTGGTCTCAACACTCACTTCGAGCGAACGACGGCGTTGTGCGGCAAAGAATTGAGGATGAGCTTGATCCATCAAGGATGAAGTTAAAAAGGGAAGGTGCGAGAGAGCAGAATGGAAACCCTCACAGCTGGTGTCATGTCAATAACAGATAGACTTGATACAAAGGCAGACACAGCTGAGTTGGAGGCAGCCAAGGTGGAGATCAAAATTAAATCAGACGAGTTGGCTGCCTTGCAACTGAGGGTGACGCAGATTGAAGAAGCCATCCGAGAGGATGAGGAGAAAAGGAAGAAGGAGGAAGAGGAGAAGACTGAGAAGCTGCTGGCTCGTATGAAAGAATCTGAAGAACCAGAGCCCAAGGGCAAAGGTAAAGGAAAAGCAAAAGAGCAGCAGCCGAGAGAAGACTCCATCACCGAAAGCGAGATGATCAGCCCCATCAGCCGAGCGCAAAAGAAAGGAACCAGACTTCTCCAACTTATCAGTGAAAGCAGATTAGAAGAATCAGTCTTTGAGAAGGAGATGTTTGAAAAGAGAGAAAAGAAGAGGCTGAAGAAGATGGGGAAAGCCGAAATGAAGTGGGACAGGGATACACGGAAGTGGGTGTCTAAAGCAGCAAATGAAGCTGATTTCCGCCCTGTCCACCGCACCACGGCTCCTCCTAAGATGGTCTCAGGGAAGTTCACCAATGAATACAAAAAGCAAGCCCTGGATGCTAAGTGGATGTACTACTGCTACATTCTCAAGGCATCGCCATCTGGAGCAGCTAATGAAGACATCTGCTGGATTAGATAATTAATTAGTGTGATGTGAGTTAATTGTGTAAGAAAAAGTAATGACATTGTGTAAATAAGTGGAACTTTTGAAGGTAAGGGTTATGAAAAAACTTTCCTTTTTTGGGTGTGAAAACTAATATGGGACAGACGAAAAAGGAAAGTGTGAAAACTGATCTGGGACAGAGGGAGTAGTAAAAATCGCCAAAAATTCGGATTCAACCGGTGACCCGGTTGACCCAAATTTTTGAATTGTTCTTTTTTAATTTAATTTTCAACGTTTTTTAGATTGATTTTGGTTGAAGATTTGTAATTGCTATGAGTTATTTTTAATTGTAAAAGTTTAAATTTTAGATTTTTATGTGCTATGTTAATCTTATACAATGTTTTGCCATAATATTGAATTTATGTTATGTGTTTATGAATATTTATAATATATTGATATATATATTATACATAAATATATAAATAATATTCGAGTCATCCGGTTTTTTTACAATGGATCAACTGATTGAACCATTGCCCCAATGACATAGTTCATTGTCCGGTTCGCTAACTGGTCCAATTTTAAAAACATTGGTTGTAGAGATACAGTATGTTCTAAATAAATGTGGTGATCAGACTAGTTCAGGAGTGAGTCTTTGACTCTTAATACTAGCTTAGCTAGATTAGGTGTCACCTTGAGGTTAATTTGGAAGAAATGTCATCTTGAGATTAATTTAGATGAGGTTTCACATTCTCATTAAGTGCATATATATGTATAATAATTTATTGTATTGATGTGTCATTTTTCAATTGATTTGTAATTAATATGTGACATTCATGTGACATCTTAATATAGAATTTAATTAAAAAAAAATTCTGAGAAGGTTTGAATCTTGGACCTGTTGCATAATCTTTATATTAGTTTAGTAATTAAGTTAATCTATAAATTTTTAAAAATTTTGAATCCCTGTTTTATTAAACACATCATAATCTCTATTTTATATCTAACATTTTATCATATGAGAATATAATATTATATTGACAAAGTCTACTATGAACAAGGGTTTATGGTGAAATTTAATCCATTTACTAAAGAATATCACTTGTTATGACTGAAAGATATTACCTATATTACTAAAAGGTATCAGTCGTGATAACTAAAAAGTTTGCACTATATTACAAAAGAGTATCCGCCATGATAATTGAAGGGTGTTACTTATATTACTGAAAGGTATCAGTCGTGATAAATGAAGGTTATACATCTTTTTTTTTTTTTTTGATCGGATAAATGGCGACTCGAACCCATGACCTTTAGGTCATAGGTATGAAGGATATAAGTCGTATGACCTGTATTACAACACAAGACAATATTACAAAGAGTATTAGTCATGATAACGGAAGGATATCACCTACATTACTAAAGGGTATTAGTCAGGATAACTGAAAGGTAAACTGAATCTATTTTTTTAATATGGATCAAGTTTCAACGTGAAACTTGGTTCACATGAGACATACTTTATTATATTTAACTTAAGCCTATAAATGTATGTAAATAAAATGTGTGATTGTATCAACTTTTATTTTATCTCACTATATTTGAGAAAATCATATATTTAAAAAAAAAAAATCTTTAAATTTTTATATATTTTTAAATATAAAAATTAATATAAGTTAATATATTGATGAATTGATTAATTAAATCTTAAAATTCTAATTATGTGAAAAATAATATTTGATTTACTTATTCATATTGTCTCGAAAACACAATAACTTTATGTATTTATCTTATTTTATTAATAGGTATTAAACCATTTATACACAACATTGCAAGTTTGAAAATTTAAAATAATAATATAATATTAATTAATCGAATACTATAAATATCATGATTTAAATAATATTTATACATAAAACATTATAAAATATTCACGTAGTACGCTGGAGCTACGCTAGTTATTAGATAAACATAGGGTGCATTTACTTCAAAAATAAGAATGAGATGGGATATAAATTATAGGGATTATGTACAATTTGGACCCTCAACTAATGTCTCAAGTACAAATTAGACTGTTGGATCAAGAGGTTTTGATGAGTTAAAGAGCAGATCAGACTAATCAGCCAAATTGAAGAACAGCTGAGGATGTAAGCTGATCAGACGGGGTCATGCATTAAGCTAGTCAGCTGAGGTCTGATAACATGCTAGTCATCTGGAGACAAGCTTAAGTCTAGTCATCTGCAGGAGACAATTATGAAGAGCTCAGACGAGGTCAAGATAAGCCGAGTAGAATAAGAAAGGCGAGTTTTCACCAAGTCAGCTGCAGATGAGTATAAAGAATCAGCTGAGGTCTAGAGCAGTTAAGTTTGTTAAGCAGTTTCAAGTTTGTTAGAACTAACTAACAAACTAACTGTCTTCTCAGACTTATATATAGGTCTAGGTTTTTCATTCTTTAGTAATCAACACTTATGCATATTAGATTTACACAATTCACTACTCAGATTTCATAATCCTTTCACAAGAGTTTCTAGAGAAATTTCAAAAAGTTCTAAGTGTTTTTAGAACACTTTTCCTGTAATCTTCAAAATACAATATACACTGTAACAGTTAGATTTCTAGAAGAAGAGTCTAGAAGATTGAAGATTTGAAGAGTTGTACAAGTTGTAAGTTGTAAGCTGGAAGTGAGAAAGTAAGCAGTAAGCAGAGTCCTTTCTTCAAATTGAAGAAGGAGAGTGGATGTAGGATTTTAAAATCCGAACCACTATAAATCCCTGGTGTTATTTCTTGCTTTCTTTAAGTTTTCATTTATTTTACAATTGTGTTACTCCAAGAGTTAAATTCAGAATCTTAACTAAAATCATTATATCAACCTTGCTTTTGATCTTTTAAGAAGTTGAGAATTTAATCATTATCCGCTGTGCTTAATCTGATACTTTGAATTGGTTTTGAAAGTTTTGAAAAATTAACAAAATCTATTCAAACCCCCCCTTTCTAGATTTTGTTCTAGAAAGCTTACTCAAGGTTTTAATCAACTCAACTCTCCGGGACCAACAAGTGGTATCGGAGCGGTGTTAAAGTCACATTCGATATTGGTTTTAGGTCTTGAACAAGATTCTGAAATAATCTTGATTTTCTTCATTTTCTTTCATTTCTAACTTGAGTGCTACTAATAAGCTTTTGTGGAGTATTTTGTCTTTGTTTCATCATGTCATCGAGGTAAAAGCAATAAGTCTAGGAATCTGCCTGAATTTTCAATTGAAGAGTATGATTATTGGAAATTTAGGATGGAAAATCATCTAAAGGCCATTCATGATAGAATGGAAGAGGTTCTTGAGGAAGGTCCTATAAAGTTTTTCCATGGAGGCACCAAAGATTGGAGCGAGAGAGGCATTTGAATCAAGAACTAGGCAAGAGAAGAAGAGTTTGAATTGACTAATGATGAAAGGAAGGTCCACAATCTTGACCAAGTAGCTAGAACAGAAATCATAGAGACTCGAGTAAAGATTGGATAGAGAAGGTTAAAAGATGTAAAATGACCAAAGAAATGTGGCAAACCTTAGCTAATGTTTGTGAAGGATCTGACCAAGTTAAGGAGAACAAGTTCTGATCGAAGATTGCATACATTTGAAACATTCAAGATGAAAGAAAATGAGTCTCGTGGATCAGTTGATATGGAGGTTGACCAATCTTCTTAACAAAGCGCTGACCTTGGAAAGAATTATTCAGAGAAGGAGATTAATAACAAGATTCTGAGATCATTAACCAAGAGATGGAGGGAAAAATCCAATATCCTTAAAGCAACTCAAGATTTATCCTCTATTACTCACCATACTTTATTTTCTCATCTTAAAGCTCTAGAGTATGATATCCAGATAGAAGATGAGGAAGATGAGATGGAGTCAAGCACCTCATCCAAATCATTTGCTTTTGTCAATAAAGAAGACAAGGTGTCAACAGAGTTTGTAGGAGCTGATCTATCTTTGAAAGAGCAGATGGCTTTACTTACAAAAAGGTATGATAAATTGAGAATGAAGTATAAGAGAAATAAATTGAGATTTGCAGGTAGAGATAGACAAAGATCCAGATCAGATAGGAAGGTAGATAAATCTTCAGATGATGACAAAAACAAGAGCAGAGACAAGAAGATATGAGATCACTGTTAGAAGAAATACTTCCAGTCCCAGATCAGATAGGAGTGACATTTGCTATACTTGCAACAAGCCAGGACATTTCAGCTATGATTGTCCTCAACTGACTCCTAAAGAAAGGGAAGAAAAGAGGAAGAAAAGAGACAGAGATTTGCAGATCAAAGAGCTTTGTTGGTCAAGAAAAAGAGCCAAAGAAATCATCATCATCTTCATCATCCTCATCGATTTTGGATCGATGACGAGATCCGTCTCATGGCTAATGAGGTAATCTACTATTCATCTTCGAGATAATGATTCTTGTCGATCTGATCCGATCATGACCAAAACCGTTATTCATGAGTTATTGAGAGATTTAAAAACATCTTTAGCCGCTTATAAACAGTGGAGAGACAGAGAATTTATTTTTAAAGGATCGATTCAAATTCTAAATAAAGGCAAGCAGGTGATGAACGACTTTGAGGCGAGGAAACATTCAAGGGGGAATGTTTTCATCGATCAAGCGAGACATCAGCTAGCTTACCCGAAAGATTAGAAAATGAATCAAGACTTTAAAAGATAAATTTGAAGTAGTCTGTCTTTGAAAATGAATTAATTAAGAAAGACAATGAGAAGCTTGTCTTCAAAATTAGTCACTTAATAATTCACAATCGTAATAGATCATATTTTTAATACTTCCTTTAAATCTCATGATAAGACAGACTTGGTTATGATAGGAACAATAAATCAGATGTTCAAAAACCTAGGAAATTTGTGAAAGCATCCTGTTCAATCAAAGGATGTTAAAATTGGTCCATGGAAACCAACTAGTCGAGATAAGGACTACGACTTTCCGATCTGAAACCAAGAATTCACCGAAGAATTCCTATCAGACTAGAAGGAATCCAAGAACCAAAATAAGAAGTTTTTCTTATTATAATTCTTTTGATGGAAGGAGCAAATGCTATCCTACATTTCCTAAGTTTAGGAAAATTACCCAATCTGAATACAACAAGTTGTCATTTAAAAATGATAGTATTGTAGACATGATTTGGTAGAAAATCCGAGTCGACTTATTGTCTGCAGAGATGAGATGTTTGTTTGGATTCCTAAAGTGATTCTTGACCCAAAAGGACCCAAGATCACTAGGGTACCTCAAAACTAATGCTGTTTTTACAGATTCACGAGGATCATCGCTTAAGGAAGAGATCTTAGCTTCAATATGGTACATTGACAGTGGCTGTTCACAACATATGACCCATAACAAGAAGCTGTTATCAAATTTTCAAAGCATTGATGGTCCAAGAGTTGTATTTGGTGATAATAATTGTGGTCAGACTAAAGGTGTAGGTACTTTGATTATCAAGGATATTCGTATCTCGAGGTATATTTTGTTGAAGGGTTGAAACATAATGCATTATCCTCATTTCTCAGCTTTGTGATAAAGGTTTTCTTGTAAAGTTTTCAAGAGACAAATGTGATATTTTGGATAATTCCTCAGATAAGGTACTATTAACTGGCTTCAGACAGGGTAATGTCTATGTGGCCAACTTTTATAGTTGTTCCCAAGATACTTGTCTGATGGCTAACGGTGGAGAAGATATCAGCTGGCTATGGCATAAAAGGCTTAGTCATCTGAATTTCAAGACTCTTAGTAAGCTGGCTAAGAAAAACCTTGTTAAGGGATTACCTGAAAAATTTTTATCAACTGATCTTAAATGTGATGCTTGTCAAAAAGGTAAACAGCCTAGACACTCATTTAAGAGTATTAACTCCTCCTCATCTGAAAGAGTATTGCAACTCCTTCATCCGGATTTGTTTGGACTCGTTACACCTCTCGCCTTCGGTGGAAGGAAATATACTCTTGTTGTAGTAGATGACTTTTCTAGATACACTTGGGTTATATTTCTTTTCAAGAAAAATGAGACTATAAACAAGATTCCCGATCTGTTCGCACAAATTCAGAATGAGAAGGGAGTTAATATTATTAAAATCGGGAGTGATAAAGTGCAATTTTTGAATTCTTGTTTATCTAATTTCTTCAATGAGTTTGGAATTATTCATGAGACATCTTCAGCAAGAACTCCTCAACAAAATGGAGTGGTTGAAAGAAGGAATAGAACTTTGAAGGAAGCGGCCGGGAGCATGTTGGTGAGTATAATACCCCTCATAGGTTCGGGGGTGAAGCTATCAACATGACTTGCTATACCCGCAGCAGTGCTTAGTTGTCAAAGATAAGGGTAAGACTCCTTATGAGATTTGGAAGGGTAAGATTCCAAGGATCTCATACTTCAAAGCTTTTGGTTGTAAGTGTTTCATTCATAACAATGGGAAATCTAAGTTAAGAACTTTTGATGCTAAAGCGGTGATGGAATATTCTTAGGATATTCTAATACTTCAAAGGCATTTAGAGTTTTTAACAAGACAACCCTTTGTGTGGAGGAAACTCCTCATGTTGTTTTTGATGAGTTGTATTCCTTCTCGAGATAAAGTGAATCAAATTTCTGAAAATCTAGATAAAATTGAATTATCCAAGACTAAACATAGAACTATTTATCTACCTACTCTTGATTGAGAATCGATGAAGAAGAATCCCATCATCGATAATCGAAGACAACTTCCGATCGGACTCCTTCGAGATCAGACACCTTTGATATCGGTGATCAAAGACGAGTCGGTGATGAAGGGGGAACGTCGGCTGATGTTGAGTCGATGAGTTGCCGATCGAGACTCAAGATGAGGATACTTCTCCTCATATAGGCAAAAGGATGAGAAGCTATCATCCATCTGATCGATTATAGGAGACCCATCTAGTAATGTGCGAGACACGAATGATGTTAGACTCGAAAGTCTTTTCGGTTGTTATGTATCGCTTCTTGAACCCAAGACTATTGAGGAAGCATTATCGGACCCAAAATCGGATAATGACCATGCAGAAGAATCGCATCGAGTTTGAAAGACAAAATGTATGGGATCTAGTGGAAAGACCCTTACGTAAAGATTATAGGCACCAAATGGGTGTTTAAAAATAAAACAGATGAGAACAATATTATTGTTCGAAATAAGGCAAGACTGGTTGCACAAGGTTATTCATGAACCGAGGGAATAGACTATGATGAAACCTATGCCCTCCGTTGCGATTAGAGGCAATAAGATTGTTCTTGGCATTTGCTGCATATAAGTCTTTCAAAGTTTTTCAAATGGATGTTAAGTCTCGCTTTTCTTAATGGTGTGTTACTTGAAGAGGTCTATGTAGAGCAGCCTCCGGGTTTAAGATCAATAACAAGGTCTATAAACTCAACAAAGCTCTATATGGACTGAAACAAGCTCCCGAGCTTGGTATGATACTCTATCCGATTTCTTGACATCAAATGGTTTTTCTAAAGGTAAGATTGATAGAACTTTGTTTAGAAAGGAAGTAGATGGCAACATCTTACTAGTTCAAATTTATGTAGATGACATAATTTTTGGTTCACCTAATCTGAAATTATGTGAAGAGTTTAGTATTCTCATGAAGAACAGGTTTGAAATGTCAATGATGAGAGAATTAACATACTTTCTAGGCTTACAAATTAAACAGATGAGTAAGGGTATATTTATACATCAGTCTAAGTATGCTAAGGATCTGATTGAGAAATTTGGAATGATTACTAGCAGAGAAGTAAAAATACCTATGGCAACTAACTTCTCAATGGATTCAGATGAGCAGGGGATACCCACTGATGCAACGGAGTATCGTGGACTGATTGAGTCTCTTCTCTATCTCACTGCAAGTAGGCCAGACATAGCCTTTGCAGTTGGGGTATGTGCAAGATTCCAGTCTAATCCCAAGAAAACTCATCTGGAGACTGCTAAGAAAATTCTTAGATATCTCAAAGGAACCTTGCAAGTAGGGTTATGGTACCCGGTGATGACAACTTTGAGCTAACAGGTTATTGATTCAGACTTTGGAGGATGTAAGATTGATAGGAAATCCACTTACGGAACTTGTCAATTCTTAGGCAACAAATTAATTTCTTGGTTATCTAAGAAACAGACATCTCGTTGCCACCTCCACAATCGAAGTCAATACATGGCACTGGAAGTTGTTGCTCTCAACTCCTCCTCTGGATTAGTCAATGACTTAGAGACTACAATATTCAAACATCATTTGTTCCTATTTCTTGTGATAGTAATATTGCAATAGCAATGACTTATAACCCTGTTTTACATTCTAGATGCAAGCATATAGATATTAGGCATCATTTCATTAGGGATCATGTTGAAAAGAATGACATTAGAATTGAGAAAATTGCCCTTTGAATCACAAAAAGTCGACATTCTTACAAAACCATTATTTGAGTCTAGGTTCAAAGAAATGTGTTTAGAATTAGGATTACTTGATGCATCTTTAGCTGGTTTCTAATTGTGTGCATTTGGTTCTTTTTTTTTTTTCCTTTTCTTTTCTTTAAATTAATGTCTAGAAAGAATTATCGGACTAGATATGTGTCAAAGGGCAATCAGTAGCTGATATCATTGATCTCCTTTTAGGAATCAAGAATCAAGGATTAGTCATATTGACCTTATCCGAATTGATAATTACTTATCGACATTGAGTAAATCGCACAAGGACATAATAGTCAATTTGAACTCTGAAGAAAACAGATGACTATTTACATCCTATCTCGATTTACCTTAAGCTTCGATGGTTTCTTTTGAGTTTATGTTTTTGCAGAACAGTCATGAGATAACATTGATTCATTCTTTTATTCAAACTCCTTTATTCTTAACCCCGAGTCTGATCTGTTTCTTAAAAATTTGTTTTAGAAAAGTTAATCTGAGTCTGTTTTGTTTAAACCTGGTTTAAAAATTGCTAAATAGTTACATCTAAACTGTTGGTTTTCAAAATTAGACAGGTTACTCTATCAGATGATTTCCTAAAACCCAGCTGTTTTTACACTGATCTGTTTTTTAAAACTTGTCTGTTTTTCAAACTCATCTGATTTACAAACCCTTAGGCGAAGTAAGGTAGCCCTAGGCTGACGTCAGGTATACTTACTTCTCTGCATAAAGTAACCTACATCTATCAAATCAACAGTCTATAAAGTAACTATTTACGCATTCCAAAGGCGATTATAGTTCACGCGCTAAATCCTAATCGTTTATCTTAGTTTTTAACCGTTGATTAATACTCAGTAAAAACTTTTTGAATAAATGGCTAAGATTAATTCAAGATTTCAAAAATGGCGGTTTCTCTTTCCAATCTATTCCCCTATAAATACATCTTCTTCTCCAAATTCATCCTTTTCACTTTCAGTTCTTATCAAAAATTCTCTGCAAATTTTTCACTCTCTCTAAAATCCGTATATGAGCATTTCTGTTAGAGGCATAACTTCGACAATGGTGGATGTACAAAATGAAACATATGCAAAGAAGGTGAAGTCAGAAATGTATGTCGACTTCGACACCACCACCGATGCCGAATCCAGGGAAATCCTGTCTTTATTGGAGAGGGCTGGATTGAGGACGTTTTGCTCCAAGAAATCCCCCTCCAATAAGACATTGGATATGAGAGGGTTGGAGTTCTATGTCAATGGGACATATGAACAGGGAGTGTTTAGGACCAGGGTATATGGAGAAGAACTTACTGTTTCTCCGGCGGAGGTGGCTAGGATATTTGATACTAGCAGTGAAGGTGTGAACCCCCTCACCTACAAATCTGATGAATGGGTAGAATCATTTGAGATGATTGCCCGGAACTCCATGAAGGAAAATCGATCGGAGCCTGAAGAAGAGGATGCTCCGACGCCGATATCGCCTTTTGATGACCATTGTCACAAAGGTGATATTGGGAGAACAGAGCTCCCACGATGGGCTGACCAGACCTGAGACATCTGCGTCATAAGAACGATTCTTGATGGGGTTCAGCTAATCGGGCTGGTACTAGCTGCTTTGGAGAGGCTGGAGACGGAGAGAAGACGTCTGGAGGTGGTTAATGGAAAGTGGCAGGCGAAGTCAATCACCAGTCTCTTTAACAAAGTGACTATGATTATGGAGGACTTGCTGTCAGCTCAAATAAACTGGTCAGACGGGGTCCGAGCTTACACTAAGCAAAAAGGGATTCTGACCAAGGATGAGCCACTCGGGGCTCCAGCTGACTCTGATGAAGGTGGAGCTGAGGGTAGAGCTCAAGCTCCAGCTGAAGAGGAAGCTGAGGAGGAGGAGGAAGAGGATGTGGAGGTGGAGCTGCCGTCTGTGAGCTCAGCTGAGGCTGAACAGCCAATGAAGCTGAAGGAGAAGGCACCAAGGAGACGAAGGTTGGTGAAAACCTCCGAGTTGGGAGGATCATCTGCTGATCAGCCCACCCTCCTTCCGGAGGAGGTATCCACGCTGCAAATTGCAGCTCAAGTGGTGCAGCTGGAGGAGGTCCAGCTCATAAGTTCTGGAAGGGATTCCCTCCCCGGCCCGAGGTCGTACATTTCTCCCCTCCCTTCTCCAACCCAAACTGGCAATGAAGAGGTGTCCCAGGCTGGCATCTCAGAGCCTCTAAAACAGCCTACTCCCGAAACTGTCCAAAGTCCATCCTCATCTCCTCTCCCTCAAATCCAAACCTCATCTCCTCCACCATCCCCATCTCATATGTTTGTCCTTTTATCGGACCCGTATTTTCCCCAACCCCATATCCATATCTCCTCGGCTCAACCCCAACTCATCTTACTCCAATCACTACAATCTCCTCCCCCTACCACATCACTTCAAATTCCACCCCCACCATCATCTCCCCCACCAGAAATCCCACCCACACCATCAGACACCCCCACTTCATCTATCCCAGTCGAACCTCATGTGGATACCTCAAACATTTTTGGGGATATTCCCATGAGCTCCCCCAGTCCAACTTCTCCTACCACCTCTTCCTCATCCGATTCGAGAGGAAGAGGACAGATAATTCTTGCCATCTCCTCGGCATTTGAGCAACTTCACAGCAAAATTATCAGCCAAGTCCAGAGGATGATGGAGAAGAAAACCAGAAAAGTGATTCGAGCAGTCACAGACACCATGCTCGCCAACATGCAGATTGCTGAGGTCAACATGACCAGAAACTTATCAGCCAATCTCAGCACGCTGTTGGTTCCAGACTAAGTGCGCTTGAAGATGAGGTCAAGGCATCGAAAGAGAAGACTGCGGTGACAACGAAGTCGTGGTCTCAACACTCACTTCTGATCGTAACGACTTGAGATTTACGTTGTGCAGCAATTGAGGATGAGCTTGATCCATCAAGGATGAAGTTAAAAAGGGGGAAGGTGCAGAGAGCAGAATGGAAACCCTCACAGCTGGTGTCATGTCAATAACAGATAGACTTGATACAAAGGCAGACACAGCTGAGTTGGAGGCAGCCAAGGTGGAGATCAAAATTAAATCAGACGAGTTGGCTGCCTTGCAACTGAGGGTGACGCAGATTGAAGAAGCCATCCGAGAGGATGAGGAGAAAAGGAAGAAGGAGGAAGAGGAGAAGACTGAGAAGCTGCTGGCTCGTATGAAAGAATCTGAAGAACCAGAGCCCAAGGGCAAAGGTAAAGGAAAAGCAGTAGCAGCAGCAGTCGAGAAGACTCCATCAGCTGAGCAGATGATCAGCCCCAGATCAGCCGAGCGCAAAAGAAAGGAACCAGACTTCTCCAACTTATCAGCTGAGCAGATTAGAAGAATCAGTGCTGAGAAGGAGATGTTTGAAAAGAGAGAAAAGAAGAGGCTGAAGAAGATGGGGAAAGCCGAAATGAAGTGGGACAGGGATACACGGAAGTGGGTGTCTAAAGCAGCAAATGAAGCTGATTTCCGCCCTGTCCACCGCACCACGGCTCCTCCTAAGATGGTCTCAGGGAAGTTCACCAATGAATACAAAAAGCAAGCCCTGGATGCTAAGTGGATGTACTACTGCTACATTCTCAAGGCATCGCCATCCGGAGTTGACTAATGAAGACATCTCTTTGGATTAGATAATTAATTAGTGTGATGTGAGTTAATTGTGTAAGAAAAAGTAATGACATTGTGTAAATAAGTGGAACTTTTGAAGGTAAGGGTTATGAAAAAACTTTCCTTTTTTGGGTGTGAAAACTAATATGGGACAGACGAAAAAGGAAAGTGTGAAAACTGATCTGGGACAGAGGGAGTAGTAAAAATCGCCAAAAATTCGGATTCAACCGGTGACCCGGTTGACCCAAATTTTTGAATTGTTCTTTTTTAATTTAATTTTCAACGTTTTTTAGATTGATTTTGGTTGAAGATTTGTAATTGCTATGAGTTATTTTTAATTGTAAAAGTTTAAATTTTAGATTTTTATGTGCTATGTTAATCTTATACAATGTTTTGCCATAATATTGAATTTATGTTATGTGTTTATGAATATTTATAATATATTGATATATATATTATACATAAATATATAAATAATATTCGAGTCATCCGGTTTTTTTACAATGGATCAACTGATTGAACCATTGCCCCAATGACATAGTTCATTGTCCGGTTCGCTAATCGGTCCAATTTTAAAAACATTGGTTGTAGAGATACAGTATGTTCTAAATAAATGTGGTGATCGAGACTAGTTCAGAGTGAGTCTTTGACTCTTAATACTAGCTTAGCTAGATTAGGTGTCACCTTGAGGTTAATTTGGAAGAAATGTCATCTTGAGATTAATTTAGATGAGGTTTCACATTCTCATTAAGTGCATATATATGTATAATAATTTATTGTATTGATGTGTCATTTTTCAATTGATTTGTAATTAATATGTGACATTCATGTGACATCTTAATATAGAATTTAATTAAAAAAATTTCGAGAAGGTTTGAATCTTGGACTGTTGCATAATCTTTATATTAGTTTAGTAATTAAGTTAATCTATAAATTTTTAAAAATTTTGAATCCCCTGTTTTATTAAACACATCATAATCTCTATTTTATATCTAACATTTTATCATATGAGAATATAATATTATATTGACAAAGTCTACTATGAACAAGGGTTTATGGTGAAATTTAATCCATTTACTAAAGAATATCACTTGTTATGACTGAAAGATATTACCTATATTACTAAAAGGTATCAGTCGTGATAACTAAAAAGTTTGCACTATATTACAAAAGAGTATCCGCCATGATAATTGAAGGGTGTTACTTATATTACTGAAAGGTATCAGTCGTGATAAATGAAGGTTATACATCTTTTTTTTTTTTTTGATCGGATAAATGGCGACTCGAACCCATGACCTTTAGGTCATAGGTATGAAGGATATAAGTCGTATGACCTGTATTACAACACAAGACAATATTACAAAGAGTATTAGTCATGATAACGGAAGGATATCACCTACATTACTAAAGGGTATTAGTCAGGATAACTGAAAGGTAAACTGAATCTATTTTTTTAATATGGATCAAGTTTCAACGTGAAACTTGGTTCACATGAGACATACTTTATTATATTTAACTTAAGCCTATAAATGTATGTAAATAAAATGTGTGATTGTATCAACTTTTATTTTATCTCACTATATTTGAGAAAATCATATATTTAAAAAAAAAAATCTTTAAATTTTTATATATTTTTAAATATAAAAATTAATATAAGTTAATATATTGATGAATTGATTAATTAAATCTTAAAATTCTAATTATGTGAAAAATAATATTTGATTTACTTATTCATATTGTCTCGAAAACACAATAACTTTATGTATTTATCTTATTTTATTAATAGGTATTAAACCATTTATACACAACATTGCAAGTTTGAAAATTTAAAATAATAATATAATATTAATTAATCGAATACTATAAATATCATGATTTAAATAATATTTATACATAAAACATTATAAAATATTCACGTAGTACGCTGGAGCTACGCTAGTTATTAGATAAACATAGGGTGCATTTACTTCAAAAATAAGAATGAGATGGGATATAAATTATAGGGATTATGTACAATTTGGACCCTCAACTAATGTCTCAAGTACAAATTAGACTGTTGGATCAAGAGGTTTTGATGAGTTAAAGAGCAGATCAGACTAATCAGCCAAATTGAAGAACAGCTGAGGATGTAAGCTGATCAGACGGGGTCATGCATTAAGCTAGTCAGCTGAGGTCTGATAACATGCTAGTCATCTGGAGACAAGCTTAAGTCTAGTCATCTGCAGGAGACAATTATGAAGAGCTCAGACGAGGTCAAGATAAGCCGAGTAGAATAAGAAAGGCGAGTTTTCACCAAGTCAGCTGCAGATGAGTATAAAGAATCAGCTGAGGTCTAGAGCAGTTAAGTTTGTTAAGCAGTTTCAAGTTTGTTAGAACTAACTAACAAACTAACTGTCTTCTCAGACTTATATATAGGTCTAGGTTTTTCATTCTTTAGTAATCAACACTTATGCATATTAGATTTACACAATTCACTACTCGATTTCATAATCCTTTCACAAGAGTTTCTAGAGAAATTTCAAAAGTTCTAAGTGTTTTTAGAACACTTTTCTGTAATCTTCAAAATACAATATATACTTATAATGATTAGATTTCTAGAAGAAGAGTCTAGAAGATTGAAGATTTGAAGAGTTGTACAAGTTGTAAGTTGTAAGCTGGAAGTGAGAAAGTAAGCAGTAAGCAGAGTCCTTTCTTCAAATTGAAGAAGGAGAGTGGATGTAGGATTTTAAAATCCGAACCACTATAAATCCTGGTGTTATTTCTTGCTTTCTTTAAGTTTCTGTTTATTTTACAATTGTGTTACTCCAAGAGTTAAATTCAGAATCTTAACTAAAATCATTATATCAACCTTGCTTTTGATCTTTTAAGAAGTTGAGAATTTAATCATTATCCGCTGTGCTTAATCTGATACTTTGAATTGGTTTTGAAAGTTTTGAAAAATTAACAAAATCTATTCAAACTCCCCCTTTCTAAATTTTGTTCTAGAAAGCTTACTCAAGGTTTTAATCAACTCAACTCTCCGGGACCAACATAGACCCTAAATTATTTTTTTGGTACAAATTGGACCTTGAACTAATATATCAGGTACAAATTGGACAACAAACTATTTTTTTAAATAAATAAATACTTTTACTTTTAAGAAATTATTACAACCTAGTACAATTTAGTGTATTGATATTGCAAAATCATACGAACACTGTTCATATTTGGAATAAGATACAAGTTGCATAATTGATTTGTCAAGAATAACCTTGGAGTTACTTTTGGCAAGTTTAAATTTGTTTAAATTTTTTACGTCAAATCAAGTTGACTCTAAATTCACCCCAACTAAAATTCATTACTGCAAGCGAAGGTGAGAAGGGATGAGGACGGTAAGAGTGGCTCGCGATGGCAACAATGGCGATTCACGGTGAATTGGCGTGCACCGATGGTGAGAGCAATACGACAGCAGCTCTGGGTGAGAGGCTGCGACGCGGTGGCTGCTGGTTCGCGACGAATCGGTGGCGGCGGGGCTTGTTAGGATGTATACTATAAGCCTAGCTTTTTGTATAAACATCTTTTTGATATGAGATTCTTTATGATCAAAATACTTGCTTTATATGTTTGTTACATATATCATTGTTTAGTCCAGATTAATCTATATTGTAGATAACATGGTGTGTGATGTCACACAGAAGATCATGCTATCAGTTCCTTATAGGTTATAAATAAGAGCTCACAACCAAAATGAATTTGGACAAACCATTGGAACGGTTGTGGTGTAATTTGGTATTAGTGTATCTTGACTATAAAATTACACTAGTACGTTTTGTATGTATTGAGCAGGACCATATGAGGTTGTTCAATTTGTACTGACTATATAAAAGAACAAGACCTCTGTTATTATGGATGTATGTCTTCTTAATCCATATATAATAACAGGCACGTGTACTCAGTGTTTGTTTCTTTAATTTGCCAATGGGTGAGATTTATTAAATCAATAGGCTCGGTGAATTGGAAAATAACACTGTTTATATGGTGGGCTGTTGATTATAGAAGGAATCCGTGTCCTAATTATTTAGGATGATGATGTCCCCTTGAGGAGCTCATAAAGATTATCATGTAAACCCTGCAGGTGGATTTAATCCGACATGATAATAAAGATGAGTGGTACTACTCTTGGAATTAGATGTAAATTAATTAAGTTGTCAGTAACTTAATTAATTTATGGACATTCGATATCTTAAACACGGGGAAATAAACGTACACATAATAAAGGAGCCCATATTGTAATATGAGATTAGGACGGTAATTCAATTATAACTCTTTAGTGGACCGAGTTATAATTGATGGGCTTAAGTTGAGTGTTCGGATTGAACACAGGACGTTTAGGCCCATCAGGAGGCCCAACCCTAATTCCTCCTTAGGGTCCCTGTTGTAGCCTATAAATAAACCCTAATATCAGAGCCTCCAGACGTGTGAAAAAACATGAGATCAGAGAGAGGCAGATTCTGATTCCTTGGAGGATCGTCGACCACTCGACGTCCAAGGGAAAGGGATAGGAATACAGCAGAAGATCGTGAGGGTCGTGGCTCATCCTTAATCCGCAGTTCTGACCTTAGAATTGGTTTGATTTCACCTATAAAGGTGAATAGGTATGTTTTATTTTTCCGCTGCATTTTATGCATGTGATCCCGAATTAGATAATCAATTAGAGTCGGCGATCCGGTGGTTCCAACAACTGGTATCAGAGCCGTGTTTTCTGACTCTATGCGATTGATTCGGTTTATAATAAGGTTTCTTGATCAGTTATAATAGGGTTTCTTGATCTGTTATAATAGGGTTCCTTGATCTGTTATAATAGGGCTTCTTGATATGTTATAATAGGGTTTCTTGATTTGTTATAATAGGGTTTCTTGATTTGTTATAATAGGGTTTCTTGATCTGTTATAATAGGGTTTGCATGTTTTTATGATTTTTCTGCAGGAACCCTATATCCAACTATTATGGTCTGATTGTATGTTTATGTATGAATTAAACCCTCGGACCTGTCGAGGTTGTTTTTTTTTTTTGGGTTGGTGCATGATTGTAATAGTAATTAACACGGCGGTCTGTCGTGTGGGTTTTTTATTTTTTCGATCTAGATGATGTATAGGATCAATGATCGATGGATAAAACTGTAATAGACTTAGATTAGGGTTATTCGATTAGTGAACTAGATCGATGGATGAACCAGATTCCAGATCGATGGCGTACAGAATCGAAGGATCGATTGACGTACAGGATCGATTAACATACATGTTAATCCCCGTATGGCGGGGCACTGCCCCCCACCACGCGACCTGACCGGGCAGGTCGATCCCCATATGACGACGAGCATTCAAGAATACGGGTGTATCAAAGAGGCCATAATACTTGGAATTTATGTGTCTCATATATTATGCATGTTTTTATGTGTCTCACATGTTATGCATGCTTTTATATTGTCTCATGTGTTATGCATGCTAAAATCCCTCATGATAAATAACTAATTGGGAGAGGGATTAATTTCAATAAATCCCATAGCCTCCATTTCTGGTTTGTAAGTGATGCATTCAAACATAAACGTTGGTTTTAAGTGTCTTCTTCCATATCGGATGTATTTGTTTGCGGATCACTAGATCAAACTTTCTTATGGATAATTATGAGAAAATTATTTAGGAGCGTGTTATCTTCTCCATCTGAAGAGGCACAAACCTAGATAATTGACTTGGTATTAAGAAATGATATACACTTAGGTGCATGTGATAGCATCCTCCCCATCGGAGCAAGTGTTATTATTTGTATGGCTAAAGATAAACCAACTATTAATTTTATTTTGTTTGACAAAATAATGAAATTAATGGGTAAAACCTCCTCTTACAAATGTTTGAATTAGTATACGCCCACACTATCGTGGCATACAAAATTCACGGTGTTTTGAGGTGTTGGTGAATTTAAATTGTATTGTTTGAGGGAAACAATATTATTTTTTAATTCTTATGTTTTGATCTGTGTATTTACGTGTTTCTCAGGATATTATCTGTGACTTTCAATCCTCTTGCTGTTATACTTAAAGAAAACAAACTTACTGGTCCAAATTATATTGATTGGAAAAAAAACCTGGACATTGTCTTGACTGCTGAAGAGTACAAATTTGTACTCACTGAGGTCTGTCCTGAAAAACCCGATGAAAACTCTAGTGAAGAGGAGAAAGAGACTTATAAGAAGTGGATCAAGGCAGATGAGATGGCGCGGTGTTACATTTTGGCTTCTATGTCAAATGTGCTGCAACATCAACATCAGGCCATGACCTCTGCTTATGAGATGATGCTCAATCTCAAAGAACTCTTCGGACACCAGAGTCGGGCTGTCAGGCAAGAGGTCATGAGAAACTTAATGACGACCACCATGACTGAGGGGACACCCGTAAGGGATCATATCCTCAAGATGATGGCTCATTTGAATGAGATAGAAGTCCTAGGAGCTGAAATCAATGGGGAAACCCAGGTCGATATCCTTCTCCAGACGCTGCCTAAGAGTTCTGAGCAGTTTCGCCTGAACTATAACATGAACAAAAGGTTGTATTCGACGGCGGAACTTCTGACAGAATGATTGGAGTAGTCATCGGGAAGTGGTATTAAGACCAATCAATAAATATCGAACCCAAGGGAAAAAGTATGCACATGAGGCCCTAGAAGCACAAGTTCTCAATGATTATTGTTGCAAAACGGTTTGGCACTAACAACTACAAAACAATTGCAAAAATACAAAACAACAACAAGCAAGCAAATGATCGAACACTTAAGAGGCAAGCACAAATACCACAATAAATGGTGGGATAGGGGTGTTAGGGCTAACATCCATCAAGGAATCATCAATCAACAAGCTACAATTGAATCAAATTGCAAATCAAATAAAATAGAAAGCATTAAACCATCATGAAATTAATCACTCCATTAATAACACAATGCCTAATGTGAGTATCCTTAGTCCTTCTCATCTCTCAATGTAGAAGTCCCCAATTCATACAATCATGCAAAATTGTAACCCGATTAACACCTAATCACGTTAGCTCAACTCTCGCCTATTGCGGGTGATCAACCATTAATCTAAAGAGACAATTTTACACGAAGCACAATTAATAATCACAATTAGGAAACAAACTAACGTGAGTATCCTTTGTGCAACTAATCTCTCGATTCCGAAGCACCCAATCCATATATTCATACACAATTATAACCCGATTAATCCCGGATCACGTTAGCGCTGCTGTCGCCTATAGCTAGGGTGATCAAACACTAATCTAAAGAGATAATTATGCATGAAGCACAATTGAGAATCACAATTAGTAAGCAATCTACTCAATTGATCTCCAATCATCAACAATCATAGCATAGTCAATCAAATCATCATCAATTTCAATTAACCCAAGCACAAGATAGTTAGCCCATGGTGCCAAGGGCAAAATACATGGGAAGAAAATAAGATTGAACAAATTCAAAGCAAATCACAAAACTTAAGAAATTGAAAAGATAAGAGAAGAAGAACATCACCAATTGATCTTCAATTAACAAAAATAGGAATGCTTGAGTCTTCAACACCAATCTTCAAATGAAATATAAGCTTGAATTGAAGGAACAACAATGATCAAAAGCTAATCTAGAGCTATTCTAATCAACATTAATTGAAATCTAAATCTAAATCTACCTTCTACTCTACCTAAAGTGGGAAATTGGCTTGGGGCCTAAGAAATCGCCCCGAAACCGCTACTAACTGCTCTAATCTATTTTCTTCTTTGATATGCTCTGTTTCAGCCTTTAAATAACGAATTTTCCAGAAAAACTTCCCCCTCGAGTCGAAGGTCAGGCCTCGACTCGAGGCCCTCGTAATTTTCCTCTCCCTCGACTCGAGGGTCAGCCCTCGAGTCGAGGCTTGTGCCTTTTTTCTGATTTTGATCCTTTCAGCCTCACCCTCGACTCGAGGCTCTTGGTCCTCGACCAGAGCTCGAGAACAGGGCACTTTTTTCGAGCGGAGCTTCGGTCCCGACACCCATTTTCGTCCGATATGCTCATCTCTTCATTTTAAGCACACCGGTACTCTCGGATTGGCAAAATTCCACCGAATTACCTACAAAACGGATGAAAAACATCAACAATCTCACAAATAATACTTTTTAGGCAAAATAGTGATACTCTACGCATTAATGCACAAAAATCAACACTTTGATCACTTTTTGCACTCAAATAAGCCCTCAAAACATGCATCAATTCACTCCAATCATACCCCCAAACTTGAAGTGTTGCTCGTCCTCGAGCAACGTAGAAACTAAGCACAAAGGAGTGAATTGATTGCAATTATGTCGCATGACACCATAGATGAGGTAAAAGTCAATCGAACTCGTCAATGAACATTAGTATCAATGCAAACTATTCACTAGCAATCAAGATGAATCATGCTCCAACAAATGCAACATCAAATACTCAACACATTGCTCCTTCCATGGAGTGTTTTACTCTTCACTCAAGTGTATAAAGGTATGATGCACTCAATCATCAAATTCACAAACAAGTACACCATGTGCTTGCCAAAAGACTTAATCTCAATCAAAATCAATTGCGACCAATCAAGAATCAAAGAGGTCTTTCATCTAGGTTGTAATGTAGGCTCTTTGGAAAGGTGGGATATATTTGGATAAGAGTGACTAAGTAGTAGAGACTTGAAAGTTAACTCATCAATACAATTCACATCTCTTCAATCATCATCAAGTAACACTCTTTCTCATTCTTTTCAAAGTTCAATCACCACCATTCACTTGAGCTTTCTTTCTTTTTAAGCTCACACATTGAATTTTTCTTTACTTTCACTTCACAATTTTTTACAATTCAATTTTTCTTTCATCAACCCTTCTTTCTTCTTTCAAGCATCATCACTTAGCTCAACATCTTCCACCACACTTAGCAATCAAATCACCATCATTAGCCAACAATCAAGCTCTACTAAACATGGGACAAGAAGGCTCACAAAAATAGGCAAAATGGCTTCAATTTCACTTGGCTTGCTAAAGAATAAGGAAATAAGACTCAACATGGCTCACTAAGGAAATCAAATGTATTAAGTGACTAATCATAACAAACATGACCTCTTATCACTTTCATGACATCTCACAAAGATCAATATCAACAAGTCTAGTGGCAAGTTCTAACATACAAATCGTGAATGATGCACTCACAAAGAAATAATATCAATCGTATAAGATGTACTATTATAAAGGCACAAAAGCTCACGGATTTAAATTGAGCAATGAATCAAGCATTGTCAATCACATCTATCTTTACATAATTATCAAGCATGCTAGTTTCAAGGTACAAATCTACTCATGATCAAATCTAAATTCAATATATCTTGCAAATCAAGCACAAGTGCACATGTACATAATCCCAAGCATACTCACTACATCAAGAATGATACTAAAAAATATGACAATAAATCCACAAGTAAGCTCAAAATCAAGTCTAGCTCAAAATCATAGAATAAGGAATCCAAAAGAATCAACAAGATATAATGAAGCTCAATAAGATCAAGATAATCATAAACATCATCAAGAAAACCATCAACAATCCAAATCATCACATCAAATCCACATCAAAGAGTACAATCACCACTAAGTCAATTAAGTACAAAACACCAAGGAGACAAGAATCTAAAGACTAAAGAGAGGGATGAGGAGTAGGGGATAGCCCTAAAAGTTAGACGGCGGCGGCGGAGGAGGGTAGTGTCCCGGTCCGAAATTCCACGAGTTCATCTGCTGTAGGAGGGCATACATGTCATGCTGAGTCTTCAGAGACTCTTCCTGCATCCTCCTCGCCTCTTCATTGTATCTGCGGGACTCCTCCATCATCCTATAGCACTCGTCCTGGCGAGATAAGCACTCAAGGTGCATACGCTGGCTGTCGGCCCACATATCCTCTGTCAAAGTCCACGGCCTCTGGGATGAGCTCCCAGCCTCATACTCTCGACTCCTCATCTCATCCTGCCAATACATATTAATCTCGGGCTGATAGTCCTCGTCCATCTGTACTGGCAACTCCTCCTGCTCTGGCTCCTCGTACTCATCCTCCTCATCATCTCCTGCCTCTGCCTAGGCTCCCTCTGCGGCCCCCTCAGCCCCATCCTCATCAGAACTCGACTGCTGACCATCGTCATCATCATCTTCATCCCGGAGGACATCTCCATGCTCGCGAGTATAGGCGTCAATTGCCTCAGTGTGACGCTGTGACCACATGCGGAGGTTAATGGTCACGAAGGCCTTAGTACCAAAAACTATAGTCAACCTCTTATTCGGAAGAGGGAATCGACCACCGTGGTGCTGCTGCAAGCACCAAGTCCTCCCGATGCGGTCAAGTGTCCTCATGCGCCGCATGGTGTCTGTCGTGAGATCGGGGCCCTCCACTGCTCTGAGGTTGTGAGTCGGAATGCCAAGGTGCTCCGCAATCAATGTAATCATCCCTCCAAAATTGATCTTCTTAAACTTTGTGCTAATGGCTCTCTCGAAAAGATAGCAGAGGTACGCAATAGCATTAAACCGAACTCCATGCAAGAAGCACCAGAGCACATATATCTCCTCGGACACCACAACTCCTCCCTCCGATCTCGCGAAGATAGTGCTCGCGAGGATCTTCTCCAAATATCGAACCACTGGGTTCCAAATGTGGGTGCTCTTCGACTTCCCCGGAATAAACTCAGGCTGAACCGGGGCCCCTGAATCTGAAATTCTTCTCCAAAAACTTGGCGTTGTACTCTTTCCTCATGTTAAGAAGTGATTTGTCAGGGTCTGTGGGTGCTCCAATGATTTCATTGACCTCATCCATAGTCAACGAATACTCGCGTCCCATAAGCTCAAAAGTAATACCCCTGGGAAATTTGGCCCTCTTGGTCTTATCAACCTTAACGGTGCAAAGGAACTCTAGGGTAAGTCCAAGATACGTCCTCGACCTCTTCATCAAAAAGTCTCCCATACCGATCTGCTCAAATAAACGAGAAATGTCCTCCTCAATCCCCATAGCCGTCATGCAATCATGGTTAATAAGGCGGGTCTTGACCACCTTTTTATATAACTCAGCATACAATATGATGTGCTTCTGATTGGAGTGTATAGGGCAAGAGTTATTAAGACAATTCAACAAAATGTCGAACCCAAGGGAAAAAGTATGCACATGAGGCCCTAGAAATACAAGTTTTTAGTGACTAGAGTTGCAACAATGGTTTGGAACAAAAACAACAAAACAATAGCAAAAATACAAAATAACAACAAGCAAACAAATGATCGAAAACTTAGAATGCGAGAACAATAACAACAATAAATGGTGGGATAGAGGTGCTAGGATTAACATCCATCAATGAATCATCAATCAACAAGCTACAATTGAATCAAATTACAAATCAACTAAGATAGAAAGCATAAACCATCATGAAATTAATCACTCCATTAAAATCACAATGCCTAATGTGAGTATCCTTAGTCTTTCCCATCTCTCAATGAAGAAATCCCCAATTCATACAATCATGCAAAATTAAAACTCGATCAACACCTAATCACGTTAGCTCAACTCTCGCCTATTGCTAGGGTGATCAACCATTAATCAAAAGAGACAATTTTACACAAAGCACAATTAAGAATCACAATTAGGAAACAAACTAATGTGAATATCCTTAGTGCAACTAATCTCTCGATTCCGAAGCACCCAATCCACACATTCATACACAATTATCACCCGATTAATCCCGAATTATGTTAGCGCAACTCTCGTCTATAGCTAGGGTGATCAAACACTAATCTAAAGAGATAATTATGCATGAAGCACAATTGAGAATCACAATTAGTAAGCAATCTACTCAATTGATCTCCAATCATCAACAATTATAGCATCATCAATCAAATCATCATCAATTTCAATTAACCCAAGCACAAGAGATTTAGCCCATGGTACCACAAACAATACCCATGGGAGGAAGATAGAATTGATCAAACACTAAGCAAATCAGAATAATTAAGAAATTAAAGAGACAAAAGAGGAAAAACATCACCAAATGATCTTCAATCAACAAAAAGAAGAATGCTTGAGTCTTCAACACCAATCTCCAAATGAATACAAGCTTGAATTGAAAGAATCACAATGATTAAATCTAATCTATGGCTAATCTACCAACATCAATTGAAATCTAATCCTAATTCTACCAATCTACTCTACCTAAGGAAGAAATTGGCTTGGGGCCTGAGAAATCGCCCCAAAACCGCTACTAACTGCTATTATGAAAGATGTCTCTGAATTGCTCTGCTTCTCCCCTTTAAATACGAAAATTTTGAAAAACTGCCCCCTCGAGTCGAGGGTCAGGCCTCGACTCGAGGTTTCTGCTTTTGTCCCATCCCTCGACTCGAGGGTCAGGCCTTGAGTCGAGGCTCCTGCTATTTTCCGTTTTTGATCCTTTTCTGCACATCCCTCGACTCGAGGCTCATGGTCCTCAACCAGAGCTCGAGTCCAGGGCACTTTTCTAGCGCGGGGCTTCGGCCCCGACCCCCGTTTTCGTCCCGTATGATCGTCTCTTCATTCTAAGCCTGATGGTACTCTCGGTTTGGCAAAAATCCACCGAATTACCTGCAAAGTGGACGAAAAACATCAAAATCTCACAAATAGTACTTTTTAGGCAAAAGAGTGATACTTTTCACATTTAGGCACAAAAACTAACACTTTAGCTCACTTTTTGCCCTAAAATAGGCCCTAAAAACATGCATCAATTCACTCCAATCATACCCCCAAACATGAATTGTTGCTCGTCCTTGAGCAACGTAGAAACTAAGAACAAAGGAGTGAATTGATTGCAATTATGTCACATGGCACTATAGATGAAAAATAAGACAATCGAACCTAACAATGATCATAAGTATCTATGCAACTATCCACTAACCATCAAGATGAATCATGCTCAAACAAATGCTCTATCAAATATTTAATATATTGCTCCTTCCATGGAGTGTTTCACTCTTCACTCAAGTGTATCATGGTATGATGCATTCAATCATCAAATTCACAAACTTGCACACCATATGCTTGCCAATAGACTTAATCTCAATCAAAATCATTTGTGATCAATCAAGAATCAAAGAGGTCTTTCTTCTAGGTTGTAATGTAGGCTCTTTGGAAAGGTAGGATATATATGGATAAGAGTGACTAAGTAGTAGAGACTTGAATGTAAGCTAATCAATACAAAACACATCTCTTCTCTTTCTTTCTAGTAACACTCTTTCTTTTGAACTTCAATGATCAATCCACCATTCACTTGAGTTTTCTCTTTTTAAGCTCACAAATTGAATTTTTCTTCTTTTCATTCACTTTTTCACAATTCATTTTTTTTTTCACAAACTTTCTTTTCTTTTATGCTTCAATCATCACTTAGCTCATCATCTTCCCACTCTTAGCAATCAAATCACCATCATTAGCCAACATTCAAGCTCAACTAAATATAGGACAAGAAAGGCTCATCAAAATAGGCTAAATGGTTTCAATCTCACTTGGCTTGCCACAGAATATGGATCATAAGCTCAACATGGCTCACTAAGGAAATCAAATGTATTTGGTATGGAAAATATTTGGCAAAGTGACTCATCATATCAAACATGGCCTCTTATCATATTCAAGACATCACACAAAGATCAATATCAACAAGTCTAGTGGCAAGTTCTAGCATACAAATCATGAATGATGCACTCACAAAGAAATCAAATCAACCGTATAAGATGTACGATTATTAAGGCAAAAAAGCTCACGGGCTTAAATTGAGCAATGAATCAAGCATCTTCAATCACATCCATCTTCACATAATAAATCAAGAATGCTAGCTTCAAGCTACAATTCAACTAATGATCAAATCAAAATCCAATAAATCTTGCAAATCAAACACAAGTGCTCATGTACATAATCTCAAGCACACTCACTATATCAAGATGATACTCAAAGATATGCAATAAATCCACAATTAAGCTCAAGATAAATCAAGCTCAAAATATACAAGGAAACCAAGACACAATTATAACATCATCATCATTAAGCAATAAGCTCATCCAACCCCAAAATCATAGAAGAGCACAAAAGAATTAGAGAAGGGAAGAGAAACACCTCCCCCAAACTTAGACAAGTCTAAGTTTGAAAGGAAGTGTTGTACCAATAAGCCTTTAAACTCCATTTTTTTCCTTCAAGCATGTAGGGATCATCAAGCTCCCTAGCTCTTTCCTTCTTGATCTTGCATTTCCTTGCAATTCCAATCGCTTTCCCATTCATCTAGCAAGTGTACCTACAATCGGGCATAAGAATCTTCAAATAATTACCACTAAGAGATGCATTTCAATCAATAAACGATCAACACCCCCAAACTTGAATGAAAGCATGAATTCAAAGTTTGGAATGAGAGTGATAAAAATATATGCAACTTCTAATGGTATCAACATTAAGCTCAAAATACCCTATGAATCTCAAAGTAAAGAGCATGATTTCCTAAGCATTAGCAATTAAGTAGCAAGCCAAATCTCCCAAAATTAAACAAAAACACTAAGCTACCAAAAAAAAAACACAAGAAAAGAAATAAAAAGGATGGGTTGTCTCCCATCAAGCGATATTTTTATTGTCCTTTGCCGGACTTATTCTTCACGTCCAACATCCTTCATCGGAATGGCCAAGGGTAGCGATCCTCCTTTCCATTATATCTCAATCTTTGTGCTTCAAGGTCTAGGAGGTTCACCGCATAGATAGGGCAACCACATATAGAAATGCAAAGTGTCCATGGTTGTCCCCCTTTCTCTCTTGCCATTCTCCTCTTCCATTCTTTTTCTTCAAGGATGCCCAAGCGCTTCTTCCACTCTTCCCTATAGTCAAAATTCACAAGAGGCAAAATTAAATCATTAGAAGCATCAATTTCAATCACAAATTGAAGAGTTAGAGGGTAGAGAAATGCTCATTTCAATCTTCAATGCCTCCTTAAGTGCTTCTAGATTTTCTTTCTCATTATAGCTCATGTCCATTAATGGACACTCCTCTTCCTCATTTTTGACAAGGAAATTTCTCTTTTCATCCTCATTGCTTGGACCCTTTTCTACATCTTCTTCTCTTGCATTTTCTTCCTCCCCTTCTTCTTCTTGATTCTCCATGATAGTCATGTTCTTTACTTGGCGTAGGAAATTTTTGAGTTGACTCTTTATAAACATGAAATGAACTCCGGTGATCTCCATGTTCCCCTCTATCCATGAATTAACCTTTTCTTTGGTCTCATACATTTCTTCGTATAAGGGAAGCATTTGATCACATCTAGCATCATCTTCCTCAAATTTTTTCAACAAAAATCCAAGCATCTCTTGCAATATGACTCTCATATCATGGAGTCCCCATTCTTCAAGTTGAGGAGAAGCTTGTGGCATTGGATAATCAAACTCATGGCTTCTCCTATCATCATAGCAAGCACCTCCCGATGCTCCTTGACACTCAAATCCAAAACGTGGATCAAATGTTTGATCATAAGGCTCATAGTATGGAAACATCTATTGAGGTTGGGGAGGAATTTCTTCATATCTCCAATCTTCATAATTGGATGGAACTTGTTGCAAATGAGAATTATCTTCAAAGCTCATCCAATTATTGTATCTAAATTCTTCATAGTGTGGAGAATACACTCTACCATCTTGATAATACTCTTGATAATACATGTATGAGTTGTATCCTTCCATCTAGACAAGATAAGCAAGTATCAAATTCCAACAAAAATAACAAAATAAACACAAACACAAAGACAACAAGTAGCCACTTCAAACAATTCCTAGGTCTCACTTAAGGCGCAAAAACTAATTCCCCGGCAACGGCGCCATTTGATTGGAGTGTATAGGGCAAGAGTTATTAAGACCAATCAACAAAATATCGAACCCAAGGGAAAAAGTATGCACATGAGGCCCTAGAAATACAAGTTTTTAGTGACTAGAGTTGCAACAATGGTTTGGAACAAAAACAACAAAACAATAGCAAAAATACAAAATAACAACAAGCAAGCAAATGATCGAACACTTAGAATGCGAGAACAATAACAACAATAAATGGTGGGATAGACGTGCTAGGATCAACACCAATCTCCAAATAAATACAAGCTTGAATTGAAAGAATTACAATGATCAAATCTAATCTATGACTAATCTACCAACATCAATTGAAATCTAATCCTAATTCTACCAATCTACTCTACCTAAGGAAGAAATTGGCTTGGGGCCTGAGAAATCGCCCCAAAACCGCTACTAACTGCTATTATGAAAGATGTCTCTGAATTGCTCTGCTTCTCCCCTTTAAATACGAAAATTCTGAAAAACTGCCCCCTCGAGTCGAGGGTCAGGCCTCGACTCGAGGTTTCTGCTTTTGTCCCATCCCTCGACTCGAGGGTCAGGCCTCGAGTCGAGGCTCCTACTATTTTCTGTTTTTGATCCTTTTCTGCACATCCCTCGACTTGAGGCTCATGGTCCTCGACCAGAGCTCGAGTCCAGGGCACTTTTCTAGCGCGGGTCTTCGGCCCCGACCCCCGTTTTTGTCCCGTATGATCGTCTCTTCATTCTAAGCCTGATGGTACTCTCGGTTTGGCAAAAATCCACCGAATTACCTGCAAAATGGACGAAAAATATCAAAATCTCACAAATAGTACTTTTTAGGCAAAAGAGTGATACTTTTTACATTTAGGCACAAAAACTAACACTTTAGCTCACTTTTTGCACTAAAATAGGCCCTAAAAACATGCATCAATTCACTCCAATCAGCTTCCTCCATTTGGAATCGTCCCACTGAATACCGAGCTCAGCGGGCATCCTGTGAGCAAATCTGATAGCCTCCTCTCGATTATGGATTTCTGCATCCGAAAAGTTATGCCCGTTGACTCCCCTAAACATGGTTCCTGCAAACATTCCCAAGAGCAAAAATCAATCTCCATGAATCAAATATGAGCTCAAAATAATCATGAACTAACCATGAACGAGTCAACAGGCAATACTATCTCCAATCAACAAAATCCCTAGTGACTAGGCAACTAATCCTCAACAAATGGTCAAAGAGTCAACTAAGCAAATACAACTAATAGAAGTGTTCAAATAATCCCCAAATTATGCATACTTAACTAGAATGGCCCCATCAATTAGCAACATCAAATAAGCTCACTTAGAATAATGCAAATTAGCTTAACAAAATTCCCAAAAATCATAAGCCAACTAGTAAGTAATTAAACAATTATCCATCAACAATATTACACTTCTATCATCACCATAATTCAACATGACCAATTATACCAACAATTGCACTAGGAATTTCTAAAACTATGCCACAATCAAATTTCCAAGCCAAATTCCACAATTAAACGAGCAAGATATCATATACAATCCTAAGCATGCTCCTAAACTCATCTATTAATTTAAACAATCTCAACAATGGCTTAAATTCCTCCAAAACAATCATGCATATAAGGTGCTTGACAAAATGCCCAAAAGAAAAATCCCATTCAATAGAAATCTCGCAAAATTAATAACACCCATGCAATAATCATCCATCAATATGAAATTAGAAGCCAATTGAGTACGAATTACATACCTTGCGTGGTGGAATCGGCCTAGAAACGAGAAATTGAGAAATCCACGCAAGAACTCACAAAATCCCCAATTTGAATTCACAAATCCTCAAAATCCAAACTTTATGCAATGTATATGACAATGTGATGGAATGATGGAATATCATCGGTGAAACGATGCAAAATGGACGAAAAATATGGTGTTGGGGCGAAGGGGATCGGAAAGTGCAAACCCTCGACTCGTGCTAATCTATTTCTGAATATGCGTTTTTATAAAAATCACCAGCCTCGAGTCGAGAGTCAGGACTCGACTCGAGGAACAATGAATTTTTAGAAGCCTCGACTCGAGGTTCCTCCCTCGAGTCGAGGGATGTGTTGTTTTCAGAATTTTGGCTAAGTGTAAATCCCTCGACCCGGGGGATATGCAACCTCGACCCTGGGTCGAGACCAGGGAAATTTTGGCGATTCCCGGGCCCGACCCGACCCCTGAAACTCTTAAAAATGACCTCTACAATCCCAACGAACCCAAATATGAAAGAAATTACCGTTTTGGTCCCTCGATTTAAGCCCGGTCGCTCATTCGATCGAGGAGACCGGGTTCTCTTCCTTTTTGCTCATTTTTCGCCAACTTTTATGTTTTTCATCCTTTTCGATTCTTGGATTCCTTTGCAATTTCGATCTCTTTTCCAATCAACGTAGTGAGTGTACCTACAAACGGGCAAAGCAAATCATCAAATAATCATCAAGAGATGCATTTTACCATAAATGATAAACACCCCCAAACTTGAATGATGATATGAATTCAAAGTTTGGAATGAGAGTGATACAAAATACATGCAACTCTAAATGATATCAACAATAAGCTCAACACTATATGAATCCCAAAGCATGATAGCATAACTCCTAAGCATGAGCAATTAAGTAACTAGCCAAATTTCCTAAAAACGAAACAAAAATACAAAACTACCAAAAAGCAGACAAAAGCAAGTAAAAAGGATGGGTTGCCTCCCATCAAGCGCTATTTTTACTGTCCTATGCCGGACTTATTTGTTCATTTCACGTCCTTCATCGGAATGGCCAAGGATAGCGATCCTCCTTCCCATTATATCTCAATCTTTGTGCTTCGAAATCAAGGAGGTTAACTTGATAAATAGGACAACCACATATAGATATGCTAAGTGTCCATGATTGTCCCCTTTTCTCTCTTGCCATCCTTCTTCTCCCTTCCTTTCTTTCAAGGATGCCCAAGCGCTTCATCAATTCTTTCCTATAGTCAAAATTAACGAGAGGTAAAATTAAATCATTAGTAGCGTCATTATCAATAAAAGTATGAATTAAAGAGTTTGAAGGTATAGAAATGCTCATTTCAATCTTCAAGGTTTCATTTGATGTTTCTAGATTTTCTTCCTCATTATAGCTCATGTCCATCAATGGACATTCCTCTTCCTCATTTTTGACAAGGAAATTTTTCCTTTCATCCTCATTGCTTGGACCCTCTTCTTTCTTACCTTTCCATTCATTTTCTTCCTCCCCTTCTTCTTCTTCTTGATTCTCCATGATGGTCATGGTCTTTACTTGGCGTAGGAAATATTTTAGTTGACTTTTTATAAACATGACATGAACTTCAGTGATCTCCATGTTCCCCTCTATCCATGAATTAACCCTTGCTTTGGTCTCATAAATTTCCTCATACAAGGGAAGCAATTCATCACATCTAGGGTCATTTTCCTCAACTTTTTCCAACAAAACTCCAAGCATCTCTTGCAATCTAGCTCTCACATCATGGAGTCCCCATTCTTCAAGTTGAGGAGAAGCTTGTGGCATTTGACAATCATACTCATAGCTTCTCCCATCATCATAGTAAGCTCATTCCGATGCTCCTTGAAATTCATATCCACAATATGGATCGAATTGATCATAATGCTCAAAATATGGGAACATCTCTTGGGGTGGAGGAGGAATTTCATCATATCTCCCATCTTCATAATTGGATGGAACTTGTTGCCATTGAGAATTATCTTCATAGTTCCTCCAATTATTGTATCCAAAATCTTCATATTGTGGAGGATACACTCTACTATCTTGATAATACTCTTGATTCCACAAGTATGAGTTGAATCCCTCCATCTAGACAAGTTAGCAAAGTATCAATTTCAAAAAAAAAAAATAACAAAACAAACAAAAATACAAAGGCAATAAGTAGCCACTTCAAACAATTCCTAAGTCTCACTATAGGCGCAAAAACTAATTCCCCGGCAACGGCGCCATTTGATTGGAGTAGTAATCGGAAAGTGGTATTAAGACCAATCAACAAATATCGAACCCAAGGGAAAAAGTATGCACATGAGGCCCTAGAAATACAAGTTCTCAATAATTATTGTTGCAAAACGGTTTGACACTAACAACTACAAAATAATTGCAAAAATACAAAACAACAACAAGCAAGCAAATGATCGAACACTTAAGAGGCAAGAACAAATACCACAATAAATGGTGGGATAGGGCTGCTAGGGCTAACATCCACCAAGGAATCATCAATCAACAAGCTACAATTGAATCAAATTGCAAATCAAATAAAATAGAAAGCATTAAACCATCATGAAATTAATCACTCCATTAATAACACAATGCCTAATGTAAGTATCCTTAGTCCTTCCCATCTCTCAATGCAGAAGTCCCCAATTCATACAATCATGCAAAATTATAACCCGATTAACACCTAATCACGTTAGCTCAACTCTCGCTTATTGCTAGGGTGATCAACCATTAATCTAAAAAGACAATTTTACACGAAGCACAATTAAGAATCACAATTAGGAAACAAACTAACGTGAGTACCTTTAGTGCAACTAATCTCTCGATTCCGAAGCACCCAATTCATACATTCATACACAATTATAACCCGATTAATTCCAGATCACGTTAGCGCAGCTCTCGCCTATAGCTAGGATGATCAAACACTAATCTAAAGAGATAATTATGCATGAAGCACAATTGAGAATCACAATTAGTAAGCAATCTACTCAATTGATCTCCAATCATTAACAATCATAGCATAGTCAATCAAATCATCATCAATTTCAATTAACCCAAGCACAAGAGAGTTAGCCCATGGTGCCAAGGGCAAAATCCATGGGAAGAAAATAAGATTGAACAAATTCAAAGCAAATCACAACAATTAAGAAATTGAAAAGATAAGAGAAGAAGAACATCATCAATTGATCTTCAATTAACAAAAATAGGAATGCTTGAGTCTTCAACACCAATCTTCAAATGAAATACAAGCTTGAATTGAAGGAACAACAATGATCAAAAGCTAATATTCTAATCAATATTAATTGAAATCTAAATCTAAATCTACCTTCTACTCTACCTAAAGTGGGAAATTGGCTTGGGGCCTAAGAAATCGCCCCAAAACCGCTACTAACTGTTCTAATCTATTTTCTTCTTTGATATGCTATGTTTCAGCCTTTAAAAACGAATTTTCTAGAAAAATATCCACCTCAAGTCGAGGGTCAGGCCTCGACTCGAGGCCCTCGTAATTTTCCTCTCCCTCGACTCGAGGGTCAGCCCTCGAGTCAAGGCTTGTGCCTTTTTTCTGATTTTGATCCTTTCAGCCTCACCCTCGACTCGAGGCTCTTTGTCATCGACCAGAGCTCAAGACCAGGGCACTTTTTTCGAGCGGGGCTTCGGCCCCGACCCCCATTTTCATCTGAT
Source organism: Paraleonurus japonicus (assembly GCA_030762865.1). Lineage (NCBI taxonomy): Eukaryota > Viridiplantae > Streptophyta > Magnoliopsida > Lamiales > Lamiaceae > Paraleonurus > Paraleonurus japonicus. Next base: position 11,203,916 of record CM061059.1, on the reverse strand, counting down.
ATGTTCGTCTCTTCATTCTAAGCACACCGGTACTCTCGGATTGGCAAAATTCCACCGAATTACCTGCAAAACGGACGAAAAACATCAACAATCTCACAAATAATACTTTTTAGGCAAAATAGTGATACTCTAAGCATTAATGCACAAAAATCAACACTTTGATCACTTTTTGCACTCAAATAAGCCCTCAAAACATGCATCAATTCACTCCAATCACAAAACTCCAAGCAGCAGAAGGGATACTTCGTCAGACTTCTCAAGCTTATACTGCTGAAAATGTTTCTTCATCTAAGCCAAAAGACAAAGTGATGAAGAAAAAAACACAAGCTGGTTTGGCAAAGAAAGCTGGTGAACCAAAGAAAATTGGTCCACAAAATGGCGTCAAGAAGTCAAAGGGCAAATGATTTCTATGCAAGCAGCCAGGACATTGGAAGGTAGATTGTCCCCGTAAAAAGGAAAAAGAAGGTATATGTTATTCTCTAATTATTGAAACATGTTTAGCGATGTTATCTACCGGCACCTGGTGTGTAGATACGGGAGCCACTGATCATCTCTGCAATTCTTTGCAGGGGTTCTAGGAAACCAGGCGACTTAGTGAGGGGGAGATTACCATATACATGGGCGACGCTACGAAAGTAGCAGCTGTTGCAGTGGGAGATGTTTATTTATCTTTTGATAGGAATAAGACTTTGGTTTTTAGAAATATGTACCTTGTTTTAGAAAGAACTTGATTTCAGTTTCTAAGTTTTTTTTTTTTGGATGGATATTCTGTTTCTTTTGATAGCAAAGTGGTTGTCAAGAAAAATAGTGCTATTATCTGTTCTGGTACGTTAATTGGCAATTTATATACTCTTAATCCAATAACTCTTACGAAGCAACAAATGAAAATTAATAGTACATCTTCTAACTCAAATAAGAGAAAAGAACCATAAAAAATGAACAAAACATATCTTTGGCATCTAAGATTAGGTCACATTAATTTGAGTAGGATTCAAAGGTTAATAGCCGATGGACCTTTGAGTTCATTGGAAGTGGAAAACTATCCGACCTGCGAGTCCTGCTTGGAAGGAAAAATGACCAAAAGACCTTTTAAAGCCAAGGGTATAGAGCCAAAGAAGTGTTGGAATTGGTTCATTCTAATTTATGTGGTCCTATGTCTACTCAAGCAAGAGGTGGTTTCGAATATTTTGTCTCTTTTATAGATGATTATTCGAGATATGGATATATTTATTTGATGCGCCACAAGTCTGAGTGCTTTGATAAATTCAAAGAGTACAAGGCTGATGTGGAGAAGCGTCATGGTAAATATATTAAAACACTACGGTTTGATCGTGGTGGCGAGTACCTCTTAGGAGAGTTTAGGAATTACTTATCAGAAGCTGGGATTCAATCCCAATTGTCTGCACCTGGTAAACCCCAACAGAATGGTGTGGCGGAACGAAGGAATATGACTCTCTTGGAAATGGTTAGATCGATGATGAGCTATTCGAAATTACCGAGTTCGTTTTGGGGGTATGCCCTGGAAACGGCAGCGTACATTTTGAACTTGGTACCTTCTAAGACAGTATCTTCTACTCCCACAGAATTGTGGAACGGGCGTAAGCCTAGTTTGAAACACATTTGGATTTGGGGTAGTCCAGCACATGTGCTGAAGGGAGATGCTGATAAGTTGGAATCTCGTACGGATGTTCGGCTGTTTGTGGGCTATCCTAGAGGAACGAAAGGTGGATTGTTTTATAGTCCTAAAGATCAGAGGGTAATTGTTAGCACAAATGCCTGATTTTTAGAAGAGGACTATGTAATGGACCACAAGCCCATGAGTAAAATTATTATAGAAGAAATAAGGGGAGAAACTTCTACCTTAGTACCAGCAGTACAAAATGAGATACCACAGGGGTCATCACCATCTGTTACTAATGATACACTATTACCACAAGTGCCTCGTCGTAGTGGGAGGGTTGTTAGACAACCTGATAGATTCATGTTTTTGGGAGAGTCTTCGGACTTAGTACCTAGTGAACACGAATCTGATCCTTGGAGCTATGACGAAGCACTCCAAGATAAAGATGCAGAATCTTGGAAAAAGGCCATGAAATCTGAATTAGAATTTATGGATTCTAATCAAGTCTGGGAGCTGGTAGAACCACCGAATGGTGTAAAAGCCATTGGTTGTAAGTGGGTTTACAAAAGAAAAGGAGGATCAGACGGGAAAGTAGAAACTTTCAAAGCAAGGCTTGTAGCGAAGGGGTACACTAAAAAAGAAGGAATTGATTATGAGGAAACCTTTTCGTCGGTAGCCATGCTTAAGTCTATCCAGATTCTTTTGTCTATTGCTGCTCATATGAATTATGAGGTTTGGCAAATGGATGTCAAGACAGCTTTCCTTAACGGAAGTCTTGAAGAAAACATCTATATGAAGCAACCAGAAGGATTCATTGCAAAGGGTAAAGAGCATCTTGTGTGTAAGCTTAATCAATCCATTTATGGATTAAAACAAGCTTCGAGATCTTGGAACATCCGTTTTGATGAGGTAATCTAGTCTTATGGATTCATTTAATGTCCGGATGAGTCATGTGTATAAAAGAAGAGTGACAGAAATGTGGTGGTATTTCTTGTACTATACGTAGACGACATCGCAAGAAAAGAATGTTATGCTTATCTCAAGCTTCATACATTGATACTATCTTAGCTCGTTTTAGCATGCAAAACTCCAAGAAAGGTTTTCTACCTTTTCGACATGGAGTACCTTTATCTAAGGAGATGTGTCCTAAGACACCAAAGGAGATAGAGGACATGAAGGCAGTTCCTTATGCTTCGGCCGTAGGAAGCCTAATGTATGCAATGCTATGTACGAGGCCAGATATCTGTTTTGCCGTGGGCATGGTTAGCAGATATCAAAGTAACCCAGGACAAGGACATTGGACTGCGGTAAAGCATATTTTAAAGTACCTGAAAAGGACTATAAATTATATGCTAGTTTACCAAGCAGATAATTTACTTCCTGAGGGTTACACGGATTCTGATTTCCAGTCGGATAGGGATAACAGTAAATCTACCTTGGGTTATGTGTTTACCTTGGGAGGTGGAGCCATAGTATGGAGGAGTGTTAAGCAGAAATGCATTTTGGACTCCACCATGGAGGCTGAGTATGTGGCAGCCTCTGAGGCAGCCAAAGAAGCTGTATGGCTCAGAAACTTCTTGATGGACTTAGAAGTGATTCCTAGTTTGCCTAAAACTATCACAATTTATTTTGATAACAGTGGTGCAGTTCCTTATAGGTTATAAATAAGAGCTCACAACCAAGATGAATTTGGACAAACCATTGGAACGGTTGTGGTGTAATTTGGTATTAGTCTATCTTGACTATAAAATTATACTAGTACGTTTTGTATGCATTGAGCAGGACCATATGAGGTTGTTCAATTTGTGCTTGTTATATAAAAGAACAAGACCTCTGTTATTATGGATGTACGTCTTCTTAATCCATATATAATAACAGACATGTGTACTCAGTGTTTGTTTCTTTAATTTGCCAATGGGTGAGATTTATTAAATCAATAGGCTCGGTGAATTGGGAAATTTCACTGTTTATATGGTGGACTGTTGATTATAGAAGGAATCCGTGTCCTAATTATTTAGGATGATGATGTCCCCTTGAGGAGCTCATAAAGATTATCATGTAAACCCTGCAGGTGGATTTAATCCGACATGATAATAAAGATGAGTGATACTACTCTTGGAATTAGATGTAAATTAATTAAGTTGTCAGTAACTTAATTAATTTATGGACACTCGATATCTTAAACACGGGGAAATAAACGTACACATAATAAAGGAGCTCATATTGTAATATGGGATTAGGACGGTAATTCAATTATAACTCTTTAGTGGACCGAGTTATAATTGATGGGCTTAAGTTGAGTGTTCGGATTGAACACAGGATGTTTAGGCCCATCAGGAGGCCCAACCCTAATTCCTCCTTAGGGTGCCTATTGTAGCCTATAAATAAACCCTAATATCAGAGCCTCTAGACGTGTGAAAAAAGTGAGATCAGAGAGAGGCAGATTCCGATTCCTTGGAGGATCGTCGACCACTCGACGTCCAAGGGAAAGGGATAGGAATATGGCAAAAGATCGTGAGGGTCGTGGCTCATCCTTGATCCGCAGTTCTGACCTTAGAACTGGTTCGATTTCACCTATAAAGGTGAATAGGTATATTTTATTTTTCCGCGGCGTTTTATGCATGTGATCCCGAATTAGATAATCAATTAGAGTCGGTGATCCGGTGGTTCCAACAGGGCTTGGTGTTGAACAACAGCGACTGGAGATATGACGACGTCGGCGACAGGGCAGTGCGCTACTGGGCGTCGCGAGTTTGGCGACGGCGGCGGCTGTTGTGGCCTGGGTTGTGCGGCCGGCGTTCGACGACGATGGCGAAGGTGAGGCTGGTTGAAGCTGTGATGGCCATGAATCTTTGGTGGAAATTGGTGGAGCCGATGGCGTTGGCTGCTGCAACAAGCGGATCTGTGAAAAACGATGGTGGGTGAACTCATTGTAATGGTGGGTGTTTGGTGTACTCGGCTGTGGGTATATTCTCTAATCTGATGGGTGTATCAGCTTGAGTTGTGTATTTCACTGTCCTAACTTCGTTCGACCGTATCTCCATCATACGAACTGCGAATGACTTGATTCTTTTTTACTTGCGATCGTATCTTGGCCCTCTTTCCAACCATGCAATAATTCCAACCTAATCAATAGACGATATTAAAATATTCTTATGTAGTTGGTTTACTCTTACGTATTATATTGAATGTTGTAATTATTCTTTCAATTTTATGGTATGTTAATTATAGTGTTGTTTTTGAGAATGTAAATTGTATTATTGTCCAACTAATCATATGGTTGTTCAATCACCATATTGTTTTAATTTAGTTATACAATTTTTTAATATGCAAATTTTTTTTTGTGGTTCAGTGTAATTGTATTTGTTATGCAACTAATCATATAGTTGTTCAACACGTTTGTCTCGTATTTCATGCCAAACGTCTTTTGAAAAATTAACTGTTGCACTAACTTTATGTGCAATCAAGCTACAGTACTCCGGTACAATATATTTTTGACTTGTTGTGCAACTAATTATATAGTTGTTCAATAATTCTTTCTCGTTTTTCGTGTCAGGCGTATTAAAAATTATTTGTTGCACTAACTTCATGTCCAAGCTAGCTACATTATCCATTCCAGCTGCACTGCAGTCTTGTCCCATAGCTCAGGGGTAATTTTGACTTTTCATCCAAAAAATTGTATTGGCTTGCAATTTTGTTTTTTTTTTTCATGTATGTACTTGCAATTCCTACTACTAAATTGTAGTGCATAGTAATTTACCCTACTTTTAAAATTGAACAAATAAGTCCTTCAACTAATAAAATAAAATATGGAAACCCTTTTATTAAATGAATTGACATAGAATATTATTATATTAGTGGATAAATTGACAAAAAATTTAAAATATTATGATAAATTCTAAGAAAATGAGTGAAACATCAATAACACTTTTTTTTTTAAATAATGGACTCATATTTTTTTAATGTACAATATAAAGTTAAACTATAAAAAAATTATTTATCAATTAAAAACAAAAATAAATTCTAAATTAGACCTTGAACTAGTATTTTGAGTACAAATTTGTCCCTGAACTTTTTTATTTTACAAATAAATACTTTAACTTTTAAAATGAAATACAACTGTTCTTCAACTAATAAAATGAGACATAAGGTCTCTTTAATTATAGTTTTATAATAATAAAAAAAATATATAAATTGTAAATGTAATAGTCTCGTATTTTTTAAAAAATAATTTCTTTATTATTTTTACGAATTTTAAAAATTTGATTTTTTTAATTCATTATATTAAATTAGTTGTCTTCTTTTTTATTAATAGTTTAACATTATATTGTACATTAAAAAAATATGAGTGCATTATTAAAAAAAATATTGTTGATGTTTCACTCATTTTTTAAAATTTATTATAATTTTTTAAATTTTTTGGTCAATTTATCCACTAATAAAATAATGTTCTATGTTAATTTAATTTACTGTATATTTTATTTATTTATTAGTTGAAGGACATATTTGTTCAATTTTAAAAATAAAAGTGTTTATATGTTAAAAAAATAGTTTGGGGTCCAATTAGTAACTGAGACATTAGTTCGGGGTCCAATTTGTACCTAAAACAATATTAGTTCAGGATCCAATTTGTACAAAAAAATAGTTTAGGGTTCAAATTGTACCTTATCCCTAAATTATAATTAGGTGAAATAAAACAAGAGGTTATTATTATTATTATTATTATTATTATTATTATTATTATTATTATTATTATTATTTTATCTTATCCTTTATTTATTTTAATATATTAGATAAAATTCGATTTAGAATTTCAGTTTATTTAATATAAAATTAAAATTATGAAAATAAGTAATTTACTAAAATATTCTGAAAATTCAAATCTGAATGCAGCAGCCAACAGATGAAATTTTTTGATTCACTTGGAAAATTTGAAAAAAGAAAATTGTAAAATGGAGGTGGAAGAAGAAGGTGGATTTGTCTTCAGAATAATACACTGTTGGTCCCGGAGAGTTGAGTTGATTAAAACCTTGAGTAAGCTTTCTAGAACAAAATCTAGAAAGGGGGGGTTTGAATAGATTTTGTTAATTTTTCAAAACTTTCAAAACCAATTCAAAGTATCGATTAGTTAACACAATGGATAATGATTAAATTCTCAACTTCTTAAAAGATCAAAAGCAAGGTTGATATAATGATTTTAGTTAAGATTCTGAATTTAACTCTTGGAGTAACACAATTGTAAAATAAACAGAAACTTAAAGAAAGCAAGAAATAACACCAGGATTTATAGTGGTTCGGATTTTAAAATCCTACATCCACTCTCCTTCTTCAATTTGAAGAAAGGACTCTGCTTACTGCTTACTTTCTCACTTCCAGCTTACAACTTACAACTTGTACAACTCTTCAAATCTTCAATCTTCTAGACTCTTCTTCTAGAAATCTAATCATTATACAGTGTATATTGTATTTTGAAGATTACGGGAAAAGTGTTCTAAAAACACTTAGAACTTTTTGAAATTTCTCTAGAAACTCTTGTGAAAGGATTATGAAATCGAGTAGTGAATTGTGTAAATCTAATATGCATAAGTGTTGATTACTAAAGAATGAAAAACCTAGACCTATATATAAGTTCGAGAAGACAGGTTAGTTTGTTAGTTAGTTCTAACAAACTTGAAACCGCTTAACAAACTTAATCGCTCTAGACCTCACTGATTCTTTATACTCATCTGCGGTGACTTGGTGAAAACTCGCCTTTCTTATTCTACTCGGCTTATCTTGACCTCGCCCCGAGCTCTTCATAATTGTCTCCCGCAGATGACTAGACTTAAGCTTGTCTCCGGATGACTAGCATGTTATCGACCTCGGTGACTAGCTTAATGCATGACCCCGTCTCGATCGCCTTACATCCTCAGCTGTTCTTCAATTTGGCTGATTAGTCTGATCTGCTCTTTAACTCATCAAAACCTCTTGATCCAACAATTTCCCCCTTTTTGATGAAGTTAAAACCTATAAGAAGGAAACATACTCACAGCTGAAGTTAGTAATAGATCTAGTTAAATCAATCAGATAGATACAGCACAATTTCACACTTCAACAGATTCAATCACAATAAGAAATTTAAGTCTTTTAGACTTTTTAGAAGTATTTAAAAAATTTAACAAAAGATTTTAACTCTGAGATATAAGAATTTCTCAGATGTTTTATACTTAGAAAAATTTTAATTCTGAGATATAAAATTTCTCAGATGATTTATACTTAGAAAAATTAAGAAAATTTTTAATTCTGAGATATAAAATTTCTCAGATTAAAAAGAATTTAAGAAAACTAATACACAAAGTTCACATAAGACTTAATATATTCATTCACAGACATTTACAGATTACAAAATAAGAGAACTGATAGAAAATAAAGGATAAGGAAAGAAAGATCCTGTTCTATCAGATTCTTTCATACGAGCCAGCAGCTTCTCAGTCTTCTCCTCTTCCTCCTTCTTCCTTTTCTCCTCATCCTCTCGGATGGCTTCTTCAATCTGCGTCACCTTCAGTTGCAAGGCAGCCAACTCGTCTGATTTAATTTTGATCTCCACCTTGGCTGCCTCCAACTCAGCTGTGTCTGCCTTTGTATCAAGTCTATCTGTTATTGACATGACACCAGCTGTGAGGGTTTCCATTCTGCTCTCTGCACCTTCCCCCTTTTTAACTTCATCCTTGATGGACTGAAGCTCATCCTCAATTGCTGCACAACGTCGTCTGAAGTCGTTCTGATCAGAAGTGAGTGTTGAGACCACGACTTCGTTGTCAGCTGCAGTCTTCTCTTTCAGTGCCTTGACCTCGTCTTCAAGCGCACTTAGTCTGGAACCAACAGCAGTGCTGAGATTGGCTGATAAGTTTCTGGTCATGTTGACCTCAGCAATCTGCATGTTGGCGAGCATGGTGTCTGTGACTGCTCGAATCACTTTTCTGGTTTTCTTCTCCATCATCCTCTGGACTTGGCTGATAATTTTGCTGTGAAGTTGCTCAAAGGCCGAGGAGATGGCAAGAATTGGTCTGTCCTCTTCCTCTGAATCAGATGAGGAAGAGGTGGTAGGAGAAGTTGGACTGGGGGAGCTCATGGGAATATCCCCAAAAATGTTTGAGGTATCCACATGAGGTTCGACTGGGATAGATGAAGTGGGGGTGTCTGATGGTGGGGGTGGGATTTCTGGTGGGGGAGATGATGGTGGGGGTGGAATTTGAAGTGATGTGGTAGGGGGAGGAGATTGTAGTGATTGGAGTAAGATGAGTTGGGGTTGAGCTGAGGGAGATATGGATATGGGGGTTGGGGAAAATACTGGTCCAGATAAAAAGGACAGCATATGAGATGGGGATGGTGGAGGAGATGAGGTTTGGATTTGAGGGAGAGGAGATGAGGATGGACTTTGGACAGTTTCGGGAGTAGGCTGTTTTAGAGGCTCTGAGATGCCAGCCTGGGACACCTCTTCATTGCCAGTTTGGGTTGGAGAAGGGGAGGGGGAGAAATGTACCTGACCTCGGCTGGGGGAGGGAGTCCCTTCAGAACTTATGAGCTGGACCTCCTCCAGCTGCACCACTTGAGCTGCAATTTGCAGCGTGGATACCTCCTCCGGAAGGAGGGTGGGCTGATCAGCAGATGATCCTCCCAACTCGGAGGTTTTCACCAACCTTCGTCTCCTTGGTGCCTTCTCCTTCAGCTTCATTGGCTGTTCAGCCTCAGCTGAGCTCACAGACGGCAGCTCCACCTCCACATCCTCTTCCTCCTCCTCCTCAGCTTCCTCTTCAGCTGGAGCTTGAGCTCTACCCTCAGCTCCACCTTCATCAGAGTCAGCTGGAGCCCCGAGTGGCTCATCCTTGGTCAGAATCCCTTTTTGCTTAGTGTAAGCTCGGACCCCGTCTGACCAGTTTATTTGAGCTGACAGCAAGTCCTCCATAATCATAGTCACTTTGTTAAAGAGACTGGTGATTGACTTCGCCTGCCACTTTCCATTAACCACCTCCAGACGTCTTCTCTCCGTCTCCAGCCTCTCCAGCAGCAGACCAGCCCAGTTAGCCTGAACCCCATCAAGAATCGTTCTTATGACGCAGAGTCTGGGTCTGGTCAGCCCATCGTGGGAGCTCTGTTCTCCCAATATCACCTTTGTGACAATGGTCATCAAAAGGCGATATCGGCGTCGGAGCATCCTCTTCTTCAGCTCCGATCGATTTTCCTTCATGGAGTTCCGGGCAATCATCTCAAATGATTCTACCCATTCATCAGATTTGTAGGTGAGGGGGTTCACACCTTCACTGCTAGTATCAAATATCCTAGCCACCTCCGCCGGAGAAACAGTAAGTTCTTCTCCATATACCCTGGTCCTAAACACTCCCTGTTCATATGTCCCATTGACATAGAACTCCAACCCTCTCATATCCAATGTCTTATTGGAGGGGGATTTCTTGGAGCAAAACGTCCTCAATCCAGCCCTCTCCAATAAAGACAGGATTTCCCTGGATTCGGCATCGGTGGTGGTGTCGAAGTCGACATACATTTCTGACTTCACCTTCTTTGCATATGTTTCATTTTGTACATCCACCATTGTCGAAGTTATGCCTCTAACAGAAATGCTCATATACGGATTTTAAAGAGAGTGAAAAATTTGCAGAGAATTTTTGATAAGAACTGAAAGTGAAAAGGATGAATTTGGAGAAGAAGATGTATTTATAGGGGAATAGATTGGAAAGAGAAACCGCCATTTTTGAAATCTTGAATTAATCTTAGCCATTTATTCAAAAAGTTTTTACTGAGTATTAATCAATGGTTAAAAACTAAGATAAACGATTAGGATTTAGCGCGTGAACTATAATCGCCTTTGGAATGCGTAAATAGTTACTTTATAGACTGTTGATTTGATAGATGTAGGTTACTTTATGCAGAGAAGTAAGTATACCTGACGTCAGCCTAGGGCTACCTTACTTCGCCTAAGGGTTTGTAAATCAGATGAGTTTGAAAAACAGACAAGTTTTAAAAACAGATCAGTATAAAAACAGATGGGTTTTAGGAAATCATCTGATAGAGTAACCTGTCTAATTTTGAAAACCAACAGTTTAGATGTAACTATTTAGCAATTTTTAAACCAGGTTTAAACAAAACAGACTCAGATTAACTTTTCTAAAACAAATTTTTAAGAAACAGATCAGACTCAGGTTAAGAATAAAGGAGTTTGAATAAAAGAATGAATCAATGTTATCTGTGACTTGTTCCTGCAAAAACATAAACTCAAAAGAAACCATCAGAAGCTTAAGGTAAATCAGATAGGATGTAAATAGTCATCTGTTTTCTTCAGGAGTTCAGCTGACTATTATGTCCTTGTCTGATTTACTCAATGTCAGATAAGTAATTATCAATTCAGATAAGGTCAATATGACTAATCCTTGATTCTTGATTCCTAAAAGGAGATCAATGATATCAGCTACCTGATTGCCCTTTGACACATATCTAGTCTGATAATTCTTTCTAGACATTAATTTAAAGAAAAGAAAAGGAAAAAAAAGAACCAAATGCACACAATTAGAAACTAGCTAAAGATGCATCAAGTAATCCTAATTCTAAACACATTTCTTTGAACCTAGACTCAGCTAATGGTTTTGTAAGAATGTCAGCTTTTTGTGATTCAGTGGCAATTTTCTCAATTCTAATGTCATTCTTTTCAACATGATCCCTAATGAAATGATGCCTAATATCTATATGCTTGCATCTAGAATGTAAAACAGGGTTATAAGTCATTGCTATTGCACTATTACTATCACAGTAAATAGGAACAGCTGATGTTTGAATATTGTAGTCTCTAAGTCGTTGACTAATCCGAGAGGAGTTGAGAGCAACAACTTCCATTTTGCCATGTATTCAGCTTCGGTTGTGGAGGTGGCAACAGATGTCCATTTCTTAGATAACCAAGAAATTAATTTGTTGCCTAAGAATTGACAAGTTCCGGAAGTGGATTTCCTATCAATCTTACATCCTCCAAAGTCGAATCAATAACTGTTAGCTCAAAGTTGTCATCACCGGGTACCATAACCCTACTTGCAAGGTTCCTTTGAGATATCTAAGAATTTTCTTAGCAGAGTCTCCGAGATGAGTTTTCTTGGGATTAGACTGGAATCTTGCACATACCCCAACCGCAAAGGCTATGTGTCGGCCTACTTGCGAGTGAGATAGAGAAGAGACCCAATCAGTCCACGATACTCCGTTGCATCAGTGGGTATCCCCTGCTCATCTGAATCCATTGAGAAGTTAGTTGCCATAGGTATTTTTACTTCTCTGCTAGTAATCATTCCAAATTTCTCAATCAGATCCTTAGCATACTTAGACTGATGTATAAATATACCCTTACTCATCTGTTTAATTTGTAAGCCTAGAAAGTATGTCAATTCTCCCATCATTGACATTTCAAACCTGTTCTTCATGAGAATGCTAAACTCTTCACATAATTTCAGATTAGGTGAACCAAAAATTATGTCATCTACATAAATTTGAACTAGTAAGATGTTGCCATCTACTTCCTTTCTAAACAAAGTTCTATCAATCTTACCTTTAGAAAAACCATTTGATGTCAAGAAATCAGATAGAGTATCATACCAAGCTCTGGGAGCTTGTTTCAGTCCATATAGAGCTTTGTTGAGTTTATAGACCTTGTTATTGATCTTAAACCCAGGAGGCTGCTCTACATAGACCTCTTCAAGTAACACACCATTAAGAAAAGCAGACTTAACATCCATTTGAAAAACTTTGAAAGACTTATATGCAGCAAATGCCAAGAACAATCTTATTGCCTCTAATCTGGCAACTGGAGCATAGGTTTCATCATAGTCTATTCCCTCAGACTGTGAATAACCTTGTGCAACCAGTCTTGCCTTATTTCGAACAATAATATTGTTTCTCATCATCTGCTTTATTTTTAAACACCCATTTGGTGCCTATAATCTTTTTCGTAAGGGTCTTTCCACTAGATCCCATACATTTTGTCTTTCAAACCGATGCAGCTTCTTCTGCATGGCATTATCCGATTTGGGTCCGATAATGCTTCCTCAATAGTCTTGGGTTCAAGAAGCGATACATAACAACCGAAAAGACTTTGAGTCTAACATCATTCGTGTCCGCACATTACTAGATGGGTCTCCTATAATCGATCAGATGGATGATAGCTTCTCATCCTTTTGCCTATATGAGGAGAAGTATCCTCATCTTGAGTCTCGATCGGCAACTCATCCGACTCAACATCACCGACGTTCCCCCTTCATCACCGACTCGTCTTGATCAGCTGATATCAAAGGTGTCTGATCGAAGGAGTCTCGATCGAAGTTGTCTTCGATTATCGATGGAGATTCTTCTTCATCCGATTCTCAATCAAGAGTAGGTAGATAAATAGTTCTATGTTTAGTCTTGGATAATTCAATTTTATCTAGATTTTCAGAAATTTGATTCACTTTATCTCGAGAAGGAATACAACTCATCAAAAACAACATGAGGAGTTTCCTCCACACAAAGGGTTGTCTTGTTAAAAACTCTAAATGCCTTTGAAGTATTAGAATATCCTAAGAATATTCCATCACCGCTTTAGCATCAAAAGTTCTTAACTTAGATTTCCCATTGTTATGAATGAAACACTTACAACCAAAAGCTTTGAAGTATGAGATCCTTGGAATCTTACCCTTCCAAATCTCATAAGGAGTCTTACCCTTATCTTTGACAACTAAGCACCATTGCGGGTATAGCAAGCTGTGTTGATAGCTTCACCCCGTAACCTATGAGGGGTATTATACTCGGCCAACATGCTCCTGGCTGCTTCCTTCAAAGTTCTATTCCTTCTTTCAACCACTCCATTTTGTTGAGGAGTTCTTGCTGTAGATGTCTCATGAATAATTCCAAACTCATTGAAGAAATTAGATAAACAAGAATTCAAAAATTCTGTACCCTTATCACTCCTGATTTTAATAATATTAACTCCCTTCTCATTCTGAATTTGTCTGAACAAATCAGGAATCTTGTTTATAGTCTCATTTTTCTTGAAAAGAAATATAACCCAAGTGTATCTAGAAAAGTCATCTACTACAACAAGAGTATATTTCCTTCCACTGAAGCTGAGAGGTGTAACAGGTCCAAACAAATCCAGATGAAGGAGTTGCAATACTCTTTCAGATGAGGAGGAGTTAATACTCTTAAATGAGTGTCTAGGCTGTTTACCTTTTTGACAAGCATCACATTTAAGATCAGTTGATAAAAGTTTTTCAGGTAATCCCTTAACAAGGTTTTTCTTAGCCAGCTTACTAAGAGTCTTGAAATTCAGATGACTAAGCCTTTTATGCCATAGCCAGCTGATATCTTCTCCACCCTTAGCCATCAGACAAGTATCTTGGGAACAACTATTAAAGTTGGCCACATAGACATTACCCTGTCTGAAGCCAGTTAATAGTACCTTATCTGAGGAATTATCCAAAATATCACATTTGTCTCTTGAAAACTTTACAAGAAAACCTTTATCACAAAGCTGAGAAACAGATAACAGATTATGTTTCAACCCTTCAACAAAATATACCTCAGATACCTGAATATCCTTGATAATCAAAGTACCTACACCTTTAGTCTGACCACAATTATTATCACCAAATACAACTCTTGGACCATCAATGCTTTGAAAATTTGATAACAGCTTCTTGTTATGGGTCATATGTTGTGAACAGCCACTGTCAATGTACCATATTGAAGCTAAGATCTCTTCCTTAAGCGATGATCCCTGTGAATCCTGTAAAACAGATTAGTTTTGAGGTACCCTAGTGATCTTGGGTCCTTTTGGGTCAAGAATCACTTTAGGAATCCAAACAAACATCTCATCTGCAGACAATAAGTCAGACTCAGATTTTCTACCAAATCTGTCTACAATACTATCATTTTTAAATGACAACTTGTTGTATTCAGATTGGGTAATTTTCCTAAACCTAGGAAATGTAGGATAGCATTTGCTCCTTCCATCAAAAGAATTATAATAAGAAAAACTTCTTATTTTGGTTCTTGGATTCCTTCTAGTCTGATAGGAATTCTTCGGCTGAATTCTTGGTTTCAGACTGGAAGCTGTAGTCCTTATCTGACTAGTTGGTTTCCATGGACCAATTTTAACATCCTTTGATTGAACAGATGCTTTCACAAATTTCCTAGGTTTTTGAACATCTGATTTATTGTTCCTATCATAACCAAGTCCTGTCTTATCATGAGATTTCTGGGAAGTATTAAAAATATGATCTATTACTGATTGTGAATTATTAAGCTGACTAATTTTGAAGACAAGCTTCTCATTGTCTTTCTTAATTAATTCATTTTCAGCACAGACTACTTCAAATTTATCTTTTAAAGTCTTCAGTTCATTTTCTAATCTTTCAGGTAAGCTAGCTGATGATATATCAAGCTTGATCGATGAAAACATTCCCCCTTGAATGTTTCCTCGTCTCAAAGTTGTTCATCACCTGCTTGCCTTTATTTAGAATTTGAATCTCGATCCTTTAAAAATAAATTCTCTGTCTCATTTGTTTATAAGCAGCTAAAGATGTTTTTAAATCTCTCAATAACTCATGAATAACAGATTTGGTCATGATCGGATGATCGACAAGAATCATTATCTCGAAGATGAATAGTAGATTACCTCATTAGCCATGAGACAGATCGTCATCTCGATCCAAAATCAGATGAGGATGATGAAGATGATGATGATTTCTTTGGCTCTTTTTCTTCAGCCAACAAAGCTCTTTGATCTCGCAAATCTCCCTGTCTCTTTTCTTCCTCTTCTCTTCCCTTTCTTTAGAGAGTCGAGTTGAGGACAGTCATAGCTGAAATGTCCTGGCTTGTTGCAAGTATAGCAAATGTCACTCCTATCTCGATCTGGGACCGGAAGTATTTCTTCTAACAGTGATCTCGTATCTTCTTGTCTCGGCTCTTGTTTTTGTCATCATCTCAAGATTTATCTACCTTCCTATCTCGATCTGGATCTTTGTCTATCTCTACCTGCAAATCTCAATTTATTTCTCTTATACTTCATTCTCAATTTATCATACCTTTTTGTAAGTAAAGCCATCTGCTCTTTCAAAGATAGATCAGCTCCTACAAACTCTGTTGACACCTTGTCTTCTTTACTGACAAAAGCAACAGATTTGGATGAGGTGCTTGACTCCATCTCATCTTCCTCATCTTCTATCTGGATATCATACTCTAGAGCTTTAAGATGAGAAAATAAAGTATGGTGAGTAATAGAGGATAAATCTTGAGTTGCTTTAAGGATATTGGATTTTTCCCTCCATCTCTTGGTTAATGATCTCAGAATCTTGTTATTAATCTCCTTCTCTGAATAATTCTTTCCAAGGTCAGCTGCTTTGTTAAGAAGATTGGTCTACCTCATATCAAACTGATCCACAGACTCATTTTCTTTCATCTTGAATGTTTCAAATGTATGCAATCTCGATCAGTAACTTGTTCTCCTTAACTTGGTCAGATCCTTCACAAACATTAGCTAAGGTTTGCCACATTTCTTTGGCTGTTTTACATCTTTTAACCTTCTCTATCCAATCTTTACTCAGAGTCTCTATGATTTCTGTTCTAGCTACTTGGTCAAGATTGTGGACCTTCCTTTCATCATTAGTCAATTCAGTAACTCTTCTTCTCTTGCCTAGTTCTTGATTCAGCTGCCTCTGCTCCAGTGCTGGTGCCTCCATGGAAAAACTTTATAGGACCTTCCTCAAGAACCTCTTCCATTCTATCATGAATGGCCTTTAGATGATTTTCCATCCTAAATTTCCAATAATCATACTCTTCAATTGAAAATTCAGGCAGATTCCTAGACTTATTGCTTTTACCTGATGACATGATGAAACAAAGACAAAATACTCCACAAAAGCTTATTAGTAGCACTGTTAGAAATGAAAGAAAATGAAGAAAATCAAGATTATTTCAGAATCTTGTTCAAGACCTAAAACCAATATCAGAACAGCTTAACACTGCTCTGATACCACTTGTTGGTCCCGGAGAGTTGAGTTGATTAAAACCTTGAGTAAGCTTTCTAGAACAAAATCTAGAAAGGGGGGGGGTTTGAATAGATTTTGTTAATTTTTCAAAACTTTCAAAACCAATTCAAAGTATCAGATTAAGCACAGCGGATAATGATTAAATTCTCAACTTCTTAAAAGATCAAAAGCAAGGTTGATATAATGATTTTAGTTAAGATTCTGAATTTAACTCTTGGAGTAACACAATTGTAAAATAAACAGAAACTTAAAGAAAGCAAGAAATAACACCAGGATTTATAGTGGTTCGGATTTTAAAATCCTACATCCACTCTCCTTCTTCAATTTGAAGAAAGGACTCTGCTTACTGCTTACTTTCTCACTTCCAGCTTACAACTTACAACTTGTACAACTCTTCAAATCTTCAATCTTCTAGACTCTTCTTCTAGAAATCTAATTGTTACAGTGTATATTGTATTTTGAAGATTACAGGAAAAGTGTTCTAAAAACACTTAGAACTTTTTGAAATTTCTCTAGAAACTCTTGTGAAAGGATTATGAAATCTGAGTAGTGAATTGTGTAAATCTAATATGCATAAGTGTTGATTACTAAAGAATGAAAAACCTAGACCTATATATAAGTCTGAGAAGACAGTTAGTTTGTTAGTTAGTTCTAACAAACTTGAAACTGCTTAACAAACTTAACTGCTCTAGACCTCAGTTGATTCTTTATACTCATCTGCAGCTGACTTGGTGAAAACTCGCCTTTCTTATTCTACTCGGCTTATCTTGACCTCGTCTGAGCTCTTCATAATTGTCTCCTGCAGATGACTAGACTTAAGCTTGTCTCCAGATGACTAGCATGTTATCAGACCTCAGCTGACTAGCTTAATGCATGACCCCGTCTGATCAGCTTACATCCTCAGCTGTTCTTCAATTTGGCTGATTAGTCTGATCTGCTCTTTAACTCATCAAAACCTCTTGATCCAACATACACGCAATCACTCCACACGTTTTCTTCTCATCATTTGATTATATTTCCCTTGTTTTTAAGTGGCCAGTGGAAGAAAAAGATAGACTATGTATGCTGGATTGCATGTCATGATTTTGGTACTGGGTTTAGGAGGATGAAATATCTGATTATTATCAGCAAACTGAGAGAGTGGGTTTCTGATTTTTATCATATATATATATATATATATATATTCTTTTTTTTTGATCATATATTATCATCATAATGTTTCTTTTTTTTTATCGGTAAATGTTACTCCCTCCGCCCCATCCTAAGTGTCCCATTTTACCATTTTCGTCCGTCCCACTTAAGTGTCTCATTTATTTTTTATTCATATCCTACTTTTTTAATTATCCCTATATTATATACATATTTACACAATATGTCACTCATTTAATATATTTAAATATATTTTTTTATGTCTCTTTATCACATCACTTATACTATATTATTATTATACTATCTTTCATCTCTCTCCATCTATCATACTATATTATTATTATACATTTCTTAATATTTGTCTCCAAAAGTGTTGGGACACTTAGGCCGGGATGGAGGGTAGGGGTGGGCAAAAAAATCGTGTTTCGGGACACTTAGGCCGACATACCCAATCCGAAAACCACCACTAATGGAGGGAGTAGTTGTTAGTAGTTAGTTCACCAATCACCCAAACACTCCTAGATTTCTCCAAGCCACCTTATATCTCCATAAATCGGTCTCAAAGGGAATCGAACCTAAATCTCCCACTAAAATGAGGAATCCATTGATCAGGTGGGTTAAGCCACATGATTATTGTAATGTTGAACGTCGAAATTGAGAAGATGATGAGAGGAAGTTCTCAAAGTACTAGATTATGAAAAAATTATTTGGCAAAGGACAAAAAATGTTTCTCTAAATGAAAAATGTTTGTGACGATTATGGAGAGGATGATGGACTATTTTCAGGTTCACTTGCACTTGGAAGATGGGTTCCATGTTTGGTTGTTGCAAGCTATGCACATGCATTTAAGTCCACAAGTTGGGGCTTTATGGAGGCTGTGTATTACTTCCCCATGTATCAACTTGTATCGCTAAGAAAAAACTTGTTTTGTTTGCCAAAGGCTTGTCGTCTTGTCTTACAAAACAAAAGCTTGTTTCATTCGGTATAAGTTTATCTCGCTAGACAAAAAAACTTGCCTCACTCGACAATGTCTTATCTAGTTAGACAAATTTGTGTTGCTCAGAAAAACACTCGTCTCCCTTTGCTCAAAAAAAATTTTCTCACTAGATAATATCTTGTATTGCTCGCTCGATAAAAACTTATCTTGCTAGAAAAAAAATTATCTCGCGCGACAAGAATAACATAAAAAACTTGAATCGAAATCGAAGAAAATATTGCAGAAACTCAAATCAAATCTTCAAACTATTCATAAAAAATTACAAAAAATTCAAACACGATATAATTCATACTTATTCAAACTCAATCTATTCATACTCTTTGAAATGTAGAAGTAAATAAAAAACTCTTGAAAAAAAAATGAAAACTTGTTCGGCTGTCGTAATTTCAGCCTCTGTCGCCTCTTCGCCCGTGTTGCACGTTGTCGCCTCCTCCACTCTCTCTCTCTCTCTCTCTCTCTCTCTCTCTCTCTCTCTCTCTCTCTCTCCTCTCTCCCTTTTGCCCACCGTCGCCTCCTCCATACTCCCACCGTCGTTCATTGTCGACTCTTCTACTCTCCCGCCATTGACCATGTCTACTTCTCTCATTGGGGTAAAATTAGGGCTTCTCGATAGGTACGGTAATTTGATTTTAAATTTTGGGATTTTGACAGCAGCAGTTTAAAATTAATGAGCATGATATTGTTGATCTATTTAAGCTAAAATTGAGTAGAGAATTCACATTTTTTATTAAATGGGTAAAAAAGTCATTGTATTATGGGGGAAGGATATAAATTCCAAATAAAAAGATTTTTAGAAAAGTCTAGACTAAATTTATTTACCGAAAAGCGATCCGGATCTCCTGTTACATAATGGTGTTATATCTCCTATTACATTAATTAGATTTGCGCCACGTGTACATACATCAAAATTTATAAATAAGAGAATAACACCATCCTAACATAATCATATGTTCTATTAATTAGGAAATTATGTTAATGTAAAAGAAATAGTTTTCTTTCAAAATTTCATCCCAAAATCATGCTAAAATGTGTTGTTAAATAAAGAACGAGAAGAACACAAATTTGTTTACCCGATTTGTCAAGAATGACTACGTCTGGGGGCGAACCAAGTCAGGAGATTTTTCACTATATTTCTTGTTATGTGTAACGATACAATAGTGAAGGATGTATAAATAAGAGAGAAATTGAGATGTATCCCTAAAAGCCCATTAGACATCTTGACCCATTAAATATATTTCCCTACAAGTAATGTCCATAATTATAATATATTCACAACACTCCCCCTTGGACATTACGTCGTGGTATCCATGTCTTATTAATTCTCGTTAAAGTAATTTAGAGGGAGAATATGAGTACAATCATTGATCTTCGGGATCCAATCTTCAGGATTGTTCTTAAGTTGTTACTCCCCCTGAAGACAACAACCTTCCAAGCCTACGCATCCCAATAGCATGGACATATTTTCAAAAGTAGATGCAGGAAGTGATTTAGTAAACAAATCTGACATATTGTCACTAGTGCGTACCTTTTGTATGATAATTTCACCACTCTTCTGGAGTTCATACGGATAAAAGAATTTCGGAAAAAGGTATTTTGTCACATTTCCTTTAACATAACTCATTTGTGCAATACAAGTTGCATTGTCCTCATAAAGGACAGTAGGGGATATATCATCACGAATTACAAATGTGTTTTACCAATGACTTTAACCAACACACATTCTCGTGAGGCCTCATATAAAACAATAATATTTGAATGGTTTAAGGAGGTGGTAACCATAGTTTATTTAACAGACCTCCAAGAGATTGCGGTACCACCACAAAGGAAAACATAATCAATCTGAGATCTAGCAGTATGGGGATCAGACATATAACCAGCATCTGCATAGCCCACCAATATTTTGTCTTGATTTCTTGTATAAAATAACCCTAGATCATGTGAACCTTGAAGATACCGTAAAATGTGTTTAAAACCATTTCAATGTCTCCTTATAGGAGAAGCACTAAACCTTGCAAGTAAATTTACTACAAATGCAATATCCGATCTGGTGCAGTTTACAAGATAAAGTAATGCAACAACTGCGCTTAGGTAAGGAACTTCTGATCCTAGTATATCTTTTGTATCTTCCTTAGGTCTAAATGGGTCCTTATCCACTTCAAGGGAGCGAACCCATTGGTGTGCTTAGCGGATGAAATTTATCCATATAGAATCTCTTCAACACTTTCTTCAAGTAGGTTGAGTGTTGTACAAGGATTCCTTCGGGGGAGATGCTCGATCTGCAGGCCGAGACAATACTTGGTTTTACCCAAAGTTTTCATTTCAAATTCAGCCTTTAAGGTTGAATTAGCTTCTTCAATCTCCTTACATGTTCTAATTGTATTTAGATCATCAACATAAACTGAGATGATACAAAATCTATTTAACTATTTCTTCATAAATACGCAAGGAAATGCTTCATTGTTTTATATATTCCTTCTTCAGGAGGAACTCACAGAGTCGATTGTACCACATTCGACCTCTGCAGTTTTATACTATACATACTTCGATTTTCATCATTCATCATCTGGGGAATCTTAAATCCTTTATATTGGCATCCAATGATCCATATAAATATGCGGTTACTGATTGGAGTGTATAGGGCAAGAGCTTTTAAGACCAATCGTAAAATATCGAACCCAAGGGAAAAAGTATGCACATGAGGTCCTAGAAATACAAGTTATTAGTGACTAGAGTTACAACAATGGTTTGGTACAAAAACAACAAAACACAAGCAAGAATACAATTAAACAACAAGCAAGCAATAGATCGAACACTTAGAATGCGATAACAAAAACAACACTAAATGGTGGGATAGAGGTGCTAGGATTAACATCCATCAATGAATCATCAATCAACAAGCTACAATTGAATCAAATTGTAAATCAACTAAGATAGAAAGCATAAACCATCATGAAATTAATCACTCCATTAAAATCACAATGCCTAATGTGAGTATCCTTAGTCTTTCCCATCTCTCAATGTAGAAATCCCCAATTCATACAATCATGCAAAATTGAAACTCGATTAACACCTAATCACGTTAGCTCAACTCTCGCCTATTGCTAGGGTGATTAACCATTAATCTAAAGACACAATTTAACATGAAGCACAATGAAGAATCACAATTAGGAAGCAATCTACTCAATTGATCTCCAATCATCAACAATTATAGCATCATCAATCAATTCATCATCAATTTCAATTAACCCAAGCACAAAAGAGTTAGCCCATGGTACCACAAACAATACCCATGGGAAGAAGATGGAATTGATCAAACACAAAGCAAATCCAACAATTAAGAAATTAAAGAGACAAAAGAGGAAAAACATCACCAATTGATCTTCAATCAACAACAATAAGAATGCTTGAGTCTTCAACACCAATCTCCAAAGGAATTACAAGCTTGAATTGAATGAATTACAAGATTAAATGCTAATCTATGGCTAATCTACCAACAATTAATGGAAATCTAATCCTAATCTACCAATCTACTCTATTCTAAGGAAGAAATTGGCTTGGGGCTTGAGAAATCGCCCCAAAACCGCTACTAACTGCTACTATGAACTGATTAAGTGCCATGCTCTGCTTCAGCCTTTAAATATTCGGAATTTAGAAAATCTTCCCCCTCGAGTCGAGGGTCATGCCTCGACTCGAGGTCCCTGCAAAATTCTCCTCCCTCGACTCGAGGGTCATGTCTCGAGTCGAGGCTGCTGCCTTTGTCTCATCCCTCGACTCGAGGGCCATGCCTCGAGTCGAGACTCATGCTTAAATTCTGATTTTGATCCTTTCTGCATATCCCTCGACTCGAGGCTCTTGCTCCTCGACCAGAGCTCGAGTCCAGAGCACTTTTCTCGCGCGGGGCTTCGGCCCCGACCCCCATTTTCGTCCCGTATGTTCATCTTTTCATTCTAAGAATACCGGTACTCTCGGATTGGCAAAATTCCACCGATTTACCTGTAAAACGGCCGAAATACATCAAAAGCTCACAAAGTAATACTTTTTAGGCAAAATAGTGATACTTTTCACATTTAGGCACAAAAATCACACTTTAGCTCACTTTTTGCACTAAAATTGGCACTAAAAACATGTATCAATTCACTCCAATCACACCCTCAAACTTGAATTGTTGCTCGTCCTCGAGCAACGTAGAAACTAAGAACAAAGGAGTGAATTGATTGCAATTATGTCACATGGCACCCTAGACGAAAAATAAGACAATCGAACTCATCAATGAACGTAAGTATCAATGCAACTATACACTAGCCATCAAGATGAATCATGCTCAAACAAATGTTCAATCAAATACTTAACACATTGCTCCTTCCATGGAGTGTTTCACTCTTCACTCAAGTGTATAAAGGTTTGAAGCCCTCAATCATCAAATGCATGAACAAGTACACCATATGCTTGCCACAAGACTTAATCTCAATCAAAATCAATTATGATCAATCAAGAATCAAAGAGGTCTTTCTTCTAGGTTGTAATGTAAGCTCTTTGGAAAGGTGGGATGTTTTTGGATAAAAGTGACTAAGTAGTAGAGACTTGAATGAAAGCTAATCAATACAATGCACATCTCTTCACTTTTCATCAAGTACACTCTTCCTTTAGAACTTCAATGATCAATCCACCATTCACTTAAGCTTTCTCTTTTTAAGCTCACAAATTGAATGTTACTTCACTTCAATGTCACATTTTCACAATTCAATCTTTTCACAACCTTTCTTTTCTTTTATCACTTCATTCATCACTTAGCTCATCATCTTCCCACACTTAGCAATCAAATCACCATCATTAGCCAACATTCAAGCTCAACTAAATATAGGACAAGAAAGGCTCATCAAAATAGGCTAAATGGTTTCAATTTCACTTGGCTTGCCAAAGAATATGGATAATAGGCTCAACATGGCTCACCAAGGAAATCAAATGTATTTGGTGGGAAAATATTTTGCAAAGTAACTCATCATATCAAACATGGCCTCTTATCACTTTCAAAACATCACACAAAGATCAATATCAACAAGTCTAGTGGCAAGTTCTAGCATACAAATCATGAATGATGCACTCACAAAGGATTACTATTAACCGTATAAGATGTACGATTATTAAGGCACAAAAGCTCACGGGCTTAACTTGAGCAATGAATCAAGTATCATCAATCACATCCATCCTTACACAATAAATCAAGAACTAGCTTCAAGCTACAAATCTACTCATGATCATATCAAAATCCAACTAGTCTTGCAATTCAAACTCATATGCTCATGTACATAATCTCAAGCATACTCACTACCACATGAATGATACTAAAAAATATGTCAATGAATCCACAATTAAGCTCAAAATCAATAATTCTCAAAAGCCTAGGAATAAGGAATCCAAAGAAATCATCAAGGAATAATCATCCATAGACCATCAAACTCAATAAGATCAAGATAATAACAACCATCAATAAAATCATCAAAAATCCAAAACCAATCATCACAATCATCAAGTCACGAGTACAAGCACCATCAAAAGTACAAAAGAAAACAAGAATATCAGAATCTAAAGATCAACAAGAGGGAATAAGGAATAGGGGATAGCCCTAGTAATCGGACGGCGGTGGTGGAGGAGGGTAGTGTCCCTGCCCGAAGTTCCACGAGCTCATCTGCTGGAGGAGTGCATACATGTCATGCTGAGTCTTCAGAGACTCTTCCTGCATCCTCCGAGTCTCTTCATTAAATCTGCGGGACTCCTCAAGCATCCGGTACATCTCATCCTGTCGGGTCAGACTCTCTATATGCATCCTCTGACTGTCTACCCACATCTCCTCAGTCAAAACCCACGGTCTCTGAGATGAACTCCCCGCCTCGTACTCTCTACTCCTCATCTCGTCCTGCCAGTACATATTAATCTCTGGCTGGTAATCCTCGTCCATCTGTACTGGCGGCTCCTCTTGCTCCGGCTCCTCATCATCTCGTCCTCAGACTCATCATCTCCGATCTCTACCTCTGCTCCCTCTGCAGCTCCATCACCATGATCATCATCTGAACCCGACTGCTGACCCCCATCGTCATCATCAACCTCTCTAAGCACATCCCCATGCTCTCTAGTGTAGGCGTCTATCGCCTCAGTATGACTCTGTGACCACATGCGCAAGTTGATAGTCACAAATGCCTGAGATCCGAAAACTGTCGTCAACCTCTTATTAGGAAGAGGGAATCGGCCACCATGATGCTGATGTAGGCACCACGTCCTACCGATGCGGTCTAGCGTCCTCATACGCCGCATGGTATCAAGAGTAAGGTCAGGGCCCTCCACTGCTCTGAGGTTATGCGTCGGGATCCCAATATGCTCTGCGATCAATGTAATCATGCCACCGAAGTTAATCTTCTTGAACTTCGTGCTAGTGGCTCTCTCAAATAAGTAGCAAAGGTAGGCAGCCGCATTAAATCTGACTCCATGGAGAAAGCACCAAATGACGTACAGCTCCTCGGAAACCACGGCTCCTCCCTCTGATCTCGCGAATATGGTACTCGCGAGGATCTTCTCTAAGTATCGGATGACCGGGTTCCGGATATGTGTGCTCTTAGACTTCCCCGGAACAAAATCGGGCTGATTAGGAGCCCCAGAATCTGAAATCCTCCTCCAAAATTGCTTAGCATTATACTCCTTCCTGATGTTCAACAGTGATCGGTCGGGGTCTGTAGGTGCTCCAATAATCTCGTTGACCTCGTCCAGAGTCAACGAGTACTCGTGCCCCATGAGCTCAAATGTAATACTCCTCGGAAATTTGGCCCTCCTGGCCTTATCAACTCTCACTGTGCACAGGAACTCGAGAGTGAGTCCGATATATGTCCTAGGCCTCTTCGCCAAGAAGCCCCCCATCCCGACTTGCTCAAATAAGCGAGGAATATCCTCCTCGATCCCCATCGATATCATACACTCGTGGTCAACTAATCTCGTCTTGACCACCCGGTTATAGAGCTCGGAATATAACTTAATATGTGTCCTCCATTGATGCTCATCCCACTGAATTCCGAGCTCAGCGGGCATCCTGTGTACACGTCGGATGGCAGCTTCTTTCTCGCGAATCTCCGCCTCAGAGAGGTTATGTCTGTCGGCCCCTCTAGACATTGTTCCTGCAAAACATTCCCAAGAGCAAAAAAAATCAACATCCACAAATACAATACAAGCTCATAAAAAAAAATATCAAGCATATCATGAACGAGTCAACAAGCAATCAATATCCAATAAACAAAATCCCTAGTGACTAGCAACAAAGCCTCAACAATGGTCAATGAGTCAACTAAACGAACTCAATCCAATAGAAGTGCTAAAATAATCCTCAAACATGTATACTTACTAACATGGCCTCAACAATTAATTCACAAATAAGCTCAACAAATAAACATGCAAGTAATCCCAATAAAATCCCAAAAATTATAGGCCAATTAGCAAGTAATTCAACAAATATGCATCATCAATTCATACACTTCTATCATACAATAACTCCACTTGACCAAATGATCCAAACAATTATACTAGGAATTCCTACAAATGCCATAATTCACAATTCCAATCCAAATTCACAAATAAACGAGCACAATATCAAATTCAATCCTAAACATGCTCCTAGTCTCATCAAACAATCCAAATATACTCATACAAGGCTCCAAATCATCCACAATAATCATGCATCTCAAGTGTTTATCAAAATGCCCAAAAGCAATGTTCCAAATTCAAGAATTTTATCACAAATCATAACACCCATGCAAATATCACAATATAACAACAAAATTAAAGCCAAGAAGAGTAGAGATTACGTACCTTGTTGGAAGAATTGGCCAAAAATGGATTTGGACGACACCCACTTATTTTCAACCAAAAATCCCCAAATTTGATTCCAAAACCCTCAAGAATCAATCTTTATGCAATGTAAATGATACAATGATGAAATGATAGATGATTCAATGGTGAAATGATGCAAAAACGACGGAAATGGATGGGGAAGAAACTGGAAAAACGGCCTCTCAAACCCTCGAGTCGGGATTCTGTGTTCTGTCTGCTGCATATTTAAAAAAAACACGCGCCTCGAGTCGAGGGTCAGGCCTCGACTCGAGGGATCCAAAAATTTCGACTGCCTCGACTCGAGGTCTCACGCACGACTCGAGGGACTTGACAACATGACCCCCTCGACTCGAGGTACCACGCATGACTCCGGGAAATGCAAAAAACCAAATCCTCGACTCGAGGGATGTGTCAAATTATGAAATTTTGCCTAAGTGTAAATCCCTCGACCCGGGGGCCATGCACTCTCGACCCTGGGTCGAGTCCAGAGAATTTTTTACGATTCCCGGGCCCGACCCGACCCCCGAAACTCCTAAAAATGACCTTTATACCCCTAACGAACCCAAATATGCAAGAAATTACCGTGTTGGTCCCTCGATTTAAGCCCGGTCGCTCATTCGATCGAGGAGACCGGGTTCTCTTCCTTTTTGCTCAATTTCACCAACTTTTAAGCTCTCCTTTCCTTTTCGATTCCTTGATTCCTTTGCAATTTCGATATTTTTTAATCCTCGTAGTGAGTATTCCTACAAACAGGCAAAACAATTCATCAAAATAATCATTAAGATATGCATTTCTACCCTAGATGACACACACCCCCAAACTTGAATGAAGTCATGCATTCAAGTTTGGCTCCAAATACATGCAACTCATAATGATATCAACAATTAAGCTCAACAATATATGAATCTCAAAGCATAGAGCATCATTTACTAAGAATAAGCAATTAAGTAGCAAGCCAAATCTCCTAAAAAAAACAAAAACACTAATCTACCAAAAACACAAGAAAAGAAAATAAAACGGATGGGTTGCCTCCCATCAAGCGCTATTTTTAGTGTCCTATGCCGGACTTATTCTTCGCATCCAACATCCTTCATCGGAATGGCCAAGGGTAGCGATCCTCCTTCCCATTGTATCTCGATCGTTGAGCTTCATAATCTAGGAGGTTCACCGAAAAGATAGGGCAACCACCTATAGATATGCAAAGTGTCCATGGTTGTTCCCCTTTTTCTCTTGCCATCCTTCTCGATTCTTCTTTCCTTTCAAGGATGCCCAAGCGTTTTTTCAATTCTTCCCTATAGTCAAAATTCACAAGAGGCAAAATTAAATCATAAGAAGCATCATTTTCAATCAAATCAAAATTTGAAGAGTTAGAGGGTATAGAAATGTTCATTTCGATCTTCAAAGCTTCATTTGATGCTCTTTGATTTTCTTCTTCATTAAAGCTCATGTCCATCAATGGACACTCCTTTTCCTTACTTTTGACAAATAAATTTTCTACTTTTACCTCTTCGCTTAGACCCTTTTCTACATCATTTCTTTCACTTTCTTCCTCCCCTTCTTCTTCTTGACTCTCCATGATAGTCATGTTTTTTACTTGGCGTAGGAAATCTTTGAGTTGACTCTTGATAAACATGAAATGCACTCCGGTGATCTCCATGTTCCCCTTTATCCATGAATTGACCTTTTCTTTGGTCTCATACATTTCTTCATACAAGGGAAGCATTTGATCACATCTTGCATCATCTTCCTCAAATTTTTCCAACAAAAATCCAAACATCTCTTGCAATATTGTTCTCACATCATGGAGTCCCCATTCTTCAAATTGAGGAGAAGCTTGTGGCATTGGAAAATCGAACTCATGGCTTCTCCTATCATCATAGCAATCACCTCCTTCCAATGCTCCTTGACACTCAAATCCAAGACATGGATCAAATGTTTGAGCATAAGGCTCATAGTATGGGAACATCTCTTGAGGTGGGGGAGAAATTTCATCACATATCCAATCTTCATAATTGGAAGAAACTTGATGCCATTGAGAATTATCTTCATAATTCCTCCAATCATTGTAGCCAAATCCATCAAAATATGGAGAATACACCCTACTATCTTGATAATACTCTTGATTCCACATGTATGAGTCGTATCCTTCCATCTAGATAAGATATCAAAGTATCAAATTCTAACAAAAATAACAAAATAAACAAAATTACAAAGGCAACAAGTAGCCACTTCAAACAATAATATTTGAATGGTTTAAGGAGGTGGTAACCATAGTTTATTTAACAGACCTCCAAGAGATTGCGGTACCACCACAAAGGAAAACATAATCAATCTGAGATCTAGCAGTATGGGGATCAGACATATAACCAGCATCTGCATAGCCCACCAATATTTTGTCTTGATTTCTTGTATAAAATAACCCTAGATCATGTGAACCTTGAAGATACCGTAAAATGTGTTTAAAACCATTTCAATGTCTCCTTATAGGAGAAGCACTAAACCTTGCAAGTAAATTTACTACAAATGCAATATCCGATCTGGTGCAGTTTACAAGATAAAGTAATGCACCAATTGCGCTTAGGTAAGGAACTTCTGATCCTAGTATATCTTTTGTATCTTCCTTAGGTCTAAATGGGTCCTTATCCACTTCAAGGGAGCGAACCCATTGGTGTGCTTAGCGGATGAAATTTATCCATATAGAATCTCTTCAACACTTTCTTGAAGTAGGTTGAGTGTTGTACAAGGATTCCTTCGGGGAAGATGCTCGATCTGCAGGCCGAGACAATACTTGGTTTTACCCAAAGTTTTCATTTCAAATTCAGCCTTTAAGGTTGAATTAGCTTCTTCAATCTCCTTACATGTTCTAATTGTATTTAGATCATCAACATAAACTGAGATGATACAAAAACTATTTGACTATTTCTTCATAAATACGCAAGGAAATGCTTCATTGTTTTATATATTCCTTCTTCAGGAGGAACTCACAGAGTCGATTGTACCACATTCGACCTCTGCAGTTTTATACTATACATACTTCGATTTTCATCATTCATCATCTGGGGAATATTAAATCCTTTATATTGGCATCCAATGATCCATATAAATATGCGGTTACTGATTGGAGTGTATAGGGCAAGAGCTTTTAAGACCAATCGCAAAATATCGAACCCAAGGGAAAAAGTATGCACATGAGGTCCTAGAAATACAAGTTATTAGTGACTAGAGTTACAACAATGGTTTGGTACAAAAACAACAAAACACAAGCAAGAATCCAATTAAACAACAAGCAAGCAATAGATCGAACACTTAGAATGCGATAACAAAAACAACACTAAATGGTGGGATAGAGGTGTTAGGATTAACATCCATCAATGAATCATCAATCAACAAGCTACAATTGAATCAAATTGTAAATCAACTAAGATAGAAAGCATAAACCATCATGAAATTAATCACTCCATTAAAATCACAATGCCTAATGTGAGTATCCTTAGTCTTTCCCATCTCTCAATGTAGAAATCCCCAATTCATACAATCATACAAAATTGAAACTCGATTAACACCTAATCACGTTAGCTCAACTCTCGCCTATTGCTAGGGTGATTAACCATTAATCTAAAGAGACAATTTAACATGAAGCACAATGAAGAATCACAATTAGGAAGCAATCTACTCAATTGATCTCCAATCATCAACAATTATAGCATCATCAATCAATTCATCATCAATTTCAATTAACCCAAGCACAAAAGAGTTAGCCCATGGTACCACAATCAATACCCATGGGAAGAAGATCGAATTGATCAAACACAAAGCAAATCACAACAATTAAGAAATTAAAGAGACAAAAGAGGAAAAACATCACCAATTGATCTTCAATCAACAACAATAAGAATGCTTGAGTCTTCAACACCAATCTCCAAAGGAATTACAAGCTTGAATTGAATGAATTACAAGATTAAATGCTAATCTATGGCTAATCTACCAACAATTAATGGAAATCTAATCCTAAATCTACCAATCTACTCTATTCTAAGGAAGAAATTGGCTTGGGGCTTGAGAAATCGCCCCAAAACCGCTACTAACTGCTACTATGAACTGATTAAGTGTCATGCTCTGCTTCAGCCTTTAAATATTCAGAATTTAGAAAATCTTCCCCCTCGAGTCGAGGGTCATGCCTCGACTCGAGGTCCCTGCAAAATTATCCTCCCTCGACTCGAGGGTCATGTCTCGAGTCGAGGCTGCTGCCTTTGTCTCATCCCTCGACTCGAGGGCCATGCCTCGAGTCGAGACTCATGCTTAAATTCTGATTTTGATCCTTTCTGCATATCCCTCGACTCGAGGCTCTTGCTCCTCGACCAGAGCTCGAGTCCAGGGCACTTTTCTCGCGCAGGGCTTCGGCCCCGACCCCCGTTTTCGTCCCGTATGTTCGTCTTTTCATTCTAAGAATACCGGTACTCTCGGATTGGCAAAATTCCACCGATTTACCTGCAAAACGGCCGAAATACATCAAAAGCTCACAAAGTAATACTTTTTAGGCAAAATAGTGATTCTTTTCACATTTAGGCACAAAAATCACACTTTAGCTCACTTTTTGCACTAAAATTGGCACTAAAAACATGTATCAATTCACTCCAATCAGTTACAACATCCATTAACTGCATTTCTAAATTTAATTTTACTGCCAAATATATTAAGTAGCGGAACGTTATTCCATTCATAACAGGAGAATATGTTTGATCAAAAATCAATACCGGGTCTTTGTGAAAACTCTTGAGCTATTAATCTCGCTTTGTATCTCTCCAACTCATTATTCTCATTTTATTTTTGTACAAATACCCATTTATATCCAATAGGAATAATATTTACCGGTGTACATACGACATGACCAAATACTTTTCTTTTGTTTAGCGAGTCTAGCTCTGCCTCAATTGCTTCTTTCCATTTTACCCAATCTGAGCGCTTCTGGCACTCAACTATTGACTTGGGTTCTGGATCCAGATCATTATTCGTAATGGAAAGAACAATTGTGGCAGCAAATTCGCTGTCGACAACAGTAATACTTCTATTATAAGTTTCTTCTGTATTTATAAAATTTATAACAACTTCTATGTTTACATCAACCAGATCTTCATCATTTTTTAAAATATTTTGGTCTAGTCGTTCCGCAATCCTAGTATTTTGTGCACATATATCATTACTAGGATTTTTGTCTTCAGGACGAATCTCTTCAGTAGATTTTAGGGGTGATTGAATATTTTGTTAGCTTTAGTTATTCGCGGATTTATTTACTTTGTGTTGAGAGGTCCTTTACACTTCCGACGTATGGGGGCATCAATATGTATACTTGATTTCATTGGGATCTACCCATTGTTGTGCATTTACGGCAAGTATATGCGATTTAGTCACTCCTTTATGATTAGTAAATGCATCTGGCAGATTACTTGCTAAATATTGCAAGTTAATTATCTTTTGAACTTCTTGTTCAGTTTGATTAGTGTGTGGATCTAAATACTGAAGATATTTTTTATTCCATGAAATTTCTCGGCATTTATTTAATTTTAGATTCTTATCTCCCCCTAATGCTAGAAATGATCATCATCAAATGTGCAGTCAGCGAACTTGGCCATAAATTGATCCCCTATCATAGGTTCTAGGTATTTCATAATAGATAGAGATCCAAAATCAATGTATATACCTAGGTTCTTTTGTGGTCCCATTGAAGTACGCTTCGGTGATGATATGAGAACATATACTGCACAACCAAATATGCGTATATGGGAAATGTTAGGTTTTTTCTCACACACTAGTTGTAAATGGGAGTAGTAATGATATGCAGTAGGTGATTAGGTGAATAATTGCATGTTTTAACCATTGTTTAATTGCTCAATTTTGCATATCTTGATTGCATCTCTTCACCTAATCTTGTCATAAGGTGCTAACAAGTTGAAAAGGGATTGTTTTGTAGGTTTTCATTGGTGATTTTGAGCAAAAGCAAGTTCCGTACAAGAATCGGACAAGGATCGGATTCCGAAGGCGATAAAAAAGGTACTTGCATGAGTACATGAATGAGTGAACCTATAAAAGTCATGATAATCTGGAAAGAGGATGAAGAGAGGGTCACATAGCAAAAAGAATCACTCAAATCGGAGTTCGTGAGCTCAAATTATGAAGGATTGAAGTCGGGAGCATCAAGCTCGAAGCAGTCAACTCGGGCCGAGTCTGACGACCAACTCGGACCGAGTCTTAAGCCAAACCGAGCCGAGACATTATTTGAGGAACAAAATATTTTGAAGGTGAAATCAACTCGGTTTGATGCCTGATTCGACTCGGGTTGCACTTGCCTCGGACCGAGTTGAAGATTCTGACCGAGTCGAGGCAAGGATCAGGGAACAGAAATTTGTGAAGTCAAAACTCACTCGGATGGTGATCAACTCGACTCGGTTGGGCGTGTAACTCGAACCAAGACAGAGCCACTCGGATCGAGTTGAGCCTATTCGCGGGAATTTCAGCAGAGAATCATATTTTCAGGGATCTAATTGCAATAAATATTTTTGCACCCAAAGTCCTCCGTATGTATAGCTTCCAATTCAAATTTGAGGGGAGACATTCACACTTCCAACACTTAGAATAGGATAGCATTTCCTTCCTTAGGAGAATTCCACACATACTCTTCTCACTTTTTCACACACATCTTAGATCAGTTTATTGCTTTCAAATTTCCTTAGATTAGACTTTAATTTCATTTACCCAAGGGTTATATAGCTTAGATCATTAGTTAGCTTCATTGTAATTTCATTTCCAAGCAAGGATTCAAGGATTGTGTATTGAATTGCAAGTTTCAATTTCAAGTTTGAAGAATTTCAGGTTTATCTCTTCCATTTT
The DNA here is from genome assembly GCA_030762865.1 of Paraleonurus japonicus. Classification (NCBI taxonomy): domain Eukaryota; kingdom Viridiplantae; phylum Streptophyta; class Magnoliopsida; order Lamiales; family Lamiaceae; genus Paraleonurus; species Paraleonurus japonicus. The sequence continues at coordinate 11,170,339 of CM061059.1, read as the reverse complement.
ACTTTTAATTCATTGCAATTGGCATGAGTATTCTTATTTCACTCTTAATTACCTTGGGCTTTGTTGATTTGATGATGAATGGCTAAATCTCTTGGTGCTTGGGTGTGATGATCCATTGATGACTTGATTATGGTGATGATTTGATTGGATTTTCCTTTTTTGTGAGAGATTGATTATCCTTATGTGATTTGCTTGTGTTGATTGCTAATCTATGCTTTGATCATTTGTTGCTTGATTAATTATCGCATGGAGACGTGGGTAATTAGATCGGTGCTTAGGTGTTAAGAGTAGAGGTGTGATTGATATTAATATTGGGTTAACTCAAGGAGACTTGGTTAATTTCATTATAACCGACATAAGGGTACGTAATTGCTTGATCATGAATCGGGTGATTAGTGAAGGGGCTTAGAGTGTCGTCTGTAAGACAATCTACGTGACTTGTGTGCTCTTCCTAGGCTTATCCAGTACGGTTGAGTGCTTCATTCGTGATTGACTTTATCATTCTCTCGCATGTGGTTATCCAGTTTTCTTTGATCCATAAATGACGATTCATTGGTGAATTGCACCCGAGCACTCACTTAACCTTAATATTCGATTCGCGTTATTTGCTTTCTAGTTTAATTGCTTTTTATTTGGTTGCTCTTTTAGTTAATTGTTCTAGCTTATTTGTAGGTTTTATTTGTTGATCTTAGTTTATAGCAAAACCCCATGTTTAGCTCAATAATTCCGCGGAGCTTGTAGTTCTAGGGATCTTTGCTTTCCTAATTCTCGTGGGTTCGATAACTGGTTGGTCGTAAATATTTGCTAGTGTAAAATGATGACAATCAGTAGGTTGAATTTGAATTAGAATTGCAGTATGTAAAATTGCATGCCCCCAATATGAAATAGGTAAGTTGAAATTTTACAATAATGGTGTAGCAATTTACCCTGTGCACATGCATCGCAAATAAATTCACTAACAAAAGGGATTCAGTTATTTGACATATTATGACCAATGAAATTAGATAAAATTTGACGTATTAACAATTTGATATGATGACTTTAAAATTGAGAAGGGTACGTTTAGATTGTGGATATAATAATACATCATTAATAATTTATTCAATACCTATAGAGAGAATTACTGAAGCTCTACCAGAGCCTATTATTAAGATATTATCATTAACAATTGTTGTGACACTCCCTTTTTTTTTTACCAATTTTTGAAAAAAAAAAATTTATCTTTCAGGATAGTATATAGGGTAGCACTATCTACCAAACACAAAATATTATCTTTCTCTATAAGCCAAGACAATTGATGATTCACAATCGAAAATAACTTTTTAACAAGCTTTGAGAAATTAAATAATATGATAAAAACTTAAAAGGATAAATATCAAGTATCTTGATCACTCGTCATCTCCGAAATCTTTGAGCTCAACACTCAATAGGTCAAAGTCTGCTTCAGGCAAACTAGCATGATGAGATTTTTTACTTTCCGAAAATTTTTATTTCAATTTAGGAAGAACTAAAACGTAATATCACCAATTCTATGCTCTTTAAAATGACAGCAGAAATATAATAAACTCATTTTGATTAAGTAATTAATTAAGCTCAAAAGAACTTGCAGAATAACAAAAGAGACATAGCAAATATTCAGTGTAAACATCAATTTCCAGTCACAAGCAGTTAATGCATATGTTGAGTAGTCAATTCACATTATTTTTCACACAGAATGTTATAAGAGTGAATCTTTGTCCTAAAATAGCTTACAATAGACGAAGGATCCACAGTTATATTACTGGACCCAACAAAAGTCTCCTAGATACCTTCTTTAATAGAAATGATACGCAAGTTAAAATAAATATTCAGAAGTGCACAACCAAAGACTCAATGATCAGCATAGTATCTTAAATCAATTAAATGTATTCCTTATAATCAATAAAATATAGAATATTCTATATTTATTGTTCTGGAGAGCTTATGGTTTTAGAGACAAATAACAAACCACATCTTCAAAAGTAGATAATTATTGACTTTTATATATATAACCGTTGGATCAAAAATATATTAATCACCCATTTGTAAAGTGGGTTAGTATAAATAAAATAATTTGTGTCATTTGTAAGAAAAAATAAAAATAAAAATAAAAATACAGTCACTGCTTAAATCTTGAAGCCATACTCTTTATGAGTACATTTATTTTTATTAATCACTCAAAATAAATAAGAAAATCAAAAGCACACTGCCTAGTGCTAGAATAATTAATGTTGTCAATATTTGTTTAGATTTACTTTCAATCTATTTCCTTATTTTCTGCCTAATGTTAGCGATATAATTTGATCTTTGTTTCCTTAGTTTTTAGATACCAGTCCACGGGCCTAGCTAGGGTAATTGATATAGAAAGATTGTACAGAGAAATATTTCATTAAGCAATAATATTCTTTACTCTACAGCAGAAATCGCTGGTTATTAGAAGAATTCAAGAACTCATTTCTTGGGTTTCTAGGATTGGTTCAAGAGGCACTGTAATTGAAAAAGAAGAACCATTGGTAAGGAGTGACTTAAACAAATAAAACATTAGTTTAAAAATTGTGTTTTATATGAGATGCATTTATAAGGAGATTGCAAAACACCCGAAAAATCTATTGCTGCACCCAAAAATATACTACGGCAAGAACAACTTCTCACGCTGGCACATCGTGGTCAAAACAACAAAACCATGCAAACCCATATGGAGAAATATTCATTTATACACAGATTTTACTTATAGATATTAATAAAAACAAAATCAATATAACCTACATGAAAATATGTTTGTTTTACCGCTTACGCATACCTAATCATCAGGGTATTACAAATCAAAATTTAATAGCAAAAAGAAAACATAAATATATAACAGAAACCATGATTCTGTAAATAAATAGAGCAATTAATTATCATTATCATATACTATCTATAAAAATATATATGCATATATCAATTATTGGTGGAAGGATTATTAAAAAAATAAATAAATACACGAATCCAGTACCTCAATTTTGGAAAAAAGAAGACCGATGATGCTGGGAGCCGGAAGGAATTCGTAATTGGTAGAACAATCATGCTGATAACGTATTGTAAAACAAAGAACAAGAGGAACACAAATTTATTTACCCAGTTCGTCAAGAATGACTACGTCTGGGGGCGAACCAAACCAGGAGGTTTTTCACTATATTTCTTGTTATGTGTAATGATACAATAGTGAAGGATGTATAAATAAGAGAGAAATTGAGATATGTCCCTAAAAACCTATTAGACATCTTGACCCATTAAATATATTTCCCTACAAGTAATTAATGTCCATAATTATAATATATTCACAACAATGAAACAAATCAAAAAGGATATCGAACAAAAAAATTAGAAAGAATAATTTATTCTATTTAAAAAAATTATGTAATTTTAATTATGTAACTTTTGCATTTTTTTATGTGAATTGCAAGAGTTTTCTTGTAATATTTTAATTTTTTTAATACAAATTTATTATTTTGTTAATATTTGTAATTTATAAATTTTATAAAATATTATTAATTTTACTTATAATTATGTATAATTTATATTAACCACATACTCCCTCCGTCCCATAGGAGTCTGCACACTTGTTTTATTCATCTGTCCCACAGAAGTCAGCACACCCATAAATGGCAAAAAAATTAATTTTTTACCCTCACAATACACACTTATTTACAAAATTGCCATTATTTTTTAACACAATTAATACACTTTCAGCATATTTAGTTGAATAATTAGTTAACAAATTCTATATTAAGTCCAAACCCAATTAGTTTGATGAAGGCTTATATACAAAGAGTGGTGGGTAATGGTGAGAACACTTTATTTTGGTGGCATAAATGGGTGGAGAGTGAGCTTGAAAGAGAGATTTAATAGGTTGTTAGGTTATCTCTTGATAAAGAGGCAAAAAATTTTGTGTTGGGGGAGTGGAGGGATGGGGAGTGGCATTGGAAGTGGAGGTGGAGAATGGCTTTGAGAGAGAGCGACATTTCTTTGCTAAATAGTATGCTGTTTGTTTTGAATAATGTGAATCTTAAATAGGGTATGGAGGACAAATGGAGGTGGCGTTTGGCGGAAATGGGGCATACACTACAAAAGGCGCGTGTGAGGATCTTACACGAAGAAAACATGGAGGGCAGCACGAAGAAAGGGAGTAGTTCAAGATTTTATGGAATAGTCTTGCACCGCCGAAAGTTCGTGTGCATGCATGGAGAGTTATTTGGAAGAGAGTGCCAACGTCAACAAAGCTACAGAGTAGAAGATGTCTTCCTCAAAATGCGGATGTCAATTGTAAATTTTGTGAACTAACACCGGAATCAGTAAGACATGTATTCTTTGAGTATGAGTTTGCTTATAGTGTGTGGATGAAAGTACTAGACTGGCTGGGAGTGATATCAGTCTTCTCCTCTACTCCTTCTGTGAACCTATTACATTTTAGTAGGCTTTTCAAAGGGCGTAGAGGAAAATTGTTCGAAGTATGCGTGTGGACGTGTGTTGTTTGGCTGTTATGGAAGGTAAGGAATGCAAAAACTTTTCGAGGAGAAGAGCCGACGAGAGAGAGAGACTATTGGCATATGTCAAAGAAAATATGTGGAGTTGGCTCCGAAATAGATCGTCAAAGAAGTTTTTTGGGAGTCTCGAAGATTGGTTTGATAGGAGTTGGCTCCTGCAACGTTTGTAAAATCCTTATAACATGCTAGGAGCCTGATTTTTGTTTGCTGCAACTTTTTCCTAGTGTTGTTTTTGCCTTAATTTTTTTTCATCAATAAAATTTTTCCCTGATTAAAAAAAAAAACCAAACCCAATTTAATTAATCCAACCCAATAATTAAATCCACCAACCCAACCCATTCTATTTAATTAAATCCAACAAACCCTAAAATCATTTCTGCCACTCCATTATTCTGTGATATTTCTCAAAGGTTCTACACAACCCCTCTCCACGATCTCCTCTCTCGATCTCTGATATTCTCTCGAAGGTTCTTCACTTCAATCTCTATATCTAATATTATCTCCCTCTCTCCTGATTTGTAAGTATTGCTCTGAATAATCGTTGGTTTTCTATTAAAATTTTCTGATGAAAATCTTGGGTTTCCTGAATGAACGAGGGTTTGTTTTATGATAAATCGAGGGTTTTTTCTGTAAAACGATGACTTTCTGTAAATTGAGGATTTTCGGTAAAAATCGAGGGTTTTCGGTAAAAATTAAGGGTTTTCGGTAAAAATTGAGGATTTTTTTTATGATAAATCAAGGGTTTCTCACTCTCACAATCTTTGTAAAATGATGAGTTTCTGTAAATCTAGAGTTTTCTCACCCTCTATATCTGATATTTTCTCACTATCTCCGATCTGTAAATTAGGGCTAGATTCAGTGATGAGTAGCGTACCAGAGACTCCCTTCACTGTTGCGATGGTGGAGTCGGAGTCTGATGAGTACGATTACTGTGACGCCCTGAATTTAAAATAACACAAAATAGCTGAGGTGCTACCAAATTGCCTTGTTAACTCAATTAAAAAGAAAATTGTTATTGAATAAATGAGATTTATTACAAAATAATCATTTGAGATTACAACGGAAAACAACACACAATAAAATACATGCAACCATCACCTCGTACCCTGCTCGAGCTCCTTTGATGTGTAGAAAATCATAACTGTGGGGGAATGAGTGTTTGAAAATACACCCAGTGAGGGAAACATCAATGATTGCACAGTTAAATAACATTCGTAAGCGGCATATAATATATTCAATATACAGCTCATGAGAACATTTAATGTTTTATCACATAGTACAGGCCATTACATGGCTTGAACATAGTATGGGCCATTACCCAGCTTGAACATATATATTGCGGGTCATTACCCGGTTTGAACATATTACACGGGTCATTACCCGGCTTGCACATAGTATGGGTCATTACCCGGCTTGCACATAGTACGGGCCATTACCCAGCTTGAACATAGTGTGGGTTACTACCCGTCTTGATTAATAATGCAATTTAACATAGCAATCATAACATTGAATGTTAAACTTGATTAAAAGTGGAGATTGCCCTCACCTTAAAATCAATAGCTGCAACAAATGATGCAATGCAATACCTCCTTAGTGATCCTCAACTCCTTGATAACGCACAATCTTAATAGTCTCATGTTTCTTCCTATATCCTAAAAATAACATATACTCTTAATAATCTCCAATTCCAGACGCTACGAGCGTCAGATCAACAAACTAATTACAATTCTATAATCTATGAGTAGATACAACATTTTGATATATAATACCATAATTAACAGAAATTGAATACTTACCAAAATGCTTGAAGATCTCTCTCTCTTTCTCTCTCTCCCTTCTCTCTCTTCCCTTTCTTTCACTTTCTTTCTCCCTTCTCTCCTGCGCCCTCTCTTTTTTTCTTTTCTTTCCTTCTTCTTATCTCCACTATAGCCACCGCCTCACTTACTTAATATGTAAGTTTTCTTATTTATTTATTTATTATTATTATATTATTTATTATTATATTATAAAACTAATTATAAATGTATTTATATATATATATACTATATTTTATACTATAATTAACTAAAATGTTTCTACTTTAATTAAACATATACCATTCTAATATTTTATTTATTAAAATTAATTACATAAAAATATAAATAATTCACGTAGTAATTTTGGGATGTTATAATTACTCAGACCTCGACTCACCTGGTCCTATTGTTCCTGATTCTTATGACTCTAAAGGAGAGGTTGTTCCTGCAATCCCTCTTGGGTCTGATTCTGAGGAGCTTGTGGGGGAAGTTCGTGAAACCCCTCAATGGGGGCTTGACTTTCTTTCTATCTATTGTCCAACAATAAAACTACTACCAAAAGGTTAATTTTCTGATTTTATGTTTGAGTTGATATGATTCTGAGATGCATGTTATCATGTCCTATGTTCAGATGATTTTGAGATGCATGATTATATGTTCTATGTTCTGATGAATTCTGAGGCTTATATGATCTGATGAATTTGATATGCATGTTATGTATGTTATGATGATTTTGAGATGCATGCTTTGATTCTGATGTTCTAATGAATCTGAGAAGTTTTTTCTGATGTTCTAATGAATTATGAGACTTATATGTTCTGATGATTTTGATGCTTATATAAATATGAGATGATATGATTCTGAGATATTATGCCATGATGTTCTATGAATCAGGAACAATGTGAGATGATATGATTCTAAGATGTTGATCTGATGATGTTCTGAGATGCATGTTATGCTTATATGATTATGTATAATGCCACCAATAGAGTATATCACTTTATTTAAGAGGTTTATATGATGGTTAAACCCATTGATGATAATTTTATGAGGGTTTCGTTAATTCTGGGATGTCATTGTATGATGTTCTGATAAATTTAGATGATGGTATGGGCTGATGATATGATTTTGGGATATTATGACACGATGTTCTGATGAAATTTGATGCTTACATAATCTGATGATGTTGAGATGCGTGTTATGCTTGAATGATTATATATAATGCTACCAATAATGTATATCGCTCTATTTAGGAGGCTTATATGATGGGTAACCCAATGATGATAATTTTCTGAGGGAATTTGTGAATTTTGATGCTATGATTGTTTATAATGCCACCAATAGGGTATCTGACTCTATTAGGCATTAACTGTATTTATGGAGGGAATCTGTAATTTTAGAATGTTTATTCCACCATTAGGGTATTTAACTCTATTTAGGAGGCTGATATTATCAGTTTGGGTTTGGTGTGATGAATTAAATGGAATGGATTCCCTGTGATGCTAATTTTCTAAGGGATATTCAAATAATTGTATGATTATCATTCAAGTACTAGATGATTATCATTAAAATATTTGCAAAAGGTTACACATATTTGTGTTTACAGCCTAAGCATTGATGGACCTATGTTTATGCTGTAAGCATATGATGATTGTTAAGCTTTACAAAATGTATTACTCCCCCTATACTTTTGTACCTTCAATATTTTAAGCTAGACATCAAAGCACCTAAAGTCTTCATCATTTTCCATATGACCATTACTCACCAAGTGATCTATGCATTTTTTTACTAGTTGCTCATTAACATGTAATGTCAATGGAAGTCTTGCTTGACTGATCAGTTGTGCTTTGTTCATGTGTGGAACCTTGTAATTATTTCCACCATACACCTGCATGATCTCTATCATGCAATTCTGCAAGCTTAGAAACACATTGTTAAGAGTAATGCATGTTAGCCTTTCAAATGATAATAACACATTTGTCACCAAATCATCCACATTCCATGATCTAGTATCAACTTGTAATGATTGTATTGGTCTGAAATAGCCTAAGTCATTAATGTTGGTATCTAGTGAGTTTGGTGGCTGGCAAATCAGTTGGATATTAAATCCATCTGAATTTGCAGCAGCCCTAAACTCAGGGTCTGAGTCTTTAATATGAGATTTTGCATTATCCTGTTGTATGAATATATGCTTGTTTGCACCTGCTGGCCATGATTCTTTAATTGCTGGAATAATCTGTAGAAAAACATGTCTTGTCATAAAACCTGGTTAATTTTTCACTTTTGGAGACTTGTTGTAATGTCATCAAAACTGGTTAATTTTTCAGTTTTTTGAGACTTACAATAATGTCATCAAAACTAGTAAATTTGTTAATTTTCCAGTTTTTGGAGACCTACTAACCCTATGTGATAAAATTTTTCTGAAGGGAAATAAATACCTGGTTAATTATGCAGCCTTTGATGATATCCTTAGTGATGCTATCAATTGGTTCTGTAACCAAAGTTTCCCTAACTCTGTTTTTGTTGTTTCTTTTTGCTGGTTCTTTTTGTGAATGGGTAAATCATAATCTTTCCATCCCAAATAAGTGAACCATTTTGTGCATATTTGGGTCTTGCTACTGCACACATAAACATCACTTTGGTTATGAACCTTTTACTCTTGCATGTCCTATGTGGTTCATTCTCCCTTGGCAGCATATAATACCTCTCTTTTGCCCTAGTCATATAAAACTATTTTTTATCAATATGAACCACATTGTGGTTAAACTGATGGTGCTGCTGTCCATCTCAACTTTTAATGCTCTCAAACAATATTTCATCCTTTGAACTTTGTTGGCTGCTGTAAGATCAGACTTTATTGCATTAGTGTGTAGCTTGATTTTTCCCTTTTTAACCCATCTGCCAACTTAACTCTTGCTCACTTCCAGCTCCTTAGCAAGTAGTCTGATGGTCCCTCTTTTTTCAACAGGTATGCTCTTCATAATTTCTGTATTTAATTCCACAAGAATTTTACCTGGAACACCCAACTTGTTTGACTTGAATAAAACAGACTCTGATTGTCTAATCTTACTTTTTGCGGTTGCCCAAACATTTTGAATGGTCCTCCTACATACTCCAAGTGATGATGCAACTTCATTTATTTTATCTTTGTGAATGACACTTATTGATGTCACCGAAGTTAAACATTTTTGTTACCACCAATATTGTAACATCGGGTGCGACATCAGAATTCGCCTTTTCTTCTAACAACTAATTTTTTGTGTTTCAGTGTTGTCTTTGATGTTGTTGACTATAGGTTGACGATCAGGAATCAACTCCAATACTCCAGAAGGATCTACAAGGATCAAGAATAAAGGGGAGTTATCTAGATCAAGCAGTTATGTAACGCCCCAGAATTTAGAAAGTCAACCTTTGAGGTCCTGACGTCCTAAACTCGAGTCATCACTTAGTGAACCATAAAATCGAGCCGAAAAATTTCTTTTAGAAAGCAAGGCTATTCATTTAAGTTGCAGCGGAAGATTTTACGAACACTTATTTAAAATATTTGAACCATATTCATAACCAAACGAAAAGATTAATCGTTTGACAAAAGTCACCTGGTGAGTCTAAGGTTCAACTCTCGGGAAAATCGTAGTGACGAGTCTTTAACAAAATACAAATTTTCATAAAGATCCGGAAAATATAAAGCGATATATTTAGATAAAAAGAGAGTGGAAGCGGGTCGTCTATTGCAGCTCCCGAGCCTCAATCTCGTGACCTGAAAAATATTAGTTATAGGGCGTGAGACAAAATCTCAGTGGATGACCTGTACGCTGTTATACAGATTGACAGAAAATCCCAAAATAGTTGAATGTTTTATTCTTTATTATCATCTTTCGTTATTTACTTCCTTGTTATGGCATTGTGTTCATTTGTATTAGGTAATCTTCCGTTATAAGATTTTCATACTTTAACTTCTGTCTGATTAAGAGATTCATCTTTCTTTGCAACAGTAGTACATAAATATAGCACATATGAGATGGCACATGATAGTTCCTATCACATCCGATCTCCGTAATCACATTGTGGAATGACACGTTTACACGTCAGAGACCCGTAATCATATGGGAAGACACATGATAGTTATTCTATCACATCCGAACCCCGTAAACTTTCATCATATGGGAGGGCACATGATAGTTTCCTATCACATTCGGACCCCGTAAACTTTCATCATATGGGAGGGCACATGATAGTTTCCTACCACATCCGGACCCCGTAAACTTTCTAATATGGGAGGGCACATGATAGTTTCCTACCACATCCGGACCCCGTAAACTTTCATCACATCATATAGGGCTTGCCCTCTTTTCATAAAATAATAAATAAAAGTAAAATATAGCTCATCATTGGACGATCACACATTTAAGTTATACATTCACACGCTTTTGGTATTCGCATCTTTCGAGGAATCTGTTTATGTTTGATTTAGGAAAACTGACAACAGTCCATATAACATTAACTAGCTACACAGATAGTGTCACCCACCTGGAGAACTTTTAAGAGAAAGTTTAACTTCTTGATTGCTTAGGCCTCTCGTACAAACCTCCGGTCTCAGGTTTGAGCCGTACTTTACCTAGCATAGTCCATTTGTTTAGTTCAACAAATCTTTTGTCCATTAGAAACTTAGGTTCTTGACTTTATTGTGTCTCTCTAAGTCTAGGCTTTGGTATTTAGAAGTACTTGTTTCGTTATCCGATCTTATGGATTCAAACCTTTTGGTTTAACAGTATTTATAGTGTACTGTCGGTTCAAGGTTCGAGATTTAGGTTAGTTGGTTTTATTCTATTACAACATTCATGGAGTATAACATAAATCATACATCACATGAGGCATGCTCAGTTTTCCAAAAGTTAAGTAAATTATTTCCCCTGATACTCTATTATTGAAGAAATGACATGTAAACATGCATAAATAAAATAAAATACTTAGACTCATCCAAAAATTATGAAATTTTAGTATGTTGTACATCTCTCGGTTTAGAACAAAGTTTATTAAGAGTCCGAGTTCATTTGAGTTACGAAACTATAGCAGATTTTGAAATAAGGACTCTAAATTTCTGTTTTGGCAAAACAGTGACCTTAAACTTATAAAATCCATAACTCTTTGTAAAAATATCCAAATATTATGAAATTAAAACATGTGATGCATTACTCAAGTATGAACAACTTTCATTCAGGAACACAAGCCATTTGACTTACGGATTCTGCCCAGAAAAATCGTGAACATTTAATCTATCGTTTGGCTCGATTACTGGACATGTCTTACGAGAAAATTCATGACTTATTGGATACTTGTTTAAAAATCACCAAATTTAAGAAAATTGTTATAAACTGATTGTATGACATCCATGAATTTTTTCCATAATTTATACGTTAGTCTAACTGAAAAATAAATTCGTGCAACACAGAATAACCCTATGCGTCGAACGTCGACCAGGTACTCAGAAAACGAATTTTATCTCATGAAGTACTAAACTAAATATTATGAATTTTGAATATGATTTACAACACATCAAGGGGAACATCCCAGAATTTTCCTAGAATTTTATAGCTATCAGAAAGGGGAGAAATAAAAGAAACGAGTCACTGCTCCCAGTTTCGGATTGCTTCCGACACATAATCTTTCACGATTTTATTCTCAGTCTACAAAAATACAGTGACCACGAAATTTTAGTATGTTATTCTACACTTCAGATACTACATCTAGGAATTTTTACATCATTTTTAAACGGGTGGAAAGGGTACGAATAAATTTTACGAAAACTGGCCAATGGTTAGGGCATGGTTTTGGCAGCTTCATGTTTTAAGCATAACTTCACCATTTTGACTCCAAATACCAAAATTCCAACTCAAGCACTCCATATAGGATCATATTATGTAAGAAGGGGTTCTTAGGAGTTCCTATCATGCTTTTACTAATTGTTTAAAGCTCTTAAAACAAAACATAAGCTTAGAGGCTAACCTTTGTAGTTTCCTCCTAAGGACTTCTTGCTTGCTACTTGTTTTTCCTTCCTTGTTGGTGTAGGAAATGAAGAAGGGAAAGAGGGCTATTTATAGGGGAAAAGAGAGGGGAGGGGGCCGGTCAAGTGAGGTGGGGAAAGGGAGCAAACTAGGTGATTAATAGACATAAGGCTAAAAGGCTAGTTTAGGAGTTAAACCTAAGATTTTGGTTAGATTTTTGGTTAATAGGTGCTAGCTAGTCCTACTACTCTTACTTACCTTCACATGGCCGGTTGTTTTGGGGGTTTTGGGCTGTCCCTTTGGCAGCCCACTTTTAAAAACAGTATTGTGATCTCGACGTTGAATTTTTGGTATTTTTCGGTCTGAGTTTCGGCTCCGAAAATTATTAAAACGCGCGATGGGAAAACAAATATTTTTCTTAGGGTTTTTCTTGAATGTTTCCCTCCTTTAAAGGATTATTGGTAATTAATCATTATTAATCTAATCCGGATTACGGATATGGGTTTTAGAAGTATTAGTAGATTTTCGGTTCGAAGAACCGTTCGTCAATTGGAGAAAAATACACATAAAATTTTAAATCAAACAATAAAATAAATCAACTTAGAAAATCAAATATAAAACTCTAGGTTTTGGTTTCGGGTTATTACAGGTTACAAGTCATAGCAGTTATTAGAGGCAGTTTTTTGGCGGTTTTCCACTGAGATTCACGAGCTGAATGATAGGGAATGAGCTGGAGATTTCTAGATCCATCCACAAGGATCTATGATGCTCTTGAAGGTTGTATTTGACATCTATAAATAGGTGGTCAAACTTCAAGAATGAAAAAACAAGGCAATACGAGCTGATCAATCATAAATCATAAGAGCCTTACGTGAGAAGTAATCGAGTATCAGACTGTTGAGTGCGATAAGTGCATCCAGATTGATAGGGCCATTATTTCCCGGTTTACGCTATGTCTGATGTTGCCACATTACATGTAACGATAGATTCTGTCTAGATTGTTAGTAGACAGGGTGTTCTTTAACATATCTAGAAAGGTCACCTTTTATGGTGTATTTTATACACTTAGCCAATTTCAGATCATAAACATTGTGTTTAGGTCTTGTAGTGGTTTATTGAGAAGATTCTAATTGTGAATCGTTCTTTACTTGATTTGTATTCATTATTAACATAGTGAATCGTTTCCTCATAGATTATTATTTAAAATAATCTATGAAAAATTTTATGCTGATTTGCAAAGATTTTTTACTAAGTCTTCCGCTATTACAACTGTCAGTGTTACTCTCATTGTTACAACATTGACAGTAACAATCTCTGATCTCAGAAAACACACACCTTCAGTTGGTATCAGAGCCATAACTTGACATTACTAAGTTAGATCCTGTGTCTAGTGTGTTGTCTTTGCAATGGATTACCCATTGGCTCAATCACTTAAGCCTCCCGTTCTAGATGGTACAAACTATGCCTATTGGAAACCAAGGATGCGGATGTACATCAAGTCAATTGATGAACATGCTTGGAGAAGTGTGCTAGCAAGTTGGACGCCCCCAAGGACTAATGCAGATGCTGAAGGAGAGACCATTGTCAAACGTGAGTTGGATTGAACAAATGATGAAAGCACAACGGCAAGCTTTAGTTCCAAAGCATTGAATGCAATCTTTGTAGCAGTTGATATGACCATGTTCAAACTCATATCAAATTGTGTAAGTGCAAAAGATACTTGGGATAGGCTGCAAGATCATTGTGAAGGATCAGAAAGTGTTCGAAGATCCAGACGTCGAATGCTAGGGACAAAGTTCGAGAACCTGAGGATGAAGGAGGATGAAAACATCTCTTCTTACAATGAGAAGATCACTGAAATTGCAAATGAAGCTCAATCACTGGGAGATCACATCTCTAACACCAGGTTAGTTCACAAAATTTTACGTACTGTACCTAAGCGTTTTGATGAAAAAATTTGTGCTATAGAAGAAGCTAAGAATACAGATACGTTAAGCCAAATTGAGCTTGTGAGCATACTACGGGCATATGAGATGAATTTAACCCAGAGAGATGATCAGACTCCAGATTTAAAGAAGCTGATTGCATTCAAAGGAGAATCATCCTCAAGTGCTGAAAAGACATCGTTTGTGACTGAACTTGAGTCAGATGATGATGATGTTGCTGAGCTATGTCTTGAAAATCCCGACCACATTGCCTTCTGTTGGAACCACCGATCGCCGACTCTACGAAATTATCAAATTCGGGATCGTAAGCACATAAACGCAGCGGATAGAATTGTACCTTTATTCACCGTAATAGGTGAAGACAAACCAGTTCTAAGGTCAGAACTGCGATCTAAGGATGAGCCTCGAACCTCACGGTCTTCTGCCGTATTCTTATCCCTTTCCCTTGGACGTCGAGTGGTCGACGATCCTCCAAGGAATCAGAATCCGCCTCTCTCTGATCTCACGTTTTTTCACAGGTTGGAGGCTCTGATGTTAGGGTTTATTTATAGGCTACAACAGGGACCCTAAGGAGGAATTAGGGTTGGGCCTCCTGATAGGCCTAAATATCCTGTGTTCAGTCCGAACACTTTACTTAAGCCCATCAATTATAACTCAGTCCACTAAAGAGTTATAATTGAATTGCCGTCCTAATCTCATATTATAATATGGGCTCCTTTATTATGTGTACGTTTATTTCCCCGTGTTTAAGATATCGAATGTCCATAAATTAATTAAATTACTGACAACTTAATTAATTTATATCTAATTCCAAGAGTAGTACCACTCATCTTTATTATTATGTAGGATTAAATCCACCTGCAGGGTTTACATAATAATTTTTATGAGCTCCTCAAGGGGACATCATCATCCTAAATAATTAAGACACGGATTCCTTCTATAATCAACAGCACACCATATAAACAATGTTGTCTCTCAATTCACCAAGCCTATTGATTTAATAAATCTCACCCATTGGCAAATCAAAGAAGCATGCATTGAGTACACGTGCCCATTATTATATAGGGATTAAGAAGACGTACATCCATAACAACAGAGGTCTTGTTCTTTTATATAGTCAGTACAAATTGAACAACCTCATATGGTCCTGCTCAATACATACAAAATGTACTAGTGTAACTTTATAGTCAAGATAGACTAATACCAAATTACACTACAACCGTTCCAATGGTTTGTCCAAATCCATCTTGGTTGTGAGCTATTATTTATAATCTATAAGGAACTGATAGCATAATCTTCTGTGTGACACCACACACCATGTTATCTACAGTATAGATTAACCCGGACAAAATAATGATATATATAACAATCATAAACAATAAGTATTTTGATCATAATGAATCTCATATTAAAAAGATGTTCATACTCAAAAAGATGTTCATACAAAAGCTAGGCTTATAGTATACATCCTAACAATCTCCTACTTATACTAAAAGATTTTGCTTCCAAAATTGCTGCCATACATCTGATTCCCATCCCTTCAACATGCCCATCAAAAGCTTTCGCTGGAAGAGCCTTTGTGAAAGGATCAGCTAGGTTATCCGCTGATGCAATCTTGGCGACAACAACTTCTCCTCGTTTTACGATGTCTCGTATCAGGTGGTACATGCGCTCAATGTGTTTGCTTGCTTTGTGGGCTCGTGGTTCCTTCGAGTTTGCCACTGCACCACTGTTATCACAATAAATTGTGATAGCTTTAGGCAAACTAGGAATCACTTCCAAGTCCATCAAGAAGTTTCTGAGCCATACAGCTTCTTTGGCTGCCTCAGAGGCTGCCACATACTCAGCTTCCATGGTGGAGTCCGAAACGCATTTCTGCTTTACACTCCTCCATACTATGGCTCCACCTCCCAAGGTAAACACATAACCCGAGGTAGATTTACTGTTGTCCCTATCCGACTGAAAATCAGAATTTGTGTAACCCTCTGGAAGTAAAGTATCTGTTTGTTAAACCAGCATATAATTTCTAGTCCTTTTCAGGTACTTTAAAATATGCTTTACCGCAGTCCAATGTCCTTGTCATGGGTTACTTTGATATTTGCTAACCATGCCCACGGCAAAACAGATATCTGGCCTCGTACATAGCATTGCATACATTAGGCTTCCTACAGCCGAAGCATAAGGAACTGCCTTCATGTCCTCTATCTCCTTTGGTGTCTTAGGACACATCTCTTTAGATAAAGGTACTCCATGTCGAAAAGGTAGAAAACCTTTCTTGGAGTTTTGCATGCTAAAACGAGCCAAGATAGTATCAATGTATGAAGCTTGAGATAAGCATAACATTCTTTTCTTGCGATCCCTTATAACTTTGATCCCAAGAATATGTCCAACTTCTCCCAAGTCCTTCATATCAAACTGCTTGGACAACCATACCTTTACGTCTGACAACACCTTGACATTGTTGCCAATGAGCAAGATGTCATCTACGTATAGTACAAGAAATACCACCACGTTTCTGTCACTCTTCTTGTATACACATGACTCATCCGGACATTGAATAAATCCATAAGACTGGATTACCTCATCAAAACGGATGTTCCAAGATCTCGAAGCTTGTTTCAACCCATAAATGGACCGATTAAGCTTACACACAAGATGATCTTTGCCCTTTGCAATGAATCCTTCTGGTTGCTTCATATAGATGTTTTCTTCAAGACTTCCATTGAGGAAAGCTGTCTTGACATTCATTTGCCAAATCTCATAATTCATATGAGCAGCAATAGACAAAAGAATCCGGATAGACTTAAGCATGGCTACCGGCGAAAAGGTTTCCTCATAATCGATTCCTTCTTTTTGAGTGTACCCCTTCGCTACAAGCCTTGCTTTGAAAGTTTCTACTTTTTCCCTCGATCCTCTTTTTCTTTTGTAGATCCACTTACAGCCAATGGCTTTTACACCATTTGGTGGTTCTACTAGCTCCCAGACTTGATTAGAATCCATAGATTCTAATTCAGATTTCATTGCTTTTTCCCAAGATTCTGCATCTTTATCTTGGAGTGCTTCGTCGTAGCTCCAGGGATCCGATTCATGTTCACCAGGTACTAAGTCCGAAGACTCTCCCAAAAACATGAATCTATCAGGTTGTCTAACAACCCTCCCACTACGACGAGGCACTTGTGGTAATAGTGTATCATTAGTAGCAGATGGTGCTGACCCATGTGGTATCTCATCTTGTACTCTTGGTACTAAGGTAGAAGTTTCTCCCCTTATTTCTTCTAAAATAATTTTACTCATGGGCTTGTGGTGCATTACATAGTCCTCTTCTAAAAATCGGGCATTTGTGCTAACAATTACCCTCTGATCTTTAGGACTATAAAACAAACCACCTTTCGTTCCTCTAGGATAGCCCACAAACAGTCGAACTTCTGTACGAGATTCCAACTTATCAGCATCTCCTTTCAGCACATGTGCTGGACTACCCCAAATGCGAATATGTTTCAGACTAGGCTTACGCCCATTCCACAATTCTGTGGGAGTAGAAGATACTGTCTTAGAAGGAACCAAGTTCAAAATGTACGCTGCCGTTTCCAGGGCATACCCCCAAAACGAACTCGGCAATTCCGAATAGCTCATCATCGATCTAACCATTTCCAAGAGTGTCCTATTCCTTCGTTCCGCCACACCATTCTGTTGGGGTGTACCAGGTGCAGACAATTGGGATTGAATCCCAGCTTATGATAAGTAATTCCTAAACTCTCCTAAGAGGTACTCGCCACCACGATCTGATCGTAGTGTTTTGATATATTTACCATGACGCTTCTCCACATCAGCCTTATACTCTTTGAATTTATCAAAGCACTCAGACTTGCGGTGCATCAAATAAATATATCCATATCTCGAATAATCATATATAAAAGAGACAAAATATTCGAAACCACCCCTTGCTTGAGTAGACATAGGACCACATAAATCAGAATGAACCAATTCCAACACTTCTTTGACTCTATACCCCTTGGCTTTAAAAAGCCTTTTGGTCATTTTTCCTTCCAAGCAGGACTCACAGGTCGGATAGTTTTCCACTTCCAATGAACTCAAAGGTCCATCGGCTATCAACCTTTGAATCCTACTCAAGTTAATGTGACCTAATCTTAGATGCCAAAGAAATGTTTGGTTCATTTTTGAAGGTTCTTTTCGCTTATTTGAGTTAGAAGATGTACTATTAATTTCCATTTGTTGCTTTGTGGGAGTTATTGGATTAAGAGTATATAAATTGCCTATCAACGTACCAGAACAGATAATAGCACTATTTTTCTTGACAACCACTTTGCTATCAAAAGAAACAGAATATCCATCCAAAAATAACTTAGAAACTGAAATCAAGTTCTTTCTAAAACAAGGTACGTAAAGACAATTTCTCAAAACCAAAGTCTTATTCTTATCAAAAAATAAATAAACATCTCCCACTGCAACAGCTGCTACTTTCGTAGCGTCGCCCATGTAGATGGTAATCTCACCCTCACTAAGCTGCCTGGTTTCCTGGAACCCCTACAAAGAATTGCAGACATGATCAGTGGCTCCCGTATCTACACACCAGGTGCCGGTAGATAACACCGCTAAACATGTTTCAATAGTTAGTGAATAAGATATACTTTCTTTTTCCTTTTTACGGGGGCAATCTACCTTCCAATGTCCTGGCTGCTTGCACAAAAAGCATTTGCCCTTAGGCTTCTTCACGCCATTTGGTGGACCAATTTTCTTTGGTTCACCCGCTTTCTTTGCCAAACCAGCTTGTTTCTTTTTCTTCATCACTTTGCCTTTTGGCTTAGATGTAGAAACATTTTCAGCAATATAAGCTTGAGAAGCTTGACGAAATAACCCTTCTGCTGCTTGGAGTTCGCCGGAAGTTCCGCCATCGAATACAACCTTTTGTTCATGTTGTAGTTCAGGCGAAACTGCTCAAAACTCTTAGGCAGCGTCTGGAGAACGATATCGACCTGGGTTTCCCATCGATTTCAGCTCCAAGGACTTCCATCTCATTCAAATGAGCCATCATCTTGAGGATATGATCCCTTACGGGTGTCCGCTCAGTCATGGTGGTCGTCATTAAGTTTCTCATGGCCTCTTGCCTGGCAGCCCGACTCTGGTGTCCGAAGAGTTCTTTGAGATTGAACATCATCTCATAAGCAGAGGTCATGGCCTGATGCTGATGTTGCAGCACATTTGACATAGAAGCCAAAATGTAACACCGCGCCATCTCATCTGCCTTGACCCACTTCTTATAAGCCTCTTTCTCCTCTTCACTAGAGTTTTCATCGGGTTTTTCAGGACAAACCTCAGTGAGTACAAACTTGTACTCTTCAGCAGTCAAGACAATGTCCAAGTTTCTTTTCCAATCAATATAATTAGGACCAGTAAGTTTGTTTTCTTTAAGAATAACAGCAAGTGGATTGAAAGCCATGATAAATCCCGAGAAACACGTAAATGCATTATGATCAAAATTAAGAATTTAAATCAATATTGTTTCCCTCAAACAATACAATTAAATTCACCAACACCTCAAAACACCGTGAAGTTTGTATGCCACGATAGTGTGGACGTATACTAATTCAATCATTTGCAAGAGGAGGTTTTACCCATTAATTTCATCATTTTGTCAAACAAAATAAAAATTAATAGTTGGTTTGTCTTTAGCCATACAAATAACAGCACTTACTCCGATGGGGAGGATATTGTTATATGCATCTAAGTGTATACCATTTCTTAATACCAAGTCAATTACCTAGGTTTGTGCCTCTTCAGATGGAGAAGATAACGCTCCTAAATAACTTACTTATAATTATCCATAAGGAAGTTTGATCTAGTGATCCGCAAACAAACACATCCGATATGGAAAAAGGCACTTAAAACCAACGTTCATGTTTGAATGCATCACTTACAAACCAGAAATGGAGGCTATGGGATTTGTTGAAAAATAACCCCTCTCCCACTTAGTTATTTAACATGAGGGATATTAACATGCACAACATATGAAACACATAAAGCATGCTAAACACAATAACACATATGAGAAAGAATAAATATGGAAAACAAAATTCCAACTATTATGGCCTCTTTCATGCTCCCATGTTCTTGAATGTTCGCCGTCAAACGGGGTGCGGGGCAGCGCCATGCAATACGGGGTTCGACCTGGTTCCTCCATCGACCATCCTAATCTATTCCTATTACAGTTTTATGCAACGATCCTATACATCATCTAGATCGAAATAAAACCTACACGACAGACCGCCGTGGTTATAACTATTATAATCATTCACCAACCCCTAAACAAAAACCTCGACAGGTCCGAGGGTTTAATACATACATAAACATACATGCTGACCATAATAGTTGGATTTAGAGTTCCTGCAAAAAATATCAGAATATTCGCATACCCAAAAAAAACAGATCTACGATTAACATCCAATCCCTAATATAACAGATTTATGATAATCATGCAAACCCTAATAAGACAGTTTTACAAATATCATGCAATCCTATTCAATATCAGATCATGAACCTCTATAATAACAGATCAAGAAACCCTATTATAACAGATCAAGAAATCCTATTATAACAGATCAAGAAACCCTATTATAACAGATCAAAAAACCCTATTATAACAGATCAAGAAACCCTATTATAATAGATTTACAATAATCATGCAATCCTAATAAATCAGATCAATGAATAACCGAATCAATTGCATAGAGTCAGAAAACACGGCTTTGATACCAATTGTTGGAACCACCGATCGCCGATTCTATGAAATTATCAGATTCGGGATCGCAGTCACATAAACGCAGCGGATAGAATTATACCTTTATTCACTGTAATAGGTGAAGACGAACCAGTTCTAAGGTCAGAACTGCGATCGAAGGATGAGCCTCGAACCTCAAAGTCTTCTGCCGTATTCCTATCCCTTTCCCTTGGACGTCGAGTGGTCGACGATCCTCCAAGAAATCAGAATCCGCCTCTCTCTGATCTCACATTTTTTCACACCCTGGAGGCTCTGATGTTAGGGTTTATTTATAGGCTACAACAGGGACCCTAAGGAGGAATTAGGGTTGGGCCTCCTGATAGGCCTAAATATCATGTGTTCAGTCCGAACACTTTACTTAAGCCCATCAATTATAACTCAGTCCACTAAAGAGTTATAATTGAATTACCGTCCTAATCCCATATTATAATATGGGCTCCTTTATTATGTGTACGTTTATTTCCCCGTGTTTAAGATATCGAATGTCCATAAATTAATTAAATTACTGATAACTTAATTAATTTATATCTAATTCCAAGAGTAGTACCACTCATCTTTATTATTATATCGGATTAAATCCACCTGCAGGGTTTACATAATAATCTTTATGAGCTCCTCAAGGGGACATCATCATCCTAAATAATTAGGACACGGATTCCTTCTATAATCAACGGCACACCGTATAAACAATGCTGTCTCCCAATTCACCGAGCCTATTGATTTAATAAATCTCACCCATTGGCAAATCAAAGAAACATACATTGAGTACACGTGCCCATTATTATATAGGGATTAAGAAGACGTACATCCATAACAACAGAAGTCTTGTTCTTTTATATAGTCAGTACAAATTGAACAACCTCATATGGTCCTGCTCAATACATACAAAATGTACTAGTGTAACTTTATAGTCAAGATAGACTAATACCAAATTACACCACAACCGTTCCAATGGTTTGTCCAAATCCATCTTGGTTGTGAGCTATTATTTATAATAGATAAGGAACTGATAGCATAATCTTCTGTGTGACACCACACACCATGTTATCTACAGTATAGATTAACCCGGACAAAATAATGATATATATAACAATCATAAACAATAAGTATTTTGATCATAATGAATCTCATATTAAAAAGATGTTCATACTCAAAAAGATGTTCATACAAAAGCTAGACTTATAGTATACATCTTAACACCTTCTTGACAAGACA
Source organism: Paraleonurus japonicus (assembly GCA_030762865.1). Lineage (NCBI taxonomy): Eukaryota > Viridiplantae > Streptophyta > Magnoliopsida > Lamiales > Lamiaceae > Paraleonurus > Paraleonurus japonicus. The sequence goes on along the minus strand of CM061059.1, from coordinate 11,148,040 downwards.
GTTTAAAGCTTTCTTGAAAAAGAAATCAAGTGTGACAAGGAACAACATTCAACCAAGGATTCAAATCAACAATACTCCACAAACTCCCGAAAGGAAAGGTAAAACTATTCAACCAAAGAAATTTGGTAGTAGTACTGGGAGTGGAAGCAAAAATAGGTATGATAACTATGACCCTGAATATAGGAAGTCTGTTCAATGTAATGCATATTCTGGATATGGTCATTATGCAAATGAATGTGCTAATACCTTGCTTAAGAAGAAATTGAACTTTAATGCTACCTTGAGTGATGAATCTGATGAGGAGCATGAAGATAAAAAAGATGAAGAATTTGCATTTTCCGGTAGAATAGACTATGATGATTCTTTGGATGATGATCTGGATTCTGATGTTGACACAAATGTTTCAACATTTGGTGTAGCATTAGATGAATCTGAGTCAGAATCATCATTGAACTGTTTTAATCGTTTTGTTGATAATTCAGGAATTTCAGAACAGAATAAACCTTGTGGTTCAGAATGTAAGAAATTACTTGAAAAATGGGAATCTCTAAATGAAATTATGAAGACTTTGACTTTAGAAAATTCAGATTTGAGAGACTCATTAACCAAACTTGAAGTAATCTTGACTAGGAAAGACTTGGAAATTTCTAAACTCAAAGATGGATTGAAAGATTCAACTTTAAGTTTCAAGAAATACTCCAAGAGTGTTGATGTGTTAAAAGAAGCTTTAATGATTGGTAAAAACTGATACCACTGGTTTAGGTTACAAAAATGACAAGAGTTCTATGAGTGTTGAAGAACCAATAAAATTTGTTAAGGCAGGATATAAATCAAAGGATAAATCTTCTGTTAAAACAAATGATTATGGTAAAAAGTCTGAAAAGAAGTTTGTGTGTCATTATTGTTCTGGTAAAGGTCATATTCGTCCTTACTATATTATGTTGAAAATGGATCTGATGGCAAAAAGTATGTTACCCTCAATGTCACCACATCAGAAGTCACAAAAGTCCAGTAATACTAAAGTCTCCTGTAATGTTGTGTATACTTCATTGAAAGCATGTGTTCCTGGTTTATGGTACTTTGATAGTGGATGCTCAAGGCACATGACTGGACAAATTAATTTTTTGTCTAATTATGAACCTTATGATGGTGGAAATGTCACTTATGGTGGAGGATCAAAAGGTAAGATTGTTGGAAAGAGAACTTTGAATGTTGAAGGATTTCCTAAATTGTCAAATGTTCTGCATGTTGAAGGATTGGTTGCTAATTTAATTAGTATCAATCAACTATGTGATGACAATTTGCATGTCAAGTTTGATAAGAATTCATGTTATGTTTTGAATGATAATAATGAATGTCTAATGACTGGTCATAAGTCAATTGATAATTGTTATCTTATTGGAACTAACAATATATGCAACTTTGCCAAAAATGATGAATTCAATTTATGGCATCAAAAACTTGGACATGTGAATGTTAGGAATATTCAGAAACTAATCAGAGTTGGAGTTGTGAGAGGTTTACCAAAGCTGAAATTTCACAAGACTACAGTTTGTGGTCCTTGTCAAAAAGTTAAACGGGTAAGAGTGTCACACAAGATGTTGTCACACTGCACCACAACACGATGTTTTGAACTTCTTCATATTGATTTGATGGGTCCTATGGAAACAGAAAGTTTAGGAGGAAAAATGTACTCTCTTGTGGTAGTTGATGATTTTTCAAGGTATACATGGGTTGATTTTCTGAAAGATAAATCTGATACCTTTGCTGCTTTCAAAATCATGTATAAAAGGTTTAAAACTGCTTATAATTTGAAAGTAAGTAGGATTAGGTCAGATCATGGTAGGGAATTTGAAAATAGTTTATTTTCTGATTTCTGTGAAAAGAAAGGTATAATCCAAGAATTTTCATCACCAAAAACTCCACAACAAAATGGAATTGCTGAAAGGAAAAACAGAACTTTACAAGAGATGGCTAGAGTAATGCTACATGCTAAACATCTTTCTAAAAGATTTTGGGCTGAGGCATTAAACACTGTTTTCACATTGTAAATAGAGTCTTTGTTAGGTCTGATGGTACAAAAACCTCATATGAGATTTTGAATAACAAGAAACCAAATTTGAAATATTTTCATGTGTTTGGTTGTGTTTGTTATATCTTGAATGATAGAGATCAAATGCATAAGTTTGATTCTAAAAGTGATAAAGGATTCTTCTTAGGCTATTCTAGAAATAGTAAGGCCTATAGGATCTATAATTTGAGAACTGACACTATGCAGGAATCTTTCAATGTGGTTTTTGATGATACAACAAGTCTAGCAGGTAAAAGTGCTGAAGATGATATTATAAACCTTCTTGATACATCTGATGAACTCGGATCAGAAAATGTTACAACTGATGGTACAACATCAGGAGTCACATTATCTAAAACAGAGGAATCAGACAATTTCAGACAAGGTAAAACACCTGCTTCTAGTATCCTAAAGAGTCACCCTTCTAGTCAGATTATTGGTGAATCATCTATAGGAGTCCAAACCAGAAGAAAGGTAAGTTCAAGAGATATTGTGAGGTCAGTCTGTATGTCTTCCATTTATAACAAAATTGATGCAGAATGCTATCATTCTATTGTGGAACCTAAAAATGTAACTGAAGCCCTGAAAGATGAGAATTGGATAAATGCTATGCATGAGGAACTTAATCAGTTTGAAAGGAATGAAGTATGGACATTAGTTCCTAGACCTAGTAATACTAATGTTATAGCGACTAAATGGATTTTCAAGAATAAAACTGATGAGTCTGGAAACATAGTAAGAAATAAGGCTAGATTAGTTGCCCAAGGATACACTCAAGTTGAGGGTATAGATTTTGATGAAACATTTGCACCTGTAGCTAGAATTGAATCTATCAGGTTATTGTTAGCAATTGCATGTTATATCAAAATTAATTTTTTTCAAATGGATGTGAAAGCTTCATTTTTTAATGGTATATTGAATGAGGAAGCATATGTAGAACCAAAAGGATTTGAAGATTTTAAATATCCAGATCATGTCTATAAGCTTAAGAAAGCATTATATGACTTGAAACAAGCTCCTAGAGCTTGGTATGGCAGGTTAACTGACTTTCTTTTGCAGATTGGTTTCATTAGAGGAGAAGCAGATAGAACCTTATTTATCAAACAAGTTGATGGAGATTTGATGATAGCACAAATCTATGTTGATGATATAGTATTTAGATCCACATCAGATAGCATGTTGAAAGACTTTGTTGAAACAATGTCTGCCACATTTGAGATGAGTATGGTTGGGGACTTGAATTACTTTTTAGGTCTTCAAATACAGATGAATGATGGTATTTTTATTTCACAAAGTAAATATGCTAAAAACTTGGTAAAAAGGTTTGGTCTTGATAATGCTAAGCATATGAAAACTCATATGGGATCCACACAGAAATTGTGTAAGGATAATGTTGGACAAGATGTTGACCCAACATTGTACTGATCCATGATAGGTAGTCTTCTCTATTTAACCTCAAGTAGACCTGATATTATGTACAGTGTTTGTATTTGTGCTAGGTATCAAACAAATCCCAAGGAATCACACTTGAATGCTGTGAAAAGAATCATTAGATATGTTGCAGGGACTGTTGATCTTGGTATATGGTACACAAAGGATACAAATAGTACACTGATTGGATATAGTGATGCTGATTGGGCAGGTGATGTTGATGATAGGAAAAGCACAAGTAGTGGATGCTTTTATATGGGGAATAATTTGATCTCATGGCACAGCAAGAAACCGAATTGTGTTTCTCAATCTACAGCTGAGTCTGAATATGTTGCTGCAGGTAGTTGTTATTCACAACTTTTGTGGTTGAAGAAAATGTTTGGTGATTATGGCCTTGATACTGATATCCTTACTATTTTTTGCGATAACACAAGTGCTATAAATATCTCTAAAAATCCTGTACAACACTCTCTTACTAAGCATATAAGTATAAGACACCATTTTATAAGAGATCTTGTAGAAAAGGGTATGGTGAAGTTAGAATATATTCCCACTGATAAGCAACTTGCTGATTTGTTTACTAAAGCTCTTGATTTTGAGAGGTTTTCATTTCTTAGAAAATCTCTTGGTTTGTGTACAATCTGAAAATCCTGTGACGGATGTTGAAGCAAATGTTACAACATTGTGACAACATCAGAGGAAGTCTATGAGAAAATTGATATTTTTGAGATTTTGTCTATTAATTAGTTAAATCCTTTGTGAAATATACTTGAATCAAAATTATGTGACATACAGGACATACGCTTCTTAAATGCATACATTAAAATACACAATTTAATGTTTATTCTTAATCACTGAGTAACTATGGAGCACAAAGTTCGCTACTACGATGACTTCTTTTCAAAAGGTGATTAAAATAACATCAATTTATCCATAATCCGCTGAGTAACTATGGGACATGGAGCTCGCGACTACGATGTTCTCTTTTGAAAAGGTGGATCAATATGGAATTGTGTGAGAAAACTGATAAAAATAATAAAATACAACATTGAAAAATCAATGTTGAAGTGTATGTGTGCCACATTGTCTACAACGTCTACTTGATTCAGTTTATTTCTATAAGTCGAATTAATTAATTATGTGATAATTCTTGAATTTTGACTTTTTCTCATGATAACTTCCCACGTTTATTTTTAGTATTGTATTATGCTTAATTTTAATTATTTTATTTAATTATTTTCGAGCTTTATAGATCAGATTGGACGGTTATTTTGGGCATGGGAGTATCATTATCTCGATGTTCCTTATTTTTAGGGATTCCTTTTAGTGGGTTAATATCTTATAACTTCTCTTCTTTTTTTCTATTTATAAATTTCGAATTTATGTGTCTTCATTACTTAGAAACTTAGCTCGAGCAGTGTATACTGATTTCCAGAGATTTTTAGCATAACACTTATTTATTGCTTGGTTTAGATTAAAGTTGCTATTTTAATTTAATTAATTTTAGCACTTTATTCTTGGTTTAAGTATCAAAAATGGCGGAAAAATCACACATTCCCTCAAACACTTCCTCAGACTCATCGACTTCAAACCCTCTGAATCTTCTTGCATCCATGGCTGCTTAGAACCCCTCGTCTACTGATGTCACCAATGTTGCCGGACCATCAACGGCCACATCTACTGTTCAGAACCCTGTTTCTCTGACTGTTGTCTTCCCATTTTCCACAAGCCCTTCAAACATTCGAGCCACTGTTCGTGATTTCCCTATCCTTCCACAACCACCAACAGTAGTCGTAGGCTCAATCCAAATCGATGTTTTGAAATTCCTTACATACGATGAGAATGTCACACCTACACCAAACCCTTCCACTCAAACCCCTGCTCCTACTACTGTTCCTATGGAAACTACACCTACTGAAGGCGCAATCTAGGTTGCTGATGACATAGTCAATCAGACAACAGCTGAGATCGATGATGCGATCATGAGTGAGGCAAATGATTCCACTTACTCAAGTGTTGCTGCTAAGAAGGTAAAGAAACCCAAGAGGAAGAAAAGCCCTGCTAAGGCTAGGAGAAGGTCGAGTAGGTCAGTGATGAGAGTGAACTACTCTGAAACTGCGAAGAGGGGAAAAGTGAATGAAGAAGGCATGTCTTCCAGACCCATTCAACTCTCTGAGTCGACTTCTGAATTTGAGAAAGGTGTATAGGCTGCTGGAGAACCAAGCCAAGACTCAATACCAGCCATTGAACCAGTTGCTGCACCCACTGTTGAACCGAGTGTCACATCAGATTCTGAAGAAAATATTCCTATCTCTGAACTGATAGAGAGATTGGAAAAAGAGAACAAAGAAGCAGAATGAACCAAGTATGGGGGAGGATGATTCTGATTCTGAGTCTGCTGAGGATGTTGCAGGTGATGAGGCAACATCAGAGAGTCTGGAAAGTTCAGATTCTTCCGGTGGATCAGGAGAAGAAGCTTCTGAAAATCCTGAAGCACTAGGTAACTCACCCTCACATTCATCTAGTAGTAGTTCTGAAAGTGATGATGATCAAGATGAATACTTTGGGGTTAATTCTAATAAGTTCAAGTAATTGAAAAGAAGACATCTTTTGCCTGAAAGAAAGATTAAACATTCTGATTTTCTGAGGTATAACTTGATTGAATTTCTTGAAGTTAGAGGCCTGTTAAAAGTCTGTTCAGTATGCATGTCCTTATGTGGATGATTGGATTGTTGAGTTCTACTGTAATTTGAGAAAAGGTACAGGTAGAAGAAACTCTAGGAGATATGGATCTGTTAAGTTTAGGGGTACTGAAGTGTTACTAAACCCTACTTTGATAAATGACTATCTTGAAACTCCTGATATTGATGAAGATGAGATACCAGATATGGATCACATTTGCACAACCATCACAGGTGGTAGAATTAGGCTTTGGACAACCAAAATTCTATCCTCTTCACTCACTAGTTTATATTCTGTGATACATAAACTGTGTGTGTACAATTGGCTTTCCACTACCAACACTACTGCTGTTACAATGGATCAAACAATACTCATGTATAGGATTGTTGTGATGAATAATTTCAATCTTGGAAGGACAATCTTTAATCACATGATGAGGTTTGCTGGTAATATTGCTAAGAGAGGGATACTGCCTTATCCTGCTTTGATTGGATTAGTGTTGAAGAATGTGGATTTTAAAAGGGAAGGAGTTGAGATTCTAAGTGGTATGGTACAGTCCTTAGGTATTTCCCATATGTTGCTAGCTGGTAATAGGGTCATTGATCTGCCTTGGAATAATTTGGCTAGAGAAGAGCCGCAAAATCCTGAAGGTGATCCTGCACAACCAGCTAAAGCAGAGCCAGCCCTAAAAATATTGCTGAGAATGTTGGTCACATTGATCTGAGAAACTCACCTGTTAACTCAGTCACTGTTCACAGATCTTTTATTCTTGCTCAAATTAATAACTTGAGTGATCAGATTGATGAGTTACAGATTATGAAGATGTTTTGGGAGAGGTTGCTTTCTGCTCCAACAGGGGGAGTACCAGGTGCATTTCGTGATCAAGTTCTTGTTCAGACTGCTGCTAATCCGTCGAGTTCTGATCGTGCACCTGAACCTGATAGGCCTGAGACCACTGCTGCTGAAGAAACTAGAGTTGCAGATGCTGCTGATGATGTTGCAACAACTGCTGCAATAACCGAAGCTGAACCTGTTGCTAATGTACCTGTTGCTAGAAATGAAGAAGGAGATGGTGATTTTGAAGATGTTGTACAAGACCTCTATGGAGATCTGCCTTAGGGGGAACTTGTTTGAAAAGACAGTTTTTTATTTTGATCAATTATTAAGGGGGAGGTGATTACTCTCTTGATAATTGTTCTTGTTTTACTGGTGTTTGCTCTGAACAATTTTAATTTATGCATGTTTCTTAGACTAATAGTTAATTAGGATGTTTTGTGAGCACTTCATGTTTTGTGCTCTGTTGTCTTTGTTCTTTTTAAACATGCTCTGATTATCTATATGCTTTAGCTATTTATTTTTCTTTGTTTATATTGCTCTGATTGCTTATTTCCCTTGTTTAGTTGTTATTTTTCAGACTATGTCTAATTTGATTTGTTTAGAGTAGAGTTGTGCTCTTGTTTTCTTAAAATTTGATGTGCTCTGTCTTACACATACAACTTCACTGATCTATATGAGGTATATCAGGTGTGTTGTAGCAGAAAGGTCAAATTGGGGGAGATTGTTGATGTCACCGAAGTTAAACATTTTTGTTACCATCATTGTTGTAACATCGGGTGCGACATCAGAATTCGCCCTTTCTTCTAACAACTATTTTTTCGTGTTTCAGTATTATCTTTGATGTTGTTGACTGTAGGTTGATGATCTGGAATCAACTCCAATACTCCAGAAGGATCTACAAGGATCAAGAATAAAGGGGAGTTATCTAGATTAAGCGGTTACAAGTCATAGCAGTTATTAGAGGCAGTTTTTTGGCGGTTTTCCACTGAGATTCATGAGCTGAATGATAGGGAATGAGTTGGAGATTTCTAGATCCATCCACAAGGATCTATGATACTCTTGAAGATTGTATTCGGCAAGCTTCAAGAATGAAAAAACAAGGCAATACGAGCTGATCAATCATAAATCATAAGAGCCTTGCGTGAGAAGTAATTGAGTATCAGACTGTTGAGTGCGATAAGTGCATCCAGATTGATAGGGCCATTATTTCCCGGTTTACGTTACGTCTGATGTTGCCACTGATTTGTGTGTGAAATGCATGATATTTTTGTGTTTTATTGATCATTTTGATATAATTTCATGCGCTAACATCCATGATTTGGGCAAAGTTGAGTTTATTTCGTGGAAAAGGAAAATTTGTGATTTGGTAGGTAAACAAGGCCTTCCGGAGGGCATGGAAATGCTCGTGCGAAAGTCGGGACGAGAACGATTGAAAAGCACAAAGAAGACAGTTGTGCGGCTCACTAGACCGGTCTAGCGGGACGACTAGACTCTAGTGAGATATTTAAAGTGCTAGATGAATTGCAAAAATGCACAAATGTCGCTGGACTCGAGTCACCTCACTCGAGTGGTCGAGTGGAGGTGAAAACCAGATTGCTACGGGAAAGAAGACCTCACTCGACCAGTCGAGTGAGGTGAATGATCAGACAAGTGCTGGAACTGGACCCCGCTCGACCAGTCGAGCTGCGCCACTCGACTCGAGCGAGAACGAGAAAAAGTTGCTACACGCTTTTAAAAGCCGCTCGACCGGTCGAGCCACGCGACTCGAGTCGAGCGAGCTTGGATTTTGGGCTGTGTTTGGCAAATTCGACAAAAACGTGAAGGAAGTGAAGGAAAATTGGATTTCTGAGAGATAGGAGCCAAATGAGACTTAAGGGTTGTTAGAGAATTTGAAGGAAACTTGGAAAAGAAGAAAAGGGGGAGAGGCAGCTGGACACACACACGTACACCCCATAGCAGCAGTCATTTTACACACACTCACACACACTTAGAGGTATTAGGAGTATATTCTTCATTTCTTTATCATTTGGGAGTAAAAAAGGATGTTTTGAGCTTGGAATTTCATAGCATTTCATCTACAAGAGACTAAGCCTTCTTTTCCTTCTCCTTTATTTTAGTTTAGTGATTTATCTTTTGTATTAGCATAGATGATGCTTGTAGTTAGCTAAACCACTTGTTCTAGGGATTTGTGGATCTTATTTTGAAATCTATGGTTTAAATTTTTGTTTATTTGGTATGTGTTGTTGATTATGACTCATGTATTGGAATTATCATGATTTAAGAGTTTATTATTATTGGCCATGATGATTGCTCTAATTATTATTGCTTGGGTTTAAGATTGAGAAATTAAAATCCATCAATTGACCTCTAATGCGTGACTCATTTGATTATCACTTGAGAAAAGGATTAATTAGTGGGAAAGTTTTAGGAATCCAAGGTGTTTATTGGGTTGATTATATTAATAGGGTAGAGATACATATTAATATTGATTTTCCTTTGGATTGATTGGATAGAAACTTACTTTCAATTCTTGTTTAGTGATTCACTTTGCATAATCATCACATTACCCTTTAGACTTAAATTTGCTACCATGGATGGAGATTTAAGTGAAGCACATCCCTAGGACTATTCCTTTAATTGTTGATTTCGTTCTTCTTTGATTGCTTGTTTTAATCTAGTGTTAATTGTTGTGGCTTTCCGTTCTAATTTTCTTATTGGTGACACTTGGTAGAAATTAGATAAGTTTAGTCTTAAATTAGCAACGCCTTTTTTAATTGATTCTCTAGACTTGATTAGATCGCTTGGCATTACTCTTACGCTAGTACCTCTCCTTGAGGATCGATACTCTTACTTATCGCACTATAATTTGAAAATCGTACGCTTGCGGGAATTTAATTTATGTGTTGATAAAAAGTGGAACAGCCACATTACATGTAACGATAGATTCTGTTTAGATTGTTAGTAGACAGGGTGTTCTTTAACATATCTAGATAGGTCACCTTTGACAATGTATTTTATACACTTAGCCAGTTTCAGATCATAAACATTGTGTTTAGGTCTTGTAGTGGTTTATTGAGAAGGTTCGAATTGTGAATCGTTCTCTACTTGATTTGTATTCATTATCAACATAGTGAATCGTTTCCTCATAGATTATTATTTAAAATAATCTATGAAAAAATTTATCCTGATTTGTAAAGATTTTTGACTAAGTCTTCTGTTGTTATAACTGTCAGTGTTACTCTCATTGTTACAACATTGACAGTAACTATCTCTGATCTCAGAAAACACACACCTTCAACACTATTAGTGTTGTGTTGGTTGAGAAATTGAAAGATTAGTTGTCACTCTGATGGAGTGAGATCAGTTGCTCTTCTAGTTTGTGTCATATAATGTGTAGTGTTTAATGTTGTGAATCTGATGGGTATTTATTTTTTGCTGAATTCTGATAGAGGAAATCTGTAATTTATTTCTGTAATTTTTGGAGGGAATCTGTAATTTTTATTCTTTTTATTTGCTGTAATTTTGGAGGGAATCTATAATTTTCATTTCTGAAATTTACTGTATTGTTGACAACATTTACATGGAAAAAAAATGAATTTCCCCCTTTTACTGCTCATGGGCGGGTTTTTTGTTGGGGTAACACTCAAACTAATCCCTTACTTCACTTACCCTAATTTACCTTTTCTACTCTTCATTTAACTTGGTCAACTTACCTTTTCTTAACCTATATGCCAAGTCAGCTGTGCAGACTGTTGTGGGACGGAGGGAGTACAATTTATGTATAATGCAAGAGTTTAATTATAAAATTTTATATTATTTTAAGATAATAACAAAGGTTTATATTTTTAAATATATTTTTATCAATTTTTCATAATTAATATATATATATATATATATATATATATATAGGGTTAGTTACTAAGAAGTACAAATTAAGTAGTGTGATTGCATTCCAATACAATGAAAAAAGTCAATTGCATGCCAATACAATTTATTGGATGAAAAAGTCAAAACTACCCCTTAGTTGTGGAGTAAACATTGTAGCTTGATTGGACATAAAGTTTGTGCAGCAATTAATTTTTTAAGATGTTTGGCACGAAAAATGAGACATAAGTGTTGAACAACTATATAACTAGTTGCACAACAAGTCAAATTATGTTGAACCGGGCGTTGACATTGTAGCTCGCTTGGACATAAAGTTTGTGCAGCAATTAATTTTTTAAGACGCTTGGAACGAAAAACGAGATAAAAGTGTTGAACAACAATATAATTAGTTGCACAACAATGAAAATTATTGCAACACAACCATCTCATTATCAAGACAAACTATCATAAATAAATTACATTGAATCACATAATATTACATATTAGTATAATTAATTGCACAACGCACGAAAATATTACAAACTACAATAATTAGTTGAACAACGCCGAAAATTAATTACAAAGTGTGTGAAATATCGTCTGATAAGAATCAGGGAATGAGATAACCAGTATATAAAAATACATGAATATGCAAAATTACATGATCGATTGAACAAAATATTGAACATATTGCATCCATATTCATCCAAAACCAGTCTCAATTTCTAGAAACGTGAGCCTTTTCATCCGTTTTTTATCCATCAATTGACGTCCCATTATCGATGAACAAATCCACCTCCTTTGACCTCAATAATCCACCAATTCCAAAAAACTGAAACAAAAAAACACGCACAAAAAAAAAAGAAAAAAAGAAAAAAGAAAGCAACGACGCCTCATTCAACAAAAATGTCAGAATCACCAATTTCAAAAATCAAACTCTCTTCTCAAATATAACTCATTCAACAAAAAATTGATACAAAAATTCGATATAGAGTTGAGCAAAAAATATAACAAATTTCAAGAATCACACTCTCTGGATCTCAATTCCTCAAAATTAATCCAACCATTCAACACATCGAGTGCAAAAATATAAACTGAGATTTATTTACAATCTAACCTCTGCAACCTGTTGTTCTTAGATCTGAATTACGAAAAAAAAAGATTACCAATATATGTGTGACAAAAATAATTGTACCGCAATAATAAATGATTGGGTCACACCAATAAAGTTGAATAACAACGCAGATCTGAACGAAACACCACCACCACCACATCACTCACCACCGCGTCGCTGTTGCCGCGAAACACCGCCGCCGCCGCCCATCACCGTCCATCACCGCTCCATCGCGACTCCCACAGATCCGCAGCCATCGCCGCTGCACATCTTCAACAGCAGCAGCGTCGCCGCCGTGTCGCCGTTGCCGGTGATGCCTTGACATATGATGCGGGTGTTCTTATCTACGAAAACTGCCGGTGGAGGCGGCAGCGATCCAAAATTCCGGCGTTGATTGAGCTGCTTAGGGTGCGATAGCCGCCGTTACAAGTCGCCGATCAGTTTCGCGGCTTAACGAGACATCGATTTGGTTGACTGCTTTCTCTCAGATGCGAGTTTAGGTTACAAAAATTGCGTTGGAGTTGGAGAGAGAAATTGTATGTTATTATATACATGCTCTTCAAGCAATTTGTAAATTTGTATTTTTTTTATGAGATAAATTTGTATTTATTAGAAATTGTTTCATTCACGAAAATTGATAAAAACGAATTGATTCATTTTCACAAAAGTCAAACTGATTTGACAAATACTATAAAATAATAAATCTTGCATGGGAAGTTTCAGAATGGCGTTTCAGTCCAACAAAATATTTGGGTTGTATCCAAATGTAATTAATTACAGTAATTGTATTGATGAGAAATATGTATATGCTAATTTGTACTAACTAGTAATCATTCATATATATATATATATATATATATATATATATATATATATATATATATATTGTAATTTTTTTAAAATGGATTGAATATAAATTTTACATAATTAATACTATAAGACATGTGTATTAAATAATGATAAAAAATTATAAAATTTAATAGAACTTGTAAAATTCAAATATTATACGTGATAATAAATTTTGTAAAGCCAATCAAAGTTAAAGTCCATGCTTGGAGAAGTTTGTGGGACCGTCTTCCTACAAAGGTAAATCTCAAAAGAAGAGGTATTCTTAACTCTAATGAAACATGTTGTGTGCTTTGTGGGGAGGTTGGTGAGTCTTTAAAGTATATCTTTTTTGATTGTGGTGTTGCTTATGACTTTTGGATGAGTTGTCTTCGGTGGATTGGGGTGATTTTACCTTTACATATTAATCCTCTTCAAAATCTTCTCACTTTTAATGGGCTGTTGAATTCGAAAATGAAGAAGCGGACTTTAGTGAATATCTGGTTGGGGGCGATTTGGATTCTTTGGAAAGGTAGAAATACTGTTTTGTTTAAAAATGTTGTTATCTCGGCTCCTAAATTGCTGGAAGAACTGAAGGAAAGAGTTTGGAGTTGGATGTCTGCAGATGCTGGAGTTTGCCTATCTGTTTCATTTAATGAGTGGATTCATGATCCAAAACTTGTTTAATCTTTAGTATATATGTTCTGACAATAATATGAACTATTATTCTTGTTGGTATTCCTGATACACATTGTTTGCAATAAAAATTTTTATTTTATTGATAAAAAAAATTGTAAAAAATAATATTGTAAAAAATAATACAATTTTATTAGCCAATTCCAGTAATACACATATGGAAATATAAAAATAAATTAAAAATTGCATAAAACATATGTATTAACAATATTCAAATAGAGAAATAATTTTTTCACTTTTTTTTTACTCTCCTTTTTTATTTGTTTCATTTTAGCGTAATTTTGGGATTGAATTTTGAAAGAAAATTGTTTCTTTTAAATTAACATAATTTCCTAATTAATAGAATATCCCTATATAACTAATAGGGAGTTTGTTTTTGTTTAGGTGTCGTCATGAGGTTAATTTGAATGAGGTGTCACATTCTTATTAAATGCATATATATCTTAATAATCTATGTGTCATTTTCCTATTGATTTATAATTAATATATGACACCTATGTGGCATTATAATATAGGAATTAATTAAAAAATATATTTCTAAGGAAGTTTGAACCTTAGACCTCTTGCACAATATGTATATTTTTTAATAAATAAGTTAATATATAAATCTTTAAATATTTTAAATATCTATTTTATATCTAAAAATTATTATCATATGATAATTTTTAAACATAAAATTATATTTAACTTAAGCCTATAAATGTATGTAAGCTTGTGGTTGTATCAACTTTTATAAAAAAAAATTATAATATAATCATATATGATATTTATTGTAAATATATGATATATATATATATATATATATATATATATATATATTATTCGGAGTAATATTTATGCATCAATTATATAAAAAAATTCTATTAATCATCTCTTTTTTTTATTAATTGTAAAATAAATTTGAAACAAATCTTATAGTAAATTCTTTCACATAATTATAATAATTCTAATCCCTAGCATGAATTATTATACAATTAATATTACCATTATTTAAATTTAATATTATAATTACAATTTTTTTATACATATACATTATTTTAATATATATATATATATATTATTTGAAAATATTATATATAATATATTATATTGTAAAGTTTATTTAACGAAAATACCACGTAATACGCGGGAGCTCCTCTAGTATGGTTATGTTAGAGTGTTATTCTCTTATTTGTAAATTTTGATGTATTTACACGTAGTGCAAATCTAATTAATGTAACAGGGGATGAAGTAGTATAACTCAAGTGGTTGGAGCTCTACTACTTATGTCAGAAGTCATGGGTTCGAGTCACCATTTAACCGATAAAAAAATAATAATGTAACAGGAGATATAACACCATTATGTAGCAGGAGATCTGTACCGATAAAAAAGTGTGATGTCGAGTCAAATTTTTTTAGATACATCCCCATTGTAACCTAGTCTGTTCCCATCCAACACTGAGGCTCTAAACATGCACAAGAAATCATACATTAAGTAATTAAGGGGTAATTTTTAACCATATAAACGTGTGTTAATAATGTAATAAAATGAAATATTAAGTGAGACATGAAAAATAAAACAGCAGACTCGTACGTTTAAGGTATGCTAAACAAAGATGTTATAGGCCCTTTAAAGCCAATTCTTTTTTTGAGCGTGGATCATAAAGCCAATTCAGAATATATTAATACTACGAAAATAAAGAGGACCAACTAGAGAAAACTTTCACTCAACTCTCTCTCTCTCTAGCTTGTATTGTATTGTAGCTTGTATTGTATTGTATTGCAGTAGTTAGAAGCCGATTATCAGAAGCCAGCATCTGAGAAAGACAACCCTCCCGCTCTCCATCAACCTAATCGGTTTCTTCAAGACATCCCCATCTCACCAAATCCATTTTTTTTTAAAAAAATTGCGAATTAATTATTCCATAACTAACCACCTTTCTTCCTCCATTAAACAAACATGTTGCTCACCTCATTCCCCTGCATTACTCTTCTCTTTTTTCTCATCTCTCACCGTTTCTCTGATCATGCAGCCCTCACTCCGCCGCAAGTTCTCGCCGGGGATCCTCTCCGCCGCCGCCTCCTTCACCATGAAGCCCGCCGCCTCTGCTGCCCGCAGAGGCGGCAACCTCTCCGTATTCGTGGTGGTGCTCACCGTCTTCCTTTTTGGGTGTTTCATGTACAATGAGGACGTTAAATCTCTCGCTGAATTCCCATTTTCACACCCCCAAGAATTGCAAGAGAACAGCCAAGTGTTTAGTGAAAAACAGGGGAGTTTAAAGATTGGAAGCAAAACGACGACGGTTTCTGTCGTGATGAATGCTAGAACGGTGGTGGAAACAGAGGTGGAGGGCGGCGGCGCCACCGACGAGAGGAATCAAGAATCCACGGCTGTGAAGATTAGAGAGACAGGTAGGCTAATACCATGTAAAAAGAATCAATTTTATTTTTTTTGAAAAAAAAAGTCTATGAACTAAGTAACTGATAAATAATTTAATTTCTCTCTTTATCACATCACAGATGGAGAGAGAGAAAAACAGAAGATTAATAAGATTGAAATGGGTGTTGAAGAAGATGACGATGATGATGAAGTGGTTGAAATCCCACCTCAAGATTGCGATTTGTTTACAGGAAATTGGGTTCTTGATAACTCGAGTTATCCAATTTACAAAGAAGATCAGTGTGAATTTTTAACGGCGCAGGTGACTTGTTTGAGGAATGGAAGGAAAGATTCTTTGTATCAGTATTGGAGATGGCAACCCAGGGATTGTTCATTGCCAAAGTAAGTTTTTTTTTTTTAAAAAAAAGAAGAAAATTCTTCAGATTATTGATTAATTAATGAATTAGTTGTTTATTTTGAAATTATGATTAATTAGATTTAAAGCAAGATTGCTGCTTGAGAAATTGAGGAACAAGAGAATGATGTTTGTTGGAGATTCATTGAATCGGAATCAATGGGAGTCGATGATTTGCTTGGTGCAGTCTGTTGTGCCTCCTGGCAGGAAAAGCCTGAACAAGACTGGCTCTTTATCTGTTTTCAGAATTGAGGTCTCTCTCTCTCCTTTTTACAACTTCTTTGCCATTAATTATTGCTAATTACATCCAATCAAAAAAATATATATATATATATATATATATATATATATTATTGCTAATTACAACTTTTAATTTGTATCCCTCTTATAATTATGATAATGTCCATTGACAACTTTATTTCGTTTGATCAAATTTTACCGTAAAATTAATTTAAATGATATTATCTCTATTATATATTAATATGCATTGGATACGCAAAATTAAATAAAAATATATATATATATATATATATATATATAATTTATGCTTAATTAAATTGGTTTGTGAGGACAATTTCATAATAAAAATATACTTTTTATTTTATTGAATTGCTTTATGATGACATTGTTTTTAAGTATTAAGATATTGTGCAGGTAAAGTTTGTAAGTGATTTTTTATTTATAGAGTGTGCACGTTAGTATGAGATGTCTAAAAATAAATATGTGCAAGTTAATATGGAATTACTTTATTAAAATGGAATATCATGTTTGTATCATAAGGTATTAATGATATTAGTTGTTTTATTAAAAAATATTTTTTAAAGGATATTAATATTTTATTAAAGAATATTAGTTATTTTATTAAAATATTAACACAAAATTAACTCTTTATTATATTCATATTATTAATGATTAAACCAATAAATAACAGTTGTTAGATCAACTAACAAGATTCGAGAACTGTTAAATAGATCTTAGTTACGCTTTTATGCATATTTTTTTTAATTATCACTGTTTAGTATGCAATCTGTAATTATTTAATATATATAATATTACTATTTAAAAAATATATAATTTATTTATTGTATTTTTCAAAATTATTATAAAATAACCTTATGCATACTAAATAATAACATTCAATAAACTAAACTTTAATATTTTTATAAAGTAGTTTATGTAAACATAAGCTCATTGCAGTTTTTGTGTTAATTTACGCATAAATTGTTTTAAACTTTGATTAAGTGGACAATCGTAATATACTGAATGATAAAATTATAAAGTTAATTCGGGAGAGTGTGAGACCGTCTCATGCATGAGACGGACATGAGACGAAATCACTTTTTTATATTATATTATCATTTTTTCATAAATTGTTATTATTTTTCAATTTATTATCACTTTTATACTAATTTGTTATTATTTTTTTAAAAAGTGATAACAATTTATTAAAAAGTGACTATATTTTGGACATAATATATGTTTTTTGCCAAGTTAATATTAGCCTCTTTGTCAGCTGAATTATATCAAAATTTGTCCCACCTTTACCCACTATTTGTCCTTGTTAAAGATGAAAGTTATACAAGGTTGGTGGACACGTTGCTTAAATTAGGTGAGAAGTAAAACAAATCTCACTCCAAGAAATGGAAAAGTGATTTTTTGTAGAATTTCTTCAAATTTGCAATACCTTATATAAATTATTAGTTATAAAGTAACATTCTATGTTTATAAAATAAATTTTTTTTATACAATTCGAAGTGTTATGTGTATAAAAATATTGGAATATTATTTTATAAGTGTAAGCATATTACTTTATAAGTGATATGGTATTATGAATTGCAAGAAAAAAAAATCAGTTCAATGGAGTGCAATTTGTGCATACAAAAATTAATGAGATAAATAATCATAAATGTTTTCTAACTAAAAGAATTTTATCTCATCATTTTAAATTAGAGCAGTATCGTTACATGATTAAATCAATGGCTTGCACACAATCCTAATTAATATAGTAATACCTTGTGGGTTGGGGCATAGTTGAAAGAGTTAAAACAAGAAGATTTAACATAAGATTGATGATCAACGTAACAGGATTATAATGCGACAGTGGAATTCTATTGGGCACCATTCTTGGTTGAATCAAACTCAGATGATCCAAACATGCACAGCATTTTGAACCGCATCATCATGCCTGGATCTATCAAAAAGCACGGCAACAATTGGAAGAACGTTGACTACCTTATTTTCAATACATACATTTGGTGGATGAACACTTTCTCCATGAAAGTCTTGTAAGTCAATCTTCATCATTCAACCAATGGGAATAATTTTTTTTTTTTTTGTCTGTAATTTACCAAATGGTGTTTTAAGAATAATAATTTTCCAGGTCCGTATATATGTAAATGTTGAACAATCGAGGCTGAATAAGCACGAATCGGGTTGAAATATTGTCACGTGACTTGCACGAGTGTCCTAAATTTACATATTTTAAAAACATAGAGTCCTATATTTACAAGCCCGTAAATCCGTAAATGTAAGACAATCGTACAACTCAATTCTGACTTTATTGTCCTACATTTACAGATTTTCAAACATAATGTCCTACATTTACATAACCGTAAAGTTATTGTCTCTAAATTATGGGCCTAGAAATATAATTTTCCCTTCAACCTGTATAATCGTACATCAAGTAGTTATCAATACATGCAGAAATATCGCATCTTGTTTATGAGATAGTTGTGATATTTTTTTTGAAACTCATGTTTGGTGGATGATGAAAAACAGACGAGGATCATTTGATAAAGGTGATACAGAGTATGATGAAGTTGAAAGGCCAGTAGCTTATGGACGAGTATTGAGGACTTGGGGAAAATGGGTGGACAAGAATATCAATCCGAATCGGACCAAAGTATTTTTCATGAGCATGTCTCCTCTTCACATCAAGTAAATGTTCTATTCCCATTTTTTCTTCCTTAAATTCATCTTCACAAAGTTTCTCAATGTGATCATTCCATTTCAAACTTGCTATATTTTCTTGTGTGCATGGTTTTTTTTAGGTATTCAGAAATTGAGGAGGTGTTGTGGCAAACGGAACTTTAATTAGTAATTTTTGCCTACTTTTACTTAGAAATATTGATACATTTGATTTTATTCTAAAAATAATATATATATATATATATATATATATATATATATATATATTTCATAAAATAATTTTACACATGTATTAGCGTTAGAAATTTGTTAGGAGTGTTCACGGGTTGATGTAAAAATTAATTTAAAATCTTTTGACATTATTTATTATTTACTATTCAAGACCTTTCAAATTATACTATTTTACACCATTTTTTAATATTTTGACAACTTAACAATAGGTTTCTCTAGTAAGTCAGCAGTCCCGACTGTCACACGTACAATAAATTGCCAAAAAATTGCCCCTTTTTCAATTCTGAAAATGAAATAAAATTTTTGTAATATTTAAAAGATCGTGATTAAATTATAAAATAACCGAAAGACTGAATTTATTTACAATTATGTTAATTAAGCACATGATTTTCATATGTATTTCTTTTGTCTAAAAAACAAGAAGCTCATCCTCTATAACTGCACAAACAACTACACATACATGAGTTTGACTTACATGTGCACATGATTACATGACATCAAAGTTGTTAATTGGGGTTGGTAAACAACTAATCATAACCCCATTATTTTAACAATCACATATACTTTATTTCCATAATTAAGTGTTAGATGAGGTGAGAAAAGTTCCAAAATTTTTGGTCCTCTGTTTTGTATTTCATAATATGTATAATGACATATGAAGGATAAAAAATAATTAATATTGATGATATACACCATGTCGATATGTGTTAATAGTCTAACAGAGTAAAATACCAAATGAAATACGAAAAGCGAAACATAAATTGCAAAATTTTGTTATTATTCTACCCTAAGTTGTTGATTAATTCTTGATCATATCTAGGAGTTTGGATTGGGAGAACCCAGATGGCATCAAATGTGCTAAAGAAACAGCCCCAATTCTCAACACATCAATGCCTCTAAATGTGGGTACAGATCGTAGGCTCTATGTAATAGCAGCCAATGTCACAAAGTCCATGAAATTGCCCGTGCATTTCATCAATATTACCAAATTGTCCGAATACCGGAAAGATGCACACACTTCAGTTCACACCATTCGTCAGGGCAAAATGCTCACGCCAGAACAGCAGGCGGACCCTGCCAAATATGCAGATTGCATTCATTGGTGTCTTCCTGGTTTGCCCGACACGTGGAATGAATTCATCTATACTCGTATTATATCACATTCTTGAATAAATACACGATATATCATTACAATATCCATTCAAGGTGTTCCAGAGATTTTGCCCCTGTTTTGTTAATAGATTTTTTTTCACCTATAGCTTCTCTTGCCTATTTCTGTCATGGGCTTTTTTTTTCGATATAGTTTATTCTTTTTTTCCTTGGCCCATATGATTAATGTGGAAGTTGGCACAAGTCAAAAGTCAATTGGTTGATCCACTTGCAATTGTAAAATAAGTTCTTTCGAAGAAAAATATAATGAATATACTTTATGTTTTCTTTAGAGTGAGTACTTTGTAGTTACTTCATTAATAGATGGCTAAACTTCTAAAGTAACGTTGGTTGAAGAAAAGTCCACAAACGCACCACCAAGATTCCAATTCTTTTTTTTAGAAAAAAAAACATAAATAGAGTTATGAGACATAATATCTAATTAAAAGTAAGGGTTAGAACCCAATATATATATATATATATATATATATATATATATATATATATATATATATTGTCCCTTGAAAATTACTATCCATTTAACTCAGCATGC
Source organism: Paraleonurus japonicus (assembly GCA_030762865.1). Classification (NCBI taxonomy): domain Eukaryota; kingdom Viridiplantae; phylum Streptophyta; class Magnoliopsida; order Lamiales; family Lamiaceae; genus Paraleonurus; species Paraleonurus japonicus. The sequence continues at coordinate 11,126,885 of CM061059.1, read as the reverse complement.
ACGAGTTCTAATGCTAGAATTAATTTATTAATATTATATGTAATAACATTGCTTGATAAGTTAATGGTGGTATTGTGGTAAATGAAGGATGTAAAAGAGTGAACAATTTTTTTTTTTATCAGATGAATGATAACTCGAACCCATGATCTCATGATTATAGATAGTGGGCTCTAACCACTAGAGCTATATATTCCATTTCATCTGATAAGTGAACACTCTATTGTAAGGTGGAGGCTGGGAATATCAATGATTAATTCTAGGTCTTAAAAAATTAATCAATCTAGAACTTGATTAGATGAAGCTATCAGTTCAAGGCCCAAATCTTTAACATCATACTGAAAAAATTACATCTCACTTAAAATTCTGAATTTATAGGGATGTGTGAAATTAATTCTTTTTTTTTTTGTGTATACCCATTTAAATTTGATAAATGGATGGCGTACTTAAACTGGATCCCAACTTATATATGTTGTCGGCCCATTATATCATTTGATCCAGGCTCTTCACTCCTCACACAAAATCCTTACTCTGTCCGGCTTCTCTCTCTTGTCTTTCCTTATGACCTACGACTTACTTACCTTCCTTCGCTGGAATATGGCCTTATGGTCGGGAATCGTCTTCTCTCCTATATAAGAGAGATGCTATTCTCTTTGTCAAAGTGTGGTATTGTGAGAAAGAAAATGAGTTTGCTATCAAGAGAGGATTTGTGTGAGAGTGACTTTGAGTCTGTTACCGGCATCATGGGACGATTCACGTGGAACCATAAATGAGACAGCCCTGGACCCAACGAAGTTTTTTCTTCCTCTTTTTATTTGTTTCTCTTGGTTTGTCTATTTTTTAGAGTTCGTATTTTTTGTTGATTTCACCGATTTTGTGCTTTCTATAAAACTTACATATATTAATTTCTCTACCGTATTCCCCAGTAGAATTCTCACTCTCCCCTATATGGAGGAGACCAATAAGTGAATGATTTAATATAGATGGAGTTGCTTTATGTGAGAATCGAACACATAATTTGAGCGTGAGCCAAAAACTCTAATAATTCATCTCATCTAAAATTCGAACTTGTAAAAAAGTGTGAAATTTATTTAATTTATATTAATTTTCCTTCCCTTTAGCTTTTTTGCATGGATGGTTCAAATCAAAATATGGAGAGTTTGATGACAACTGAGTCTGAAAAAATCGCATACAACAATACCACCTATTGCTCGGTTTTGCAAGGATGGAAAAAAGATAAACTGCTTTGGGATGTTTTTGTTATTTTTATGACAGAAAGGCCTCCATTCTTCATTTTTATTAGTTGGAGTATTTATTAGTTTGATTTTAAAAGTTGTTTTTTTGGGTAGTTGGTTGACTGTCTTATAGATGAAACATATTTTTTGTAAAAAAAAAAAATGTTGCAAATCAGCAATATGTGGAGGAATTGGGTTTAATAAGTGATGAATTGTGGTTACTGGTTTGGTAGCCTATTAATAGCCCTAAAACAATTTTCCTTTCCATTTTGGCAAATAATGAATTATGTTAAGTATTTAACGGTTGAGATCAATTTACAAAAACAAAAAAAGAATCACTTTTAAATATAGGGACCGAAAATATTTTAAAAATATTCCCGTAGGACTAAACGTGCAATTTTTCCAGTAACACTCCGACGCTTATAAAGCAATACCCTATTTTTTTTTTTCATACAATTCATTGTGTTATGCATGTAAAAATGATGGGGTATTATTTTATAAGCGTAGGGTATTAATTGATAAGTGATAAAATATTAAATAATACAATTATCTTTTTTTGACAACTTGTACATATCAAAGATTTATTTTTTTGACAGGGTTGTACATATCAAAGATTCAAAATGGTGTAAAAAGATTATTAAAGCTCATTTCCTCATTTTTCGCAACTGTAGATAACAAAACTCTTCAGACATTTAAAAGCAAACACTACAAAAAAAACACTGGATTTACCAAGGACAATTAACGAGGGGGACGAAACCCTCGTTAATTAGCAAGCACGTAGACGAGGGCGCCAATGGACGAGCGATTTAGCGAGGGATACGGGCCCCTCGTTAACTAACGAGGGCCCGCACGAGGGAATCACAACCCTTGGTAGTTAACGAGGGCCAGCCCCTCGCCTAAGCCCAATATAGAATTAACGAGGGCTTACGCCCCTCGCCAGCCCGCAAACCAAAAACTTAGCGAGGGCACTCCCCCTTGCTAAGTCACATTAAAAACCCCCCACCAGCCCTTCTTTTCCCCTTCCTGCCGTCGACCTCTCTTTTTTTAAACAAACCGCCGCCGCTACCGCCGCCGCCGCCACCACCCTCGCCGGATATTGACCCTACCAATAGTTGGAATTTGTAGTACTCATTCCCGGGAACATTTCTACGGTAAATTTTTTAGATTTAATCAGTTAATTTTGTTGTTATTTTAGTGGGTAAATTTTGTATTTTTTGATATGTATTTGTGTAATTTTGTTGTTAATGTTGTTTTATATGCATGTATAGGTATTGATTGATTAATTATTTAGTGTTAATTTATGTAATTGTTATATATGTGTGCTTTAATTATTAGTAATTATTTAGTAATTATTTAGTATTTAATTAAGATTAGTATTATATAATTAGTAGTATAAGAAAGATTATTAATTATTTAGAGTTAATTAGTATTTATGCAATTATATAAATTTATTTTTAATATTATTATAATTTTAATTTGTTGGATCAAGAGGTTTTGATGAGTTAAAGAGCAGATCAGACTAATCAGTCAAACTGAAGAACAGCTGAGGATGTAAGCTGATCAGACGGGGTCATGCATTAAGCTAGTCAGCTGAGGTCTGATATTATGCTAGTCATCTGAAGACAAGCTCAAGTCTAGTCATCTGCAGGAGACAAATATGAAGAGCTCAGACGAGGTCAAGATAAGCCGAGTAGAATAAGAAAGACGAGTTTTCACCAAGTCAGCTGCAGATGAGTATGAAGAATCAGCTGAGGTCTAGAGCAGTTTAAGTTTGTTAAGCAGTTTCAAGTTTGTTGGAACTAACTAACAAACTAACTGTCTTCTCAGACTTATATATAGGTCTAGGTTTTTCATTTTTAGTGACAACACTTATGCATATTCGATTTACACATTTTCACTACTTAGATTCCACAATCTTTTCACAAGTATTTCTAGAGAGTTTCTAAAAAAATTCTAAGTGTTTTTAGAACACTTTTCTGTAATCTTCAAAATCCAATATACATCGTAATGTGATTAGATTTCTAGAAGAAGAGTTTAGGAGATTGAAGATTTGAAGAATTGTACAAGTTGTAAGTTTGTAATTTGGAAGTAAGAAAGTAAATGTGAAGAAAGCGAGTCCCTTCTTCAAATTGAAGAAGGAGAGTGGATGTAGGATTTTTAAAATCCGAACCACTATAAATCACAGTGTTATTTCTTGCTTTCTTTAGTTTCGTTTGATTTACAATTGTGTTACATCAAGAGTTAAATTCAGAATCTTAACTAAAATCAAGTATATCAACCTTGCTTTTGATCTTATAAGAAGTTGAGAATTTAGTCTTTATCTCTTTGTGCTTAATCGATATTTTGAATTGGTTTTGAAAGATTTGAAAAATCTACAAAATCTATTCAAACCCCCTTTCTAGATTTTGTTCTAGAAAGCTTACTCGAGGTTTTAGTCAACTCAACTTCCCGGGACCAACAAGTGGTATCGGAGCGGTGTTAAGTCGCATTCGATATTGATTTTAGGTCTTGAACAAGATTCTGGAATAATCTTGATTTTCTTCATTTTCTTTCATTTCTAACAGTGCTACTAATAAGCTTTTGTGGAGTATTTTGTCTTTGTTTCATCATGTCATCAGGTAAAAGTAATAAGTCCAGTAATCTGCCTGAATTTTCAATTGAAGAGTATGATTATTGGAAATTTAGGATGGAAAATCATCTAAAAGCCATTCATGATAGAATGGAAGAGGTTCTTGAGGAAGGTCCTATAAAGTTTTTTCATGGAGGCACCAAAGACTTTGGAGCAGAGAGGCAGTTGAATCAAGAACTAGGCAAGAGAAGAAGAGTTCTGAATTGACTAATGATGAAAGGAAGGTCCACAATCTTGACCAAGTAGCTAGAACAGAAATCATAGAGACTCTGAGTAAAGATTGGATAGAAAAGGTTAAGAGATGTAAAACAGCCAAAGAAATGTGGCAAACTTTAGCTAATGTTTGTGAAGGATCTGACCAAGTTAAGGAGAACAAGCTACAGTCAGTATTGCATACATTTGAAACATTCAAGATGAAAGAAAATGAGTCTGTGGATCAGTTTGATATGAGGTTGACCAATCTTCTCAACAAAGCGGTGACCTTGGAAAGAATTATTCGAGAGAAGGAGATTAATAACAAGATTCTCGAGATCATTAACCAAGAGATGGAGGGAAAAATCCAATATCCTTAAAGCAACTCAAGATTTATCCTCTATTACTCACCATACTTTATTTTCTCATCTTAAAGCTTTAGAGTATGATATCCAGATAGAAGATGAGGAAGATGAGATGGAGTCAAGCACCTCATCCAAATCTGTTGCCTTTGTCAAGTAAAGAAGACAAGGTGCCAACAGAGAGTCTGTAGGAGCCGATCTATCTTTGAAAGAGCAGATGGCTTTACTTACAAAAAGGTATGATAAATTGAGAATGAAGTATAAGAGAAATAAATTGAGATTTGCAGGTAGAGATAGACAAAGATCCAGATCGAGATAGGAAGGTAGATAAATCTTGAGATGATGACAAAAACAAGAGCGAGACAAGAAGATACGAGATCACTGTCGGAAGAAATACTTCAGTCCCAGATCGAGATAGGAGTGACATTTGCTATACATGCAACAAGCCAGGACATTTCAGCTATGACTGTCCTCAATCGACTCCTAAAGAAAGGGAAGAAAAGAGGAAGAAAAGAGACAGGAGATTTGCGAGATCAAAGAGCTTTGTTGGCTGAAGAAAAAGAGCCAAAGAAATCATCATCATCTTCATCATCCTCATCTGATTTCGGATCAGATGACGAGATCTGTCTCATGGCTAATGAGGTAATCTACTATTCATCTTCAGATAATGATTCTTGTCAGTCTGCATCTGATCATGACCAAACTGTTATACATGAATTATTGAGAGATTTAAAGACATCTTTAGCTGCTTATAAACAGCTGGAGACAGAGAATTTATTTTTAAAGAATCAGATTCAAATTCTAAATAAAGGCAAGCAGGTGATGAACAGCTTTGAGACTGAGGAAACATTCAAGGGGGAATGTTTTCATCAGACTGAAGCTAGTACATCAGCCAGCTTACCTGAAAGGTTAGAAAATGAACTGAAAACTTTAAAAGATAAATTTGAAGTAGTCTGTGCTGAAAATGAATTAATTAAGAAAGACAATGAGAAGCTTGTCTTCAAAATTAGTCAGCTTAATAATTCACAATCGTAATAGATCATATTTTTAATACTTCCCAGAAATCTCATGATAAGACAGGACTTGGTTATGATAGGAACAATAAATCAGATGTTCAAAAACCTAGGAAATTTGTGAAAGCATCTGTTCAATCAAAGGATATTAAAATTGGTCCATGGAAACCAACTAGTCAGATAAGGACTACGACTTCTCTAGTCTCAAAACCAAGAATTCAAATTGAAAAATCCCTATCGAGACTAAAAGGAATCCAAGAACCAAAATAAGAAGATTTTCTTATTATAATTCTTTTGATGGAAGGAGCAAATGCTATCCTACATTTCCTAAGTTTAGGAAAATTACCCAATCTGAATACAACAAGTTGTCATTTAAAAATGATATTATTGTAGAGATGATTTGGTAGAAAATCCGAGTCGACTTATTGTCTCTGCAGATGAGATGTTTGTTTGGATTCCTAAAGTGATTCTTGACCCAAAAGGACCCAAGATCACTAGGGTACCTCAAAACTAATCATTTTTTCTGAGGATTCACGGGGATCATCACTTAAGGAAGAGATCTTAGCTTCAATATGGTACATTGTGGGTGTACATTATTCACAACATATGACCCATAACAAGAAGCTGTTATCAAATTTTCAAAGCATTGATGGTCCAAGAGTTTTATTTGGTGATAATAATTGTGGTCGAGACTAAAGGTGTAGGTACTTTGATTATCAAGGATATTCAGGTATCGAGGTATATTTTGTTGAAGGTTTAAAACATAATTTGTTATCTGTTTCTCGGCTTTGTGATAAAGGTTTTCTTGTAAAATTTTCAAGGGATAAATGTGATATTTTGGATAATTCCTCGAGATAAGGTATTATTAAGCGGCTTTGAGACATGGTAATGTCTATGTGGCCAACTTTAATAGTTGTCCCCAAGATACTTGTCGATGGCTAAGGGTGGAGAAGATATCGGTGGCTATGGCATAAAAGGCTTAGCCATCTGAATTTCAAGACTCTTAGTAAAGTGGCTAAGAAGAACCTTGTCAAGGGATTACCTGAAAAACTTTTATCAACTGATCTTAAATGTGATGCTTGTCAAAAAGGTAAACAGCCTAGACACTCATTTAAGAGTATTAACTCCTCCTCATCCGAAAGAGTGTTACAACTCCTTCATCGGATTTGTTTGGACTGTTACACCTCTCGGCTTCGGTGGAAGGAAATATACTCTTGTTGTAGTAGATGACTTTTCTAGATACACTTGGGTTATATTTCTTTTCAAGAAAAATGAGACTATGAACAAGATTCCCGATCTGTTTGAGACAAATTGAGAATGAGAAGGAGTTAATATTATTAAAATTAGGAGTGATAAGGGTACAAAATTTTTGAATTCTTGTTTATCTAACTTCTTCAATGAGTATGGAATTATTCATGAGACATCTTCAGCAAGAACTCCTCAACAAAATGGAGTAGTTGAAAGAAGGAATAGAACTTTGAAGGAAGCAGCCAGGAGCATGTTAGCTGAGTATAATACCCCTCATAGGTTCTCGAGAAATGAAGCTATCAACACACGACTTGCTATACCCGAACAGGTGCTTAGTTGTCAAAGATAAGGGTAAGGCTCCTTATGAGATTTGGAAGGGTAAGATTCCAAGGATCTCATACTTCAAAGCTTTTGGTTGTAAGTGTTTCATTCATAACAATGGGAAATCTAAGTTAAGAACTTTTGATGCTAAAGCAGCTGATGGAATATTCTTAGGATATTCTAATACTTCAAAGGCATTTAGAGTTTTTAACAAGACAACCCTTTGTGTGGAGGAAACCCCTCATGTTGTTTTTGATGAGTTGTATTCTTTCTCAGATAAAGTAAATCAAATTTCTGAAAATCTAGATAAAATTGAATTATCCAAGACTAAACATAGAACTGTCTATCTACCTAGTCTTGATTCAGAATCAGATGAAGAAGAATCTCCATCTGATAATCAGAAGACAACTTCTGATCAGACTCCTTCAGATCAGACACCTTTGACATCAGCTGATCAGCACGAGTCAGCTGATGAAGGGGGAACGTCAGCTGAGGTTGAGTCAGATGAGTTGCCGACTGAGACTCAAGATGAGGATACTTCTCCTCATATAGACAAAAGGATGAGAAGCTATCATCCATCTAATCAGATTATAGGAGATCCATCTAGTAGTGTGCAGACACGAATGATGTTAGACTCTGAAAGTCTTTTCAGTTGTTATGTGTCACTTCTTGAACCCAAGTCTATTGAGGAAGCATTATCAGACCCAAACTGGATAACAGCCATGCAGGAAGAACTGCATCAGTTTGAAAGACAAAATGTATGGGATCTAGTGGAAAGACCCTTACATCGAAAGATTATAGGCACCAAATGGGTGTTTAAAAATAAAACAGATGAGAACAATATTATTGTTCGAAATAAGGCAAGACTGGTTGCACGAGGTTATTCACAGTCTGAGGGAATAGACTATGATGAAACCTATGCTCCAGATGCCAGATTAGAGGCAATAAGATTGTTCTTGGCATTTGCTGCATATAAGTCTTTCAAAGTTTTTCAAATGGATGTTAAGTCTGCTTTTCTTAATGGTGTGTTACTTGAAGAGGTCTATGTAGAGCAGCCTCCTGGGTTTAAGATCAATAACAAGGTCTATAAACTCAACAAAGCTCTATATGGACTGAAACAAGCTCCCAGAGCTTGGTATGATACTCTACATCAAATGGTTTCTCTAAAGGTAAGATTGATAGAACTTTGTTTAGAAAGGAAGTAGATAGCAACATCTTACTAGTTCAAATTTATGTAGATGACATAATTTTTGGTTCACCTAATCTGAAATTATGTGAAGAATTTAGCATTCTCATGAAAAACAGGTTTGAAATGTCAATGATGGGAGAATTGACATACTTTCTAGGCTTACAAATTAAACAGATGAGTAAGGGTATATTTTTACATCAGTCTAAGTATGCTAAGGATCTGATTGAGAAATTTGGAATGACTACTAGCAGAGAAGTTAAAATACCTATGGCAACTAACTTCTCAATGGATTCAGATGAGCAGGGGATACCCACTGATGCAACGGAGTATCGTGGACCGATCGGATCTCTTCTCTATCTCACTTTGCAAAGAGACCAGACATAGCCTTTGCGGTTGGGGTATGTGCAAGATTTCAGTCTAATCCCAAGAAAACTCATCTGGAGACTCGCTAAGAAAATTCTTAGATATCTCAAAGGAACCTTACAAGTAGGGTTATGATACCCGGTGATGATAACTTTGAGTGACAGGTTATTGATTCAGACTTTGGAGGATGTAAGATTGATAGAAAATCCACTTACGGAACATGTCAATTCTTAGGCAACAAACTAATTTCTTGGTTATCTAAGAAAAAAGGACATCTGTTGCCACCTCCACAACCAAGTCGAATACATGGCACCGGAAGTTGTTGCTCTCAACTCCTCTGGATTAGTCAACAACTTAGAGACTATAATATTCAAACATCACTGTTCCTATTTCTTGTGATAGTAATAGTGCAATAGCAATGACTTACAATCCTGTTTTACATTCTAGATGCAAGCATATAGATATTAGGCATCATTTCATTAGAGATCATGTTGAAAAGAATGACATTAGAATTGAGAAAATTGCCACTGAATCACAAAAAGCTGACATTGTTACAAAACCATTAGCTGAGTCTAGGTTCAAAGAAATGTGCTTAGAATTAGGATTACTTGATGCATCTTTAGCTGGTTTCTAATTTGTGTGCATTTGTTTCCTTATTCATTTTCCTTTCTTTAAATTAATGTCTAGAAAGAATTATCAGACTAGATATGTGTCAAAGGGCAATCAAGTAGCTGATATCATTGATCTCCTTTTAGGAATCAAGAATCAAGGATTAGTCATATTGACCTTATCTGAATTGATAATTACTTGTCTAACATTGAGTAAATCAGACAAGGACATAATAGTCAGCTGAACTTCTGAAGAAAACAGATGACTATTTACATTCTATCTGATTTACCACTAAGCTTCTGATGGTTTCTTTTGAGTTTATGTTTTGCAGGAACAGGTCACAGATAACACTGATTCATTCTTTTATTCAAACTTCTTTATTCTTAACCTGAGTCTGTTCTGTTTCTTAAAAATTTGTTTTAGAAAAGTAAATCTAAGTTTGTTTTGTTTAAACCTGGTTTAAAAATTGCTAAATAGTTACATCTAAACTGTTGGTTTTCAGAATCAGACAGGTTACTCTATCAGATGATTTCCTAAAACCCATCTGTTTTAAGCTGATCTGTTTTTAAACTAGTCCGTTTTTCAAACTCATCTGATTTACAAACCCTTAGGCGAAGTAAGGTAGCCCTAGGCTGACGTCAGGTATACTTACTTCTCTGCATAAAGTAACCTACATCTGTCAAATCAACAGTCTATAAAGTAACTATTTACGCATTCCAAAGGCGATTATAGTTCACGCGCTAAATCCTAATCGTTTATCTTAGTTTTTAACCGTTGATTAATACTCAGTAAAAACTTTTTGAATAAATGGCTAAGATTAATTCAAGATTTCAAAAATGGCGGTTTCTCTTTCCAATCTATTCCCCTATAAATACATCTTCTTCTTCAAATTCATTCTTTTCACTTTCAGTACTTATCAAAATTCTCTGCAAATTTTTCACTTTCTCTAAAAATCCGTATATGAGCATTTCTGTAAGAGGCATAACTTCAACAATGGTGGATGTACAAAATGAAACATATGCAAAGAAGGTGAAGTCAGAAATGTATGTCGACTTCGACACCACCACCGATGCAGAATCCAGGGAAATCCTGTCGTTATTGGAGAGAATTTGGATTGAGGACGTTTTGCTCCAAGAAATCTCCCTCCAATAAGACATTGGATATGAGAGGGCTGGAGTTCTATGTCAATGGGACATATGAACAGGGAGTGTTTAGGACAAGGGTATATGGAGAAGAACTCACTATTTCTCCGGCGGAGGTAGCCAGGATCTTTGATACTAGCAGTGAGGGTGTGAACCCCCTCACCTACAAATCTGATGAATGGGTAGAATCATTTGAGATGATTGCCCGGAACTCCATGAAGGAATATCGATCGGAGTTGAAGAAGAGGATGCTCCGACGCCGATATCGCCTTCTGATGACCATTGTCACAAAGGTGATATTGGGAGAACAGAGCTCCCACGATGGGCTGACCAGACCCAGACTCTGCGTCATGAGAACTATTCTAGACGGGGTTCAGGCCAACTGGGCTGGTCTGCTGCTGGAGAGGCTGGAGACGGAGAGGAAACGTCTGGAGGTTGTTAATGGAAAGTGGCAAGCGAAGTCAATCACTAGTCTCTTTAACAAAGTGACTGTGATTTTGGAGGACTTGCTGTCAGCTCAAATTAATTGGTCAGACGGGGTCCGAGCTTACACAAAGCAAAAGGGGATTCTGACCAAGGATGAACCACTCGGGGCTCCAGCAGACTCTGATGAAGGTGGAGCTGAGGGTAGAGCTCAAGCTCCAGCTGAAGAGGAAGCTGAGGACGAGGAGGAAGAGGATGTGGAGGTGGAGCGCCTTTCGTGTGAGCTCACCGAGGCTGAACAGCCCAATGAAGTCAAGGAGAAGGTCCCAAGGAGACGACGGTTGGTGAAAACCTCCGAGTTGGGAGGATCGTCTGCTGATCAACCCACTCTCCTTCCGGAGGAGGTATCCACGCTGCAAATTGCAGCTCAAGTGGTGCAGCTGGAGGAGGTCCAGTTAATAAGTTCTGAAGGGACCCCTCTCCCCCCGAGGTCGTACATTTCTCCCCCTCCCCATCTCCAACCCAAATCGGCAATGAAGAGGTGACCCAGGCTGGCACCTCAGAGCCTCTAAAACAGCCTACTCCCGAAACTGTCCAAAGTCCATCCTCATCTTCTCTCCCCCAAATCCAAACCTCATCTCCTCCACCATCCCCATCTCATATGTTTGTCCCTTTTTATCCGGGACCAGTATTCTCCCCAACCCCATCTCCATATCTCCCCCCGCTCAACCCCAACTCATCTTACTCCAATCACTTCAATCTCCTCCCCTACCACATCACTTCAAATTCCACCCCCACCATCATCTCCCCCACCGTAAATCCCACCCCCACCATCGACACCCCCACTTCATCCATCCCAGCCGAACCTCATGTGGATACCTCAAACATTTTTGGGGATATTCCCATGAGCTCCCCTAGTCCAACTTCTCCTACCACCTCTTCCTCATCTGATTCAGAGGAAGAGGACAGACCAATTCTTGCCATCTCCTCGGCCTTTGAGCAACTTCACAGCAAAATCATCAACCAAGTCCAGAGGATGATGGAGAAGAAAAACAGAAAAAAGTGATTCGAGCGATCCACAGACACCATGCTCGCCAACATGCAGATTGCGAGGTCAACATGACCGAGAAACTTATCAGCCAATCTCAAGACCGCTGTGGTTTCGAGACTAAGTGCGCTTGAAGACGAGGTCAAGGCACCGAAAAAGAGAAGATCAGAGCTGACAACGAAGTCGTGGTCTCAACACTCACTTCTCGATCGAACGACTTGCACGACGTTGCAAAGAATTGAGGATGAGCTTCAGTCCATCAAGGATGAAGTTAAAAAGGGGGAAGGTGATGAGAGCAGACTAGAAATCCTCACAGCCGGTGTCATGTCAATAACAGATAGACTTGATACAAAGGCAGACACAACTGAGTTGGAGGCAGCCAAGATGGAGATCAAAATTAAATCAGACGAGTTGGCTGCCTTGCAACTGAGGGTGACGCAGATTGAAGAAGCCATCCGAGAGGATGAGGAGAAAAGGAAGAAGGAGGAAGAAGAGAAGACTGAGAAACTGCTGGCTCGCATGAAAGAATCTGAAGAACCAGAGCCCAAGGGCAAAGGTAAAGGAAAAGCAGTAGCAGCAGCAGTCGAGAAGACTCCATCAGCTGAGCAGATGATCAGCCCCAGATCAGCCGAGCGCAAAAGAAAGGAACCAGACTTCTCCAACTTATTAGCTGAGCAGATTAGAAGAATCAGTGCTGAAAAGGAGATGTTTGAAAAGAGAGAAAAGAAGAGGCTGAAGAAGATGGGGAAAGCTGAAATGAAGTGGGACAGGGATACTCGGAAGTGGGTGTCCAAAGCAGCAAATGAAGCTGATTTCCGCCCTGTCCACCGCACCACGGCTCCTCCAAAGATGGTTTCAGGGAAGTTCACCAATGAATATAAAAAGCAAGCCCTGGATGCTAAGTGGATGTATTACTGGTACATTCTCAAGGCATCGCCATCTGGAGCAGCCAATGAAGACATCTGCTGGCATGAATGGATGGAGAAGGAGGATGCAGATCTATATGGGAAGCTGCTCGATGAGGCACATAATGTGTTCAACTGCGATCTGATCGCACCAGCCTACGAGCAGGTCACCCCCAAGCTTAAAGAAGATGGTTCTCCTGATCTGGAATGGGTCAGAACAGTTGTGGCCAAGGCAGAGAGGGAATCCGAGCTCACAGATGAGAATGATCAAAAAATGACTTAGAGCAAGGATTTTTTGGTGGCTAAACATTCCGAAAAGTTCGATCGATGGGGAATCGATAGAACAGATTTTTCTTTCCTTATCTTTTATTTTCTATCAGTTCTCTTATTTTGTAATCTGTAAATGTCTGTGAATGAATATATTCAGTCTTATGTGAACTTTGTGTATTAGTTTTCTTAAATTTTTTTTAACTGAGAAATTTTATATCTCAGAATTAAATTTTTTTTTAAAAGTATAAATCATCTGAGAAATTTTATATCTCAGAATTAAAAATTTTTCCTAAGTATAAAACATCTGAAAAATTCTTATATCTCAGAGTTAAAATCTTTTGTTAAAATTTTTTTTATATACTTCTAAAAGAATCTAAAAGACTTAAATTTTTTTATTGTGATTAAATCTGTTGAAGTGTGAAATTGTGCTGTATCTATCTGATTGATTTAACTAGATCTAGTACTAACTTCAGCTGTGAGTATGTTTTCTTCTTATAGGTTTTAACTTCATCAAAAAGGGGGAAATTGTTGGATCAAGAGGTTTTGATGAGTTAAAGAGCAGATCAGACTAATCAGCCAAACTGAAGAACAGCTGAGGATGTAAGCTGATCAGACGGGGTCATGCATTAAGCTAGTCAGCTGAGGTCTGATATTATGCTAGTCATCTGAAGACAAGCTCAAGTCTAGTCATCTGCAGGAGAAAAATATGAAGAGCTCAGACGAGGTCAAGATAAGCCGAGTAGAATAAGAAAGGCGAGTTTTCACCAAGTCAGCTGCAGATGAGTATGAAGAATCAGCTGAGGTCTAGAGCAGTTTAAGTTTGTTAAGCAGTTTCAAGTTTGTTGGAACTAACTAACAAACTAACTGTCTTCTCAGACTTATATATAGGTCTAGGTTTTTCATTTTTAGTGACAACACTTATGCATATTCGATTTACACATTTTCACTACTTAGATTCCACAATCTTTTCACAAGTATTTCTAGAGAGTTTCTAAAAAAATTCTAAGTGTTTTTAGAACACTTTTCCTGTAATCTTCAAAATCCAATATACACTGTAACAGTTAGATTTCTAGAAGAAGAGTTTAGGAGATTGAAGATTTGAAGAATTGTACAAGTTGTAAGTTGTAAGCTGGAAGTAAGAAAGTAAGCAGTAAGCAGAGTCCCTTCTTCAAATTGAAGAAGGAGAGTGGATGTAGGATTTTTAAAATCCGAACCACTATAAATCCTGGTGTTATTTCTTGCTTTCTTTAGTTTCTGTTTGATTTACAATTGTGTTACATCAAGAGTTAAATTCAGAATCTTAACTAAAATCAGTATATCAACCTTGCTTTTGATCTTATAAGAAGTTGAGAATTTAGTCTTTATCTGCTGTGCTTAATCTGATATTTTGAATTGGTTTTGAAAGATTTGAAAAATCTACAAAATCTATTCAAACCCCCCCTTTCTAGATTTTGTTCTAGAAAGCTTACTCAGGGTTTTAGTCAACTCAACTTCCCGGGAACAACATAATTTAATTGCTATAATTTATATACTTGTAGGTACATACGCAAATTGAAAAGAGATTCAATCCGGGCTTATAATTGCATACACCACTATCACCGTAAGTATTTTTTTAATTAATTATTTCAAAATGCTCTTAATTTAATTATAATAATTATTTGATTTAAAATTATTTTGCATGCATGATATAATAATTTATATATGTATATATATAAATATAGATGATCGATGTTCGATCAAATTTTGCATTATAGTTCAATTATATTAATTTTGAAAATTGAATCGATGTTCGATTCAAGTTGATGTTGGAGTTGGGGGTTGATGAATTGTTTGGTATTGTTTGTTGTAGAATGTGCATTCCGACTTGATTAATTTTATTTAAGTCGGAAATGGATGCACTAGGAACTTGATATATTAACTAGGGAATACGATAAAATAAAACAAAACTCTGCCGAAATTTTTAGAAAATATATATATTAATATTAGGAAAAAATATATTAACTGGAAGAATTAATTATGATTTAATTAAATTTTGAATCTTCATTAATCTGAAACAGATTGATATGAATTATTCAAGGTGTAGTTGGATGTATGGTCCAAGAACGATTAATAGCATGATATCTCTTGAATTTCTTAGTGAAATCGAATCGTTTATTGAATTCACTACTAGTAACCCGGATTGGATAAGTGGAGGAAAGATTAGGTGTCCTTGTTCGAAATTCAAATGTAGGAATCAGAGTTTTAGAGAACCCATTGACGTGAAATCACATTTTTTTAGGCATGGGTTTATGTCTAATTATCACAATTGGATTTTGCACGGTGAGCAAAAATGGAATCCTATACCACACCGAAACTATGATCAGCCGACGTCGACTTCATATAGAGTTGACGACACTGCAGCATCTAGCTCGTACCACAATATGATGATGGACTTAACTTCTGGTCCTAACATTAGTTTCCAAAATGTGGAAGAAGAGCCCCTTAGTGAGGAACCTCCTAATCAGTATGCTGCACATTTTTTTGACATGCTTCGTGCAGCGGATCAGAATCTGTATCCTGGTTGCGAGTCTCATTCTCAGTTATCATTCAATGCCCGTCTTTTAAGCCTTAAAACTGAGAAGAGACTGTCTGAAAGGGGTTATAATCAAATAGTTGACTTGATTAGTGAGATTTGCCCTCCAGAACATCTGGTGCCCAAGAAATTTTCTGATACTAAACAGTTGATAGGTGGGATAGGTCTTCCAGTAGAGAGAATTGATTGTTGTGCAAATAATTGTATGATATATTGGGGTGCAGACAGAGAACTTGAATCATGTAAGGTTTGTGGTCGGTCACGATTCAAACCTGCTAGACGTGGTGTGGATGGTCGATGGAAAAAGAATAGTCCTTTCAAAGAGATGTTCTATTTTCCTATCATTCCTCGATTGCAGAGATTGTATCAGTCCAATATTATTGCTAAGGATATGATATGGCATGCTAGTTGCTATAATGATGAGTCTGGTGTTATGCGTCACCCTGCAAATTCGTTGGCTTGGAAACACCTGGACTATTCATATCCTGATTTTGCAGCTGAAATACCGAATGTGAGGCTGGGTTTGAGTATTGATGGTTTTCAGCCGTTTGGGCAGTCGGGAAAACAGTATTCGTCATGACCAGTGATAGTGACACCGTACAATCTGCCCCCATGGTTGTGCATAAAAGAACAATTCATGTTTCTGATGGTTTTGGTGCCTGGTCCTAAAAATTCAAAGAATAATTTAGATGTCTTTTTACAACCACTAATTCATGATTTGAACATGCTGTGGGAAAATGGGGTGGAAACGTATGATGTTGCTAGAAAGCAGAATTTTATGATGCGGGCTGCATTAATCTGGACCATTAGCGACTTTCCAGCTTACTCAATACTTTCTGGATGGAGCACCGCTGGAAGGACTGCTTGTCCATATTGTGTTGAATACTCCGATGCCTTCACTTTAAGACTCAGTCGCAAACAGTCGTGGTTTGATAACCATCGCAAGTTCTTACCTAGGGGACATCCGTATTGCAGGAACAAGATTGCATTCATGAAGAATGTAGTAATTACAGATGACCCACCGCCCATCCGAACAAGTGAAATGCTTCTACAAGAAATTAATTGGGTGGGGTACCGAAAAGTGACAGAAGAGGGTGCTGAGGCCCATAACAAAAGATTAGATGGTGGCTGGAGGAAGAAAAGTATTTTTTGGGATTTGCCGTATTGGAGTACCCTCTTGATCCGACATAATTTGGATGTGATGCACATTGAAAAAAATGTGTTTGATAATTTGTTCTACACAGTGATGAATGTGGAAGGGAAAATAAAAGACATAAATAAGTCTAGGGATGAACTTAATGAATACTGCCGTCGTCCCTCTCTAGAGAAATGTCAACGCACAGGAAAATATCCTAAAGCTTGTTATTCACTTGATAAGATTGAAAATGATGATCTGTGCTGATGGGTAACTGAGTTGAAGTTTTCGGATGACTATGTGTCTAACCTGTCCCGATATGTAGACTGGAGCAAATTGAAGATGTTTGGGATGAAGAGTCATGATTGCCATGTGTTTATGCAGAGACTACTCCCGATTGCTTTCCGTGAAACTCTGCCGCGAATGTGTGGAAAGCAATCACTGAACTTAGTTTGTTCTTTAGGGAGTTAACTTCTACATCCATTACAGTTGAGAACATGGCTCGATTGGAAGCAGATATTCCAGTTATACTGTGTAAGTTGGAACGTATCTTTCCACCCAGCTTCTTCAATTCGATGGAGCATCTGCCTGTGCACCTTGCATATGAAGTAAGGATAGCTGGTCCTGTGCAATATAGATAGATGTATCCATTTCAGAGGTAATTTATAACTCTAAATTATTTGATTACCTAAAATGGTTATACTATATATATAAACTTGATTCATTTAATTAGGTATCTTCACAATTTAAAGCTCAGTGTTGGTAACAAGGCGCATGATGAAGCATCGATTGCAAATGCGTATTTAACAAAAGAGGCCTCAATATTTTGTTCCCACTATTTTGGCGATCACGTTCTGACGAGGCGGCACAATATACCTCGTAATTACGATGGTCGTGGAGAAGTACCCCAAGTAGCGAAAGATACTTTGTCCATATTTATACCTCACGGTCGACATCTTGGAAAGATGAACAAAAGATGGATTGTAGATGAGGAGAAAAACACGGCTCATACGTACGTGTTACTGAATTGCAGCGAGTTACAACCTTATATCGAATAAGTTTATAACGTTCAACTTCTGTTAATTATAACATTAATTCGTATATTAAATAATCAAATCCCCTTTTGTAGTAAGTTTTTCGAGCAACTGCAAAAATTCCAACTGGGACTCTCGAGGGCTGAACAAGATGATAAACTACAAGAGGACTTTGCATCGTGGTTTGAACAACTTGTAAGGATAAACAATATTCAAAATCGATGGATACGTGATCTTTCTAGTGGCCCTTCGAGTTGTGTAACCACATACACTGGATATTATGTGAATGGTTATAAATTTCACACACGAACTTATGGCTCATCCAAATCTACTTCAAATTATGGAGTTTGTATCAAGGGTAAAAATTATGATGCAGATGAGAATGATTTCTACGGGATCCTCGAGGAAGTAGTGCAATTGGAATACCCCGGAGGTATTGAGAAGAAAGTTGTTCTATTCAAGTGTGAGTGGTTTGATCCATCTGTGCCAAATGGAACAAGGGTACGTCCTAATTACAAACTTGTGGACGTTAATAAGAGAGGACGATACGGCCACTACGATCCTTTTGTATTAGCAAGTCAAGCCACACAAGTTTACTATTGCAAGTACCCGAGAAAGCGTAGACATGAATGGTTGGCCGTTTGCAAAATCAAGCCGAGATCCTTGGTGGAAACCTCGCCAACGAATGAACAAGAGCTTCCCCCCTTTCAAGACGATATTGAGTCTCAAATTAATGTTGTGTAAACGGATGATGATCCAGTCATATTTACAGATGTCTACGATGCACTAATTGATATTGAGAATGAAGAAGAAGAAGAAGAAGAAGAAGAAGAAGAAGAAGAAGAAGAAGAAGAAGAAGAAGAAGAAGAAGAAGAAGAAGAAGAAGAAGAAGAAGTGTATGAGGAGGAGGAGGAGGAGGAGGAGGAGGAGGATGAACTAAATACAGACTCGGATGAGAGTTGAATAGTGTAATATTATGTTCTTAATATTATATATATGATGAGTGATGTTTTATATGATGATAATATGTGTTTTTACTGTTACGCAAATGCATATTTTTTATTGAATAGTGTAATAATGTGGTTTTATTTAATTATTGTTACAGATGAGCGGAGCGAGTGGATCGAGGGGACCGTCTGGGTCTCAGGGAGCATCTGGGTCTCGAGGACCGTCTGGGTCTCGGGGTCCGTCTGGCTCGACCCGTCGAGATTATAGAGTACTGGTACCTGTACCGGTTATTGAGGAATCCCAAGTTGAGGAGGAAGAGCCTACCGGCTCCGAGTCTTATGACGATGCCCCATATGCAGCTGAGGGAGAAATTCTCGATATATGGATCTACAGGGGAACGAAAGTTTAATATATGTGAATATTATTATATGTTAATTTTATATGTCTATTAATTTCGCGTGTTTACCACCCCTTTTTTGCAGGTTGATGCCATCGAATTCGGTCTCCAAGCTTATTAGGTTGATTATGTCTCAGCATATGGAGTTCGGAGCCTTCACATTCCAGATGATATCGTCGGAGAGACTGCAGTTGTACTGGGAGACATTTTAGGTATATATATCATTAATAATCTCTATTTAATTTTGATTAATTTAAGATCTTTAACGCTTATTGAGTACAATAATATTTTGTTTTGTAGAGTAAGACTAGGTGAGACCCTGCTGTTACGAACAACACAGAAGTGTATGACCTGTTCCTACGTAGGGCAGCGGAAGGATACACCGATATGCTGAACCATGTGAAAAAGCTTTGGGTGACCAAGAAGAAGAGGTCTGGATGAGATGCAGAGGTTTTCAATGCACTGCTCGAGTACTGGGATAGAGAAGACGTGAAAGCAAAGAGCGAGCAGTGTAAGCAGAATCGACTATCGGAGCCTGGAGGCCGGGGTAGTGGCATCTCCCGCCATAGGGGCGGATCCCGTGGAGCAGTTGAGTTTGCATATGACTTTGCAAGTAATTTTTTAATGCTAGTTCAATATTTTAATTAAGCACGTTGATCTAATTAAATAAATACAGGAGAGGACTAAAGGACGGCCCGCCACTGACTGGAACATTGTCCAGTATTACCACTGCTATGGTGATGGGGAGTACACCTACGGGGCTATAAGTGACACACTTGTAAGTATTTTCATTTTATATTATGTAATAATATATATATTGTAATCTATGAATTTTAATTGTGGAAAAATTCGTACAGTATGAAGTACAAGAGATGGCCTCCCAGATGCCTCCCTCTGAGGGGTCGAGCTCCGAACCCCACACAAACTTATCCCAGTTGTACGTTAGTTCCGTTGGAAAACAACACGGACGTGTTCGGGGTCTTGGTCAACTGGGTAAGTCTAGGCGGATCCCCTCCAACTGTAGCTCATCGAGTACTCCTATTAGCACCTACAACCAAGCTGATGTCGACCGCCTGCTCCAAGAGGAGCGTGAGAGATCGCAGAAACAAATAGAAGAGGTGCAGGCGGAGGTGGAGCGAACTGCAGCAACTTTGAGAGCGGAGATGCAGCGTCAATTCCAGGAGTGGATGCAGGGGTTCCCGGGTTCCTCATCTGGTGGTGGTATTCCCCCTACTGGTCCGAGTGGTTCTGATCACTCATCCCGTGGGTCTCGGGGTTCTTGGCGCTGAGTTCATTATTTATGTTTAAAACTATGAATTTTCTGAATGTTGATTGACAATTTATGAATTTTAAATTTTTAAGAGTATGGATTTTAATTGATTAAGATGATGAATTTTAATTGTTTAAAGTATTAATTTTAATTGTTTAAGAGTACATATTTATACACATGATAATATAGTTGACAACTTAATTGAATATATATGTGATAATAATAATAACAATTATAAATGATAATATATATATATATATAGTGAATATATAATATAATTTAATTGAATATATATGTGATAATAATAAAAAAAAATAAAAAATGATAATATATATAGTGAATATATAATATACAATTTAATTGAAAAATGATAAAATGATAATATACAATTTAATTGAAAAATGATAATAATAAAAATTATAAAATGATAATATATTAGTAAATATATAATTGAATATATATGTGATAATAATAAAAATTAAAAAATAATAATATATATAGTGTACAATTTAATTGAATATATATGTGATAATAATAACAATTATAAAATAATAATATATATAGAATTTAATTAATATATAGTATACAATGTAATTAAATATATAGTATATAATTTAATTAAATAACAATTATAAATTAAATATATAAAATATATAACATAATATGATATTAATATATTTAAAAAAAAAATCATATTGAATGATTAGTTTTGCCCAAACGGTAAAGCGCCTAGCCTCTATATACTCTCCACACGCGAGGCCACGTGTTGGAGCTTTTTAACGAGGGTTTTTTTTCCCTCGTTAAAAAACCCTCGCTAATCTCCTAGCTCTTGTTAAGTCCCTCGCTAATCCCCTCGCCAAAATGTGTTTTTTTTGTAGTGAAAAAACACAATATAGAAGCATAATATTTAGAGAAAATAGATTATGGAAATATGACAAAGAAATGTGCAGGCCAGTTAAAGAACATCCGACCTCACTAAAATCTGCTTATGCAAAATTCAATGGAAAAAAATCATAACCAAAAAAGGAGTACTCGCCACATAAAGAAAATAAAAAAAAAAAAAAAACACGTGCAAGTAAACACAAGAAAATAATAGAAGTCACTAAAAAATAAATGGGTGGATTTGATTTGACGATAAATTTAAAAATTCCATAGATTTCAAATTTTTTGTTTAGATTCGAAGTTTATTATAGAAGGATTTGTCAAATGCATATATATGAAATTCATTGTTTTTAAATATAAATACAAATTAGAATTTAAAATTTTTATGTAAAATTTAGGATTTTAAAATCAATAAATTTGATATCCGTTTATTAAGACAAAGTCTTTTGTAAACAAGTTTCACCATGAAACTGGACTGGAGGGTATTAGTTATTCCATTAAAGAGTATTAATAGCTTATATTGTTAGGTATTCGTTTTGTATAGTATTAATTATTTTATTAAAGGATATTAATTGAAAGGTATTAGTTATTTTACTTTTAAAAAAATTAGTCATTTTAGTATAAGAAATTAATTATAAACCAATTTCAGAAATTGATTTACACAAAACCAATGGGATTGATTCAAAAAGAAGAATTTGTAAATCGGTTGATTTGGTTTTTCATCTAAACGATATAATGAATGTGACTATTGAATTTTGAAACTGTTTAAAAAATATATTTTTGCATTAACTTAATTTGTGCAGATTACATGCCTTATATACAAGACTGAAGACTTCTCCTCTACGCAACCAATTCGGTTGTAACAATCTAACCGCTTAAATAACTCTTAACAAACTATTAAAGCTAGCTAATACAAAAGGTCTCAAACTATTAAAGTTAGCTAATACAAAAGGTCTCAGAAGCTAATGATATACTTTTCTACGTGAGCAGTCATACTTTGCATGAACATCATGCATTTACTTTAAGTTTAACATGCTCCCGTAGATTCGAAACCACAGAGAACTACGTGATTCCTGATTAGTGTGAAAATTGATTGAAATTCATGTGATTAATTTGCTTAATTTAATAGGATTTCTTGCATTATTTACACTAAATTGACTAATTGCACTTGAGATGAGAAGGGTATTATTTTGCTATATTTTGTAGGGATATGAGAATATTTGAAGCAAAATACGAGCCTATTATTTTTGTGAGATCAATTGAAAAAGAATTAAAAAGTCGAGGAAAAAACGAGAAAAAATTGCAATTGAGCTCAAGAATTGAAAAAGAAAAAATATTGAGACCCAAAATGAGCCCATTTGCAATTGGTGAGATTGATTGGAAAAAAAAGAAAATTTGGATGGCATAAAGAAGTGGGGCTCAACAATTCATTTGGAAGAAAAGCAGTAAATGATTTTGGAAGAAAGGAAAAGAAGACAATAGCAACTTTGGCAGCAGAAGAAAAAAAGGAAAAATGAATTAGAAAAAAATGCAAGTAGCTGGCAGACTAAAAGAAAAGGAGAAACACTTTTAGAAAAAGCGTGGAATAGTAGGAGAAAAAGGAAGCAGAGGGCAGCGTGAATAGAGTAGCGTAAAATTAGCAGGGAGGTAGTAGAGTTTTTAGAATTTTTTAGGGCTTCTTCCCCCATTTTTCTACACACACTCATACACATAGTATTAGATATTCTTCAATTTCTTGCAACTTAGTGATAGCTTTCCATTCAATCAAGCGTATTACACACAAACAAGGTGACTTCAATCATATTTATAATTTTTTGTTGGTTTATTTATTAATTAGTATGTCTCTTTCTCTTTTAATTTCTTCTTTAATTTTAATGGGTTTGTTTTATTTTATAATGTTTGGCTAATTTTCTCTTTTGCTTGGGTGTATTGACCCTTGGATGAATTAATTTTGATGATCATTTGATTGGATGTTTTATTTATTGAGGTGATTAATTATTCTAATGTGATTTTCATGATTTAAGTGCTAGATTGAGTTTTGATCCTTTGTTAATTAATTTAATTTGCTCAAAGAGATTTGATTTATTAAATTGATGCTTAGGTGTTAGGCTTGGTTTTGTTATTGAATTCAATATTGAATTAACGCAAGGAGACTTGGTTAATTTTTATTGGAACCTACATTAGGATATGTTAATTGCTCGATTTTACGTCAAGTGATTAAGTGAGGAGACTTAGGGTGTCGTCTCTAAACTATCTTACGTGCTTATTTGATATATTAAACCTAGGCTTATCAAGTACGGTTGATATGTGATTTTTTGCTAGATAGCTCCTATTATCCCTCGTCATTTGGAACCCCGATCATGTGTAATTCGTAATTGATGATTCCTTGGTAATTTGCACTCGAGCACATTTTTATCAAATTTGTTATCACTTGGTATTTGTTTGTTGCTTCATTTTAGTTGATTAATTGTTATTTAATTTTGCAAATCCGAGCCCGACTCTATAATACCATGCCAACTCTTAGCTTTAGGGATCCTATACTCGACTTAGTTCCTTTGGGTTCGATAACTTGATTGTCTTAAAAATACTTGTTAGATCAGAAGAAGTTTTGATGAGTTAAAAGTGATCAGACTAGAGTCAACTCATACAAGGTGAAACCAGAAAAGTCAGCTATGGTTGAAGAAGCAAAGGTCATCTGAAGACGAGCTTGAGATGGTCGTTTGTTGGAGACAATAATGAAGAGCTCTAGACGAGGTCAAGACAAGCTGAGTAGAATAAGAAAGGAAAGTCTTCGCCAAATCAGCTGCAGACGACTAGACCAAGATCAGCTGAGGACAAGACAGTTTTCAAGATTAAGTTTGTTAAGCGGTTTCTAGTTTGTTACAACAAACTAACCGTTTCTCAGGCTTATAAATAGGTTTAGGCATAGTTTCAAAAATATCTTTCAACACTCTTATTCACGCTACTCATAAGTTTTCTAAAAACACACAAAAAGTTCTCAAAGCAATATTCATAAGTTCTAACTGTTTGTAGAACACTTAATTGTATATCTTCAACACTTCTGCACTGCAATCTAGAATTTCCAAGAAGATAGGAAGATTGAAGATAGAATCAAAGATAGAGATCTTCAAAAGTTATATTTGTAAGTTTGTAAGTAAGAAAGATAGTTAGTAGTCGAGGCCCTTCTTCAAGTTGAAGAAGGAGAGTGGATGTAGGATCAGTTTGATCCGAACCACTATAAGTCTTGGTGTTCTTTACTGCTTTATTTTACTTATCTTGTTCTTAATCAAACATTCGAATACATTCAATTTCAGATTCTTAATCAGATTGCTTTTGATCCATAAAGATTGAGTTAAAACTGTGTTTCGCTGCATAAGCTTTGATACTTTGAATATTTAATCTAATCTTTGAAAAAGGATTTGAAAATCTATTCAACCCCCCCCTCCCCCTCTAGATTTTCACTCGAAGGTTGTTTAAGTTCTTTAAATAGTTCACTCAATCCGTGGAACCAACAAGTGGTATCAGAGCAGTGTTAAGCTGTTTCTGATATAGATTTGTGGTCTTGAAAAATTTCTGAAATTGTTTTTGTCCAATCTCTCTATTTTCGAGTCACTAACCTTGTTAACAAGTTCTTATTAAGATTTTCTTGATTCACCATGTCATATGTTAAGAGCAAGAAAACCAGGAGCCTACCTGAGTTCTCTATTGAGGAATACGATTATTGGAAATTCAGAATGGAAAATCATCTGAAAGCAATCCATGATCGTATGGAGGAAGTTCTTGAAGAAGGTCCAATAAAATTCTATCATGGAGGAACTAGTGATGGATCTGGAGCTGCAGAGACGAGGGTTAGGCATGAGAAGAAAAATGCTGAGCTGACTAATGATGAGAGGAAGATCCATAATCTAGACCAAGTGGCAAGGACTGAAATTATAGAGACACTGAGTAAAGATTGGATTGAGAAAGTTAAAAGATGCAAAACAACAAAGGAAATGTGGGAAACACTTGATAATGTATGCGAGGGATCAGATCAAGTAAAAGAGAATAAGCTTCAGTCAGTGTTACATGCATTTGATACATTCAAGATGAAAGAATATGAAACTGTAGACCAGCTGGATGTCAGATTGACAAATCTTCTCAACAAAGCTGCAGATTTGGGAAAGAATTATACAGAAAAGGAGATTAATAACAAGATACTCAGATCTTTGAGTAAAAGATGGAGAGAAAAGACCAATATCCTTAAAGCAACTCAGAATTTGTCCTCAATCTCACATCATACCTTATTTTCTCATCTTAAAACTTTAGAATATGATATTCAGATTGAAGATGAGGAAGATGAGATGGAATTTAACACCTCATCTAAGTCTGTTGCCTTTGTCAACAAAGAACACAAGACAGTAGTTGAGCCTAAAGGAGCTGATCTATCCTTGAAGGAGCAGATGGCTTTGCTAACAAAAAGGTATGATCGATTAAGGATAAAATATAAGCGTAACAAATTGAGATTTGCAGAGAAGGACAGATCCAGATCCAGATCAAAGAGAAAAGATGATGAATCAACAGATGATGACAAGAGAAAGAATCAGACAAGAAGATACAAATCTCCTGCAAGAAAGAATCCTAACAGTCCTAAATCAGACAGAGGAGATACTTGTTACACCTGTAACAAGCCAGGGTCACTTCAGCTATGACTGTCCCCAGCTGACTCCCAAAGAAAGAGAGGAGAAAAGGAAGAAGAGAGATAGACGTTTTGCAGATTAGAGAGCTCTTCTTGCTGAGGAGAAATAGTCTAGAAAATCATCATCATCCTCATCTGATTTTGGATCAGACGATGAAGTTTGTCTGATGGCCAAAGAGGTAGATTACTATTCCTCATCTGATAATGATTCTTACAAATCTGTCTCAGACAATGACCAAACTGTTATCAAAGGAATTCTGAAAGATCTAAAGATGTCTCTAAGTGCTTATAAACAATTAGAGACTGAAAATTTAACTTTGAAAGATCAGATTCAAACTCTTGTTAAAGGCAAACAAGTTGTAAACTATTCTGAGTCTGAGGAAACATTCAAGGGGGAATGTTTACCCCAGGCTGAGGCTAGTACATCAGCTAGTCTGCCTGAAAGATTAGAAAATGAATTAAAATCTTTGAAAGATAAATTTGAAATGGTCTGTAATGAAAATGAGTCAATTAAGAAGACCAATGAGAAACTTGTCTTCAAATTGAGCCAGCTTAATAACTGACAATCAGCTATAGACCAAATCTTTAGAACTTCTCAAAAATCTCATGATAAAACAGGACTTGGCTATGATAGAAATAATAAATCAGAAGTTCAAAAACCAAGGAAATTTGTGAAGGCTGCTGAAATATCAAAAGAAGTTAAAATTGGGTCTTGGAAACCACAGAGTCAGATGAGGACTGCATCTCCTAATCTGAAAAACAAAATTCAGATGAAGAGTCCGAATCAGACAAAGAAGGTTCCAAGAACCAAGAATAAGAGAAACTCTTATTATAGTTCTTTTGATGGGAGAAGCAGATGCTATCCCATTTTTCCAAAGTTTAAGAAAGTCACTAAATCTGACTACAATAAATTCTCATTCAAATGTGATGTGTTTGTAGACAGATTTGTTAGGCAATTTTCAATCTGATTTATTATTAAAGAATGGGATGTTTGTCTGTATACCCAAAGTAATTATTGAGCTCAAAGGACCCAAGATCACTAGGGTACCTCATACCTAATCTGTCTTGCAGGAATCACAGGGACTATCATTAAAAGAGGAGATTCTAGCTTCCATCTAGTACATAGACAGTGGTTGTTCACAGGCACATGACATGTGATAAGAAGCTATTATCAAACTTTCAATACATTGATGGTCCTAGAGTCTTATTTGGAGATAATAACTGTGGACAGACTAAGAGAGTTGGTACATTAATTATAAGGGATGTCCAGGTATCTGAGGTTTATTTTGTAGAAGGTTTAAAGCATAACTTGTTGTCTGTTTCTCAACTCTGTGATAAAGGGTTTCTTGTTAAATTTTCTAAAGATAAGTGTGATATCTTAGATAGTTCCTCAGACAAGGTACTTTTAACTAGCTTCAGACATGGTAATGTTTATGTGACCAATTTTAATAGTTGTCCCAAAGACACATGTCTTGTAGCTAAAGGTGGAGATGATCTCAGCTGGCTATGACATAAAAGGCTTAGTCATCTGAACTTCAAAACCCTTAGCAAGCTAGCTAAAAAGAAACTTGTCAAGGGACTACATGAGAAACTTTGTTCAACTGATCTGAAATGTGATGCTTGTTAAAGGTAAATAGCCCAGACACTCTTTTAAAAGTATTAACACATCCTCATTTGAAAGAGTTTTACAACTCCTTCATCTTTATTTGTTTGGACCTGTTACACCACTCAACTTTAGTGGAAGGAAATATACTCTTGTTGTTGTTGATGATTTTTCTAGATACACTTGGGTAATATATCTTTTCAAAAAGAATGAGACAGAGAACAAGATCCCTGATCTGTTCAGACAAATGCAAAATGAGAAAGGTGTTAATATTATTAAAATTAGGAGTGATAAGGGAACTGAATTTTTGAATTCTTGTTTATCTAACTATCTGAATGAGAATGATATAGTTCATGAGACTTCTTCAACTAGAACACCACAACAGAATGGAGTTGTGGAGAGGAGAAATAGAACTCTCAAAGAAGCAGCCAGAAGCATGCTGACTAAGTATGGAACACCTCATAGGTTCTGGGCTGAGGCTATCAACACTTCTTGCTGCACTCAGACCAGATGCTTACCAGTCAAGAGTAAGGGTAAGACACCTTATGAGATTTGGAAAGGTAAGGTTCCAAGAATCTCATACTCTCGTGCTTTTGGTTGTAAATGCTTCATCCATAACAATGGGAAGTCTAAGCTGAGGACTTTTGATGCTAAGACAGCTGATGGGATATTCTTGGGATATTCCAACACTTCCAAAGCATGCAGAGTTTTCAACAAGACAACTCTTTGTGTGGATGAAACTCCTCATGTGGTATTTGATGAATTTCATACTTTCTTAGATAAAATGAATCAAATTACAAATGATCTAGATAAAATTGAACTAACTAAAATTAAACATAGGACAATCTATCTGCCTAATTTTGATTCAGATTCAGATGATGAAGAATTCCCATCTGAGAATCAGAAGGCAACCCCCCTCCAGGTTCCGTCTGAGGAGACACCCTTGACATCATCTGATCAGTCAGGGTCAGTAGATGAAGGGGGAACATCTGCTCAGGAAGAATCAGTTGAGTTACCTACTGAGTCTACAGATGAGGGTACTTCAACTCAAGTAGGCAAGAGGATGAGAAGTTATCACCCAGCTGATCAGATCATTGGGGATCCATCTAGTAGTGTTCAGACACGAACAATATTAGATTCCCAAAGTATGTTCAGCTGCTATGTGTCACTTCTTGAGCCTAAGTCTATTGAGGAGGCTCTATCTGATCCAAACTGGATAACAACCATGCAGGAAGAACTGCATCAGTTTGAAAGGCAAAATGTTTGGGAATTGGTGGACTGACCCTTACATAGAAAGATTATAGGCACCATATGGGTGTTTAAGAATAAAACTAATGAAAACAACATTATTGTTCGTAATAAGGCAAGATTGGTAGCACAAGGTTACTCACAGTCTGAGGGGATAGACTATGATGAAACCTATGCTCCAGTTGCCAGATTAGAAGCAATAAGGCTGTTTTTGGCATTTGCTGCTTATAAATCTTCCAAAGTCTTTCAAATGGATGTCAAGTCTGCCTTTCTGAATGGTGTGTTACTTGAAGAGGTCTATGTAGAACAGCCCCCCAGGGTTTAGGATCAATAATAAGGTCTATAAACTCCATAAGGCTCTATATGACTGAAGCAAGCTCCTAGGGCTTGGTATGATACCCTGTTTGAATTCTTAATATCAAGTGGATTCTCAAAAGGTAAGATAGACAGAACTTTGTTTATAAAAGAAATAGATGACAACATCTTGTTGGTTCAAATTTATGTGGAAGATATTATATT
The DNA here is from genome assembly GCA_030762865.1 of Paraleonurus japonicus. Taxonomy (NCBI): domain Eukaryota; kingdom Viridiplantae; phylum Streptophyta; class Magnoliopsida; order Lamiales; family Lamiaceae; genus Paraleonurus; species Paraleonurus japonicus. Next base: position 11,097,656 of record CM061059.1, on the reverse strand, counting down.
TGGTTCACCTAATCTGACCTTGTGTGAAGAATTTAGTACTCTCATGAAAAACAGGTTTGAAATGTCAATGATGGGTGAATTAACTTACTTTCTAGGTTTGCAGATTAAACAGACGAGTAAGGGCATATTCATACATCAGACTAAGTATGCTAAGGACCTTGTAGATAAATTTGGGATGACTACTAGTAGGGAAGTTAAAATACCTATGGCAACTAACTTCTCTATGGATTCAGATGAGCAGGGGATACCCACGGATGCAACGGAGTATCGTGGACTGATTGGATCCCTTCTATATCTCACTGCAAGTAGGCTAGACATAGTCTTTGCAGTTAGGGTATGTGCAAGATTCCAATCAAATTCCAAGAAAACTCATCTAGAGACTGCTAAGAAAATCCTTAAATATCTTAAAGGGACTTTGCAGGTTGGGTTGTGGTACCTATCTGATGACAAGTTCGAGCTATCAGGCTATTCAGACTCAGATTTTGGAGGCTGTAAAATTGATAGAAAATCCACCTCTGGAACTTGACAATTTTTAGGCAACAAATTAATTTCTTGGTTATAAAAGAAACAGACATTTGTTGCAACCTCCACAACTGAAGTTGAATACATGGCAGCTGATAGTTGTTGCTCTCAACTTCTCTGGATTAGTCAGCAACTTAGAATTTATAATATTCTAACATCATTTGTTCCTATTTACTGTGATAGTAATAGTGCAATAGCTATGACATACAACCCTGTCTTGCATTCTAGGTATGAGCATATAGATATTAGACATCACTTCATTAGAGATCATATTGAAAAGAATGACATTAGAATAGAAAAGATAGCAATTGAGTCTCAGAGAACAAATCTTCTTACAAAACCCTTAGCTGAATCTAGATTTAAGGAATTGTGTTTAGAGTTAGGATTACTTGATGCTTCCTTAGCTGATTTTTAATTACTATTTGATGCGGATAAAAATGCTAGGCCCAACTGCATGTAGGGCCTAAGTAGGCCCAGCCCAATAGGGCCCGATGACATAACCAAATACCCTCGGTGGAGGGAGGAAAAACTTGAGATGGGCTCGAGCCTAGATCGGCTGCGATAAGGCTACGAAACCCTAAACCTATCTACAGGTGGGCCACGAGGCTCAGGCCTGTATGGAGATGGGCCACGAGGCCCAAACCTAACTACAAATAAGCCACGAGGCCTAAACCTGAATGCAGGCCGCGAGGCCCAAACCCGACTGCAGGTGCGCCGAGGTGAGATTTGAAGAGTATGCGGGTATTTGACCAAGCCCACAGCGGTTATTTATCTGATAAGACCGAGAAGTATGAGAAGTGACGAGTAGTTGAGATAATTGAGGCCCAAGTCAAGGAATATTCCCTATATTCCTCATTGACTGGGTCCAACCTCCGTCCAGGGGGGAATTCGTAGGCACAATACAGATTTCTTGAGAGTAAAGATATCCACGCACGACATCATGGCAGAACGTGCGGGATAATGCCTTGAAACCGTGATGACGGTTATTGCTCTTAACTTACGTATAAGTAACACACCCAGGAGGGAGGTAACGGTATCGAATCACTATCACTCTTACTTAGCTACTCTATACGTACTTTCTTGAGTGTTTTCCGGTGATCTGACTTGAGCGTCGGAGTGCCTACGCCGGAGAACCCTCAGGCGTGTTTTGCAGGTACGTTTGTGTGAGGGAAGCTAAGGATCTTAGTGCGTAAAGGCTTTACCCACGTGAACCCAGGTGGAGAAATGGGCCCAGGTCAGTTTTTACGCATCAATTGGCGCCGTCTGTGGGAAGGAAGAGCTGAGACGTGAGTTTCAACTTCTTTTCTTTTCTGATTATCTGAAATAAGGACACCATGACTGGTGAACATACACCCATGAGGCCGATTGTACTAGTATCGGCTCGAGGAAGGACAGCCCCCGCGAACCCAATGCAGGGCGAAGGTGCGTCCGACCCCGTGCCTCCTGTTGTTGTGCCTAACACTGAAGGACCACCACTTGTTACAGTGGTGCAAGACGAAAGCTCGACTCCAGGCCAACGCCATCCAAGAGTGGGAGCTGCTGCTAGAGAGGCAGGGGTGAACCCACCTGCCTCTTTCTCTATGATTCCGGAAGGAATCCCTATAGCGGGGGTCCCCGGAGCCGTCAACGCTCCAGCCAGGGGGATACCTCAGAGAATGCCAGAACCAGCCGCCTCCATCGCCCTCACTTGGGAGCAGCTGAATGATATGATAGCTCGAGCTATAGCCAGAGCAATCGCAGAGGGGGGAGGACCCCCACCTGCAGGGAGAATTAGAGAACCAGGACTAGGAAACCTGCCTGCTCGATCCCAACTTGGGGGGAGTAGGCAGGACGATCATCAAGAAGAACAAAGGAGAGAGGTGGAGTCCAGGAACCATGATGAAACCCTGGGGGCTGAAGGAGTCCAAGAAAGGAGGTCAGCAGTTCCTCGACCGAGGGAGGCTGGTTCGGAGGAAGCTGCACGGGGGAAGGAGACAGCCCCTCAGCAGCGGGGAAGTAAGATCGAGAACCAAGAGGAGGGTATAGGAGACACCCAATCTGAGGCCATGAAAGACCAGATTAGGTCTTTGAGGAAACAAATGGACAACATGAAGCATCAGATGGAAATTCGGCTAAGTATGCCTCGACCCCTTACAGGTTGCCAATTTACTGAGAACATCTTACAAGATGAGTTGCCTAGCAATTTTAAACCTCTTAATTATGAATATGATGGTACTACTGACCCCTATGACCATTTGGTGAGATTTGAAAATTCGGCCCTCCTCCATCGATATGGGGAGGGCGTGAAGTGCAGGGTCTTCCTCACTACTCTATCCAAGGCAGCCCAGCAGTAGTTTAGCCAGTTGGAGCTCAATTCCATCAACTCCTTTGAGCAGTTTGGAGAACTCTTCTTGCATCAATTCGCTAGCGCAAGGAGGCAACCTAGAGCTACGCTGACACTGTTCAACATGAAGCAAGGTGAAAATGAAAGCCTACGGGCCTTCATGAAGAGATTCAATCAGGCAGCACTGGAAGTCCCAACCGCCACCCCAGAGGTAAAAATTAATGCTTTTACTAGCAATCTCCAAGATGGAGACCTATTTTCCTCCCTGGCCAAGAAGTCAGTCCAGACGTTCGATGAACTACTAAGGAGAGCAGAAAAGTACGTCACACTGGAGGAGGTGAGGAAGGCGAAGAGAGCCGAGGTCAAACCTAGCAGACCTGAGAAGAAGAAAGAATCATCAAAGAAAAGCTCAACGGTGGAGCCGGACAAAGCTGCAAAATCTGGACCCCGCTCCAGGTTTGACAAGTACACCCCCCCTGAAGCTCGAGCCGGCAGAACTACTGGAGGTAGCATCTGACCATCCTGAAATGAAGTTTCCATGGACACGATCTAGAGGGCCTCAGAAGCCCAAGTCAGATAAGTTTTGTCGTTTCCATAATGAATATGGGCATGACACTAACAACTGTTTTCACTTACGTGATGAAATTGAGAGGATGATCCAAGCAGAACATCTTAAAGAGTTCATTTACAGAGATCGAGTTAGCTCTAGGGGGCAAAAAAGAAAGGAAGCTGATGACAAAGCTGAGGAAAAAGGGAGGATGATTGAAGGGAGGCAGGAGGAGAGACCCTCCCAGAAGAGAGGACTTATCCAGATGATAGTCGGAGGTCCAGCAGAGGGAGACTCCTTCCGCGCTAGAAAAGCTGGAGAGAGGACCCTCAGGAGAGAGGTAGGAGAGATGTCCAGAGACGTAGATCAGAAGGAGGTCATCCATGCACCTCGGATTCATTTTGGTCCAGAGGATAGAGGCCTGAGGAAGGAGGACCACAGTGATGCACTAGTCATCACAACAGATGTGGCTGGATATTGGGTAGCAAGAATCTTCGTAGATACGGGGAGCTCGGCAGACATCGTATTCTTGGAATGCTTCAAGAAGATGAATTTAAACATAGAAATGCAACCAGTGGATACAGCGTTGTATGGATTCACAGGAGGGGCAGTCCACCCTCTGGGTCAGGTAACCCTCCAGGTGGGGCTAGGCGAAGCTCCACGGAGGAGGGTAGTTATGGCAAATTTTCTAATTGTTGACGTACCCTCATCCTATAACATGATTTTTGGTAGGCCAATATTGAACTTATTTCAGGTGGTCATATCAACTTATCACATGAAACTCAAGTTTTCAGTGAATGATGAGGTGGGTGAACTAGCTGGTGATCAGCTGCAATCCAGAAAATACTACGTGGAGGCAGTAAAGATGGCTGACAAAGAGCTGCATCGTAGCTTGAAAAGAGACAAGGAGGTGGACCGAGAATCCAAAAATGTAAGATTACGGAGGAAACTAATCCCCCAAAAATGAAAGCTGACGAAGAGCTGATGATGGTCGAGTTGTATCCAGAAAGAAAAGGATACACAACAAGGATCGGAGCCCAGCTGGAGCCAGGACTAGAGAGAGACCTGGTAACAGCTTTACAAAGAAATGTAGATATTTTTGCTTTTTTTTCCTCTGACATGACAGGTATTCCTGAGGAGGTGGTGATGCACCACCTGAACGTGGACCCTAAGGCTAAACCAGTGAAGCAGAAACTAAGGGTCTTTGGACCGGAAAAAGATGCCATTACAAAGGTTGAAGCAGAGAAGCTGCTGGAGGCGGGACATGTCAAGTGAATCCAGTTTCCCACCTGGCTGTCCAATGCAGTGTTGGTGGCAAAACCAGGGGGAAATGGAGAATGTGCATAGATTTTCGAGATCTGAACAAGGCTTGTCCTAAAGATCATTATCCCTTGCCTAGGATCGACCAGATGGTCGACTCTACATCTGGATTTGAGCTGTTAAGTATGATGGATGCCTATCAAGGCTACCATCAAATACAAATTTTCCCTCCAGATGCTCCAAAGGTAAGTTTCATTATTGCTAGTGGAACTTTTTGCTATATTAGAATGCCCTTTGGATTAAAGAATGCAGGAGCAACCTATCAGAGAATGGTTGATAAAATATTCTGAGACCAGTTAGGGAGGAACATGGAAGTCTACGTTGATGATATGCTTGTGAAAAGTGTGAAAGCTAAAAAACACGTGGCGGATCTGGAGGAAGTTTTTTCAGTGCTTAGGAGGAATGACATGAAGCTGAATCCAGCCAAGTGTTCTTTTGGAGTGAGGTCTGGGAAATTCCTCGGATATATGGTGACCCAGCGGGGAATCGAGGTTAACCCTGCTAAGGTGAAAGCGGTGCTTGATATGCAGCCTCCCACCAATATCAAGGAGCTGCAGAGACTGAATGGAAGAATTACAGCGTTGAACAGATTCATAGCCAGGTCTGCAGAGAGGAGCCATCCCTTCTTCAAAATTCTGAGGAAGGGATCCAAGTTCGAGTGGGACGAGCAATGCCAGCAGGCGTTCGAGGAGCTTAAACAGCACCTGGCCCAGTTACCTACGTTAACGAAGCCAAGTCCAGGGGAGACACTCTACCTCTACCTCTCTGTAGGTGGGGTCTCACTTAGCTCCGTGCTGGTGAGGGAGGAAGGGTCAACCCAAAAACCTGTTTACTACATCAGTAAGCTCATCCAAGGAGCTGAAGTGAGATACTCGGAGATAGAGAAGGCAGCCCTGACTATAATGGTCACAGCACGGAGGTTACGACCTTATTTTTTGTCGCATAAAGTCATTGTTCGGACTAATTACCTTCTGAAACAGGTGATAGGGAGAGCTGATCTTTCAGGGAGGATGGTCAAGTGGGCCGTCGAACTGGGAGAATAATACGTGGATTTCGAGCCACGGAGGACCATTAAAGTGCAAGCCCTCTCTGACTTCATCCAGGAGGGTACACGTGCGCCAGAGGAAGAAGAATGGAAGGTATACATTGACGGCTCTGTATCTATGCAGGATTGTGGAGCGGGGATCGTAATTATTTATCAAGAGGGCCACAAAATGCAAGTTGCAGTGATGTTCGGGTTTGTTACCTCTAACAATGGAGCTGAGTACGAGGCCCTGATTCGAGGAATGGAGATGGCCGCTGAGCTGGGAGCAGGTCGGGTGGTCATATTTTCATATTCCCAGCTCGTAACCCAGCAGGTTACAGGTGGGAACGAGGCCAAGGATGAGAAGATGGTAGCCTACCTTCAGCGAGTAGCTGAGCTGCAGGGGAGGTTCAGTTCCTTTGAGGTTAGACAAATACCTCGAGAGGAAAACTCTAGAGCGAATAGCCTTTCAAAGCTAGCGAGTTCTGCAACACTGCAGGGAGGGGGGAAGATCACCCTGGTAACTGCAGAAGCTGAAGCAATGGTTCCATCAGTAGGAGCCATCGGAGCTAAAGATGACTGGAGAACCAGCATATACCGAGTGTTGCAAAACCCCAAGAGCTGCCCAGACAAAAGATAAGCTCAGAATTGGAGGATCCGATACACGATGATCGGGGACAAGATGTACCGGCGGTCCTACCATGACCCAGGACGCCAAAGACTGGGTGAAGAAGTGCGAGAAATGCCAAAAGCATGGCTGCCTCATCCACCTCCCTGCAGAGGAGATGGGGACCATGCATTCCCCGTGTCCCTTCGCGAAGTGGGGGATTGACCTGGTAGGCTCATTCCCGATTACAGTGGGCCAACGGAAGTTCCTATTAGTGGCAGTGGACTACTTTAGCAAGTGGGTCGAAGCTGTACCTCTAGCGAGGATCAAAGAAGGTAACATAATCAAATTTTTATGTAGGTATATTTGCTGCAGGTTTGGCATACCTAGAATCCTGGTATCAGATAATGGGACCCTGTTGGTCCCGATTAGTTGAGTAGATTAGGTGAGAAGTGTATCAGCCTTCTAGCAAAAATCTAGAAGGGGGGGTTGAATAGATTTTTGAGATTTTCCAAATTTATCAAAAATTTATTCAAAGTACCAAAGTACACAGCGGAATTCAAGATTAAACTCAACTTTTAATAAGATCAAAAGCAATACTGATATTCAGATCTTAACTTTAATTCTGAAATTAAACTTTGAACAACAAATTTTAACTTGAACAGAAATATAAATGAAAGCATTAAAGAACACCAGATTTTATAGTGGTTCGGATTATAACAATCCTACATCCACTCTCCTTCTCCAAATTTTGAAGAAGGGTCTCCACTAGCTGCTTACTTACTTACTTTACAATCTTTACAACTTACAACTTGATCTTCAATCCTTCAAGAATGCTAATCAAACTTCTAAAATCTAACTCTTAAGAATAAAAAGTGTTTTTTTAAGATGTGAAGTGAAGTGTTCTACAAAACTCTTAGAAAATATTTGAAAACTCTTTTGAAAATACTTTGTAAATTGAATAGTGAATAGTGTGAAAAATCAGATTTGCATAAGTGTATTGAAAAATAAAATCTAGACCTATTTATAAGTCTGAAAAGACAGTTAGTTTGTTAGTCAGTTCTAACAAACTAGAAACTGCTCAACAAACTTTATCTTGAAAATTGTTCTTGACCTCAGCTGATTTTTCCTACTCGTCTGCAGCTGACTTGGTGAAAACTTGCCTTTCTTATTCTACTCAACTTGTCTTGACCTCGTCTGAGCTCTTTATGATCGTCTCCTGCAGATGACTAGACTTGAGCTTGTCTCCAGATGATTTGCAAACTTTGATCTCCAGCTGACTTAATTAGCTCTTGACCCAGTCTGATCAGCTTAGTACCTAACTCTGATCTGAGCTGTTCATCAACGTTGTCTGCTCATCTGGATTGTTCTTTTAACTCATCAAAATTCTACTTGATCTAACAATTTCCCCCTTTTTGATGATGTTAAAACTATAAAAGAAACATACTCACAGCTGATATTAGTCAAAGTTATTCAAGATAGTCAGATAAGCATGTTATAACACATTCACACTATCAATTCAGATTGAAGCATTTTAATTCACACTTAGAAAGTTTTTTTAAGTAAAAAAAATTCTTTAGTCTTAAGACTTTTTCAAAAGAAAAAAAATTTAAGTCTTAGGACTTTTTTAAAAAAATTTAGACTTAAGAAAAACTTACAAATAATGAGTTTGAGATGAAAAATTTTCTCAAATGGTTCATACTTAGAAAAATTTTAAAGTTTCTTAAAACAATAAAGAAAACCTTTAAAACAAACAAGTAAATCAGATAAGAACCAGTCATCTCATTCATATACAACTCATTTACAGATTTACATATGGAACAGATAAGAAGATAAAAGATAAGAAGATTTAGGCTTATCTAATTTGTCCATCTATCTTTCTCTGGAAGCTGCATCTAATCGAATATCCGCGTCCTTAGCTCAACAATTTCCTTTGGATCAGTCAACTTCATTTGATTTATACCATAGTTGATAGTTGACCTGATCCACTCCTTGTCAATCGAGCCATCATCATTCAGTTTTATTGGAATGGATGAGTAGTCTGGAGCCACCAAATCCACGTTGTACCATTCATCTCCTTCATCAAGAAGTTTCTGGTACAAGCTTGGATTTTCCTTCTCCATCCAGTCATGCCAAGCAATTGTCTCATTGTTTGATGATGCTCCAACTCCTTTGCATATGTACCAGAAGAAGGTCCACTTAGCCTCGTACTTCATATACTCAGCTGCCCATGATGGATGTGCAATCATTTTCGGGGGAGCATCAGTTCTTTCTGCAGGTCTGATCCAAGCTGCCTCTGCTCCTCCTCCAGCTGATGGGACTACCCATTTCTTCTGGATCCGGTAAAAAATGCGGCCAGCCTCCTTTGCCAACTTAATCTTCCTTCTGGCTTCCCTCCGGCCATAATATACCTTCTCAGCCTTGATCCGTCGGTCCCTTTCTGCCTCTATCCTAAGCTGCTCGGCTGATTTCTCAAGTGGTCTCTTTCCAGCAGCTTTGGACATCAGACTCTGCCTGATAGGCGACACGACCTTCTCTGCCTCCTTTTCTTTCTCTTTTTCCACCACCACCAGCTCTTTCCCTTTCCCCTTTTCAGCCTCAGCTTTGGCTCTAGCCTCCTCCTTTCTCTCTCTGATCTTAGCCATGTACCTTTCAGATTTCAGCTCAGCTTCTTTCTTTCTGGTCAGCTCATCTGCCCTGATTGCCTCCTCAATCTGCTCTATCCTTATCTTTAAGGCAGTGAGCTCATCTGATTGGCTAGCTGCTGAAAGTTTGATCTGGTTGAGCTCGGCTTTCACGATCTCCACATCTTCCCCCTTTTTAACATCATCAAGTAGCATAGCAAGCTGCTCCTTGATAACAGTAAAATAGGTGGAAGCTGAGGATTGATTGAGAAGGATCTCATCGGCCAGCAGCTGATTGTCAGCTTGGGTTTGGATTTTCAGCTCTCCAACCTCCTTCTTCACTTCAGCCAACTCTTCTTTGACACTCATCTTAACAGTATTGGAAATAGAAGATAGGAGATTTACCTCAGATGCTTTTAGCATGTCTTCCATTGTTACACTGACAGAGTCTACAATGTCTACAGTCTTCATCATTAGCATCTGGGTGAACTTATCTTCTACCCTCTTCTCTAGCTGATTCAGTATTGAAGAGAAGGTGGATCCTGGACTGCTGGGAGGGGCGGCAGGTGAGGTTTCAGGCAAGCCAAGGCGGCTTCTCAGGAAATGCAGGAGCTGCTCCTCTGATAGGATAACTGATATAGATGTGATTCCAGCAGACTCCAGAATAACCTTCTCCCAGGAGATGAAGTTGTCCCAGCCTACTTCATCGGTGAACAGGCTCATCTCCTCCAGGTCTCCAGTCCGCAGATGATGGACCAACCAGATCTCAATGGATTCCTTCATTACTTCAGGGTTAGACTGAAGTTCAGGAATTAGCTCAGCTAACCTCCTTTTGGCATCTGATCGTAGGGAGAGCTCGAAGCTTCCTACAGAGCCATCAGGTCTGGGAGTGTGTATTGGACTGATTTGGGGTGAGGGAGTGGGATATTTAGTGGAGAGGAAGTCAAGGAAATCAAAAGGTTGGGTAGTGGTGGAAGGGATATCGGGTGTGAGAGATGAGGTGGGAGGTATTTTAGGTAAGGGAGATGAGGTGGGGGGTGAAGTAGTTTGAATTTGGATAATATCGGGAGTAGGCTGTTTCAGAGGCTCAGAAGTACCAGCCTGTGATACTTCTTCATCGCCAAGGTGGGTGGGGGATTTATCTGACGAAGAGATGTTGGAAGATGTACCTGGAGAGGCTTGCCTCTCGGCAGATGCGGTTCGCTCAGAGCTGGGATCCTCCAGCACTTCCGTCTCAGCCTCCACTGCTGCTGCTATCTGTAGTGTTGTAGCTTCTTCTGGCAGCCTTGACCAGCCTTCTCCTGGTCCTCCTTTGGAGTGGTTGAGCAACCTCTGTTTCCACCCCAGCTGCTTCCTCAGCTGGCTGTGCAGCTGGTGCCTCTACCTCGGCTGCCGGTATCTCGGCTTCGGGTACCTCAACTTCTGTTACCTCAGCTGGCTGCCTCTGCACCCCAGCTGCTGCAGCCTCGTTTCTCTGGGCCCGTGCCTCATCCGGTTCATCGTCTGAATCTGGCAAACCACCCAACCTTTCATTCTTTGTTAGCAGCCCCTTCTGCTTTGAGAATTTTTTCTTTCCTTCCCTTGTTTGAACCCTCTTGTTCAACCCATCCATCAGTACTGTGATCTTGTTGAACAGACTCACAGTAGACTGAGGAACCCAGTTACCAACAGTAGGGTTATATACCAACCTCGCCTTCTCCTCCTTCAACCTCCTAAATAGCAGTTCAACCCAATCAACCCTTATTCCATCATAGATAGCCCGCATACAACACAATCTAGACTTCATAACTCCGTCATGTGAACTCTGATCACCCAGAATTGACTTAGTTACTATAGTCATTAACAACCTATACTTCCTTCTCAACATATGCCTTTTCAGGTCTCTCCTCGTTCCCCTATACGTAATCCTCGCAAACAAATCAAAAGATTGCTCCCATTCCTCCTCCTTATACACCAACGGATTTACACCTTCAGCCGATGTATCCAAAATCCGAGCTATATTTTCCTTTGTCAATTCTAATCTAGTACCCTCTACTGTAGTACTGAACCCATTCTCAGAGAACTCACTGTTCGCCAAAAACTCTGCCCCAATGAAATCCATCTGCAGATTTCAGTGAACAATATCCTCGCAATCTTGATGCTTCCAATAGACCTAGAATCTCGCTGGATTCCCTGTCTTGTATGATTTCAAAGTCGACATACATCTCGGCTTTGAGTTTATTCCTAATTGCCTCTGTATTCATTTTGAAATTTGAAACGGATGCAGTTATATAAGTGGGAGGTTTAGGGGGTTGGGATGAAGAAGAATCCATTTGAATAAGTTTTAGTAAGAAGGGTATTCTTACAGAGGATTTTAATAAGTGAAATGTGAAAGTGAAAAATTTTTAATGAAGAAGGTAAGATTTTAAACTCAGAGGAGAGAGAGGGAAAGTTTGGGAATGCAAAACGTGGCACGATCTCAGAGTTTTAATTTTAAACCGTTGATTTTAAAAGGCGCGTGTAAAACATCGATGGTTTAGCGAGAAAGTCGATTAAAATTCAGGAGCGTGGCCTTTACGCGTCTTGAATTATGTAAAAAGTAACCGTTTATCCTACGGATTAGACGACTAATAGACTTACTTTATCAGAAGTAATTAGTATACCTGACGTAAGCAATGAGGTGCCTTACTTAACACTCAGGTATTCTATTTCAGACTTGATAAGATCAGACTTGGTCAAATTGACCTTGTCTTATATTTTTCAAAAACTCTCTCCTAGTCTAATTTTTGAAAAACCCAAACGTTTAAGGCATAACACAGTATTTCCAGTTTAGTTACAAAGTACAGATTACTTGAAATACACAGACTTAAGAATTTTATTTGGAAACAAAGATTTTGAGGAAAAACAAAGATGAAAGTTTTCTGAATGAAGGGATTTATGAGACTAATCTGGTATACTTGTTCCTGCAAACAAACTCATCAAAACTATTAGTAGCTGAGGTAGATCAGATAGGGTGCAGGTAATCATCTGTTTTCTAGAAATCAGATGACTATTGTGCCCTAGTCTGATTTACCGAATGTCAGATAAGTAATCATCAAGTCAGATAAGGTCAATATGACTAATCCTTGATTCTTGATTCCTAAAAAGGAGATCAATGATATCAACTACCTGATTGCCCTTTGACACATATCTAGTCTGATAATTCTTTCTAGACATTAATTTTAAAGAAAAGAAATGACCAGAAGAAAGGAATACTCATATCAAATGCAAAACATCTTAGAAACCAGCTAAGGATGCATCAAGTAATCCTAATTCTAAGCATAATTCTTTAAAACTAGACTCAGCTAATGGTTTTGTAAGAATGTCAACTCTTTGTGATTCATTGGCTATTTTCTCAATTCTAATGTCATTTTTCTCAACATGATTTCTAATGAAATGATGCATAATATCTATATGCTTGCATCTAGAATGCAGAACAGGATTGTAAGTCATTGCTATTGCACTATTACTATCACAGTAAATAGGAACAGCTGATGTTTGAATATTATAATCTCTAATCTGTTGACTAATCCAGAGGAGTTGTGAGCAACAACTTTCAGCTGCCATGTATTCAGCTTCAGTTGTGGATGTGGCAACAGATGTCTGTTTCTTAGATAACCAAGAAATTAATTTGTTGCCTAAGAATTGACAAGTTCCTGAAGTGGATTTCCTATCAATCTTACATCCTCCAAAATCAATCAATAACTCGTCACCAAGGTTGTCATCAGCTGGGTACCATAACCCTACTTGCAAGGTTCCTTTGAGATATTTTAGAATTTTCTTAGCCGTCTCCAGATGAGTTTTCTTGGGATTAGACTAGAATCTTGCACATACCCCAACTGCAAAGGCTATGACTGGCCTACTTGCAGTGAGATAGAGAAGAGACCCAATCAGTCCATGATACTCTGTTGCATCAGTGGATATCCCCTGCTCATCTGAATCCATAGAGAAGTTAGTTGCCATAGGTATTTTAACTTCTCTGCTAGTAGTCATTCCAAATTTCTCAATCAATTCCTTAGCATATTTAGACTGATGTATAAATATACCCTTACTCATCTGTTTAATTTGTAAGCCTAGAAAGTATGTTAATTCGCTCATCATTGACATTTCAAACCTTTTTTTCATGAGAATGCTAAACTCTTCACATAGTTTCAGATTAGGTGAACCAAAGATTATGTCATCTACATAAATTTGAACTAATAAGATGTTTCCATCTACTTCCTTTCTAAACAAAGTTCTATCAATCTTGCCTTTTGAAAATCCATTTGATGTCAAGAAATCAGATAAGGTATCATACCAAGCTCTGGGAGCTTGTTTTAGTCCATATAGAACTTTGTTGAGTTTATAGACCTGGTTATTGATCTTAAACCCAGGAGGCTGCTCCACATAGACTTCCTCAAGTAACATACCATTAAGGAAAGCAGACTTAACATCCATTTGAAAGACTTTGAAAGATTTATATGCAGCAAATGCCAAGAACAACCTTATTGCCTCTAATCTGACAACTGGGGCATAGGTTTCATCATAATCTATCCCCTCAGACTGTGAATAACCTTGTGCAACCAATCTTGCCTTATTTCGAACAATAATGTTGTTCTCATCTGTTTTGTTTTTAAACACCCATTTGGTGCCTATAATCTTTCTGTGTAAGGGTCTTTCCACTAATTCTCATACACTTTGCCTTTCAAACTGATGCAGTTCCTCCTGCATGGCAGTTATCCAGTTTGGGTCTGATAGAGCTTCCTCAATAGACTTGGGTTCAAGAAGTGACACATAACAGCTGAAAAGACTTTCAGAGTCCAGCATCATTCGTGTTTGCACACTACTAGATGGGTCTCCTATAATCTGATCAGATGGATGGTAGTTCCTCATCCTTTTGCCTATGTGAGGAGAAGGATCCTCATATTGAGTCTCAGTAGGCAACTCCTCTGACTCAACCTCAGCTGACGTTCCCCCTTCATCAGCTGACCCCCGCTGATCAGCTGACGTCAAGGGTGTCTGATCTGATGGAGTCTGATCAGAAGTTGTCTTCTGATTATCAGATGGGGATTCTTCTTCGTCTGATTCTGAATCAAGACTAGGTAGATAGACAGTTCTATGTTTAGTCTTAGACAGTTCAATTTTATCTAGATTTTCAAAAACTTGATTCACTTTATCTGAGAAGGAATACAACTCACCAAAAACAACATGAGGGGTTTCCTCCACACAAAGGGTTGCCTTGTTGAAAACTATAAATGCCTTGGAAGTGTTAGAATATCCTAAGAATATTCCATCAGTTGCCTTAGCATCAAAAGTTCTTAACTTAGATTTCCCATTGTTATGGATAAAACACTTACAACCAAAAGCTCTGAAAAAAGAGATTCTTGGAATCTTACCCTTCCAAATCTCATATGGAGTCTTACCCTTGTCTTTGACAACTAAGCACCTGTTCTGGGTATAGCAAGCTGTGTTGATGGCTTCAGCCCAAAACCTGTGTGGGGTTTCATACTCAGCTAACATGCTCCTGGCTGCTTCCTTCAAAGTTCTATTCCTTCTTTCAACCACTCCATTTTGTTGAGGAGTTCTTGCTGAAGATGTCTCATGAATAATTCCACACTCATTGAAAAAGTTAGATAAACAAGAATTCAAAAATTTTGTGCCCTTATCACTCCTTATTTTAATAATATTAACACCCTTTTCATTTTGAATCTGTCTGAACAGATCAGGGATCTTGTTCATAGTCTCATTTTTCTTGAAAAGAAATATAACCCAAGTGTATCTAGAAAAGTCATCTACTACAACAAGAGTATATTTCCTTCCACTGAAATTGAGAGGAGAAACAGGTCCAAACAGATCCAGATGAAGTAGTTGTAACACTCTTTCAGATGAAGAGGAGTTAATACTCTTAAATGAGTGTCTAGGCTGTTTACCTTTCTGACAGGCATCACATTTAAGATCAGTGGATAAAAGTTTTTCAGGTAATCCTTTGACAAGGTTCTTTTTAGCCAGCTTACTAAGGGTCTTGAAATTTAGATGACTAATCCTCTTGTGTCATAGCCAGCTGAGATCTTCTCCTCCCTTAGCTATCAGACAGGTATCTTTGGGACAACTAATAAAGTTGGCCACATAGACATTACCATGTCTGAAGCCAGTTAAAACTACCTTATCTGAGGAATTATCTAAAATATCACATTTATCCCTTGAAAATTTGACAAGAAAACATTTATCACAAAGCTGGGAAACAGATAACAGATTATGTTTCAAACCTTCAACAAAATATGCCTCAGATACCTGAATATCCTTGATAATCAGAGTACCTACACCTTTAGTCTGACCACAATTATTGTCACCAAATTAGACTCTTGGACCATCAATGCTTTGGAAATTTGACAACAGCCTCTTGTTATGGGTCATGTGTTGTGAACAGCCACTATCAATGTACCATATTGAAGCTAAAATCTCTTCCTTGAGTGATGATCCCTGTGTATCCTGAAAAACAGATCAGTTGTAAGGTACCCTAGTGATCTTGGGTCCTTGAAAGTCAAGTATCACTTTAGGTAACCAAATAAACATCTCATCTCTAAACAATAAATCAGACTCAGTTTTTCTATCTAATCTGTCTACAATTGTATCACTTTTGAATGATAACTTGTTGTATTCAGATTGAGTGATTTTCCTAATCTTAGGAAATGTGGGATAACATCTGCTCCTTCCATCAAAAGAATTATAATAAGAATTTCTTCTTATTTTGGTTCTTGGGTTTCTCCTAGTCTGATAAGGAGTCCTCAGCTGAATTTTTGTTTTCAGGCTGGGGAATGCAGTCCTTATCTGATTAGTTGGTTTCAAGGACCAATTTTAACCTCTTTTGATTGATCAGATGCTTTCACAAATTTCCTAGGTTTTTGTACATCTGATTTATTGTTCCTATCATAACCAAGACCTGTTTTGTCATGGGATTTCTGAGAGGTATTAAAGATATGGTCTATTGCTGACTGTGAATTATTAAGTTGACTGATTTTGAAGACAAGCTTCTCATTGTCTTTCTTAATTGATTCATTTTTAGCACAGACTACTTCAAATTTGTCTTTTAAAGTTTTCAATTCATTTTCCAACCTTTCAGGTAAGCTGGCTGATGTACTAGCCTCAGCCTAAGGAAAACATTCCCCCTTGAATGTTTCCTCAGTTTCTGAACAGTTCATCACCTGCTTGCCTTTAATTAGAATTTGAATTTGATCCTTTAAAGCCAAATTCTCTGTCTCTAGCTGTTTATAAGCAGCCAGAGATGTCTTTAAATCTCTCAATAACTCATGGATAACAGTTTGGTCATGATCAGATGCAGACTGACAAGAATCATTATCTGAAGATGAATAGTAGATTACCTCATTAGCCATGAGACAGATTTCATCTTCTGATCCGAAATCCGATGAGGATGATGATGATGATGATGATGATTTCTTTGGCTCCTTTTCTTCTGCCAACAAAGCCCTTTGATCTGCAAACCTCTTGTCTCTCTTCTTCCTATTTTCTTCCCTTTCCTTAGGAGTCAGATAGGACAATCATAGCTGAAATGTCCTGGCTTGTTGCATGTGTAACAAGTATCACTCCTGTCTGATCTAAGGCTGGAAGGATTTCTTCTGACAGGTGATCTGTATCTTCTTGTCTGGCTTCTGCTTTTGTCATCATCTGTTGACTCATCTTCTTTTCTACCTGATCTGGATCTTGATTTATCCTTTCCTGCAAATCTCAATTTATTTCTTTTATACTTCATTCTCAACTTATCATACCTTTTAGTGAGCAAAGCCATCTGCTCCTTCAAAGATAGATCAGCTCCTACAGACTCTGTTGAAACCTTGTCTTCTTTACTGACAAAGGCAACAAACTTGGATGAGGTGCTTGACTCCATCTCATCCTCCTCGTCTTCTATTTGAATATCATATTCTAGAGCTTTAAGATGAGAAAACAAAGTATGGTGAGTAATAGAAGATAAATCTTGAGTAGCCTTAAGGATATTGGATTTCTCCCTCCATCTCTTGGTTAATGATCTCAGAATCTTGTTATTAATCTCCTTTTCTGTATAATTCTTTCCAAGGTCAGCTGCTTTGTTGAGGAGATTAGTTAACCTTACATCTAACTGATCCACAGACTCATTTTCCTTCATTTTGAATGTCTCAAATGCATGCAAGACTGACTGCAGCTTGTTTTCTTTAACTTGTTCAGATCCTTCACAAACATTGGCTACAGTTTGCCACATTTCTTTAGTAGTTTTGCATCTCTTAACCTTCTCTATCCAATCTTTACTTAGAGTCTCAATGATTTCAGTTCGAGCTACTTGATCAAGATTGTGGACCTTTCTTTAATCATTTGTCAACTCAGAACTCTTTTTCTCCTGTCTGGTTCTAGACTCAACTGACTCAGCTCCAGTGCTGGTGCCTCCATGATAAAATTTTATAGGTCCCTCTTCAAGAGCCTCTTCCATCCTATCATGAATGGCCTTTAGGTGATTCTCCATCCTAAATTTCCAGTAATCATAATCTTCAATAGAGAATTCAGGAAGATTCCTAGACTTCTTGTTTTTCCGTGATGACATGATGAAATAAAGAAACAAAATACTCCACAAACTAATTAGTAGCACTGTTAGTAGCAATGAAGGAAATGAAGAAAATCAAGAAAATTTCAGGATCTCAGTTAAGACCTAAAATCAATATCAGAACAGCTTAACACTGCTCTGATACCACTTGTTGGTCCCGATTATTTGAGTAGATTAGGTGAGAAGTGTATCAGCCTTCTAGCAAAAATCTAGAAGGGGGGGTTGAATAGATTTTTGAGATTTTCCAAATTTATCAAAAATTTATTCAAAGTACCAAAGTACACAGCGGAATTCAAGATTAAACTCAACTTTTAATAAGATCAAAAGCAATACTGATATTCAAATCTTAACTTTAATTCTGAAATTAAACTTTGAACAACAAATTTTAACTTGAACAGAAATATAAATGAAAGCAGTAAAGAACACCAGATTTTATAGTGGTTCGGATTATAACAATCCTATATCCACTCTCCTTCTCCAAATTTTGAAGAAGGGTCTCCACTAGCTGCTTACTTACTTACTTTACAATCTTTACAACTTACAACTTGATCTTCAATCCTTCAAGAATGCTAATCAAACTTCTAAAATCTAACTCTTAAGAATAAGAAGTGTTTTTTTAAGATGTGAAGTGAAGTGTTCTACAAAACACTTAGAAAATATTTGAAAACTCTTTTGAAAATACTTTGTGAATTGAATAGTGAATAGTGTGAAAATCAGATTTGCATAAATGTATTGAAAAATAAAATCTAGACCTATTTATAAGTCTGAAAAGACAGTTAGTTTGTTAGTCAATTCTAACAAACTAGAAACTGCTTAACAGACTTAATCTTGAAAACTGTTCTTGACCTCAGCTGATTTTTCCTACTCGTCTGCAGCTGACTTGGTGAAAACTTGTCTTTCTTATTCTACTCAGCTTGTCTTGACCTTGTTTGAGCTCTTTATGATCGTCTCCTGCAGATGACTAGACTTGAGCTTGTCTCCAGATGATTTGCAAACTTTGATCTCCAGCTGACTTAATTAGCTCTTGACCCAGTCTGATCAGCTTAGTACCTAACTCTGATCTGAGCTGTTCATCAACGTTGTCTGCTCATCTGGATTGTTCTTTTAACTCATCAAAACTCTACTTGATCTAACAGACCCAGTTCATGGGAAACATGGTATGGGAATGGTGTGATAACCTGAAGATTGTCCAGAGATTCACGTCGGCGGCACACCCCCAAGCCAACGGCCAGGTGGAAGTCCCCAACAGAACTATTGTGAACGGAATACGTGCCCGGCTAGACAAAGCTGGAGGGAGGTGGGTCTATGAGCTGGAGTCAGTTTTTTCTGGGCTTATCAGACCACCCCCAGGGAGCCAACTGAGGAGTCCCCCTTTCATCTGGTGTATGGGGCAGCTGCGGTCATACCTTCAGAACTGGGGATGGAGACACATCGTTTAGCCCACTTCCAGGAGGGGAGAAATGAGGAGCTGATGAGGGAGAATCTTGACATGCAAGAAGAGAAGCGCGAGATCGCCCACCTAAAAAATGAGAAGTATAAAAGCCGCATAAAGACTGCTTATGACCAGAAAGTCATAAGCCGGAGATTTGAAGAAGGAGATCTAGTCTTGAGGCATGCTGATGCGTTGAAAAATATTGGAAAGCTCGATCCCAAGTGGGAAGGGCCGTACAAGGTGACCAAGATCCTCCGAGGAGGAGCTTATGAGCTACAAGACATGGAAGGAAATCAACTGGCCAGACCCTGGAATGTCTGCCGATTGAAGAGGTTTTACACCTGAAGAAAGTGCCTGCCTCGCTGCAAGTAGGTGGTTCATTTTATACAAGAGTTGTTTTATTCATGTTATTTGAATTCTGAATAAATTATAATTTTGTTCCACTTGTACTCTTTTTTCCCCTCCCTACGGGTTTCCCACTGGGTTTTACCTCAGGTAGGTTTTTTAAAGAGGCCGGCCAAGTTAATCCTTAACTTGTGTTGATCGATTATGGTCAAGGGGGCAAATTTGTTTATCAATTAATGAAAGCGATTTTTCATTATCTATGAGTTTATTAGTTTATTCTTTCGTTGATTACGATTGAAACAATATGATCGCATGCTATTCGACACAATTGCATCACAACACACGATTGATTACATGAGAATTAATAACTTGCAAAAAAGTTAAACGAATAAATAAAATATACGAGAAGCATTCAATGAGAAATACGATGAGCATTCACAAAACAAATTCGAATCAAAACAGCAAGAAACGAAGCTAAGAGATAGCTTCGAAAACTAAAGTTAAACCTGCAGAGAAGGTTTAACCCATCTAAACCCAGAGAGGGGTTACGATAAAAGAAGCTAAGAGATAGCTTCAAGAACTAAAGTTAAACCTGCAGAGAATGTTTAACCCACCTAAACCCAGAGAGGGGTTACGATAAAAGAAGCTAAGAGATAGCTTCGAAAACTAAAGTTAAACCTGCAGAGAAGGTTTAACCCACCTAAACCTAGATAGGGGTTACGATAAAAGAAGCTAAGAGATAGCTTCAAAACACTAAAGTTAAACCTGCAGATAAAATTTAACCCACCAAAACCCAGAGAGGGGTTACGATAAAAGAAGCTAAGAGATAGCTTCGAAAACTAAAGTTAAACCTGGAAATAAGGTTTAACCCACCTAAACCCAGAGAGGGGTTACGATAAAAGAAGCTAAGAGATAGCTTCGAAAACTAAAGTTAAACCTGCAAAGAAAGTTTAACCCACCTAAACCCAGAGAAGGGTTACGATAAAAGAAGCTAAGAGATATCTTCAAAAACTAAAGTTAAACCTGTAGAGAAGGTTTAACCCACCTAAACCCAGAGAGGGGTTACGATAAAAGAAGCTAAGAGATAGCTTCAAAACACTAAAGTTAAACCTGCAGATAAGGTTTAACCCACCAAAACCCAGAGAGGGGTTACGATAAAAGAAGCTAAGAGATAGCTTCGAAAACTAAAGTTAAACCTGCAAATAAGGTTTAACCCACCTAAACCCAGAGAGGGGTTACGAGGAAAGAAGCTAAGAGATAGCTTCGAGAACTAAAGTTAAACCTGCAAATAAGGTTTAACCCACCTAAACCCAGAGAGGGGTTACGAGGAAAGAAGCTAAGAGATAGCTTCGAGAACTAAAGTTAAACCTGCATATAAGGTTTAACCCACCTAAACCCAGAGAGATGTTACGATAAAAGAAGCTAAGAGATAGCTTCAAAACACTAAAGTTAAACCAACAGAGAGGGTTTAACCCACCTAAACCCAGAGAAGGGTTACGAAAAATGAAGCTAAGAGACAGCTCCAAAACACTATAGTTAAACCTACAGAGAGGGTTTAACACACCTAAGCCCAAAAAATGGGTTATGAGAAGAAAAGTGAAGAAAGAAATTCTAAAAACCGAAGTTAAACCGGCAGAGGGGTTTAACCTATCTAGTCCTGAGGAAGGCTGCAAGAATTAAAGCTGAAAGACAACTTCAAAAGACCTAGTTAAACCTACAGCAAGGATTTAACTAACTAAGTGTAAAATAAGATAAGGCTTTAAGAAAAGCCTTGATCAAGCCTACGAGAAGTGTTAGGAAAAGAAGAATTGTATTTAGTTTTGATGTGTTAAAAGTGTAAAATAGGATGACCAGCTGAGCATCTTGTATAGACAGCTGAAGTATAGAATATCAGACTAGGTCAAGATATCAGACAAGAACGATGTCCAGATAATGAGAGAATATCAGATGAGGTCAAGATATCAGACAAGGACAACACAGAAGATAGTTGAAGTACAAGACTAAACACCTAGACAGGAAAGAAGATGAGGACGAGGTGAAGTAAACATCAGACGATGAGGTGTTAGAGAAATATTATACGAAGATTCAAGAAGCAGTTTTAACAACTCAAGAAGAAGTTACAGAATTCAGTTATATTGTTATAACTGATCAAAACCGATAACAAGGAAGTTACAACTACCAGGAGAATATCTCTATAAATAGGGATAGAAATCATTTTAGAATTAACTTTTGACACTTAGCACTCATCATTATACCTTGTATTCACAAGCAACAGAAATTATACACATTCACGAACGTTTTGTACGTTTCCAGTTCTTAGTGTTTGTAGAACACTTTTTCAGTAGATCTTCAAGCCATAGATATTCAGAAATTAGGAAGATTCATTGTAAGGCTGAAGATTCATCATTGTAAGTAAGTCAGCAAGAAGAAGAAAGTAAGTAAGTGAAGGCCCTTCTTC
The DNA here is from genome assembly GCA_030762865.1 of Paraleonurus japonicus. Lineage (NCBI taxonomy): Eukaryota > Viridiplantae > Streptophyta > Magnoliopsida > Lamiales > Lamiaceae > Paraleonurus > Paraleonurus japonicus. Next base: position 11,075,870 of record CM061059.1, on the reverse strand, counting down.
AAGTTTGAAGAAGGAGAGTGGACGTAGGATCGTTTGATCCGAACCACTATAAATCTTGTGTTGTTTCTTCTTATTGATTGTTTATTTGATTTCATTGATTGTTTCTTAATCACAAAATTAAATATCTGATAAGCTTTAGATCCTATCTAAATTGAGTTTAATCAACAACTGTTTCCGCTGTTACACTGATTGTGGAGTTGATAGATTATCTAAGCTCGAAAAAGTTTTTGATAATCTATTCATCCCCCCCCCCTTCTAGATTATTACTAGAGGGCATCCTGTTTTCGTGATTAACTCTTTCTAAAGGGACCCAACAAGAAGGGCTCAACTAAACCTGCACCAACGAAGTGCTTTGAGAATGGACCCATAGAGAGGGTCTTGACTAATCCAAGCCTAAGAAGGGTTTTGACAAGTGTAAAATAAGTTTAGCTTATATGAAGTGTCTAAACTTACCTAAAGTAAGGAGGGGTCATTTCTGGGAAGATCAGGATAGACCCATCAAAGAGATCAATGCACACGGAACCCAAAGAAATGGGTTTCATGATCAAAAACGAAAATTACTTCCAAGGATATGCAAGCTCTAGAAGGAATTACATGAAAGAAGAATTTAAGTCATGGCTTGAGGAAAGCCTAAGAAAGTAAGCCTCAATTAGGTTTTACCAGGGAAATGCTAAATTAAACCTGCAGACAAGGTTTAACACTCCCAAAACCCATAGAGGGTTGCAAGAATCAAAACTAAGAGATAGCTTTGAAGATTTAAGTTAAGCCTGTGAAAAGGTGTTGACTAATCTAGAAAAGACTTTTTCGAGACGGAATCATATTAAATCTGCAGAAAGGATTAACTAATCCTAGAGAGTGTGCCCAATCAAGGGCAAAGGTCGCCTAAGAGAAGCTAAACTTCAAGCAAATGGGTTGAACTTACCTAAATTGGAGAAAGGTAGGGTTTTCAGCTAATTTCCTCGAAGGGAAACTAAGCTAAACCTAGAGAAGGGATAACCTTGAGCTTAAAAGAGCTACCTAGAGAAAATTCCAGACTACGAAGTCAAGGAAAAAATCTAAGGACCTAAGGCATAAAACTCCTAAAAAGAGGGGAGCATGCAAGCAGATGAGTTATCCACCTATGAGAAAAAGGACACATCCACGCTACAAGCTAGTATTACGTTCCTGGTGTTTAAGTCATGCATGCAAGCTAACAGCTTAAAGAGCTAGATGGTTTGAAAAACATGCAGAAAAATCAGGCACGAAAACCGCAGATAAAAAGCATGCAACTCCCAGCAAGGGAGGACATAGACATACATGCAAAGGAAAACTCCCGCCAAGGGAGATAAAAGATATTTATCAAAAGCTAACTCCCAACGAGGGAGGATGAACATCATATGCGAAAATAAACTCCCAGCAAGGGAGGATCCCATATATTCATAGCAAAAGGCCACCGGCGAGGGGGTAACAGCGTTTGAAAAACAAAATAAACTCCCAATGAAGGGAGAACAGAATTCGGTGCTAAACCAACACGAGGGACAAAAAAATAAATTGTTCATTACATCATGCGAGATTGTTTTAAAAAGAAGAATTACTGGGGGGAATCTGGGGGACCTTCTGTTTCAGCAGCAGCAGCATCCTGGTTCGCCTCCACCCCCGTAGCCCGTTGGAGACATGTCTCTTCCCTAAAAAGAGGATCATTTAGAGCAAGAGGGCATAAGGGCTGCGTCATGGATGCTGGAGTGGCAGATGTCACCTCAGCTTTCAGGAAGTCAGAGACGGTGATTGGAGTGTATAGGGTAAGAGTTATTAAGACCAATCAACAAAATATCGAACCCAAGGGAAAAAGTATGCACATGAGGTCCTAGAAATACAAGTTATTAGTGACTAGAGTTGCAACAATGGTTTGGTACAAAAACAACAAAAACACAAGCAAAAATACAAAACAACAAGGAGCAAGCAATAGATCGAACACATAGAATGCGATAACAACAACAACACTAAATGGTGGGATAGGGGTGCTAGGATTAACATCCATCAATGAATCATCAATCAACAAGCTACAATTGAATCAAATTGCAAATCAACTAAGATAGAAAGCATAAACCATCATGAAATTAATCTCTCCATTAAAATCACAATGCCTAATGTGAGTATCATTAGTCTTTCCCATCTCTCAATGTAGAAATCCCCAATTCATACAATCATGCAAAATTGAATCCCGATCAACACCTAATCACGTTAGCTCAACTCTCGCCTATTGCTAGGGTGATCAACCACTAATCTAAAGAAGCAATTTTACACAAAGCACAATGAAGAATCACAATTAGGAAATAAACTAATGTGAGTATCCTTAGTGCAACTAATCTCTCGATTACGAAGCACCCAATCCACACATTCATACACAATTATCACCCGATTAATCTCGGATCACGTTAGCGCAACTCTCGTCTATAGCTAGGGTGATCAAACACTAATCTAAAGAGATAATTATGCATGAAGCACAAATGAGAATCACAATTAGTAAGCAATCTACTCAATTAATCTCCAATCATCAACAATTATAGCATCATCAATCAATTCATCATAAATTTCAATTAACCCAAGCACAAAAGAGATTTAGCCCATGGTACCACAAACAATACCCATGGGAAGAAGATAGAATTGATCAAACACAAAGCAAATCACAACAATTAAGAAATTAAAGAGACAAGAGAGGAAAAACATCACCAAATGATCTTCAATCAACAAAAATAGGAATGCTTGAGTCTTCAACAACAATCTCCAAAGGAATTACAAGCTTGAATTGAATGAATTACAAGGATCAAATGCTAATCTATGACTAATCTAGCAACAACTAATGGAAATCTACTTCTAATTCTAACTTCTACTCTAATCTAAGATGGAAATTGGCTTGGGGCTTGAGAAATCGCCCCAAAACCGCTACTAACTGCTACTATGAAAGATGATTTTCCGTCCCCCTGAAATGCCCTGCTTCTCCTCTTTAAATAACGAAATTTGGAAAATTCTCCCCCTCGAGTCGAGGGTCAGGCCTCGACTCGAGGTCCCTGCAAAATTCCCATCCCTCGACTCGAGGGTCATGCCTCGAGTCGAGGCTGCTGCCTTTTTCCAATTTTTGCCTTTCTCTACACAGCCCTCAACTCGAGGCTCTTGGTCCTCGACCAGAGCTCGAGTCCAGGGCATTTTTCTCGCACGGGGCTTCGGCCCCGACCCCTATTTTCGTCCCGGATGTCCGTCTCTTCATTCTAAGCCTAATGGTACTCTCGGTTTGGCAAAATTCCACCGAATTACCTGCAAAATGGACGGAAAACATCAAAATCTCACAAATAATACTTTTTAGGCAAAAGAGTGATACTTTTCACATTTAGGCACAAAAACTAACACTTTAGCTCACTTTTTGCACTAAAAATAGCCCTAAAAACATGTATCAATTCACTCCAATCATACCCCCCAAACTTGAATTGTTGCTCGTCCTCGAGCAACGTAGAACTAAGAACAAAGGAGTGAATTGATTGCAATTATGTCACATGGCACCATAGATGAAAAATAAGACAATCGAACTCATCAATGAACATAAGTATCAATGCAACTATCTTCTAGCAATCAAGACAAATCATGCTCAAACAAATGCTCAATCAAATACTCAACACATTGCTCCTTCCATGGAGTGTTTCACTCTTCACTCAAGTGTATCAAGGTTTAAAGCTCTCAATCATCAATTTCATGAACAAGTACACCATATGCTTGCCACAAGACTTAATCTCAATCAAAATCAATTATGATCAATCAAGAATCAAAGAGGTCTTTCTTTTAGGTTGTAATGTAGGCTCTTTGGAAAGGTGGGACATTTTTGGATAAGAGTGACTAAGTAGTAGAGACTTGAATGAAAGCTAATCCATACAATGCACATCTTCTTCACTTTTCATCAAGCAACACTCTTCCTTTTTAACTTCAATGATCATTCCACCATTCACTTGAGCTTTATCTTTTTAAGCTCACAAATTGAATCTTTCTTTTCATGCATTTTCTCATTTTCACAATTCAACCTTTCACAACCTTTCTTTTCTTTTATGCTTCATTCATCACTTAGCTCATCATCTTCCCACCCTTAGCAATGTAAATCACCATCATTAGCCAACATTCAAGCTCAACTAAATATAGGACAAGAAAGGCTCATCAAAATAGGCTAAATGGTTTCAATTTCACTTGGCTTGCCAAAGAATATGGATCATAGGCTCAACATGGCTCACTAAGGAAATCAAATGTATTTGGTGGGGAAAATATTTGGCAAAGTGACTCATCATTCCAAACATGGCCTCTTATCATTTTCAAAACATTACACAAAGATCAATATCAACAAATCTAGTGGCAAGTTCTAGTATACGAATCATGAATGATGCACTCACAAAGGAATCAAATCAACCGTATAAGATGTACGATTATTAGGCACAAAACTCACGGGCTTAAATTGAGCAATGAATTAAGAATTTTCAATCACATTCATCTTCACATAATTAATCAAGCAACTAGCATCAAGCTACACATCTGCTCATGATCATATCAAATTCCAACTAGTCTTACAACTCAAGCACAAGTGCTCATGTACATAACCCCAAACATACTCACTACCACATGAATGATACTAAAAAATATGTCAATTAATCCACTATTAAGCTCAAAATCAATAAGTCTCAAAAGCCTAGGAATAAGGAATCCAAAGAAATCATCAAGGAATAATCATCAATAGACCATCAAACTCAATAAGATCAAGATAATAACCACCATCAATAAAATCATCCAAAAAAAATCCAAAACCAATCATCACAATCATCAAGTCAAGAGTATAATCATCATCCAAAGTACAAAGGAAAACAAGAATATCAGAATCTAAAGATCAACAAGAGGGAATAAGGAATAGGGGATAGCCCTAGTAATCGGACGGCGGCGGTGGAGGAGGGTAGTGTCCCTGCCCGAAGTTCCACGAGCTCATCTGCTGGAGGAGTGCATACATGTCATGCTGAGTCTTCAGAGACTCCTCCTGCATCCTCCGAGTCTCTTCATTGAACCTACGTGACTCCTCCATCATCCGGTACATCTCATCCTGCCGGGTCAGACTCTCTATATGCATCCTCTGACTGTCTGCCCACATCTCCTCAGTCAAAACCCACGGTCTCTGAGATGAACTCCCCGCCTCGTACTCTCTACTCCTCATCTCGTCCTGCCAGTACATGTTAATCTCTGGCTGGTAATCCTCGTCCATCTGTACTGGCGGCTCCTCTTGCTCCGGCTCCTCATCATCCTCATCCTCAGAATCATAATCTCCGATCTCTACCTCTGCTCCCTCTGCAGCTCCATCACCCTGATCATCATCAGAACCCGACTGCTGACCCCCATCGTCATCATCAACCTCTCTAAGCACATCTCCATGCTCTCTAGTGTAGGCGTCTATCGCCTCAGTATGACGCTGCGACCACATACGTAGGTTAATAGTCACAAATGCCTGAGATCCAAAAACCGTCATCAACCTCTTATTAGGAAGAGGAAACCGGCCACCATGATGCTGCTGTAGGCACCACGTCCTACCAATGCGGTCTAGCGTCCTCATGTGCCGCATGGTATCAAGAGTAAGGTCAGGGCCCTCCACTGCTCTGAGGTTATGCGTCGGGATCCCAAAATGCTCAGCGATCAATGTAATCATGCCACCGAAATTAATCTTCTTGAACTTCGTGCTAGTGGCTCTCTCAAATAAATAGCAAAGGTAGGCGGCAGCATTAAATCTGACTCCATGTAAAAAGCACCAAATAACGTACAGCTCCTCGTAAACCACGGCTCCTCCCTCTGATCTCGCGAATATGGTGCTCGCGAGAATCTTCTCAAGATATCGGATGACCGGGTTCCGGATATGTGTGCTCTTAGACTTCCCCGGAACAAAATCGGGCTGATTAGGAGCCCCAGAATCTGAAATCCTCCTCCAAAATTGCTTAGCATTATACTCCTTCCTGATGTTCAACAGTGATCGGTCGGGGTCTGTAGGTGCTCCAATAATCTCGTTGACCTCGTCCAGAGTCAACGAGTACTCATGCCCCATGAGCTCAAATGTAATACTCCTCAGAAATTTGGCCCTCCTGGCCTTATCAACTCTCACTGTGCACAGGAACTCGAGAGTGAGTCCGATATACGTCCGAGGCCTCTTCGTCAAGAAACTCCCCATCCCAACTTGCTCGAATAAGCGAGGAATATCCTCCTCGATCCCCATCGATATCATGCAATCTTGGTCCACTAGTCTAGTCTTGACCACCCGGTTATAGAGCTCAGAATATAACTCAATATATGTCCTCCACTGGTGATCATCCCACTGAATTCCGAGCTCAGCGGGTGTCCTGTGTGCACATCGGATGGCAGCTTCTTTCTCGCGAATCTCCGCCTCAGAGAGGTTATGTCTGTCGGCCCCTCTAGACATTGTTCCTGCAAAACATTCCCAAAAGCAAAAATCAATACCAACAAATACAATACGAGCTCAGAAAAATATCAAGCATACCATGAACGAGTCAACGATCAATAATCATCTCAAATGAACAAAATCCCTAGTAACTAGCAACAAAGCCTCAACAATGGTCAATGAGTCAACTAAACACATATATCCAATAGAAGTGCTCAAAATAATCCTCAAACATGTATACTTACTAGAATGACCCCACAATTAATTCACAAGTAGGCTCAACAAGTAATCATGCAAGTAAGCTCAATAAAATTCCAAAAATCATAAGCCAATTAGCAAGTAATTCAACAATTATGCATCATCAATTCATACACTTCTATCAACACCATAATTCAACTTGACCAAATGATCCCAACAATTATACTAGGAATTCCTACAATTGCCATAATTCACAATTCCAATCCCAATTCACAAATAAACGAGCACAATATCATTTCCAATCCTAAACATGCTCCTATTCTCATCAACGATCCAAATATACTCATACAAGGCTCCAAATCATCCACAATAATCATGCATCTCAAGTGTCTATCAAAATGCCCAAATGAAATATTCCAAATTCAAGAATTTTATCACAAATCATAACACCCATGCAAATATCACAATATAACAACGAAATTGAAACCAAGAAGAGTAGAGATTACATACCTTGTTTGTGAATTTGGCCAAAAACGGATTTTGACGACACCCAATCAAGTATACCCAAAAATCCCCAAATTTACTTCCAAAAACCCTCAAGATCCTATCTTTATGCAAATGTATTGATAAAATGATGAAAGGATGATAATTTTATGGTGAAATCGACGCAAAAACGACGGAAATAGATGGGAACGGGGCTGGAAACGGCGCTGCTAAACCAAACCCTCGAGTCGGGGTTCTTGATTGGAGTGTATAGGGTAAGAGTTATTAAGACCAATCAACAAAAATATCGAACCCAAGGGAGAAAGTATGCAAACGAAATTCAAGGATAAGAGTTCTAAATGGCTAAAGTTGCAACAAGCTCTTGGACTAAATCACTACAAATTGCAAGAAATTAAATGGCAAGATTATGCAAACAATTTATCAAACACTTAGAATGCAAGATCAAATACACTAAATCAATGAGGGAATTGGGTGCAAGGGATAATCTCCATCAAGGAATCCATGATTAACAAGCTATGATTGTATCCAAATGCAAATCAATCAAATTAGAAAGCATAAACCATCATGAAATTAATCACTCCATTAATATCACAATGCCTAATGTGAGTATCCTTAGTTCTTCCCATCTCTCAATGTAGAAGTCCCCAATTCATACAATCATGCTAAATTGAAACCCGATTAACACCTAATCACGTTAGCTCAACTCTCGCCTATTGCTAGGGTGATCAACCATTAATCAAAAGAGACAATTTTTCATGAAGCACAATTAAGAATCACAATTAGGAAGCAATCTAATTCAATTGATCACAATTATCAACAATCATAGCATGAGACAATCACTTCATCCCTAATTTCAATTATCCCAAGCACAAGGCTATTAGCCCATGGTGCTACAAGCAAAAACCATGGCTAGAAAATCTAAGAAAGCAATTGAAAATCTAATCACTACAAGCAATGAATTAAAGAGATCAAAGGGTAAGAACATCACCAATTAAGCTTCAATAGACAAAAATAAGAATGATTAATCTTGTACAATGCTTCAATTCAACTTCACTTCTTCTCAATTCTCAGCTGCAAACTTCAATTACAATCACCAATCTACTAATCTAATGATCTAAATGTGGAATCTATCTAAATTCTAACAATCTAGTGCAATTACAAGTAAATTCAAGCTACAAAATGTAAAATTCGCTCAAAGAAACTCCTAGAAACCGCTCTCGAATCGCTAGAATCAACCTCTCTGTTTTGGCTTTCATCACTTAAAAACTGAAATTTTCGGTTTTGGGCACTCCTCGAGTCGAGCTTCAGGCCCTCGAGTCGAGGCCTAAAGTCGCTAACACGTTTCTTTAACATTCTCTCCTGCCTCGAGTCGAGGCCTAGCCCTCGAGTCGAGCTCGCTGCAATTTTCATCTCCCTCGACTCGAGGCTCCTCCTTCGAGTCGAGCTCGCCAACTTTTTGAAATAGTTTCCCTCCAGCATGAACCTCGAGTCGAGGTCCAGGCACCCTCGACTCGAACTCGAGATCGGGAATTTTTATCGAGAAGGGCTCCGGGCCCGACCCCGTTTTCGTCCGTATGTTCGTCTTTTCATTCTAAGAATACCGGTACTCTCGGTTTGGCAAAATTCCACCGATTTACCTGCAAAACGGGCGAAATACATCAAAACCTCTCAAAGTAATACTTTTTAGGCAAAATAGTGATACTTTTCACATTTAAGCACAAAAATCATACTTTAGCTCACTTTTTGCACTAAAAATAGCCCTAAAAACATGTATCAATTCACTCCAATCATACCCCCAAACTTGAATTGTTGCTCGTCCTCGAGCAACGTAGAAACTAAGAACAAAGGAGTGAATTGATTGCAATTATGTCACATGGCATCATAAACGAAAAATAAGACAATCGAACTCATCAATGATCACTTGTATCAATGTAACTATCCACTAGCCATCAAGACAAATCATGTTCAAACAAATGCTCAATCAAATACTCAACACATTGCTCCTTCCATGGAGTGTTTCACTCTTCACTCAAGTATATCAAGGTTTAAAGCACTCAATCATCAAATTCACAAATAAGTACACCATATGCTTGCCACAAGACTTAATCTCAATCAAAATCATTTATGATCCATCAAGAATCAAAGAGGTCTTTCTTCTAGGTTGTAATGTTGGCTCTTTGGAAAGGTGGGATATTTATGGATAAGAGTGACTAATTAGTAGAGACTTGAATGTAAACTAATCCATTCAATGCACATCTCTTCACTTTCATCTAGCAACACTCTTTCTATTTAACTTCAATGATCATTCCACCATTCACTTAAGCTTTCTCTTTTAAAGCTCACAAATTGAATCATTTCATTTCATGCACTTTTCTTCACAATTCAATCTTTCTTCACAACCTTTCTTTTCTTCTATCTCTTAACACATCATCACTTAGCTCATCATCTTCCCACACTTAGCAATCAAATCACCATCATTAGCCAACATTCAAGCTCAACTAATATAGGACAAGAAAGGCTCATAAAAATAGGCTAAATGGTTTCAATTTCACTTGGCTTGCCAAAGAATATGGATCATAGGCTCAACATGGCTCACTAAGGAAATCAAATGTATTTGGTAGGAAAATATTTGGCAAAGTGACTCATCATTCCAAACATGGCCTCTTATCATTTTAATGAAATCACACAAAGATCAATATCAACAAGTCTAGTGGCAAGTTCTAGCATACAAATCATGAATGATGCACTCACAAGGGATCAATCAACCGTATAAGATGTACGATTATTAAGGCACAAAACTCACGGGCTTAGATTGAGCAATGAATCAAGAATTTTCAATCACATTCATCTTCACATAATTAATCAAGCAACTAGCATCAAGCTACACATCTACTAATGATCATATCAAATTCCAACTAGTCTTACAACTCAAGCACAAATGCCCATGTCATAACCTCAAGCATACTCACTATATCAAGATGATACTCAAAAATATGTCAATTAATCCACTATTAAGCTCAAGATAAATGAATATGGAATCCTGGAATAAAGAAATCCAAAGGATCATCAGTTCAAAATCACCAATAGACAATAGGCTCAAAAATATATCAAGGAAATCATAGCATCACTTAAATCATCATTAAGCAATAAGCTCATACAACCCCAAAATCATAGAAGAGCACAAAAGAATTAGAGAAGGGAAGAGAAACACCTCCCCCAAACTTAGATAAGTCTAAGTTTGAAAGGAAGTGTTGTACCAATACGCCTTTAAACTCCATTTTTTTTCTTCGAGCATGCATAGAGCTCCTCAAGTTCCAAGCGAATCTCACAACCTACAAGGATCAAAAGACCCAATTATTCAAAGCAACAAAATAAAACAAACACACGAAAGCAAGAAAGGATGGGTTGCCTCCCATCAAGCGCTATTTTTATTGTCCTTTGCCGGACGGAACTCTAAGAGTTCACACTTCCCTTTCATCTACAAGAATGTTAGGCACTTCTTTTGGGGTGGAAGGATCTTTGTGCCTAACCAAAATCTCCTTTGTCAATAGACAACACCCCATTTCATCTTCCACTAAGAGTTTTCCTTCTTCTTTTATCTCCTTCACTTTCAACACCTCTTTGAGTCTTTTTACTCCTAGTAGTCTCATCCAATCCGACTCCTTCCATACTACTTGGTCTCCAACCACAAAGGTTTCAACCTTCTTCTCAAGCGGTTGCTTCCTTTCTTCTAACACCCCCAAACTTGAGCATTGCTCAAGTTTGGTCACTTCCTTCTCACCTTCTTTTTCAAGCTTCATATCACCAAGGTCAAGCAAAGTATCAATGACGGCTTCCTCCTTCCTACAATCATCCAAAGAAACACAAGACTTATTAGCCATCGCATTACAAGAAGGAATAAAATGCTCCTTAATTAAAGAGTTAGAAAAAGGAGAAGGTAAAGAATCATCCCTATCAATGGAAGAACATGAATTAATGATCTCTATATAGCCACATTTCTTCTTCTCCATCCTACTTTGGGCGACTTCTTCCAATAGAGCTCTCGAAAATGTCATCTCTTTTCCATTGTAGCTCAATGTGAGCTCCCCTCTCTCAACATCGATAATCGCTTTTCCCGTAGCAAGGAAAGGTCGACCAAGTATGATCGGTGCCTCAAGCTCCTCCTTCATGTCAAGAACAATGAAATCAATCGGAAATAGGAACTTGCCAACTCCTACCAATACATCTTCAATGATCCCGAATGGACGAGCAAATGATTGATCCGCCAATTGAAGGTTGATGTTAGTAGGAGTCACCTCTCCTAGCTTCAATTTCTCAAAAATTGCCAAAGGCATGACATTTATACTTGCTCCCAAGTCACACAAACCTTGGATGTTCACATTCTCACCTATCTCGCATGGTATAATGAAGCTCCCCGGATCCTTCCTCTTTCGTGGTAAATATCTCTCCGATATCTCCTTGCACTCCTCCACTAGCTTAAGTATACCCTTTTCATCCCAACTCCTCCTCTTAGACATAATATCTCTCAAAAACATATTATAATGGGGTATTTGTTCAAGGGCATCCATTAGTGGAATTTCAACATGCAAGCTCTTTAAGACTTTCAAAAACTTACCAAACTCCTCCTCTAGCTTTTTCTTCACTAATCTTTGAGGATAGGGAACCGGCTTAGCTTTCATAGGCACTCCCCATGCATCTTTCTTGGACTTCTCTTCTTCTTTCATAGACTCTCTTCTTGCTTGCTCTTCACTTGACTCTTCTTTCTCCACAACCACATTTTCTTCAATAACTTCTTCTTCTTGCACCACTTCTTCTTCAACATCCCCATCTCTAAGCCTCTTTGGACCTTCATAGCTAGTACCACTCCTTAGCTTGATGGCACTACAAAATTCTTTAGGATTAGGCTCGGTAGTAGATGGATACTTTCCTTTGTTTTGAAGATGGTCCACCGTAGACGAGAGCTTCCCAACCGTAGTAGCAAGTTGCCCTACTTGATGCTCGATCGTCTTGAAACAAGTGTCCATTTGTTTCCCTATATCATCAAGTCTTGCATCATTCGCTTCCAACTTCTTCACAATCAACCCCAATATCTCCTCCGTAGTAGCCTTTCCTTCATTGTTTGGAGCCTTTGCACCCGGATCAAATCCGGGAGGAAATTGAACGGCGGCTCTTGGATTGGCATATGAAAAATTTTCATGTCTCCTCCATGTATTCCCATTAAATGGAGCTTGCGGTTGAGGTTGATAACTTCCTTGTGGCCTATTTTGGTAAGGCATTTGATAATGCCTTCCTCCTTGATAGTTCCCTTGATAGCTTCCTCCTTGATAACTTCCTTGGAATGGAGGCCTACCCATATAACTAACTTCTTCCACCGGCAATGAACTTGGCCCAACATCAACATGAGGAACGGATGGACTCACACTTGCTTGGCTTTGTGAGGTCGTAAGAGCTCCCAATCGGTCCATCATAGTCATCATCATACTCTTCATACTCTCTAGCTCATCAACTTGCGACACTCTATGATGTGCTCCTCTATTAACCGACACTTGAAATGAGTCTTGAGCTATGTTCTCCATAATTTCATTCATTTGCCCCACGGTTTTCGACCAAATCGATCCATTAGCACAAGCATTCAAAAATGACCTATCCCCATCCGTCAAACCATTGCAAAAGTACATAATGGTTTGCTCCTCCGGGAAACCGTGTTGAGGGCAATTAATAAGTAACATGCCATACCTCTCCCACGCCTCCGGTATTGTCTCCCCATTCTTTTGTCGGAAATGGGAAATAGCCTCCTTTGCTTGCACGGTCTTTGATGGTGGGTAAAATTTCATCAAGAATTTCTTTGACAACTCCTCCCATGTCCGTACGGTCCCGGGCGGTAATGAATTAAGCCATGCTTTTGCTCTTCCTTTCAATGTAAAGGCAAATAGCCTCAACTTCTTGGCATCTTCGGGCACCCCATGGTATTTTGTAGTGTCGGCTATCTCAAGAAATTGTGCCATATGTTGATGTGGGCACTCATTTTCATCTCTACCCTCAAATTGCTTCTCCCTAAGCATTCTTACCAAAGCGGGACTTATCTCAAAGTTATTGGCATCTATCCTTGGCCTTGCTATCCCATCATAATACTCTCTAAGTTGTGGTTCAAAGAACTCTCTCAAAGGCCTTCCTTGAGGTAGTGGCTCATTTACATGTTGTGGTTGTGGTTGTGGTGGCTCATGGTATCGTGGCTCTTGATTATACGGCATATTGGGATAATATGGTGGAAATTGTTGTGGATGAGGTGGATAGTAGGGATATTGATGAGCTTGAGGTGGATAAGGGTAGGGATTTTGGTAGGGATAATTTTGTGGTGGCATCCCTTGAGGAAAGGGGCCAACTTGAGCATGGAAGTGATTCCCATTACCTCCATTTTCTCCTCCTCCTACTCCTTGTCCATGCACCTCCTCTTCTTGAGGATCACCCACTAATCTCTCCTCATGCCTTTGCTCTTCTCCTTCCATAGCTTCCCTTCTTCTTCTCACACGATTTCTTCGCAATGTAGCCTCAATCTCCGGATTTAGTGGCAAGGGTGGAACACCACTTGATCTTGTTAGCATACACCTACAATGCCACAAATCCAAGAATCAAATTCTCACCAATAAAAACACCAAAAACAAAAATAAAAACAACAAATAGCCACTTCAAACAATCCTCGAATCTCACTTATTGGCGCAAAAACTAACTCCCCGGCAACGGCGCCATTTGGTTGGAGTGTATAGGGTAAAAGTTATTAAGACCAATCAACAAAAATATCGAACCCAAGGGAGAAAGTATGCAAACGAAATTCAAGGATAAGAGTTCTAAATGGCTAAAGTTGCAACAAGCTCTTGGACTAAATCACTACAAATTGCAAGAAATTAAATGGCAAGATTATGCAAACAATTTATCAAACACTTAGAATGCAAGATCAAATACACTAAATCAATGAGGGAATTGGGTGCAAGGGATAATATCCATCAAGGAATCCATGATTAACAAGCTATGATTGTATCTAAATGCAAATCAATCAAATTAGAAAGCATAAACCATCATGAAATTAATCACTCCATTAATATCACAATGCCTAATGTGAGTATCCTTAGTTCTTCCCATCTCTCAATGTAGAAGTCCCCAATTCATACAATCATGCTAAATTGAAACCCGAGTAACACCTAATCACGTTAGCTCAACTCTCGCCTATTGCTAGGGTGATCAACCATTAATCAAAAGAGACAATTTTTCATGAAGCACAATTAAGAATCACAATTAGGAAGCAATCTAATTCAATTGATCACAATTATCAACAATCATAGCATGAGACAATCACTTCATCCCTAATTTCAATTATCCCAAGCACAAGGCTATTAGCCCATGGTGCTACAAGCAAAAACCATGGCTAGAAAATCTAAGAAAGCAATTGAAAATCTAATCACTACAAGCAATGAATTAAAGAGATCAAAGGGTAAGAACATCACCAATTAAGCTTCAATAGACAAAAATAAGAATGATTAATCTTGTACAATGCTTCAATTCAACTTCACTTCTTCTCAATTCTCAGCTGCAAACATCAATTACAATCACCAATCTACTAATCTAATGATCTAAATGTGGAATCTATCTAAATTCTAACAATCTAGTGCAATTACAAGTAAATTCAAGCTACAAAATGTAAAATTCGCTCAAAGAAACTCCTAGAAACTGCTCTGAACTGCTAGAATCAACTCCCTCTCTGTTTTGGCTTTCCATCACTTAAAAACTGAAATTTTCGGTTTTGGGCACTCCTCGAGTCGAGCTTCAGGCCCTCGAGTCGAGGCCTAAAGTCGCTAACACGTTTCTTTAACATTCTCTCCTGCCTCGAGTCGAGGCCTAGCCCTCGAGTCGAGCTCGCTGCAATTTTCATCTCCCTCAACTCGAGGCTCCTCCCTCGAGTCGAGCTCGCCAACTTTTTGAAATAGTTTCCCTCCAGCATGAACCTCGAGTCGAGGTCTGTGCACCCTCGACTCGAACTCGAGATCAGGGAATTTTTATCGAGAAGGGCTCCGGGCCCGACCCCCGTTTTCGTCCCGTATGTTCGTCTTTTCATTCTAAGAATACCGGTACTCTCGGTTTGGCAAAATTCCACCGATTTACCTGCAAAACGGGCGAAATACATCAAAACCTCTCAAAGTAATACTTTTTAGGCAAAATAGTGATACTTTTCACATTTAAGCACAAAAATCATACTTTAGCTCACTTTTTGCACTAAAAATAGCCCTAAAAACATGTATCAATTCACTCCAATCAGTTCTGCTGCAACTGGTCTGCATATTTAAAAAAACACGCGCCTCGAGTCGAGGGTCAGGCCTTGACTCGAGGGATTCACAAATTTCGACTACCTCGACTCGAGGTCTCACGCACGACTCGAGGGACGTAACAAACTGACCCCCTCGACTCGAGGTGGCACCCTCGACTCGAGGAATATGTAAAATTCTGAATTTTTGACTAAGTGTAAATCCCTCGACCCGGGGGCCATGCACTCTCGACCCTGGGTCGAGTCCAGGGAATTTTTGACGATTCCCGAGCCCGACCCGACCCCCGAAACTCCTAAAAATGACCTTTATACCCCTAACGAACCCAAATATGCAAGAAATTACCATTTTGGTCCCTCGATTTAAGCCCGGTCGCTCATTCGATCGAGGAGACCGGGTTCTCTTCCTTTTTGCTCATTTTCACCAACTTTTAAGCTCTCCTTTCCTTCTCGATTCCTCGATTCCTTTGCAAATTCGATCCTTTCCAATCCTCGTAGTGAGTATACCTACACACGGGCCAAAACAATTCATCAAAATCATCACTACAAGATGCATTTCTACCCTAAATGACACACACCCCCAAACTTGAATGAAGTCATGCATTCAAGTTTGACTCAAAATATATGCAACTCATAATGATATCAACAATTAAGCTCAACAATATATGAATATCAAAGCATAGAGCATCATGTACTAAGCATAAGCAATTAAGTAGCAAGCCAAATCTCCCAAAAAAAAACAAAAAAAACACTAAACTACCAAAAACACAAGAAAGAAAATAAAAATGATGGGTTGCCTCCCATCGAGCGCTATTTTTATTGTCCTTTGCCGGACTTATTCTTCACATCCAACATCCTTCATCGGAATGGCCAAGGGTATCGATCCTCCTTCCCATTGTATCTAGATCGTTGAGCTTCATAATCTAGGAAGTTCACCGAAAAGATAGGACAACCACCGATAGATATGCAAAGTGTCCATGGTTGTTCCCCTTTTTCTTTTGCCATCCTTCTCGATTCTTCTTTCCTTTCAAGGATGCCCAAGCGTTTCTTTAATTCTTCCCTATAGTCAAAATTCACAAGAGGCAAAATTAAATCATGAGAAGCATCATTATGAATAAAATCAATATTTGAAGAGTTAGAGGGTATAGAAATGCTCATTTCGATCTTCAAAGCTTCATTTGATGCTCTTTGATTTTCTTCATCATTATAACTCATGTCCATCAATGGACACTCCTCTTCCTCACTTTTGACAAGAGATTTCTTCCTTTCATCCTCATTGCTTGGACCCTCTACTACATCTCTTCTTTCATTTTCTTCCTCCCCTTCTTCTTCTTGACTTTCCATGATATTCAAGTTCTTTACTTGGCGTAGGAAATCTTTGAGTTGACACTTAATAAACGTGAAATGCACTCCGGTGATCTCCATGTTCCCCTCTATCCATGAATTTACCTTTTCTTTGGTCTCATACATTTCTTCATACAAGGGAAGCATTTGATCACATCTAACATCATCTTCCTCAAATTTTTCCAACACAAATCCAAGCATCTCTTGCAATATAGCTCTCATATCATAGAGTCCCCATTCTTCAATTTTAGGAGAAGCTTGTGGCATTGGATAATCGTTCTCATAGCTTCTCCTATCATCATAATAAGCTTCCTCTTCCGATGCCCCTTGAAATTCCAATCCCGAATCTTGATTGCATGCTTGATCATAAGGCTCATAGTATGGGAACATCTCTTGAGGTGGGGGAGAAATTTCTTCACTTATCCAATCTTCATAATTGGATGGAACTTGTTGCCATTGAGAATTATCTTCATAGTTCCTCCAATCATTGTAGCTCAATTCTTCAAAATGTGGAGAATACACCCTACTATCTTGATAATATTCTTGATTCCACAAGTATGAGTTGTATCCTTCCATCTAGACAAGATTTCAAAGTATCAAATTCCAACAAAAATAACAAAACAAACACAAACACAAAGGCAACAAGTAGTCACTTCAAACAATTCCTAGGTCTCACTTAAGGCGCAAAAACTAATTCCCCGGCAACGGCGCCATTTGATTGGAGTGTATAGGGTAAGAGTTATTAAGACCAATCAACAAAATATCGAACCCAAGGGAAAAAGTATGCACATGAGGTCCTAGAAATACAAGTTATTAGTGACTAGAGTTGCAACAATGGTTTGGTACAAAAACAACAAAAACACAAGCAAAAATACAAAACAACAAGGAGCAAGCAATAGATCGAACACATAGAATGCGATAACAACAACAACACTAAATGGTGGGATAGGGGTGCTAGGATTAACATCCATCAATGAATCATCAATCAACAAGCTACAATTGAATCAAATTGCAAATCAACTAAGATAGAAAGCATAAACCATCATGAAATTAATCTCTCCATTAAAATCACAATGCCTAATGTGAGTATCCTTAGTCTTTCCCATCTCTCAATGTAGAAATCCCCAATTCATACAATCATGCAAAATTGAATCCCGATCAACACCTAATCATGTTAGCTCAACTCTCGCCTATTGCTAGGGTGATCAACCACTAATCTAAAGAAGCAATTTTACACAAAGCACAATGAAGAATCACAATTAGGAAATAAACTAATGTGAGTATCCTTAGTGCAACTAATCTCTCGATTACGAAGCACCCAATCCACACATTCATACACAATTATCACCCGATTAATCTCGGATCACGTTAGCGCAACTCTCGTCTATAGCTAGGGTGATCAAACACTAATCTAAAGAGATAATTATGCATGAAGCACAAATGAGAATCACAATTAGTAAGCAATCTACTCAATTAATCTCCAATCATCAACAATTATAGCATCATCAATCAATTCATCATAAATTTCAATTAACCCAAGCACAAAAGAGATTTAGCCCATGGTACCACAAACAATACCCATGGGAAGAAGATAGAATTGATCAAACACAAAGCAAATCACAACAATTAAGAAATTAAAGAGACAAGAGAGGAAAAACATCACCAAATGATCTTCAATCAACAAAAATAGGAATGCTTGAGTCTTCAACAACAATCTCCAAAGGAATTACAAGCTTGAATTGAATGAATTACAAGGATCAAATGCTAATCTATGACTAATCTAGCAACAACTAATGGAAATCTACTTCTAATTCTAACTTCTACTCTAATCTAAGATGGAAATTGGCTTGGGGCTTGAGAAATCGCCCCAAAACCGCTACTAACTGCTACTATGAAAGATGATTTTCCGTCCCCCTGAAATGCCCTGCTTCTCCTCTTTAAATAACGAAATTTGGAAAATTCTCCCCCTCGAGTCGAGGGTCAGGCCTCGACTCGAGGTCCCTGCAAAATTCCCATCCCTCGACTCGAGGGTCATGCCTCGAGTCGAGGCTGCTGCCTTTTTCCAATTTTTGCCTTTCTCTACACAGCCCTCAACTCGAGGCTCTTGGTCCTCGACCAGAGCTCGAGTCCAGGGCATTTTTCTCGCACGGGGCTTCGGCCCCGACCCCTATTTTCGTCCCGGATGTCCGTCTCTTCATTCTAAGCCTAATGGTACTCTCGGTTTGGCAAAATTCCACCGAATTACCTGCAAAATGGACGGAAAACATCAAAATCTCACAAATAATACTTTTTAGGCAAAAGAGTGATACTTTTCACATTTAGGCACAAAAACTAACACTTTAGCTCACTTTTTGCACTAAAAATAGCCTTAAAAACATGTATCAATTCACTCCAATCAGACGGCCTGGCTCATTACTGGGAGCCACCACTCCTCCTCGATAAGGCGGGTAGCATCCCCCTTGAAGCACGGTGGTGTGGGCATGGCCTGGAGAGGTCCGGTCTTGTTGAACTCGCCGGAGAAAGAAGGATCGGCTTGCTGCTGCACCGCGGCATTGAAGCCATATTCATAGAAGTACCTAATGTAGGGGCTCATGCCTCCTAGAAAACTGGGATGCTGCAGATAGGTGTCCTTCAAGTTTGTCCACAGAGAATGTAAGAATCTTTGACCGGGTTCAGAGGTGAAGAGATGATCACGGAAGGATTTTGCTCCCTCCACCAAAGCATTTACATGTATCTGGGACTCTTGCAGGGCGTTATGAATGGCCAGGTCATTAGTCTCTTTCTCTGCAGCCTCCCGTGCTGCCTCGGCCTTTGCCAGCTCGGCCTCGACCTTCTTGACGCGAAGGGAAGCGAGAGTGACCTTCTTCTTCTCCGCATGGAGGGAATCCTCCAATTCTTTAAGCTGCGGCGAGGGGAGGAGATTAGAAGGGCTCCACAAGCTGGACAAGAGGATACCTAACTGAAACACGAATACACGTGTTATGTTAATAACTAACTGGAGAATGGGGTACTGATGATTCCCATGAAATGCGAAGTACCTGGGCAAAGTGGCCTGCAGCCTGGTGTTGTTGCTGGTCAGGAGGGAGACTGACGAGTCTTTCACAATCTTGGACTGAGATTAATTCGCTGAAGAATTTGCTGGCAGAAGTACCTGAGGAGTATGAGTCGAAATCAATTGGGGTGGAGGAGAGGCCCTGACTGTGTCTAGTGGGATACTTGCGTCTGAAAGTATCCTTTGAATGTAATGAGCCTTGGCTAGCTGTAGCTTTGCCTTTGGCAGCCTTTGACTTCTTTGGAGGAGGGGCATCAGCCTCGGGATCTTCTGAGGGAGTGTGAAGGGGAGATGATGGGGGTGCATTAGGAGCATCAGTCTGGGGGGCAGGAGGAGGTAATGCCGAATTAGAGGAATCGGCAGGATCCTCTAGTACCTTGGAAAGCCACAACATATCTAGAAAAAGGAAACAAAAATTAGAGGCAATCCTGCTATATGTAAGACATAATAATACATTCGAAGGAAAGCCATTACCATCACTTGGCTCGAGAGGGATTCTCACTGAGCTAAATTTGAAATGAGAAAGGAGGCGAGGGTTGGAGCATAACTCGGGTAAGTTAAAATACCCGTGGGCATTTACATGGGCATTTAACACCCGAATAATCCGACGATTAGTAGCAGAAAAAATCTGAGTATAAGGAGCAAGAGGGGAGGGGTTCTTGTAAATCCACTTCTGATTTTTGAAAGGCCAAGGACGATCAGGGGTGATGAAAAGATAGTGATCACTCCATTCCTTGTTGATATTTGAGACTTTCCCAAGGAACAAGCATTTTCCCTTCACCCTACTACTCACGTAGTAGAAGGGACCGGAAGTTTTGCAATTATATTGGGAGAAAAACAACTCCGCTAATGGTTTCCCCCCATTCCCTTTAAGGAGAACGTAGAAGGAAATCATCATCCGGAAGGCATTTGGGGTAAATTGATTGAGTGGAACCCCGTAAAGGTCTGAGATTTGGCAAAGAAACTTGGGAGGAGGAAGTCTCAACCCCGCTTCGAACTGGGCGTGCCAGAAAGCGAGGGTCGGGGGAGTAGTCAGGTTAGGATGCTCACAGGGATCAGGCATTGATAAATGGAAGCCTGAAGAAATAACATTATCTGAGAAATATCTACCTAGGGCTTTTTCTTTGAGTTTGGAAGTGCCCGCAAAAGAATCCCAAAAGTGACTCCTATCTACCTCTGGGGAAGAGGAGGATACTGGAGAGGCATCCCCCCGGGCAGATGGAGTCGGAGAATGATGGGAACTTTGCGAGGAGTTCCGAGTGGGAGATAGAGTTCTTGACGAACTGGAGGAAGGCATGAGTCGAAACCCTATTCTATACGATAAACTAGAAAGAGAAAGAAAGAGTTTACCTGGAGACGAAGAGGAGAGTGGAATGTAGAGGGAAGGGTTTTTGACGAGAAATTTGTAGCAAGGCAGAACAGTGTGAACAGAATTATGAGAGGGAAGAGGAACAGTGATGCGAGTGATTTGAAATAAGAAGAGAGTTGATGGAAGCATGCATCAGTAACTAATGAAGAAGGACAGATGCATGCTCGACAGCTGTCTAGAGTAGAAGCTGAAGAGTCGCAAAGTGCCAACAGACTAGCGAGAGGGGATGTATCTGGGAAGCCGAAGCTGCAGGAAGGATATCCCCGAGAGCAAAGCTGTAGGGAGCGTATCCCAAAGCTAAAGCTATATGGAGGATTGTCTAATCTTCCTTACTCTAGGGAGCTCCAAGATCGCTCACTGGAGTAGGGGGGAGTGGTTGATGCGGATAAAAATGCTAGGTCCAACTGCATGTAGGGCCCAAGTAGGCCCAGCTCAATAGGGCCCGATGACGTAACCAAATACCCTCGGTGGAGGGAGGAAACCTGAGATGGGCTCGAGCCCAAATCGGCTGCGATAAGGCTACGAAGCCCTAAACCTATCTACAGGTGGGCCACGAGGCTCAGGCCTGTATGGAGATGGGCCACGAGGCCCAACCCTAACTACAGATAAGCAACGAGGCCTAAACATGAATGCAGGCCGCGAGGCCCAAACCCGACTGCAGGTGGGCCACGAGGCCCAAACCTAGCGGCAGGTGGGCCGCGAGGCCCAGGTGAGATTTGAAGAGTACGCGGGTATTTAACCAAGCCCACAGCGGTTATTTATCTGATAAGACCGAGAAGTATGAGAAGTGACGAGTAGTTGAGATAATTGAGGTCCAAGTCAAGGAATATTCCCTATATTCCTCATTGACTGGGTCCAACCTCCGTCCAGGGGGGGATTTGTAGGCACAATACAGATTTCTTGAGAGAAAAGATATCCACGCATGACATCATGACAGAACGTGCGGGATAATGCCTTGAAACCGTGATGACGGTTATTGCTCTTAACTTACGTATAAGTAACACACCCAGGAGGGAGGTAACGGTATCGAATCACTATCACTCTTACTTAGCTACTCTATACGTACTTTCTTGCGTGTTTTCTGGTGATCTAACTTGAGCGTCGGAGTGCCTACGCCGGAGAACCCTCCGGTGTGTTTTGCAGGTACGTTTGTGCGAGGGAAGCTAAAGATCTTAGTGCGTAATGGCTTTACCCACATGAACCCAGGTGGGAAAATGGGCCCAGGTCAGTTTTTACGCATCACTATTGTTTGTATCTTGTATTTCCTTCTTTCTTTTCTCCTTCTTTAAATCTTGTCCAGAAAGAATTATCAGACTTGATATTTTTCAAAGGACAATTACAGAGCTGATATCATTGATCTCCTTCTTAGGAATCAAGAATCAAGGATTAGTCATATTGATCTTATCAGACTTGATAATTGTTTATCTGACATCAAGTATATCAGACGAGGACACAATAGTCAGCTGATTTCTTTAAAACAGATGACTAGTTGCATCCTATCTGACTTACTTTGGCTACTAATGGTTTCTTGAAGTTTGTGTATTTGCAGGAACAGGTAATAGATCAACATTGTTAGATCAGCTTGAATTTTCTAAACTAATAAACCTCCTCATCTGTCCACCTCTTCCTTGCTTTCTTCAAAACTTATTTTCAAAATTATTCTCACAGCTCATCTATTTCAAAACTTTTTAGATGAGTTGTGTCTTTGAAAACTTTTTATTTAAAATAATGGCATTTAATTAATCCAGCCTTGAAAATTCTTTGTTTTAAAAAATCAGACTCGGAGAAATTTTCAAAAGGATAAGACAAGGTCGTTTTTTACCAAGTCTGACAAAACCCAGTTTGAAATAGAAAACCATTATGCAAAGAAAGGTATATTTTAGCTTACGTCAGGTATACTTACTACCTCTGCATAAAGTAACCCTATTAGCCGTCTAATCCATATGATAAACAATTACTTTTACACATTTCAAGACAAGTTAATGCCACACGTTAAATATGAAGCGACTATTCCGCATAACCGTTGATATTTTTCATGCGCCTGAGTCAATCAACAGTTAAAAACAATCCTGATTTGCCACGTATCAAATTCAATATTTTCCCTCTCTCTCTTCTCGGTTTAAAAACTTACCCCTTCGTTTTCAAATTCATTTTCACATTTACTTACCACAATTTACTGCAAAATCCTCTCCAAATTCTCATCGCAAATTACGTCCAATGGCTTCCTCTTCCAAAACCACAAAGACCCACAAACCAACCTATATTTCCACCAATATCTCTGGATTCAAAATGAACGAAGAAGTTTTTAAGAATAAGCTTAAAGCGGAGATGTATGTGGATTTTGAAACCACCAGAGACAGAGAATCGGCGGAAATTCTACATCTATTAGAAGCATCACAATTAAGAGGATTCTTATTGATGAAATCACCTCAGAGCAAGACTTTGGATCTTCTTGGGGCAGAATTTCTGACAAATATGGAAGACACTGCTAATGGCTTTGATACAAGGGTGGATGGAACAATCCTGTCATACATAAAGGAAACTATTGTCAGGATCTTTGATACATCAATGGGGGGAGTAAACCCATTGACGTACAAAGAAGATGATTGGGAAGAATCTTTCGATTTGATGGCCAGAGTCACTTACAGAGGAACTCAAAGAGATTTGAAGAAGAATCTGCTCAGGAGAAAATACCGATTGTTGATGAGAGTTGTAACAAAATCAGTTTTAGGAGAACAGAGTTCGCATGATGGGTTATCTAAGCCCAGATTGTGTTGTATGCGGACAATCCTGGATGGAGTCCAAGTAAACTGGGTTCAGCTGCTGATGAACTAGCTGAAAGAAGAAAAGAAGAGGCTAACATTCAAGTCGGCTGCTGAAGGATGGATTGCTACCACCACAGTAAGCTTGTTTAATAAAATCACTGTGTTGATCGAAGGATTAAACAAAACAGCTGACTGGAGAGTGGGAGCAAAGAAGTACTCCAAACAGAAGGGCATCCTGACCAAGCATGAAAGACTTGGGGGAGTGCCAGACTCGGATGATGAGTCAGATGCTGCCAGAGAACAAAGGGAAGCAGCTGCAGCTGAAGAAGCAAGGAGACTGGCTGCGGAGCCAGAGGTTGTGCCTGCAGCTGAGGAGGCAGCTGTCGCTCCGGTAGTAGAGGATGTGGTCCCAAAACCCACAATAGAGGAGGTTGCAGCTGATGTACCTGCAGCTGGGGTCACGACACTTGAAGAAGCTATTGTGGTTCCAGTTCATGGAGAAGCTGTTGTGACTCTAAGAACATCTCAGAGAAGGAAGAGGAGGAGGCTAATAAAAGCATCTGATAAGAAGTCTGGAGAAAGCTCGTCTGCTGCCCCTGCCAAAGAAACCTCAGCCGAATAGGAGGAAGAAGTTGAGATCCCACTGGTAAGGAGGCCTAGAAAGAGATCTCAAAGCTCTGAAGGCTCCTCCAGAACAGAAGGGTCAGAACAACAGACTGAAGCTACAACTCTCTTTCCAGAAGAGGTGCATGTGCTTCAGATAGCAGCCGAGGTTGGTCAGCTTGAAGTGCCACCCTCTCCAACCAAGGAAGCTGCTCTCTCACCCATTCCTGAGAAAGGTACAAGTCTTTCCTCTTCCCTATCTCTATCTTCTGCACCTGGCAATGAAGAGGTGACCCAGGCTGGCACCTCGGAGCCTCTCAAACAGCCTACCTCCCCATCTGTCCACCCTAGCCAACCAGGCAATGAAGAGGTATCCAAGGCTGATACCTCAGAGCCTCTCGAACAGCCTACTCCCATACTAGTCCAACACAAACTCCAATCCCTGTAACAGATCAACCCTCATCCACCATACCACCCATAGATCAACCCACACCTCAACCACCATCACTATCTGTTCAAACCTCATCTCCCACTCCCACCCCACAAACACAACCAGCCTCTCCCCCACCAGCTGAACCAACTCCTCTCCCTCAAGTCCAAACCTCACCTATTCCTATCCTATCCTACTCTCTCCTCCCAACCATCTAAACTCACTCTCCTCTCCCTCCACCCACTCGAAAATACCAATCTCCCTCCTCGTCTGATTCCTCATTTGAGGATGAAGACAGTGACCTTAGCCCTGCAACCGCCATATCTTCTGTCCTTGGCAAGATGGAGAAGAAGATACAATCTGCCTTTAAGAGGAAAATAAAAAAAAATGCAGAAGATGGTGGAAGTAGTTATCGAAATGATGATCGCCAGCATGAGAGAAGTCGAGGTAACTCTGTCAAACAAAATCACATCTATGACTAACTCTGGGTTGGCTGATAAAGTAAAGGCTATGGAGGAGGAGATGAAGGTGCTGAGAGAAGAAGTTAAGGGTTATAATCAGATGGTGGTAAACGAGATGGCGGTGGACTAGTCTGATTTCAGGGTAAAATGCAATGACCTTAACACAAAACTGACAGACTTGGCCGCTGAAGTTAAAAAGGAGGAAAGAGAAGATCAAGAGAAGAGACAAGCCCTCACAGCTGTGGTCGAGGAGACCAGGAAGGAACTAGGCGTAAAGGCCAACACAGCTGATCTGGAAGCAGCCAAGGAGGACCTCAGACTTAAGTCTGATGAGCTGGCTACTCTCCAGCTGAGGGTGAGTCAACTGGAGGAAGCCTTGAGAGAAGATGAGGAGAAAAGGAGGAAGGAGGAGGAGGAAAGGACATAAAAACTCTTGGCTAAGCTGAAGGAGTCTGAGCTGGAGGAAGCCAAGGGTAAAGGCAAGAAGGTAGCAGCTGATGAGCCGAAATCAGCTGACATTAATCTCAGAGCTGCTACCAAGGGCAAAGGGAAAAGGGAAGCCGACTACTCTAATCTTTCCGAAGAACAGATCAAAAGAGAAAAAGAATACTTCGGGAAGAAAGAGAAGAAACGGCAAAAGAAAGAGAAGGGTGTCAATGTCTTCTGGGGCAGCGCAGAGCGGAAGTGGCTGATCAAAGATCAAGGTGGCACGAGCTTCAGACCATTCCATACAACGGATGCTCCTCCTAAGTTGGCTTGTGGCAAATATGAGCACGAGTACAAAGTTAAGAATCTGGAGGGAATGTGAATGTACTACTGGTATATTCTCAAAGCCCCAGGATCAACTCAGCAAGATCCAGACTTAGCCTGGCATGAGTGGATGGAAAAGATGGACGCGGATCTCTATCATCGGCTACTGGAAGAAGCAGATGTGGAGTTCAACGTCAATTTGATCGCCTCAGCCTTTGAATACGCAATACCTGCCAAGAAATCAGATGGATCCCTAGACCTGGACTGGGTAAAGGGAATTGTACAGAGGGCAGAGGCGGAGTCTGGACTAGCTTAGGAGGAAGATCTCAAGCAGCTAAGGAGAAGAGTGTTCAACTGGTTGATGGTTCCAGAAGAAGAACATTTGGGCGTCTGATAGAAACATAATTTTTCTTTTCCTTATCTTTCTTTCTTATCAGCACCTATCTTGTAAATTTGTAAATAATCTTTGAATATATTTGATGTGAATATACTTCGTCTTATCTGATTTACTTTGTCTTATATTTTTAAGCTTTACTGCTTACTAAGAAAACTTAAAAAAATTTCTAAGTGGTAATCATCTGAGAAAACTTTCATCTCAGATTAAATTTTCTAGAAATTTTTCAAAGTCCTAAGACTTAAAATTTTTCTAAGAACTAATCATCTGATAAAGCCTTAAGACTTAAAACTTTTCTTAAAATTCCTTATAAAACTTTTCTAAAAATATTTCTAAGTGTGAATTGAGTGCTCTTATGTGAATGAATCTGATTTAAATGTTTATGTGTCCTAATATGCTCATCTGTTTAACTTGACTAACCTTGACTAACATCAGCTGTGAGTTTGTCTCTTTCTTGCAATTTTAACTTCATCAAAAAGGGGGAAATTGTTAGATCAGAAGAAGTTTTGATGAGTTAAAAGTGATCAGATTAGAGTCAACTTATACAAGGTGAAACCAGAAAAGTCGGCTATGGTTGAAGAAGCAAAGGTCATCTGAAGACGAGCTTGAGATGGCCGTTTGTTGGAGACAATAATGAAGAGCTCTAGACGAGGTCAAGACAAGCTGAGTAGAATAAGAAAGGCAAGTCTTCGCCAAGTCAGCTGCAGACGACTAGACCAAGATTAGCTGAGGACAAGACAGTTTTCAAGATTAAGTATGTTAAGCAGTTTCTAGTTTGTTACAACAAACTAACCGTTTCTCAAGCTTATAAATAGGTTTAGGTATAGTTTCGAAAATATCTTTCAGCACTCTTATTCACACTACTCACAAGTTTTCTAAAAACACACAAAAAGTTCTCAAAGCAATATTCATAAGTTCTAACTGTTTGTAGAACACTTAATTGTATATCTTCAACACTTCTGCACTGCAATCTAGAATTTCCAGGAAGATAGGAAGATTGAAGATAGAATCGAAGATAGAGATCTTCAAAAGTTGTATTTGTAAATTTGTATGTAAGAAAGATAGTTAGTAGTCGAGGCCCTTCTTCAAGTTGAAGAAAGAGAGTGGATGTAGGATCAGTTTGATCCAAACCACTATAAGTCTTGGTGTTCTTTACTGCTTTATTTTACTTATCTTGTTCTTAATCAAACATTCGAATACATTCAATTTCAGATTCTTAATCAGATTGCTTTTGATCCATAAAGATTGAGTTAAAACTGTGTTCCGCTGCATAAGCTTTGATAGTTTGAATAGTTAATCTAATCTTTGAAAAAGGATTTGAAAATCTATTCAACCCCCCCCCCCCCTTCTAGATTTTCACTAGAAGGTTGTATAAGTTCTTTAAATAGTTCACTCAATCCGTGGGACCAACAATACTTACTACGAAAAAGCTCCAATCAAAATGGCGCATTTGTCGGGGAACTAATTAGAGTGCTAATAGGGACTTAGAGTTTGTTGAGTGGTGTTAGTAGTGTCATTTTATTTGCTTTATTTTTAATTTTATTTTTATTTTGGTTTATTATTTCTTGGGAATTTGATACTTATTTCTTTCGTAGGTGCATGAACACAAGGTCTTGTGGTATTCAACCCGAACCTATCAACCTCGAAATTGAAGCATTTGCAAGGAGAAATCGAGGAAGGAATCGTAGAGAAGCAAGAGAGAGACAAGAAATGGAAGCAAGGAATGTTATGGAAAATGAAGGGGGAGGCGGCGATCCTCCGATTCAAGAAGGGAATGGCCATCCAAATTCAAACGGAAATGGAAATGGCAATGGAGTTGGTGCTAACCAAGTGCTAGAAAACCAAGGGGGTAATGGAAACAATAATCCACAAAATGCTCAAATTGACCCTTTTTCCTCAAGGTTACCCACCAAACCAATTCCCATATCCACAACAACCATACCCCTACCCCCAACAAGCTCCACAATTTCCATACTATCCACCTCGACTTCAATAATATCCACAATACTTCCCACAATTTCCACAAATGTCTTATCCTCAAGAACCACCTCATCAACCACAAGCTCAAAATCCACCCCTCCAAGAGCCTCAACCCCAAGTCGTCCACTTTGTGAGTATTTCGAGCCTCAATTGAGAGAGTTTTATTATGGGATTGCTAGACCTTGCATTGAGGCTAACAATTTTGAGATTAGCCCGGCTTTGCTAAGGATGCTTAGAGAAAAGCAATTTGAGGGGAAG
This sequence comes from Paraleonurus japonicus, assembly GCA_030762865.1. Classification (NCBI taxonomy): domain Eukaryota; kingdom Viridiplantae; phylum Streptophyta; class Magnoliopsida; order Lamiales; family Lamiaceae; genus Paraleonurus; species Paraleonurus japonicus. Next base: position 11,047,012 of record CM061059.1, on the reverse strand, counting down.
GATGAAAATGAAGATCCCCATAATCACATAGCCTAATTCTTAGAGATCTCCGACACCACCAAATACAATGGTGTTTCGGAGGATACAAAGAAGCTTCGTCTCTTCTCATTCACTCTCACGGGAGGAGCGAAAGCTTGGCTCAATTCAAGTCCACCGGGTACCGTTAGAACATGGGAGGATCTAAGCAAGAGATTTTGATGAAGTTCTATCCTCCATCCAAGGCCTTACAAGCCAAAGAAGCAATCTCACAATTCCAACAGAAAAGTAGAGAGTCCATTACTACCGCATGGGAGAGATTCGGGAACCTTTTGATAGAATGTCCTCAACATGGGTTTTCCGATGAGCAAACGATCATGTACTTCTACACCGAACTCAATGACTCCGATAGAGCTTTTCTTAATGCTTGTGCAAGTGGATCTATTTGGTCAAAGTCCGTGATCGAGATGAATCAAATCATGGAGAATATTGCTCAAGATGCTCAAGTAAGTCGGGGAAATCATCATAGAGTGTCTCAAATTGAAGAAATTGAATCTATGAAAGCTATGATGATGTCCATGATGGATAGATTTGGAGCTCTAACATCTCAACAAGGAGGAAATCTTCCACCACTTGTCCAAGGTGATATGTGTCAAGGTGCAAATTCTATGGAAGCAGTGAACTATATAGGACAACCACAATATCAAGGGAATTACCAAGGTGGAAGGTCTTATCAAGCACCTTTTCAAAATCGAGCTCAAGGAAATCTTTCTTCACAACCTCAAGTTCCATTCATGCCTCAACAAGGAGGGCAAGTTCCAAGCAACAACAACAATTGGAAGAGACATGAAAACTTCTCCTATGCTAATCCAAGAGCGGCGGTTCAATTTCCGCCCGATTTTGATCCGGGAGCAAAACCTCCCAACAATGAAGGAAAACCAAATTTGGAGGATATTTTGGCAAAATTCATGGGATGCACTCAAGAGAGGTTTGAAAAGATGGAAAATACGGTGTGCTCATTGCCAAGCCAAATGAAACAAGTGGAGTTTCAAATGGGTCAACTTGCAAACACATTGAGCCAACTTCATAAAAAAGGCAAGTATCCGTCTACAACCGAAGTAAATCCCAAAGAACAATGTAAAGCCATCAAGCTAAGAAGTGGTACAAGTTATGAAGGGCCTCCTATGCCTACTAATGAAGGAGATAAGAAAGAAGTTGAGGAAGATGATGAAGAAGAGGAGATAGAGGTGCCTAGTGAAGATGAGGAAGATAAAAGAATGAGGTTTGGAAGTGAGCAAAGAAGGATTGAAAAGGGCAAAGAAAAGGAGCAAGATGGTGAGAAAGTCGAGAAAGTGCACAAGCCTAAGTGGAAGAAAGTCAAAAAAGCAAGAGAAGAAAGAAAAGAAGTTGAGAAAGACTCATGGGGAGTTCCTAAAACCATTGAGCCTATTCATTTTCCTCAACGTTTCATAAAGAAGAAGATGGACGAGAAGTTTGCCAAATTTCTTGAAGTGTTTAAGAAGCTCTACATCAATATCCCATTTTCGAAAGCTGTTGAACAAATGCCCAACTATGTAAAGTTTCTCAAGGATTTTATTGCCAAGAGGAGGAGAATTGAAGAGCCTGAAACCGTGAAATTGACAATGGAGTGTAGTGCCTTGCTCAAAAGGGACTTGCCACAAAAATTGAAAGACCCCGGTAGCTTCACAATCTTGTGTGATCTTGGAAATGGTGTTGTGAAAAATGCCTTATGTGATCTTGGTGCAAGCATCAATTTGATGCCTATGTCTATGTTCAAGAGGCTTGATTAAGGTGATTTTTGCTCCACTTCTATCACACTTCAATTGGCCGATGGATCCACAACAATCCCAAAAGGGGTAGTGGAGGATGTACTCATGAAAGTGGAGAAATTTGTCTTTCCGGCGTACTTCATTGTGCTTGAGATGGATGAAGACAAAGAAGTTCCTCTAAATCTTGGAAGACCATTCCTAGCCACTTCAAGAGCGGTGATAAATATCACAAAAGGGAAGCTTACTTTGAAGCTTAATGATGAGAAGATCAATTTCTCCATTAAAGATTCAATGAAGCATCCAAAGGAGAAGGAAGAGTGTGACTCAATTGATATTGTTGATTTATGCCTTCAAGAGGCTAAGGATGAATCTTCTTCTACTCTCTTAACTTATGATCATACTATATCTTTTTGTGAATTAAATTCTAATGATTCTTGTGTTTCACTTTTTTATTTTAGGAAGGAGAAAGCTTCTTGTTGATGTTAGTGACGAGTGTTACTCAGAATGTGCCAACATTCTGGTCACAACATCAGAATTCGTCCTTCCACTTCCACTAACCCTTAACCCACGTTTTGTCTTGTTTAATGTCTTGTTTTCTTTCAGAATGAAGACTTACGGCAGTTACCGAAGTCATGCGTTTGAAAAGGCAAGAGAAGAGAAGTTATAAAGATCATGGGGAAGTTATATGGAAGTTACCTATTTTCAAGGGAGATGTGGAAGTTATCTTCAAGCACTAAGAGTCCAGATTATCTATATATACACGGCTGCTATGAAGATTAAAACTTGAAGTTGAGGGAAACACAATCTAGCATAGTCTATTGGCATAGATTATAGAATTTATTGTACGTTTCATACTCGATACTTCCGTTGGTGAATGTTCCAACATTTTGATTGGAGTGAATTGATGCATATTTTTAGGGTCTATTTTAGTGCAAAAAGTGAGCTAAAGTGTGATTTTTGTGCATAAATGTGAAAAGTATCACTCTTTTGCCTAAAAAGTATTACTTTGTGAGATTTTGAGGTTTTTCGTTCGTTTTGCAGGTAAATCGGTGGAATTTTGCCAAACCAAGAGTACCGTTATTCTTAGAATGAAGAGACGAATATACGGGACGAAAACGGGGGTCGGGCCCAAAGTCCTTCTCGATAAAATTGCCCTGGTCTCGAGCACAGGTCGAGGGGACACAGACCTCGACTCGAGGGTCAGGCTGGAGGAAAAAGATTTTCAAAAAGGCAGAAATCTCGACTCGATGGAGGAGCCTCGAGTCGAGGGATGGAAAATTGGCAAGATCCTCGAGTCGAGGGCTGAGCCTCGACTCGAGGTAGGAGGAATTTTGAAGAAGCGTGTTAGCGACTCTTAGGCCTCGACTCGAGGGCCTGAAGCTCGAGTCGAGGAGTGCCAAAAATCGAAAATTGCAGTTTTAAAGCTCATTGAAGCCAAAACAGAGCATAATTTGATTCTAGCAGTTTAGAGCAGTTTCCAGGAGGTTCCTTAGGCGAATTTTGCACTTTGTAGCTTGATTTCCATTGTAATTGCCATAGATTGTTAGAATTAGATTAGATTCTACATTTAGTCCAATAGATTAGCATTTTGGTTGATTGTAATTGAAGATTTCAGCTGTGATTTGGGAGTAGAGAAGTTGAATTCAAGCATTGTAGAAGATTAATCATTCCTAATTTTGTCTATTGAAGTTCAATTGGTGATGTTCTTACCCTTTGTTCTCTTTAATTCATTGCTTGTGTTGATTAGATTGTTAATTGCTTTCTTAGATTTTCTACCCATGGCTTTTGCTTGTAGCACCATGGGCTAATAGCTTTGTGCTTGGGATAATTGAAATTAGGGATGAAGTGATTGCCTCATGCTATGATTGTTGATAATTGTGATCAATTGAATTAGCTTGCTTCCTAATTGTGATTCTTAATTGTGCTTCATGAAAAATTGTCTCTTTTGATTAATGGTTGATCACCCTAGCAATAGGCGAGAGTTGAGCTAACGTGATTAGGTGTTAATCGGGTTTCAATTTTGCATGATTGTATGAATTGGGGACTTCTACATTGAGAGATGGGAAGAACTAAGGATACTCACATTAGACATTGGGATATTAATGGAGTGATTAATTTCATGATGGTTTATGCTTTCTAATTTGATTGATTTGCACTTGGATACAATCATAGCTTGTTAATCATGGATTCCTTGATGGAGATTATCCCTTGCACCCTAATCCCCCATTGATTTTAGTATATTTGTTATTGCATTCTAGGTGTTTGATATATTGTTTGCATAATCTTGCCATTTAATTTCTTGCCATTTTATAGAGATTTTAGTCTTATATCTTGTTGCAACTTTAGCCATCTAGAACTCTTATCCTTGAATTTCGTTTGCATACTTTCTCCCTTGGGTTCGATATTTTGCGATTGGTCTTAAAAGCTCTTGCCCTATACACTCCAATCACATTTCACTCAACATTGGGTCTTTATTTGTATTAGTAATAGGTTAGATTGAATATTGTCTAGTCACTATATACGTAGATCCATTCACGGTGTGGCTTATGTTTTCACCGATTGTATCACTTAATAATTTCTAGTGATAATACGCCGAGTGGCAGTATAGACTTATTCATAGTCTATACAAAATTTCGATATCCATCTTGCAAAGTGTTTAAGACTTCCGCTGTGTATTTCTGTTCATTTATTTTCGTCTGTTTTGTTCTTGATTGTGTCAACATTCGTGACAACAATCTGCAAAAATACTTACGCACACCTTCAATTGGCACCAGAGCCATTGAACTCGTTATCCTGAGTTTAGATCCTGTATTTGGTGTGATTTATTACGATGGAATATCCTATGACAGCTCCAATTAGGCCACCAGTTCTTGATTGTACGAATTATGCAATTTGGAAGCCTAAGATGCGCATGTACATCAAATCCATTGATGAACGTGCATGGAGGAGTATTTTAACTGGATGTACTCCACCAACAGTTCCAGCCACCGACAATACTGAAGCTCAAATCAAGAGGGAGTTAGAATGGACAAATGATGAGGTGACCACGGCCAGCTTCAATTCAAAGGCACTCAATGCCTTATTTACTTCTACGGATGTTTTTCCATGTTCAAAATAATTTCTAACTGTGCATCTGCAAAAGATGCATGGGAGAGATTACAAGAACATTGTGAAGGATCTGAGAGTGTGAGAAGAACGAAGTTGCAGATGCTTGGAACCAAGTTCGAAAATCTAAGGATGAAGGAAGATGAGACCATATCCTCCTACAATGAAAGAATCACTGAGATTTCCAATGAATCTCAAGCACTTGGTGAAGCTATATCCAATACAAGGTTAGTACATAAATCTTAAGAACTGTCCTAAACGTTTTGATGCTAAGATATGTGCTATTGAGGAAGCTAAAGATACTTATGCTATTACTCAAAATGAGTTGGTGAGTATTTTGAAAACGTATGAAATGAATTTTACCCAAAGAGATAATGAGAAATCTGAAAAGAAAATTTCTGTTTTCAAAGGAGAAACATCTTCAAGTACTGATAAACACCATTTATTACTGAAATAGATTCTGATGAAGATGTTATTGATGATTGTGCCGACATTGCTGATAACATTGCTTTCTTGACTAAGTAGTTTAATGCATTTTTGAAAAAGAGAGCAAATAGGCTTAGAAATAATTTGCAAATTAAGAATCAAGATAGAGATCAGATTGGTAGTTCACGTCAATTGCCTGATAAAAGTAGAAAATGTTAATCAACCTAGGCAATTTGATAGAGGTAACAAGATCAAATATGATCCAGAATATAGGAAAAATGTTAAATGTGATGCATGTTCTGGTTTTGGTCATTTTGCTAATGAATGTGCCAACACTCTTTTGAGAAAAAGGGTAAATTTCAATGCTACCTTAAGTGATGAGTCTGATTGTGAAGATGATTCTGATAAAAATGAAGAATATAATGCAAGTCTTGCAGATAATGTCATTGAAGAAGATGTAACTGATCTTATTGAGCAGATGCAAAGTTCTGATATTTCTGAATCGATTGAGAATGTTGCTACAAATGTGCCCACATCTGAAGCAACATCACCTCAACATCCAAAAATTAACAGAACTATGTCTTATCCTGCTACTGTACCATCTTCCAGGATTCTCAAAAATTATCCACAACAACAGATCATAGGTAAACCACAATCAGGTGTACAAACAAGGAGAAAATTGAGTTTTGATGCAAGACATGTGGTAATATCTATTTGTATGACATCTATGTGCAACAAGGTAAACTTTGAATGTTTTCATTCTCTCAATAAACCTAAAAATATTGATGAAGTTATGAAAGATGAAAACTGGATTAATGCAATGCATGAGGAGTTAAATTAATTTGAAAGGAATGATGTTTGGATACTTGTGCCTAGGCCTGATAATGTGAATGTAATTGGTACCAAATGGATCTTCAAAAACAAAACTGATGAATCTGGTAATGTTGTAAGAAACAAAGCTAGATTAGTTGCCCAAGGCTATACACAAGTAGAAGGAATTGATTTTGATGAAACTTTTGCTCCTATTGCTAGAATTGAATCCATAAGGTTATTACTTGCTATTGCATGTTACATTGATATAAAACTGCATCAAATGGATGTTAAGGCCGCATTTCTAAATGGAATTCTTATGGAAGAAGTATATGTAGAACAACATAAGGGATTTGAGAATCATGAATTTCCTGATCATGTTTATAAACTTAAGAAAGTTTTATATGGTTTGAAGCAAGCACCTAGGGCATGGTATGGTAGATTAACTGATTTTCTTGTTGAATTCGGTTTTAATATAGGTGAAGCTGATAGGACCTTGTTTATAAAACATTCTGGATATGATATTATGATTGTTCAAATATATGTTGATGACATTGTGTTTGGTTCTACATGTGAGAAGATGCTTGAATTATTTGTACATGAAATGACCACTACCTTTGAAATGTCGATGGTTGGAGACTTGAATTACTTTTTAGGTCTTCAAATTAAACAATGCAAGGATGGTATTTTCTTTTGTCAAAGTAAATATGCCAAAAATCTTGTGAAAAGGTTTGGTTTAGACAATGCTAAACACATGAAGACACCTATGGGATCGACACAAAAACTGTGTAAAGACAGTGTTGGCACAAATGTTGACCCAACATTGTATAGATCGATGATTGGTAGTCTTTTGTATCTGACTTCTAGTAGGCCAGACATCATGTTTAGTGTTTGTTTATGTGCTCGTTATCAAGCTGATCCTAAAGAATCTCACATGAATTCGGTTAAGAGGATAATTAGATATGTGGCAGGCACATGCGATTATGGAATATGGTATAGCAAAGACACTAATTGTTCTTTGATTGTCTATAGTGATGCAGATTGGGCAGGTGACAGTGATGATAGAAAGAGTACAAGTGGAGGATGTTTCTACATGGGTAACAATCTCGTTTCTTGGCATAGCTGAAAACAAAATTGTGTCTCCCTATCTACGGCTGAATCCGAATACATAGCCACGAAAAATTGTTGTACTCAACTTCTATGGCTCAAAAAGATGTTCAATGATTACGGTTTGGAGAGCAATACTCTTACTGTTTATTGTGATAATATAAGTGCAATTAATATATCTAAGAACCCTGTGCAACATTCGTTAACTAAGCATATAAGTATTAGACACCACTTCATTAGGGACCTTGTAGAAAAAGAAGTTGTAAAGTTGGAATACATTTCTACTGAAAAGCAAATTGCAGACATTTTTACTAAAGCCCTTGATAATGAGAGGTTTTCTTCTCTTAGAAAATCTCTAGGTTTATGCACTAATTAGACCTATATTTGCTGTGTGTTGTGACAAATGTGCCAACATTTGTAACAACACTAGAATAATTTATTTAAATTTTTTCTAAGTATTGTAATATTTAGTGTTTTTGAACTCTCTTGTGTAAATAGTATTAGACAATGTGATTAATATAAATTGTCCTGGACACACTTCTCTCAAATGCAATTAAATAAACTCACAATTAGATGTTATGTCACTAAGTAACTATGGGGCACGGAGTTGACTACTACGATGTTCTCTTTTCAAAAGGTGACTTGAATGCATCAATATATTCACAATCCATTGAGTAATTATGGGACACGGAGCTGACAACTACGATGATCTCTTCTGGAAAAATGGATCAATGTGAATAAGTGGGAAAAGCAAAATATAGTGCAACACAAATGAATTTATTTCATGTAAAAACTGTGTTGAGAAGTGTGTTTGCCGACATTCAGTGAATAACATTCTGGTTCTCATATGTATATTTACCTCCACGAGTTTGAAAATTTTCAAATATTATTTTATGAGGATTTATTTATTTTAAATTGTTCCCAGCAATATTATATAGTCTAATTTAATTAATTGTGCAGTTATTTTATCTAGAATTAAGCGGTTTTTAGCATGTCTTTGAAATAAACTTCCAACATTCGGTAATGCCCTATTTCTTAGGGATGTGATTAAATCTTATTCTATTAACTCCGATGTGTTCACAACTTCTATAATCTTTTGTTTCCCTATTTAAGGTCCTTAATACTCAGTGTGTTCTATACATTATACATAGTTTCGAAAGTTTTAGCACAAGTGTTGAAAGGTATTATTGATTATACTTTGTGGTATTAGTTTTTTTTCTTCAGCCTATTTATATTCAAATTGATTATTTAATTAATATAATTTGAATAGTGTTTGCAGGATATTAATTATCATGGCTGATAAAAAAGGCTCTTCACCTTCACATTCGAAACACTCAACCTCTCCTGCTAATTCATCTTCTTCACGAAACCTTCGACTCCTAGCTACAATGGCCACTGGGAATGTTTCCGACAGTATTGGCGCACCAGTCCCAACATCACCCACGTCAATTAGGGTTGGATCATTGGATGTGCCGATATCGCCAACTCACGCTGATAATCCCATCGAGCAACCATCTAAGACTCCGATTTTGGGCAGAACGCCACAAAATTAGGATGGCGGCGAAGCTAGCGAAGCCCCCGTTCTCGAAACCTACCCAATAACGGTCGAGCTAGCTGAAGGAGCCACCTCTGATCAAATCGTCTACGCATTCAAAACCCTCACTAAGCAGACGATTTATCCTGTTGTCAAGGTTGGCGATGTGGAGATTGACTTCCAACAGTACAAACACCTTGTGTTTACTCCACCACAGTCACCACAAGATGCTCCAATAGATGACCCATCAACTGATTCGACTGACACTGGTGAGCTTACTGCTCGCTTTGAAACTGTTCGACAAAAGGCGTCGAGCTCCAGGGGACGTGGTCAAAAATGTCGTTCTTACCGAACTATGGGAAGAAAGGTCGATTACTCGGAGAAAGGGAAGAAACAGAAACACGATGATGGTGTTGCTTCAAAGCCGATTCAAGTGTTCGACTCTGACTCTTCCGAAGAGGAAATGAGAGAAGTAAGCCCAGAGAAAGAAACAAGCGGTCAAGCCTCTATTCGGGTGCTCAGCCCGAGGGGGACTACTGAGGATTCTGAGATGAATCAAACATTGGCGGAAATGGCTGCTCGTTTAGAAAGGAGGAGCAAAAAGCACAATGAACTGCAGGATGTGCCGAAGGATGTTGGCACACCAATGGACACATCATCCTCTGATTCTGAGTCCTCTTCATCAGAAGCTAGTAAGGCAAAATCTGATGAGGTGCATACTGATTCCTCTCTGCATAGGTCTTCTTCTGATTCTGATGATAGTTATCATGGTGTTAATAGTGATAAATTTAGGACTTTGAGAACTCGAAGTATAGTTGGGTAAAGAATAATTAAGATGGATGATTTTGTCTCTATGAATCTTGTTGGATATTTGACTGACAGATCTTTGATGCATTCCCTCCAGTTTGCTACACCTTACTTGGTTGATTGGGTATATGAATTTTATGTTAATCTGAAAGTAAGAGTTTCTGAAGTTAATTCTAGGCACTATGGGAAAGTGAAATTTAGAGGCAAGGTTATAGAGGTGACTCCAGCTATAATTAATTTTGTCTTAAGAACTAGAGATGATGAGGATCCACAGGTGGATAATTTGGATGAAGTGATTAGCGTAATTACTGGAGGAAGAATTACTGTGTGGAGGTATAAGATGAATTCCTCAGTTTTGACAAGCCTTTACAGTGTTCTTCACAAATTAATAGTTTACAATTGGCTGCCTTCATCAAACACAACCACTTTAACCTCGGAGCAAGCTATCCTAATATACAAGATTGGCCATCTTAGAAGGTTTAATCTTGGAAAGACTATTTTTGACAATATGATGACATATTCGGGGAGAATTTCAAACAAAGGGCTACTACCTTATCCTAGCCTAATTCACATGTTGATTTTGGCTCAAGGATTTCAGAGAGAAAATAATGAGATTATCAGCACATTTGCACTAAGTCTGGCAATATCTCATGTTCTGAGAACTGGACCACGTGTAATTGATCTGCCTTACAGAGATCCAAATCCCCCTAAAGTTGAAGTTCCTACTGATCAACCAGCTGATGTGCCGAGAGATGTTGGCACACACGCTGCCAACATACCACAATTACAGCTGCAATTTATTCGAGATCAAATTACTATGACAGATAATTCAATTAATAATGCCAATTGTCTGTTGAGCAACCTTGAGATGCACAAAAGGATCTGGAAAGCGCTCCTTTCTACTGTCACAGGGGGAGTAGGACCTGATGTTGCTGCTACTCAAGCTGCTGATGTTGCTGCTGAACCGACTGCTGGTGATGGAGATGCTGGTGGTACAAGTGCTGATGCTGGTGTAACTGGAGGAGGACCAGAGGCTGATATCTCTGGAGCTGGAACAAGTGCAGCTCCTGATGCTGAAATGGGAACTGATACCCAGGATGTGCCGGAGAATGTGCCCACAATTCCCACCAACAATGTTGATGGACCCAGCAGTTCAAACATGGATGTTGATGCTAAGAAGATAGATGCAGTAGATTGGGATAATGAAGATCTCAGTGTGCTGTGTGATGACTTGGGTGATTAGGGACATTGATGATCCGTACGAGGGGGAGCTTTCAAAGATGGAGAAGCTTGAAGAAAGGGGGAGTTCGTGCAGACTACTAAAGATGCAGCTGTTAAACTAAACAGTCAAATCCTCTCCTAATCTTCATCTATAAGCTTTATCTGTTTTTGTAAAGACTCAATTTACATTCTGTTTTTATGTCTATGTCTTTTCGAACTTATCTTATATTTTAGGTATGTTTTTGAACTTAATATTAGTTTGGTATTAAGTTAAGTTTATTTTGGTTAAGTCCTTGTTACTATGCTCTGATTTTATTTTGGTTAAGTCGAGTATTTGTTAATGTTCGTATATTGTGTTATATGTCATTATGTCTTGTTGCTCTGATTTATGTTAGTTAGTTTATTTGTAATTGTTTTATGTTTACTCTGTTTTTGGTTTTATTATGTGTTAAGTCTTTGTTATGTTCGTAATTTATGTTTTAGTAATGTTATATGTTTAGTATTGTTCGTTTTTGGCTAAGTAGTGAGATGTCATTTACATGATGTTAATTTACCTATCTCTATTGTGTACACATTATGTACAATGGTACAACATCAGGTGTGTTCCAGTAGAAAGGCCGAATTGGGGGAGATTGTTGATGTTAGTGACGAGTGTTACTCAGAATGTGACAACATTCTGGTCACAACATCAGAATTCGTCCTTCCACTTCCACTAACCCTTAACCCACGTTTTGTCTTGTTCAATGTCTTGTTTTCTTTCAGAATAAAGACTTACGACAGTTACCGAAGTCATGCGTTTGAAAAGGCAAGAGAAGAGAAGTTATAAAGATCATGGGGAAGTTACATGGAAGTTACCTATTTTCAAGGGAGATGTGGAAGTTATCTTCAAGCACTAAGAGTCCAAATTATCTATATATACACGGCTGCTATGAAGATTAAAACTTGAAGTTGAGGGAAACACAATCTAGCATAGTCTATTGGCATAGATTATAGAATTTATTGTACGTTTCATACTCGATACTTCCGTTGGTGAATGTTCCAACATTTCACTCAACATTGGGTCTTTATTTGTATTAGTGATAGGTTAGATTGAATATTATCTAGTCACTATATACGTAGATCCATTCACGGTGTGGCTTATGTTTTCACCGATTGTATCACTTAATAATTTCTAGTGATAATACGCTGAGTGGCAATATAGACTTATTTATAGTCTATACAAAATTTTGATATCCATCTTGCAAAGTGTTTAAGACTTACGCTGTGTATTTCTGTTCATTTATTTTCGTCTGTGTTGTTCTCGATTGTGCCAATATTCGTGACAACATTCTGCAAAAATACTTACGCACACCTTCACTTCTCAAGCACTCTTGCTTGACCCGGGAGATGAAAAGAAGGAAGAAGTGAAGAATGTGTCCAAACTTGAGAGTTTGGGGGTGTTGGAAGAAAGAAAGATAGCACAAGAGAAGAACAAAGAAGGATTCAAAATTGGAGATGAAGTTGTATGGAGTGAATCAAAGTGGAGTAGATTATTAGGAGTGGAGGGACTTAAGGAGAAAGACGTTTTAAGAGTGAAAGAGGTACAAGTTGGGGAAAAGCTTATACTTGAAGATAGATGGGGATGTTGCCTTTTGACAAAGGAGACATTGGTTAGGCATAAGGACTCTCCTATTCCAAAGGAGGTGCCCAACATTCATGAGAAAAGGGGAGTATGAACTCATTAAATTCCGTCCGGCATAGGACGTTAAAAATAGCGCTAGATGAGAGACAACCCATCCTTTACTTGCTTTCTTTATTTTCGTGCTTATTTATTGCTTTCAATAAGTGTGTTTATGTTATTTGTTAGGAAGTCGAGGTTGTGCAAGTGAGGCTTGGTGAGGTTTACAAGCTTGAAGGAGAGAGGGTACTTGAAGACCTTTAGGTACAACAACTTCTTTAAACTTGGACTTATCTAAGTTTGGGGGAGGTGTGCCTCTTTTCATGCTTTTTCATTTGCACCGGCGCACTTAGTTTTTGTGCTTACATGGTATACTATACTTGTAAATAATTTTGGTGATGTGCTTTCATTTCTTAGTAGTAGGTAGTTGTGTGTAACTCAATTAGCTAACTATCTTACCAAACTTTTAATTGCTTGGCAATGAAAAAGTTGGGGGGGGGGGGGTGTGTATTAGTTTAGAGATTTTCGTTGCACCAACTTGCTCTCATTAGCATGAGAAAATTTTTGTGAATTTGGAGCTTATTAGTGGATTAATTGCATATATTTGAGTCTATCTTTCTTGAGAGTAGTTATTTTGGAGATTGTTGTTATGTGTAGGGGGTATACGATTGAGAGTATATTCATGAGCATGTGTGCTTGATTGGTGGACATTTTGGACTTTGGAGATTGTTGCTTGATGCTAGCATAATGAATTGTTGTGTGATGATGGATGTGAGTGAGAATGCTTGATTCCTTGCTCATTTTTAAGCCCGTGAGCTTTTGTGCCTTTTAATTCGTACATATTATGTGGTTTATACCTTGTTGAGTGTATCGTTCATGAATTTGCACGCTAGAACTTGCCAAGTGACTTGTCAAAATTGAGTTTTGTGTGGATTTTGTGAAGATGATAAGAGGCCTTGTTTGTTATGAAAGTCAATTAGTCAAATTTGACCCCACCAAAATATTGATTCACTAGTGAGTCAATTTGAGCCTAAAATCCTTATTTCTTTGGTAAACTTGTGAAATTGAAGTCATTTTGTCTATCTTTATGAGTCTTTTTATCCTTATGATTAGTAGAGTTTGATTGTTGACAAAAGAATGGTGAAGTGAAAAGAAAAGTGTGGTGATTTGATTTGCTAAGTTTGATGAGAGAAAAAGAAAGAAGGGTTGATAAGAAAAAATTGAATTGTAGAAAAGATAAGAAAAATGATAGTGAAAAAAAAAATTCAATTGTGTGCTATAAAAAGAAAGTCTCAAAAGGAGTTTGGTAGTGAATTGCATTTGAATGAATGGAAAAGAACAGAAAGAGTGATGATTGTTGAGATTGGAGGTGAATTGTATTGTATTGCTTGATCAACTTTCATTTGCTCTACTAGTTGCTGAGTTACTTATCCTAAATTCACCCACCTAGTCCAAAGAGCCTACATTACAACCTTTGAAAAAGCCCTCTTTGATTCATGTTTGATGCACAAAAAGATATGATGGAGATTGAGTCTTTTGGCCAAGGTAGTGAGTCCTTGACCTGACAGCACATTCCTGATCTCGGAGCGTAGTCCATTCCTGAACCTCCGTACTTTCTTAAGCTCAGTGTCCACTAGATGCTGGGCGAACCGACTCAGATCGCTAAACTTCCATTCATATTCCGCTACAGTCATGCTGCCTTGTTTCAGGTTGAAGAACTCCGTTTTCTTCTGAACCTGAAACGATGGTGGATAGTATTTTTCTGTGACTATCTCCCTGAACCGTGCCCAAGTGAGACTCGCACGTTCAGCAGCTGGCCTCATACGCCAGTAGGAAGTCCACCAAATTCGTGCGTCTTCTTTTAGCTGGAAGACCGCACATGCTACTTTCTGTGCATCAGTGCACATCATCAGCTCTAATATACTCTCCAATGCATCCAACCACTCTTCTAGAGCAGACGGTCCCTCTCGTCCATTAAAAACAGGGGGCTTGAACTTGTGGAATTGCTCTACCACCTGAAGGTGATTTTCTGGAGCTTGCTGGTGTTGTGGTGCTTGACGTGGAGGCATCTTCCTATAAGAGCACAAGTATCTTAGATAACTAATCCATATGAGTTGTAACTTATCAAATTATTCATTCATCTAACACATAACCAATATTTTGTCCAAATACTTCCCATATAAAATTTATCCATATTCCAAAAGAAATGAAATAATTAATCTAGAATATGCTTAAATCCATTAAGTCTCAAGAACCCAAAAAAAAATAACTAAATAAATAAATAAACAAAAGTCTACAACTTTAATTATCTACTACTCTTCCATAGACCCTGGGCCTACATATCTACCATCCTCAACTACTGTCCTAATTATCGTCTCTCTTTCTGGAATAGGCAGTTCTGTGGCCAAGGGCAACTCCTCTTCCGGGTCATCCTCAATGCCTCCAGTCTTAAGCCATCTATAAGCCAACTCTGCAGCCACATCTCTAATTGTCGTCTCCATATCTCGTCGTTCTCTGTTGGCTATGATTTCTCTAGCTTCCTTCTCCCATGCTGGAGGTAAGCGTTTCATCGTATCCTCAAGAAAATCTTTGGGGTTAGGCGGCCCACGACCCTCTCTTTGCAGCTGCACTACATCTACTAGGTACAAAACGGGGTAATTTCTAATGTCTGAAACTCTCTTAATATTCCCTCTAGCGTCCATTTAAACTATCAATCACCACAGTTGTTAAAAAAAATAAAATTAATAGACGTGTACTTAACCATAATTCATCCTAGTGTGCATAATTCATATACATAAAACTTTTTTTTTCTTTCTACTAACTCAATTTTCTTAACACTGAACTTTCTTATCATACCTTGGAGTTGGCGCGGTGGCGGCGGTAGATGGTGTAACTTAAAAATAACGAATGCATGCAAATAAAGAATTTTTTTTTTTACAAGTCTACAAGAACGTAGACCTGCTCTGATACCACACTGTCACCTCCTTATTTTATAAATAATTTTATCGCTGACTTGAATAAAAATTTCTTTTCAAGAGTTCATAAAAATAATTTTTTTTTTTTTTGTAGGAACCAATTTAATAAATACCATCATGAACATGAGAATCTTTAATAAATAATGATAAGATAATATCAACTAAAATAAATTGCATAAATTGTCTCAATTATCTTAAAAACTTAATTCACTCCAAAAATAATCTTACGAAAGGAAATTTAATGTCATGCTATGAATTAAAAATACTAAAATAAATAACACCAACCAATCCACCTTGCCTCCGCCGCGCCTCCGTTATTCTTAATCTGCAAAAGCATTAATTTGTTTGGGGTGAGCAACCAACTAGCTCAGTGGGGTCCTATTTGTCACAGTTAAATAACCAACATAATCAAAATAGCAACTCACATACCACATAACCATAACATTTGTCAGCAAAGCCAACCATAGTAACATAGCATCATAATCGGTCCTTTCCACCGAAACATAGTTCTGAAACTCATTATGTCACACGGTCCTTTCCACCGGAACATAAATCATAGTTTATTATGTTGCACGGTCCTTTCCACCGGAACATAAATCTTAGCATAGTATGTACACGGTCCTTTCCACCGGTCATACACATAAATAGTATGTTACACGGTCCTTTCCACCGGAACATACCCATATTATATCATATAGCACATAGTAGCAATCAACAAATCTCAATTATGCAAGGTATTTAAAAGTGACAAATAATTATCAATCATATAGAGAAAAACCCCACCTTAAACCTCGATTATCCTTGGTAAATATTCTAGAGCGTGGCCTCCTTGGCACCTAAAATAATAATTAATAAACTTGTCTTAGTGTCATAAATTTATTAAGTCTTAAATCTCAATCTTAGTATTACTAATAAATATTTTAGTATTAATTAGGTTTAATAGAAAGTGATTATCTAAAATCTTAGTTAATATGTAAAAAAATAAAACTGATAATATAATATATGTGTTTATACACGAATATTAGAAATTTACTATCGGAAAAATAAATTAATTAAAAAAAATAAAGATTCTTAACAATTTAATACTTATCCTACTAATTATTCTAAACTAAAGCATAATATATATATATAGTAATAGTAGAGCATAATATATATATATATATATATATATATATATATATATATAGTAATAGTAAGAATGGCCACTGCCGTTAAATATGTATAGGTATTCTTTTTTTTTTTTTTTAAAGAAAAATTTATAAACAGGCTACTGCAGAAACAAAACTAACGCCTTTTTTTTTTTTCCTTTAACCCAAAATTAAGGCATAAAATAATGATTCACAATTCTTCATCATAGTTTCAACCGTTTAATCAAAACAGACCAATTTTTTTTTTTTTTTTTTGAAAACTCAATAATTTTTTTTTTATAAATCTATGTATATATACATATACGGTGAAATCATAATTAAATAGAAAGTATGAATATATATAATTTGTTTATCAAATTCAACAAAAGAGGTAAGGATAAGGTGTTACCGGAACAGCAAGGAATTGAGAGAATAAATTATTTTGATGCTCCAGAGAGAAAACTTTT
This sequence comes from Paraleonurus japonicus, assembly GCA_030762865.1. Taxonomy (NCBI): domain Eukaryota; kingdom Viridiplantae; phylum Streptophyta; class Magnoliopsida; order Lamiales; family Lamiaceae; genus Paraleonurus; species Paraleonurus japonicus. The sequence goes on along the minus strand of CM061059.1, from coordinate 11,030,010 downwards.
ACGTTAATTGAGAGAAATAATTTTTGTGCGTTTATCTTGAGAGATGACCGTGTGATTTATAAAAATAAGTGGAGAAGATATTTTTGTTGAGATTAACAAGGAATTGGATCTACAAAATCTTACATTAAAAAATAAGATTATAAATTTAAAATTTTGAATTTTGAATTTTTGAAAGATTGAGAACTATATATTTTATTATATTAATATAATTAATAACAAAATATAACATAAATAAAACTGAAAATATTAATAATTAATATTATAATTGTAACTTATGGAAAATTTAATTTACTTATGGTGATTGATATTCTTGGGTATTACATCCTACCCCCCTTAAAAAAAAATTCGTCCTCGAAATTTAAAACGTACCATGGGCAAACCAATCAGCATACTTGGCGCGTATCTCATCCTCGCGCTCCCAAGTCGCTTCTTTCTCACCATGCCGATTCCACTGAATCTTGATCATTGTAACATCTTTGTTCCTCAACCGATGAACCTTTCTATCCAAAATCGCCAATGGCTTCTCCTCATAAGCTAAACTATTGTTTATCTCTAAGGTTGAGTAGTCAATCACGTGACTAGGGTCTTGTACATACTTTCTCAACATAGAGACGTGAAACACATTATGAACAGCTGAAAATTCTGGTGGTAAAGCTAAACGATAAGCTAAATCACCAACTCTCTCGAGAATCTCAAACGACCCCACATACCTCGGCTTCAACTTTCCTCGCTTACCAAATCGTACCACTCCTTTAGTAGGAGAGACTTTCAAGAACACCTTTTCTCCCTCACTAAACTGTAAATCCTTCCTACGTCTATCCGCATACATTTTTTGTCTATCTTGTGCTCGCTTGATGTTCTCCCTTACTTTCTTCACCACTTCCTCTGTACACAAGCTCGCAACATATCTTCTAGAGTCTGAATCGTCCTTTCCCATTGCCCATCGGATTGCGGGTGAAAGGCCGTGCTAAAATTCAACTTAGTCCCCATAGCCGACTGTAAACTCCTCCAAAACTGTGATGTAAACCTAGTATCTCGATCCGACACAATCGAAACTGGCACTCCATGCAACCGTACTATCTCCCGAATATACATCTGTGCATACTGCTCCATCCTAAAAGTAGTCTTTACCGGAAGAAAGTGAGCTGACTTAGTCAATCGATCCACAACAACCCATATTGCATTATTCCCCTTTACCGTCCTTGGTAAACCCGTAACAAAATCCATAGTTATATGCTCCCACTTCCACTCTGGGATTTAAAGTGGTCGTAGTAATCCTGATGGACGCTGGTGTTCGGCTTTCACTTGCTGGCATACCAAACACCTCTCCACAAACTCAGCAATGTCCTTCTTCATTCCATTCCACCAAAACATTTTTCTTAAGTCATGATACATCTTAGTGCTACCCGGATGAGCAACATAAGGTGTACTATGAGCTTCCTCAAGTATTATTTTCTTTAGTGCTGCCTCTTGTGCACACAAATCCTCCTCATAATACAATGCCCCATCATCGCCCACCTGTAAATCCTTTCCTTCCCCTTTGAGAACTTTCTCCCTCGTTTTTTGCGCGAGAAAAACATCATCAAGTTGAGCACTCATAATCTTGTCCTTCAAATCCGATTGCACTACTAAAGCTGCTAAGACCATCTCAACCCTTCTTGGTGGGGTCACCACCTCGATCCTCATATTTGCGAACTCCTTCACCAACTGATCTTGCTCGGTCAATACGCATAAATCGCTCCTCGTCTTTCGACTTAAGGCATCAGCTACCACGTTAGCCTTGTCTGGGTGATAGTGAATTGTACAATCATAATCCTTCACAAGCTCTAACCATCTTCTTTGCCTCATGTTCAACTCCTTTTGTGTGAAAAGATACTTCAAACTCTTGTGGTCTGAGTAAATCTCACACTTCCCTCCATACAAGTAGTGTCTCCAAATCTTCAATGCGTGAACAACAGCGGCTAACTCCAAATCATGTGTTGGGTAGTTCACTTCATGCGTCTTCAATTGCCTTGAGGCATAGGCAATTACCTTACCTTGTTGCATCAAAACACAACCAAGGCCTAGCTTCGATGCATCACTGTAGATCACAGACTCCTTAGTTGGATCAGGTATCGTCAAAACCGGAGCTGAAGTGAGTCTCCTCTTGAGTTCTTGAAAACTCTCCTCACACTTCTTGCTCCATTCAAACTTCTCCCCTTTCCTTGTCAACCGTGTCATCGGTGCTGCTATCTTCGAAAATCCTTCAATGAATCTCCGATAGTAGCCTGCTAATCCCAAGAAACTACGAATCTCATGAGCATTCGTAGGTCTACTCCAACCGTTAACAGCTTCTACCTTTGACGGATCGACTTCAATCCCCTTAGCTGTAATCACATGTCCAAGAAATGCTACTTCCTTCAACCAAAACTCGCACTTACTAAACTTGGCGTACAACTTCTCCTTGCGAAGGGTTTCTAACACCACCCTCAAATGCTCTTCATGTTGTGCCTCGTCCCTTGAGTATACCAAGATGTCATCTATGAATACTATGACAAACTGATCTAGGAATGGATGAAAAACTCGATTCATCAAATCCATAAACACCGCAGGTGCATTGCTTAATCCAAAAGGCATCACCACAAACTCGTAATGCCCATATCGAGTTCGAAAGGTTGTCTTTGACACGTCACTCTCCTTGACCTTCAACTGATAGTATACCGATCGAAGATCAATCTTAGAGTATACTCCACTACCTCTCAATTGATCAAACAAATCCTCGATCCTGGATAATGGGTACTTGTTCTTTATGGTGAGTCGATTCAACTCTCTATAATCGATGCACATCCTCAAAGTTCCATCCTTCTTCTTGACGAACAAAACTGGCGCTCCCCACGGCGAGACACTAGGTCGTATGAAACCTAAATCTAACAACTCTTGTAGTTGTACCTATAATTCTTGCAACTCCTTCGGCGCCATTCTATAAGGAGCTTTTGACACTGGTGCCGCTCCAGGTGTCAAGTCTATGGTAAACTCCACCTGTCTATCGGGTGGCACTCCGGGGAGCTTTTCCGGAAAAACATCTAGATAGTCCCGTACAACTGGCACATCTGCAGCCTTCACTTCCGGTTTCTGGCTTCCCACAATGTTGACAAGAAATCCCATGCACTTATCCTTTCTCAACATCTTCATCGCCTTCATCGCACTAATCACTCGCGGTACGGTTCGAGACTGAACCCCATAGAGGTTAGTCTCCTTATCAGTGGGTGTATGTAAAATTACTCTCCGCTCGTGACACTTAATATCAGCTCTATATTTACTAAGCCAATCCATACCAAGAATAATATCAAAGTCCTTCATGTCTAGCACAAAAAGGTCAGCCTCTAAAGCATGTTCATTCACATCAATTCTCACACCTCTAACCATCGAATGAGCACTAATAACTTTATCGGAGGGTATACTAATCACAAGTGGGTTCTCTACTCTTACACTTTTACTTCCAGATAAAGCATGAAACTTTGCAGACATAAACGAATGTGTAGCTCCAGTATCAAAGAGTACATATGCAGGTATATTCGAAACTGTAAGCATACCTGCCATAGTGCCCGGCTGCTGGTCAGCCTCTTCACGTGTCATAGCGAACATGAGTGCGTTGCCACCTGCCCCACCATTAAGCTTCCTTCCATCACCTCTATTCTGTGACAACGGACAAATAATTTTATAAATAATTTTATCGCTGACTTGAATAAAAATTTCTTTTCAAGAGTTCATAAAAATAATTTTTTTTTTTTTTAGGAACCAATTTAATAAATACCATCATGAACATGAGAATCTTTAATAAATAATGATAAGATAATATCAACTAAAATAAATTGCATAAATTGTCTCAATTATCTTAAAAACTTAATTCACTCCAAAAATAATCTTACGAAAGGAAATTTAATGTCATGCTATGAATTAAAAATACTAAAATAAATAACACCAACCAATCCACCTTGCCTCCGCCGCGTCTCCGTTATTCTTAATCTGCAAAAGCATTAATTTGTTTGGGGTGAGCAACCAACTAGCTCAGTGGGGTCCTATTTGTCACAGTTAAATAACCAACATAATCAAAATAGCAACTCACATACCACATAGCCATAACATTTGTCAGCAAAGCCAACCATAGTAACATAGCATCATAATCGGTCCTTTCCACCGAAACATAGTTCTGAAACTCATTATGTCACACGGTCCTTTCCACCGGAACATAAATCATAGTTTATTATGTTGCACGGTCCTTTCCACCGGAACATAAATCTTAGCATAGTATGTACACGGTCCTTTCCACCGGTCATACACATAAATAGTATGTTACACGGTCCTTTCCACCGAAACATACCCATATCATATCATATAGCACATAGTAGCAAGCAACAAATCTCAATTATGCAAGGTATTTAAAAGTGACAAATAATTACCAATCATATAGAGAAAAAGCCCACCTTAAACCTCGATTATCCTTGGTAAATATTCTAGAGCGTGGCCTCCTTGGCACCTAAAATAATAATTAATAAACTTGTCTTAGTGTCATAAATTTATTAAGTCTTAAATCTCAATCTTAGTATTACTAATAAATATTTTAGTATTAATTAGGTTTAATAGAAAGTGATTATCTAAAATCTTAGTTAATATGTAAAAAAATAAAACTGATAATATAATATATGTGTTTATACACGAATATTAGAAATTTACTATCGGAAAAATAAATTAATTAAAAAAAATAAAGATTCTTAATAATTTAATACTTATCCTACTAATTACTCTAAACTAAAGCATAATATATATATATATAGTAATAGTAGAGCATAATATATATATATATATATATATATATATATATATATATATATATATATATATATATATATAGTAATAGTAAGAATGGCCACTGCCGTTAAATATGTATAGGTATTCTTTTTTTTTTTTTTTTAAAGAAAAATTTATAAACAGGCTACTGCAGAAACAAAACTAACGCCTTTTTTTTTTCCTTTAACCCAAAATTAATGCATAAAATAATGATTCACAATTCTTCATCATAGTTTCAACCGTTTAATCAAAACAGACCAATTTTTTTTTTTTTTTTTTGAAAACTCAATAATTTTTTTTTTATAAATCTATGTATATATACATATACGGTGAAATCATAATTAAATAGAAAGTATGAATATATATAATTTGTTTATCAAATTCAACAAAAGAGGTAAGGATAAGATGTTACCGGAACAACAAGGAATTGAGAGAATAAATTATTTTGATGCTCCAGAGAGAAAACTTTTACGTTAATGGAGAGAAATAATTTTTGTGCGTTTATCTTGAGAGATGACCGTGTGATTTATAAAAATAAGTGGAGAAGATATTTTTGTTGAGATTAACAGGGAATTGGATCTACAAAATCTTACACTAAAAAATAAGATTATAAATTTAAAATTTTGAATTTTTGAAAGATTGAGAACTATATATTTTATTAATATTAATATAATTATTAACAAAATATAACATAAATAAAACTGAAAATATTAATAATTAATATTATAATTGTAACTTATGGAAAATTTAATTTACTTATGGTGATTGATATTCTTGGGTATTACAAATGTGACTTCAATCCTATTTATAATTTTTTGTTGGTTATATATTAATTAGTATGTCTCTTTCTCTTTTATTTTCTTCTTTAATTTTAATGGGTTTGTTTCATTTTATAATGTTTGGCTAATTTTCTCTTGTGCTTGGGTGTATTGACCCTTGGATGAATTAATTTTGATGATCATTTGATTGGGTGCTTCATTTATTGAGGTGATTAATTATTCTAATGTGATTTTTCTTGATTTAATTGCTAGATTGAGTTTTGATCCTTTGTTAATTGATTTAATTTGCTCAAAGAGATTTGATTTATTAAATTGATGCTTAGGTGTTAGGCTTGGTTTCGAGATTGAATTCAATATTGGATTAACGCAAGGAGACTTGGTTAATTTTTATTAGAACCTACATTAGGATACGTTAATTGCTCGATTTTACGTCAAGTGATTAAGTGAGGAGACTTAGGGTGTCGTCTCTAAACTATCTTATGTGCTTATTTGATATATTAAATTTAGGCTTATCAAGTACGGTTGATATGTGATTTTTTGCTAGATAGCTCCTATTATCCCTCGTCATTTGGAACCCCAATCATGTGTAATTCGTAATTGATGATTCCTTGGTAATTTGCACTCGAGCACATTTTTATCATATTTGTTATCACTTGGTATTTGTTTGTTGCTTCATTTTAGTTGATTAATTGTTATTTAATTTTGCAAATCCGAGCCTGACTTTATAATACCATGCTAACTCTTAGCTTTAGGGATCCTATACTTGACTTAGTTTCTTTGGGTTCGATAACTTGATTGTCTTAAAAATACTTACTACGAAAAAGCTCCAATCAATTCCAAGCTTGTTAAAAAGATGTTGAAAACGGACTGATGACAAAGGCTTTATTAAGATGTCTGCAAGTTGATCTTCAGCAGGTATGTAGCGAACATTAAGAACTTGATCTTGAACCTTTTCTCTCAGAAAATGAACATCGACTTCTATGTGCTTTGTTCGAGAGTGGAAGGCAGGGCTAAACGCAAATTTAATTGCGTCTTGATTATCACACCACAAAATGGAAGAGAAACGCAACGGAATATGTAACTCAGAAAGTAAGGTTTGAACCCACAAGATATCAGTAGTCGTAAGGGCCAAAGAGCGATAATCTGCTTCCGTAGGGCTTCGAGCAACAACATGTTGCATTTTGGAGCCCCAAGAAAGAAGATTACCACCAAGAGAAAGAAGATAATCACTTGTGCTTCGCCGATCATCAATGCTGGAGGCATAATCGGCATTGGCATCGGCATAGCCATGAATTCTAAAATCTGTAACAGGAACAAAGTGTAAACCATTAGTTAAAGTACCTTTGATATAATGTAGGACCCTTTTGCTGGCTTTCCAATGATTGATTGTTGGTGATTGAAGGAATTGAGAGAGTTTGTTAACTGGAAAGGCTAGATCAGGACGAGTGAGAGTGAGATATTGGAGAGCACCAATGATGCTACAATAGAGAGATGATTGCTCAAATGGAGAGCTATCATTACTGAAGAGTTTCTAACTAGGACATAAGGGAGTAGGAGAAGGTTTGTAGGAACCAAGATGTGCTTTCTCTAGAATTTTCCGAGCAAATTTACTCTGAGTTAAACTAATTTTACCCGAGGAGACTTGAGCCTCAATCCCCAAAAAATAATCAATCTCCCCAACATGTTTCAAAGAGAACTTGGAATGAAGTGTATCAATGAGTTGCTGAACCATGCTTGGATCATCCCCAGTAATAAGAATATCATCAACATACACTAGTAGAATGATCATCTTGTTCTGTGTGGACTTATGAAAGAGACAATGATCAGCTGAGGAATGTATAAATCCTGAACTTTGCAGAAAACCTTTCAATGTATCATACCACGCCTTCGGAGCCTGCTTCAATCCATATAAGGCTTTAGCTAGCTTGCACACATGCGTTGGCTTGCTTGAATTAATAAAACCTTCAGGCTGTTCTATGTACACTGTTTCATTAAGAGTTCCCTTCAGAAAGGCATTCTTAATATCCACTTGCTGAATTGTCCACCCCTTAGTAACAACAATAGAAAACACAACCCTTAGAGTCAAGGACTTGATTACTGGACTGAAAGTACTGAAGTAATCAACACCTGCATGTTGCTGAAAACTCTTTGCCACGAGTCTTGCTTTGCACATTTCAACAGAGCAATCATTACAATATTTCACTCTGAACACCCATTTGGTAGAAATGAGATTCATATCATGTGAGAAAGGAACCAAAGTCCAAGTTGTATTTCCTATTAGAGCATTAAACTCTTGCTGCATAGCATTTTTCCACTCAGGTGTGGATAGAGCTTCCTGGATAGTAGCAGGTTCAGTGATAATAGGAGAATCATGATAGACTTTAGGATTAGATATAACAGATTTCCCCCGAGTGATCATATGATGAGTATTTTGTGGATTAATGGGTGGAGGAGAGGAGATACTGATATTTGAGGAAGTGTTTGAGGAGGATGTATTTAATGCATGTAATGGAGAGTATGTAGAAGGAAAGGAAGGAGTAGGTGAAGTATGAGGTGTTGTGATTTGTGGAAAGGATGAGATAGATGGAACTCTGGCAGTAGTAGAGAAAGGTGTAGATCAACTTTGAGAGGACTTTACTTCCATGAGAGTAGAAAAGGGAAACTCATTTTCATTGAAGGCTATTGTGTTTGATATATACATTTGGCCGGAAGGATATAGGCAGTGATACCCCTTATGAGAAGAGTTGTAACCAAGAAATATGCATTTGGAAGATCTATACTGGATTTTGGAGGTATTATAGGGTCTGAAGAATGGGAAACAGGCACACCCAAATGTTCTGAGATGAGAGTATATGGGAGGTTTTTGGAACAAGGAAGAGTAGGGAGTGATATTATGAATAGTAGTAGTAGGCTAAATATTTATCAACACTGATGTAGAGAAGGCTAACCACCAATAAGAAAATGAAATGTCAATCTTTGCAAGCAAAGAAAGGCCAACCTCAGTAATATGCTGTATTTTTCTTTCCACCAAGCCATTTTGAGGATGAGTATGAGAACAAGAATGCCTGATTTTAATCCCAAGTTTTAAATAAATAGGAGCCAAAGCAAGAAACTCACCACCCATATCACTTTGAATATTTAATTTTATGAGAAAACTGTCTTTCAATTGAGCTAATGAAATTAATCACAATATCCTTGACCTTAGATTTAAGTTTCATGGGAAAAATCCAAGAGAACCGAGTGTAATCATCCACAATCACAAGATAATATCTAAAACCTTCAATAGATGTAAATGAAGCTGGACCCCAAACATCTGCATGTATTATTTCAAATGGTACAGTAGTAGAATGAGTTACAGTAGGAAAACTTTTTTGATGCATTTCTCCTAATTTGCAAGGCTCACAAAACTCAGCATATCTACTACAAAAGGGAATCTGAAGAGCAGTACAGACTTTGGACAAAGTAGCTTGACAAGGATGCCCTAACCTATTATGCCAAAGCTCAGAATTATTATTAGTAACAACATGACAAGAAGCATTATTAGCAGCAGCAGGCTTCTGAGAGTGAAGATGACTTAGATCCAATTGACAGAGACCATCCATAAGGGTTCCTTTTAGCAGCATCTTGTTGGTGGTGAGATCCTTAACAACACAATAGGTAGCATAGAACTCAATAACAGTTTTATTGTCAGAAAGAAACTTTGAAATACTGATCAAATTCTTTGTGATATCTGGAACATGCAGAACATTTTTAAAAGCCACAGTAGATGCTTGAATTGTAGGAATAAACATAGAACCAGTGTGTGCTATAGGAACTTTGCAACCATTTCCAACTAATAAGCTAGAGTTACCTTGATAAGGTGTTTGAATGTTGAGATTCTCAAGTTGAGATGTGTCATGATGAGTAGCTCTACTATCCATGAACCGATCTGCACCAGACTGTGAGTTCATGTTATTAGCATTAGCAGAGTATGAGGTAGATGGATCTGATACGGAGTAAGAGAAGTAATGTGATGGCTAGATGAAATGAGCTTGAGGAGAGGGAGATGGAGCAAAATTGTGGAGCTAATAATTGGCTTGAGAGTGAGTGGAGTTTTGACCAGTAGATTGAGAGGTATCAAGGCCTTAATAGTTAGCATCAAATCTCTTATAGCACTTAGCAGCTGTATGATTTGGCTTCCCACAAATCTGGCAAACAACCTTGTTCTTAGTGAACTTAGTTTTCTCTTTGAAATTTCCATTCTGTGATAAGTCCTTTGCTGCAAAATTTATCGTAGCAGTCGAAGAAGGAGCCTTCATACTGGCAATATTCTGAGAAGTTGAAGCCTGAGCAAGCCTCATATTATGGATCTGGAGAATATCCTGAACATCAGTTGAGATGGAGTTGCACCCCTGGAGGTAAGAGTGACCACTACCGCTTCATACTTAGTACCAATACCCCCAAGGATATGAAGAATCAAATCATCATCAGAGATCGGTTGGCCTGCTGACTGGAGAGGATCAATAATAGATCGCATTTGAAGAAAGTATTCATCAATAGACAGAGAACCTCTCTTCAAGGTCTGAAGTTGAAACCGAAGACTCATAGCATAAGCTTTTGACTGAGATCGAAAAAAGTTCTTCAAAAACATTCCATAACTGGAAGGAGTGAACACATCGATTCACATGACCTAGCATAGGTTCAAAAATTGAGCTTAGAAGCCAACTCAAAAGAAACTGATCATGTGTGTGCCAGTTGATAGTATCATCTGATTCATCATAAGTTGGAACCGAATCAGGTGAACATAGCAGGATATCTTGAAATCCATGCCCATGAACATTGGCGAGCACTTGAGAATGCCAGAAAACATAGTTATTACGATCTAATCGTATATGTAGTGTGATGAAGGTATGTAGTTTCTTCATCATGAAAAGAGAGAATGAAGGCTAAGAAAGTTTGAAGATACGAAGAGAGGAGAAGGAGCAGTTGAAGATAAGCAAAAAGAAAAGGATGAAGATTCAAAGAAAACCGAATGAAGATTCAAAGATTCCACCAGAAAATCAATCAGTGGAATCCCAGCTCAGAGATACCATGTTGAATTTTGACACTGTTTAAAAGATATATTTTTGCATTAACTTAATTTATGCAGATTACATGCCTTATATACAAGACTGAAGACTTCTCCTCTACACAACCAATTCGCTTGTAACAATCTAACCGCTTAACTAACTCTTAACAAACTATTAAAGCTAGCTAATACAAAAGGTCTCAGAAGCTACTGTTATACTTTTCTACGTGAGCAGCCATACTTTGCATGAACATCATGCATGTACTTTAACAGTGACAGTGAATTTATAAATCTATAAGTCTAAATCCTCCATCCAAACATAATCTAAGATTAAAAAAAAAATCATGATAAACTGAATCTATCAAAACTTCCCTATGAGAGCATCTCGCAAGTTGGAAAAAATATATATCATTCTTGTTTTATCACTCTTTTCATTGTTTTACACTTTATTTTATTGAATCACCAAAATTACTTTCATTATTCAACCACACATCCTTCAAAAATCATTTTTTTTAATATATGAGTTTATACAGGTGTGCAAGTAATCAAGAAAATAAAGGAGTATAAAATATTAATTATATAATTAAAAAGATATAACTATTTGATGCGTAAAAACTGACCTAGGCCTGTTTCCCCACCTGGGTTCACGGGGGTAAAGCCTTTACGCACTTAAGATCCTTAGCTTCCCTCGAACAAACGTACCTGCAAAACACGCCGGAGGGTTCTCCGGCGTAGGCACTCCGACGCTCAAGTCAGACTACCGGAAAACACTCAAGAAAGTACGTATAAGGTAGCTAAGTGAGAGTGATAGTGATTTTGATACCGTTACCTCCCTGCGGGGTGTGTTACTTATACGTACGTTAAGATCAATAACTGTCAACACAGTCTCCAGGCACTATCCCGCACGTTCTGCCATGATGTCGTGCGTGAATAACTTATTCCCCAAGAAATCTGCATCATATCTACGAATTCCCCCCCTGGATGGAGGTTAGACCCAGTCAATGTGGAATATAGGGAATATTCCTTGGCTTGGGCCTCAATTATCTCAACTACTCGTTGTTTCCCAATCTTATCAGATAGATAACCTCTGTGGGCTTGGTCAAATGCTCGCGCCTTCCCTGAATATCGCTTGGGCCTCTCGGCCCACCTGTAGCTAGGTTTGGGCCTCGCGGCCCACCTGCAGTCGGGTTTAGGGCCTCGTGACCCGTATCTGGAGTTAGGCCTCGTGGCCCATCTGTAGTTGGGCTTGGGCCTCATGGCCCCTCTCCATATAGTCCTGGGCCTCGTGGCCCCCCTGTAGGTAGGTTTAGGGCTTTGTAGCCTGATTTCGGCCGATCTGGGCTCGAGCCCATCTCGGGTTTTCCTCTCTTTATCTAGGGTATCTAATGACATCATTGGGCCCTATTGGGCTGGTTGTATTTGGGCCCTAAGGGTAGTTGGGCCCGGCATTTTTGTCCGCATCACTATTATTTTTTAAACGAAAAATAAGTATTACTTTAATTGCTGCAAAATTACATTTTCTTGAGATGTTCTGGCAGAATTTTTTATTAAAAAATTAATTAATAATATATGATCACTATGCCAAAAATTGGCTACGACGACGGTGAATCCCCGTTGTCGTAGGAGTTTTTTCACCGTCGTCTATCAACCCGTACTTAGGGTCTGGGTATTCGACAACGGTTTTTCACCGTTGTCGTAGGTGTTTATCACAACAGTGAAATAATGTTATGACAACGGTTTTTCACTGTTGTCGTAGGTGTTTACCACAACGGGTAAATGAAGTTATGACAACAATTTTTCACCGTTGTCGTAGGTATTTACCACAACGGTTAAAAACCGTTGTCATAACTTCATTTAACCGTTGTCTTAGGCTTTTACCACAACGGTATTTAACTGTTGTTGTATCTAAATTTTAACCGTTGTAAAATCCGTTGTGGAATCTTTTTTACCGTTGTCTTTTGTTGAAGGACCCGTTGTCTTTAATGTTAAAAACAACGGATTACTGCCTACGACTACAGTTTTTTTCCGCTGTCGTAGCCATTATTGTAGATTTTTTTTCCTGTTGTGAATTATCTAATTGAACAATAATATAAAATTAAAAATATGCATTAAAATAGAAATCAATTCATCATCATACATTGTTTAAACTTCAAATTAAGTCATAAAATGTAAATAGTCTACAATAACACGTTCAAATGTCACAAAAACTAAACTAAAATAAACATAGCAAACTTCTAATCATCACCCATGTACTCTGAAAGGCAATCGGCCACTCCTCCCGCACATCGTCAATTTCTTTTTCACAGTAATCCTTTTGTGAAAACTACGAAAGTACAAATAATAAAATTAAATAAGTATTATCTTTTAGCCACCAATTCAACCATCCAATCAAATATTCATAACTATGATCAACACAAATTATTCTTACCACTGATTGGATAATCTGAGCCCTATCCTGTCTGGCCTCCCCTCTAGATTTCACAAACATCTAACATTGAATATTATCCTTCTCCTTATTACATGTATAGCTTGTGAGTTCTCATATCCTCGTGTCAATTGGTACTATCAGAAAGAGGAATGTCCACATATTCACAAATAAATATGTTTAAATAATATATACCTGTGCAGAATACTCAAAATAGTTTTTTTATTCAGAGCTGTAGTTTTCAAATCTTCATGAACAACACGTGAGAAGCCATGCACCAAAATTGTACAACCATCAAAGATAAAATCTTGACCAAGCATTGCAATTATTTTTCGAGCCTAACATGAGGAGAGCAGATGACAATTTTCAGTTACTTATGGATAATGTAAACATACATGAAGGATGACAAAAACCTGAGGTGTCAAACTTATTAAGCCAAAGGATACCTTATATGATATATCACCGAACTTCTCAGCACGCTCAAGAAGCCGAGACTTCGCAGAATTGAAGTCATCATACTCCAAGGCAGTTGTTCTTGTTACGTATCTCATGAATAGATCACATCCAGCTGCTAAGGAGATAAAGGTAATATCCCATGCCTACATAAAAATGTAAGTATTCTCATCTCATTAATTAATTCTTGAATAATATGGTTGATTGGTGGCACTTATTTGTCATCAGCTACATGGATTATGAGGACATGATCGCAAGGCCAAACACATGTACAAAGTATGAGTATGATCAATTCACATATACAATAAGAAATATGAGTTTCAAATGCACAAACATTGGATAGCAACTGAATAAAGGAACTGCACAAAGACAGATTTTACTCTCCCTCACTATAGAAAAACTACATGGATGCAATAACAGCTGGAATTCACTAAAGTTCACATGTATAATTTTGTTATTTTACTCCTACAAGGCAGTGGTATCCTGAAGTCTGAACCTGAGCAGAGTACTCATCTATAATAAATAGAAAAAATCAAGCCCTAGAATTCAAGAAAAATAATTGCAATTTAAATTTAAATTTCTCGACAATATATAAAACAATCAACTCAGAAAAGAAATACCACCTACTTTAAGTGAATCAGCTGCTTTTTTAAGCTCGATTTCAAGCTCCATCATGGTTTTAGGCTATTTTTGGCATAGTGCATTTAACAACTAATCCACAACAATAAATTTCGCTTTGCAAATTCCAGGAAAGACTCTACCCCAAGCTCATACTCATGAAAATTGGGTTAATCAACTTCACGAGGAAGGAAGCTCTTAACCTACCGTGCCGATATTGGAACTAATTGCTTTTTTTTTTCTTTTTTTTTTTTACTTCTAAACTGATACTCATATGGACCTTAAGCAGAGAAGCACATAAATACAGAATGATAAAAAACCAAGTTGACCTGTAGCAATTCACAATTGTAAGCTAGGTAACCCAATGGAAGCAGATAAAGACAGTTTCTCAGTGCCACCAAGGCTGTTCTACGACCAGTAGTATCAACAAGTGAACCTAATACGGAGAAGGAGAAGGAACACCTTAGATGACAGAAATCTTTAGATACAAGATAATAGTTATGGTGTTGAGCATAGATTTAGTTTATCATAAATCTTTAAGCCAATTCTGAAGGCAAAATGCACTGCAAAATCAATTTACTTGAATGTGAGAGCAGAGCTAAATGTAATTTTTCTTAGTATGCAAATAGTAAAAGAAGGGAGGAAATGGCCCTGAGGCCACATACCCTCCACCAGCATAATCTTTTCGGCATAAGTATGTAAGGGCCATGAAATGAGGTATTTGCCAAAGATACCTGGGCAGAAGGTAGTATCATTGCATTAAGTGAAATCTCGCCAGATGCCGCAGCCCACCTGTAAATTAAAAAAAAAAAAAAAAAAAAAAAAGGTTAACTCTCAGTTTTTCTCTTAAATGAAATATTGCACTAACCAATATGCAATATGCAAACTTTAAATTGAAGTTAAAATAATATAAACAATTAAACATGTTCCTAGCACATTTATAACAAATAGATAACAGAAAATACAAATCAAAGTACCAAGGTGTTGCGTACTGATAAGACAAGATTGTTTATATAGGAAGAATCTTCATATCATATATATATATATATATATATATATATATATATATATATATATATTTTTAACAGCAGTAGGTCCCTCCAAAAGAAAGAAAAAGGGAAAAGAGTTACCCAAGGAGAGGTGGAATTGCACCAACTACAGCCCCAACCCAAGTATTTACTGAATGTATCTGCTTTAGTGGAGTATATACAAATGCATAGAGAACAAGATTGGAAGCTGCAAGGCCAGCTGCCAGCATATTAGCCTGCAAACACCTCGTCATAAAGATTGCAACATCAGTCCTCGTTATAAATTATAACTGCACAACGTAAAAGACCACAAAACATCTTGATTCAATTATGGAACAAGTCAGGAGACCATGAGCACCTGGCAAGCCAGCAGAGCAGTTCCGACTACACCCATAGAAGATGCCCAAGTAACTGCATGAGGTATGCTTATATGACCTGTTGGTAGTGGTCTTCCTCTAGTTCTGTTCATTCTAGCATCATTTTTTACTTTAAACCTTTTTCACTGCCAAATCTAAGTTACCAATGGCATAGTGACAATGATTATACAAAGTTGTTTCAGTACTAAAAAAAGTGTCAAGTTCATTAACACATTCTTTTTTAGTCTTTCTAGCCAAACTTCATACACTTCATTTGCATTAAATATTTGTCTATATAGCAACTGTATTGAAATGCATAGATTAGACTAGTTTTTCATTACCAAATTTAGCTCTACTGCAAATGCCAGGTGACCAACTCTTGCCAAGACAAAATTACACCACATCAAACTGATCTCAGTATATAAATTAAATTTGTTAACAAAAACCTATCTTCATTACCAGATTCATTCATCAAATGCATACAACAACACCTTTAGAAAATTAAAATTGATGAGAAAAAAAACACACTTGGTTCCATGAGCACATACAAAAGCAGAATTCTGTCCCTGGCAGACTTACTATGTGATTTGCTCAGTCCCTTGCTTTTATATCTTACTTACTTTCACGATTAAATAGAAGCACTATGTGAAGTTTCTTAAGTAATTCCAGGGTTCTAAGATAAACATCCATGATAGATACTAAAGATGGTGTAAAAATCAGACAACAAAACCATTGGAAATTTGGTTTAATCTCCTCGTGAAGTTGATAGTATATATATGGCCATTGTTGAAGCATGAGCAGTAGATGATGTACAAACAGAAAAACAGAATTAAAGAAAAAAAGAAAAAATTAACTTCTATTTACTATAAAATATACAATCAACCAACATTTTATTGAATTTGAAAAAGAGTTGATAGAAATGGATTTGGATTTCAAAATCCATTAACATGCATTATCACACTTATACTTGTTCAATTAGTTACAAAAAATGGAGAAAGCAATACAATTGCTTCTTTGCCAACGACAGATAAACCTTAGTCCATGAAAGGCTAAACTTAGCTGATGGGGTAGAGGTATTATCTATTCTTTTATCTAGCTGATGGTCTTTAACATTGCTAACAAAAAATGGCAATTTGCAAAAGAATTCATTTGCAGGGTTCTCAGAGTAATTAGCCCAAAAACGTCCATGACAGTAAGATTTTTGAAGTAATTGAGTATTTCTCTCACTGAATTTGTTTCCTGCAATGCTCATTTTTTGTTAAAATAGATAAGATCAGAAACTTCAAGCAAAAGGCTTTTGAATTCAAAAGATAACTAAGTATATCTTCAGACGAAAATAAAGCTGATTAGATATGTAGACTTTTTTGGTAGACAAAAAGAAACATGAGTAATGATCAGCTCACAAAAATGATTGTACTGTCCATAAATGGATCAGACATCAAATTCTTCAAAACGTACCATCTTAGTAATACAACCATGTTGAGCTCATATAAAATACTCTGCAGTAAATGAACAAGTTTATGCGCGCCCCAAGTCACAATTCGAATGTCATCAAACACTAAACCAGACACCCAAATGGAGAGAATAATAGATAAATTTTGAAAAACTGAATGTACCAAAGCAAAAAGTAATAAATTCGATGGACATGTTATCATTTCCTTCATTTAACAAAATCACAAGCTGCAGGTGAGAGCAACAAACTGTGAGCTAGAAGAATACTTGACTATCAAGGACACTAGGTATCAAATTGAAAATAATAAAAGAAACTAACAGTAGAATTATCAAAGTAAAAGTATCAAAATTGAGTTTCACAAATATGAGAACAATATTCACCAGGCATGTAATATACATGAATTTTTTCAGATTAATGTGCCAAGGAAAGATAGAACAAATAAGAAACATAATGTTGGTCAGATGTTGAAATTGCTTCTTTCCACGCTCCTTTGGGAGTTTACTAATCAATTTCATTTTCATATGTCAAAACAGTAAACTAAATATCAAGCATCCTCAAAAAACAATAAGCAAATTATAGTTTATGCCTGGGAATTTAAAAAATGCACAAAACTAGACTGCTAACAATGTAAGCCCATAGATTCAAAATACAATGATTAATATTCCCAATCAGAATTTGTTGAACTACCAATTTATTATAAGGAAACGATAAATAATAAATACAAACAGAACTTAGGGCACGATTGGTAAAATCGGCCAACACATTATATCATTCAATTAAAGAGAGAGAGAGAGAGAGATTTGACCTAGATGTAGATGAATGGAAGGACGGTGAAGAGGATGTTACGTATTGAATAAAGTGTTCGTAGATATTCGGGCCGCGTCTATTGTAACCCCTTTTGCGTCTGGGCTGGCTATTATAAATAGTCCAGAACCCATTTCATATTGTAGTTTTGAAAATATTAATCCAATTCTTCTCAGCCCAAACTCTTCTCTCTTCTCTCTCTCTCACCGGTTAACTGTTTCTCGCGCCTAATCCGCGCGGACTTCATCTTCTCCGATCCATTGGAGCACTTTGGTGTTACAGTAGTATCAGAGCCACGTTATACACCTGCGCATCATAATTGATAACGATGGTTAACAACACCGAAAGGGTCACCTCGTTGGAAACACAATTGAGTTCACTCGAAAAGCAAATTCGTGATGAACAAGAGCTCAAGTTCACAGATCTCAAACATGAGCAGCTTGCGAACAAGGAGGAGCTCAGGAAGATGCTCGAACAGCAAAATCGAGCTGCAGAAGAGCTCAAGCAACAGATGTTCGAGTTTATGCATCAATTGAGCATGAATTATCAAAACAAAGGCAAATCTGTAATTCCTGAAAATGATCCACAAATCTCAGGAACTAAGGATGATGCAGGCATACTACCAACACCTCAACCTCCAATTTCTATTCACAGATTCCCAGGAATTGGTGTGCCAAAGGCAGTGGAACCAAGCAAAGGTAACAGATCTCATACTGAAACTGTGCCTAGTTATTATAACATTCCTGAAGAAATACATAATTCTGGCCATAACACACCAGTTGCATCTACCAAACACAAGCCTAGGGTGGATTTTCCTAAATTTACAGGGGATAATCCTAGGAATTGGCTGAGAAAGTGTGTTAAATATTTCAAGTTTAATAGTATGCCGGATCAAGAAAAATTGGACCTAGCTGCCATTAATATGGAGGGAGAAGCTGATAATTGGTTCCTAGATTACATAGATGGGAATGAGATCACATGGGAACAGTTCTCTTACTTGGTGCTAGAGAGATTTTCTAATAGTGAAGATGATAATATAGAAGGTCTGTTCAACAAGTTGAAGCAAGAGGGCAACATAAAGCAGTATATCAAGGAGTTTGAAGAACTCAAAGCTTTCATGTCTGCTAATAACCCTCACCTATCTGAGCAGTACTACATCAACAGTTTCATAAGTGGTCTGAGAGAAGAAACTAGACACATGCTCTATATCATGAAACCTGATAGGTTAACTGCAGCAGTGAAATTGGCTATTCACCAGGAGAAAATTATTGAATGCAGGGATAGGGGAAAATGGGGTGGATATAAGTATCCTGACCAAGTGCAGAAGAACATGGCAGATCAATTTACAGAGAGCAGTAAAGAAAAAGAGGGCATACCTTATAAAGCTCCTGTGAACCAGCCTGAGAGAGGTGGTTTCAAGCAAAACTACAATAACACCTCCTAAATTCCACCTCCTAGAAGGTTGACTCCTGCAGAAATGGAGGCAAGAAGGAAGGAAAATCTCTGTTATAACTGTGATGAAACCTACCACATAGGGCATAAGTGCAAAAGAACTTTTGTACTTCTGGTGGAGGATGAAATAGATGATGATGATGATACACCCCTATCTCTAGAAGAAGAGGTAGAAACTCAAACCATGGTGGTCACTCTTAACTCAGCTGTGGGAGGACATTGATTTCATAAGTACAAAGTTTCCAGCTTTGTTAGCTTGAGGACAAGCTTTTGTTGAGGTGGGGTAATGTTATTGTAAGCCCTTTTGCGTCTGGGCTGGCTATTATAAATAGTCCAGAACCCATTTCATATTGTAGTTTTGAAAATATTAATCCAATTCTTCTCAGCCCAAACTCATCTCTCTTCTCTCTCTCTCTCGCCGGTTAACGGTTTCTCTTCTCTCTCTCTCTCTCTCGCCGGTTAACGGTTTCTCGCACCTAATCCGCGTGGACTTCATCTTCTCCGATCCATTGGAGCACTTCGGTGTTACAGAGGAGGAGGTACCGGTAGTCGAAAGAGCACCTCCTTATTGTTGATTAGACGAAGAGAAAGGCAAAATCAACAACTTCGAAATCAATACCTTGATGATACAAAAAACAAGCAGTGGTGAAGACGCGGCCAGGAATGGTGGTGTGGTTTCTGCGGCGGGGGGACGCGGTGTCTCTGACGCGAACTTAGGGCACGGTTAAGTTAGGGCTCGCGAACGGCGGTGGCTCTGATGCGAACTTAGGGCATAGAAGAGCGGGGTGACGAGCGGTGGTGATGAGCGGCAGAAATTTGGAGGTGGTCCGGCGGTGGTAGATCCGGTGGGGGAACGCTGGTGGTGAAAGTTGAGTGTGAGAGTGGTGTGGCTGCTGAGAGAGAATGATTTTTGATATAAAAAAAAAAAACTAAGTGTTGTATATATATGATGAGAACCACGAATTAGACTCGATGAATTCGATGCCCCAACTCAGGTTGACAAGCAACGAAACCCGATTCGAAGCTCGTGCTAGCAAGCTTTCGAATCAATCTACAAAGCAAGAATTTGCTTCAAGAACTAATTTGCTATATTTTTCATATATCAAATGAGTTAACAACTAACAAGAAAATACAACTCTTCCTAATAGGCAATACAAAAAATTAAATGACTAAATGCAGAATTCGTGGCAACACAATTTCTTTACTTGATTTCTAAGTTCGCATCAATATACTCCCCAAAATTAGAAATTAAAAAAAAAAAAAAAGACGACGGAAAATAGACACGGTTGCTTATACCCGTTGTGTTTTGGTGCAGACCCTGTACCTAAGACAACAGGTTTTATACTTAAGACAACGGTTAAAGTTAAATACCATTGTCTTAGGCCATTTTTGGCATAGTGGATGGATGATAATGTATTAATTTTGAATTCATAACTGAAATATATTGCATTAACTAGATGAGATCTCGCGTATTACGCGGTATATTCGTTAAATAAATTTTATAATATAATATATTACTATATTATGTTTTCCATCAAGTAATAATATATATGTATAAAATTTTGTATAATTATAATATTAAATTTAAGTAATGGTAATATTAATTGTATAATAATTCATTCTAACTATTAGAATTATTATAATTATATAAAAATCTAATATAAATTTTGTTTCAAATTTATTTTACAGTTAATAAAAAAAGATAATTAATTTTTTTTTTTATATATAATTGACGTATATATATTAGAACAATATATATCGTAAATAAATATCATATATGATTATATTCAGTTTTTTAATAATACTAATATATATATATATATATATATATATATATATATATATATTAGGATGAAATAAAGTAAATTAATTAAGTCGGTCATTTTTTAATAATTTACTCAATATGTTAATATTATTGTATAATTGACTAATTATACATTGACTCATAATCGTTATTAATATACAAAACTCTTTATATTCTTAACTCCTAATTAAACATATAAATTATTTTTTAAATTAATAACACATCATCTAAACTAACTAAAAATATACGGTTAAATATTTTTAACTTCATATTAATATATAATTTGATACACTTGTTCGAAATACTCACAATTAATATTTCAAAAATATTGGATTATCTCAGTAAAATATTTAATATGAGTAGTACACTTTATAGATGGGAGTAATAGGAAAAAGTTTTCAAAATCAATAAATATGCATGAATTAGTTTAGTTGGTAAGTATTATAATCACTATATGAAAGGTGATGGGTTCAAACTCTTCTAAAGATTTTTTTTTATTTTTTAATATAAAGAAAATTGACACATAAGCAAGACTCACTATAATCAACACGCAAAAACAAACACCCTATGGGGATGTTTCAAGACCAACATGTAGTTAACACAATTTGCCAAATTATATGATCAATCAAGTGAATCACATTTAGCATGCTAATGTCGATATTTTAACACAATAATTAACTATAACAAACTTATTTCCGCCTAATTAAAATAATGTTGATTTACGAAATCTTAATGAGAGATGCACATCTTTGTCATGGGAAAAAAATATTTAATTTTACGTAATTTTAAACCACTATATATAAGGCTAATATTTCATCAACTATTGCATACATCCCACACTTAATATATACAAAAAATTTAATAAAATTGACTAGTAGTTATGTTTAATTTGTGCCTCTTTTTTGCCTTTGCTATATCTTTTCTTGTTCATATTCAAAATGGTGCATCAATAGACTATGGAACTGCCTTAACTAAATCTATATTGTTCTATGAAGCACAAAGATCTGGGAAATTGCCTACTAATCAGAGGATAAAATGGAGAGGAGATTCAGGGCTCAATGACGGCAAAAACGAAGGGGTAATGATCAGCATTTTTCTATAAATATTTTGACAAATATTTTTATGCACTAATTACACCGTGCAACTCAAATATATTTTTAAATGATAAATGTTGTTTTGCTAAAAGATAATTGGTTTGTATTAATTGTTTTCACCAAGATTGTAGAAGTCAGAATTGGTAGGCGGACAATTTTGGGTCGCTAGGCAGTTTGATTTTTTTAAAATATTTCAGTGAAAAAAATTGGTCTAAATAATAATAATAATAATAACGCAATAACTCGCCTACCTGGGATCCGACTCGGACGCCTAGCCAGCGCCTAGCTAGACTCATTTTTGTCTAAAATATAGGATTTGTGAAAAATCTCATCGATTGGCGGCCCGCCTAAGCTGATTTTTGCAACATAGGTTTTCGCTGAACATATTAATAGTTTTTATTAAACAATATTAGTTGACACCAGTTGCACCGTCCCTACAAGAAAATAACGAATTGGCTACGGAATTCTCCAATAAAATTATTTTCGTACTTAAATAGTGAGTATTATCTACACCTTGCCAGTGGATTTTTATGAACTTTTTTTTTTATTTTATGACTCGGTATCCGGCCCAAGGATCTACTAATCCGGGGGACCAATCCCACTGTCCACTAGCGGGAGCCCCACTTAAAGTCAGAGCTAAGCTCTGTATGGATTGATTCATTTCATGGATTGTTTTTATGATTTATTTTACAACACTTCATTTACAAAATTACCAACGGAACACATGAAGACAATTAAATACCTACGAAATAGTCGATAGAAAAATCATCTTAAAAATAACTTTAGTACACATTGACGAACAAATTTCGTCCTTTTCGTTGGTATTTCGAAGGCAATGTAAATGCCTATAAAAATTCTAGAACCAATCTATTTTTATTTTTATTTTTGTAGTAGATTGCAATTGGTGCACCCCAAGTGTTATTCAAAGATATCATATCGAGTATACAATTTGTATCATTCATTTGCACGATTTATCTTATTTATCAACAAATAAATTAAAACAAAAAGTGAGAAAAATGACACATGTTGCTTTGATGCACACATATATATATATATAGTAATTTTCATGGACAAAAACTTGTGTGAACCGGGTGCATACGATGAACTCTGTTTTATTATCACTGTCATGCACATTCACTGTCACTGTCATGCACATATATTGTCACTATCATATTTACTTATAATAATACAAATGCATGACAGTGATTGTGTATGTGCATGACAGTGATAGTGAATGTGTATGACAGTGATAATAAAAATAGAGTTCATCGTATACACCCGGTTCACACAAGTGTTACTCATTTTCATGTTACATTCTAATAAACTAATTGAAGTATGCAAGTTATTTTGGTACAGATTGATCTGGTGGGAGGATATTATGACGCCGGAGACAACGTAAAATTTGGGCTACCAATGGGCTTTACCATAACAATGCTGGCGTGGAGTGTTGTGGAATTCGGGCCCCATCTCCGAGCCCAAAATGAGTTGGGGAGTGCTCTGACTGCTATCAAATGGGGAACTGATTATCTTATTAAGGCCCATCCAAAGCCCAACGTGTTGTACGGTGAAGTTGGTGATGGCGGGTCGGATCACTCCTGCTGGCAACGACCCGAAGACATGACCACGCCCCGTAGTGCTTACAAGATTGACGAACAGCACCCCGGATCAGACCTAGCCGGTGAAACAGCCGCCGCCTTCGCGGCGGCTGCCATTGCTTTCAGGGGATCGAATCCAAAATATTCAGCTGAGCTTCTCAAACATGCAAAACAGGCATGCATCTCCCTAACCCTACCACGTACATATACATATATACGATTTTGATATGGAAATTACAATTGGAACCTTGCTTAATTAGCAATTCACATAGTCAATTTTGGATTATTAATGAATTAAGATCCCTAAAATCTCTAAAATTAATCTAGCCATATTTTATATCTTCCAAATTTTTCTCTCCCAAAAAAAAAATCAAATAGTTGGCAGTTAATTGTGTATTGTGAAATACAAATTACGTGCTAATATAGTTAAACTAGATGATCTCCCGCGTATTACACTATATGTTCGTTAAATAAATTTTATAATATAATATAATATATTATACATATAATATTTTTCATCAAATAATAATATATATGTATAAAACTTTGTGTAATTATAATATTAAACTTAAGTAATGATAATATTAATTATATAATAATTCATGCTAGGTATTAAAATTATTATAATTATGTGAAAATTTACTATAAGATTTGTTTCAAATTTATTTTACAATTAATAAAAAATAATTAATAGAATTTTTTTTTTTATAATCGATGCATAAATATTACTCTGAATAGTATATATATCGTATATTAGCAATAAATATCATATATGATTATATTAAGTTTTTTAATAATACTTATATTTATACATATATTCATTAGGATGAAATAAAGTAAATTAATTGAGTCGGTCCTTTTTAATAATTTTACTCAATATGTTAATACTATTGTATAGGTGATTAATTATACATTGACACATAATCATTACTAATATACAACTCTTTATATTATTGACTCATAATCACACACATAAATTATTTTTCCAATTCAATGACATATCATCTGAATTCACAAAAAATATACACATAAATATTATAAACTCCATATTAATATATAATGAGATTCACTTGTTTGAAATACTCACAATTATTTTTTTATAAATATTGAACTTTCTCAGCAAAATATCTAATACACTTTTATAGGCTGGAGTTATATAAAATAAGTTTCAAAAAATATAAATATGTATAAATTGGTTTAGTTGGTAAGCATTAAAATAAAAGTGTGAGAGGTGCTAGGTTCAAACCAGTAAAATATAAAAAAACGACACATAAGCAGAATTAACCACAAGTCGACACATAAGCAAAATCAAACTCTCTATTAGTATATAGGGGATTTTTAAAGAGTACACATTAATTTTTTTTTTTTTTTTAGTAAAATTCGTATTTTTATAAAATTGTACATGGATCGATCCAGGTGAATGTGTAATATTTTAGTAGAACTTTTAATTTAAGGCAGATTTCGTATGCGACTGTTTCATAAATGAGACAGATTTCACCCTTTACAGGAGTATCAAATATATTAACAGAGGTATCAAATATATATGGGGGAGTATCAAATGCGGGAGTATCAAATATGTGAACAATAATATCAAATATAATATCAACAGAAATATCAAATATATGAGTAGGAGTATCAACTATATATCTTCCCAAAACGTGCCCTATAATGTGCAGACCATTGTGACTATTGTGCACATTAATATTTTGGAGTATAGCATGTTATGTATGTACTTAATTATCAATTTCAATTCATGATGACAGTTATTTGAGTTTGGGATACAACACACTGGTCAGTACCATAATAGCATTCCAGTCGCCGGACAGTTCTATTCAAGCAGTGGCTATGAGGTATTACTAATTACATATTATGTCCTATTCAAAATATATAATACTATCATTATAGATGAATGCACATATATCAAAAAAAATAATTAATAATAAATATTTGACTTTTTTTTATAAAAGAACACATTTATTTAAATATTTTAATGATTCTAGATATAAATTTAAAAGAAATGCAATTAGTTTGTATTAAAAAATACAAAATGTCATCTAATTTGCAAATAATATGAAAGTTCAAAATAACATTTATTTTGAACGGGAGAGAGGATTATATATCTAAACATATTTTACCAAAGTTCTACTCGTACATTAAAAAATAAAATATATAATGAGAAGTATTAAGTAATATGAAAATACATTATTTCATAAAAAAAAATATTAGTTTATACATTGAAAAGTATTAGTAATTTATAAATATACAATTAATATTTTTTTTTATATGAGCTGACACTTTTCACATATAAATTAATACTTTTCAAATCTCATTTTTCTTTTTATTCGCGAAAAACATAAAAACAAATTAGTTTGATTAAAAAAATTTAGTTACTGGGCCAAATGCTACTATATTATATATATTAAGTTTTTTAAAATTATCAGGAACTATTACTTTTGTTCTACAGGATGAACTTGTGTGGGCTGCTGCTTGGCTAAAACGAGCGACGAATGATGATAAATACCTACGATTCATCAATTCAAAAAACTCCGGCGGCACACGACAAATGTTCTCATGGGACGACAAGCATGTCGGCGCCCAACTCCTTATTGCACAGGTATACAACAATTAGGGACAGATCTAAGATTTTACTTGAAGGGGGAGAAATTTTGTAGCAAAAAACTTGTGTGGACCATCTCACGGATTTGAGATTTCATTTTATGAGACGAGTGCACTTTTTAATAAATTGTTATCACTTTTTAAAAAGTGATACAAATTAGTATAAAAGTGATCAAAAATTAAAAAATGATAATAATATATTAAAAAGTGATAACAGTTTATTACAAAATAAATCTATCTCACGAAATGAGATCCTTGAGATGGTTTCACACAATACTTGCTCAACTTTTTATATTATAGTATCATCATATATATTTTTTAATTCAAATGGACAACTCAAGTAAAATAAAAAAAATTATACACGGGAAATAAAATAAAAACTAAAATTCAGTACACATTAAAACATAAAAATGACACAGACGACCTGTTTTAAATCCCAGGAAATTTTACAAGGAAAAATTCCTAACACCGGAAAGTTGAACGAGTTGAAGAACAACGCCGAGCAATTTATATGCGATTGCATCCAAAAAGGAAACAACAACGTTAGGAAAACAAATGGTGGCCTTCTTTGGTTTCTAGAATGGAGCAACCTTCAATATGTGACAAGTGCTTCCTTTATACTCACATCCTATGCCCAAACCCTTTCCAAAACCCGAACCACTATCCGATGCCCCGCTGGCCTAGTCGGGCCCCGTGATTTAACTAGTTTTGCAAAATCTCAGGTTAGTCCAATTTCTTTGAGTCATTTTTTAAATTTTATAGTGTACGTATTTCATTCTCTGGATTTTTAACACGTGACGTCACGGTAACTATGGATCGTTGGTTATTTTTTAACATTACTCATGTCAATCTGGATTTTTTAAGGATCATAACTTAGGGTGGTGGCAAAATGAGTGTCATAACTTTTTGGACGGGCAAAATATGGACATTAACTCCCTGGACTAGTAATTAAAGGACAATAACTATTAAAAGTCACAAATTTATGTCAAATCAACCCAAATTGGATCCAAATTCGACCGAATTTAAGCCAAAATTGGGCAATGAGCCCCAATTCAGTCCAAATCGATCGGGACAATTAAACCGATTTGGCCTCAATTCGCTACTTTTAAAAGTTTTTTTTTTCTCTTAAATTGCTCGCCCCGAAGAGTTGAGGTCTTCATTTTGTCACTCCCAAAGTTACGGTTCTTAAAATATTATATGTCAATCATCTAGGCAGTGGAACACAAAATCGAATACAAAAACTAATTATGCGGTCTCAGGTGGATTACATACTGGGTTCAAACCCTAATCTAATGAGTTATATGGTGGGTTTTGGGTCGAAATACCCGAAACATGTTCATCACAGAGGAGCATCCATAGTATCCAAAAAGACAAGCCCAAGGCCAGTGGGTTGCCAAGAAGGTTTCAGTGAGTGGTTCAATAAGAATTCGGATAACCCGAATGTTTTAGATGGGGCAGTAGTTGGCGGGCCGGGTCAGGATGACCAATATAGAGACTCGAGAGATAACTACCAGCAAGCAGAACCTGCTATTGCGAATAATGCACCTATTGTTGGGGTGTTAGCAAGCCTTGCTGCTGCTTCTAAATTAATTGTATAAAAAAACATATCAAAAAATAAAAAAAAGTATGTGGGTTAACCACATTAATATCTTGAGGAAATAATAATACTGCCTCTTATTAGTATGTTTATTTTGAGTCATTAATGATTTATAAAATAATATTTTTAAAAAATAGTTTATGTCGCATGTTCTTTTGCTGTAAACAAGGAAGGAATTGTTAATGTATCTAATTTTTATTATGTGTTTCATTTTATTCACACAAATCAATTCTTTTACTAATTAGGATATTAAAGTGCTTTTATACCCTTATTTATTCATATATATACCACAATTAATATTACTCTCTCTTCCATAAAACTCTTCACTTTTTTTTTTCCGGTCCACCCCACAATAAGTTTTTTTTTTTTTGGACGGCACCCCACAATAAGTTAGACACCCTAAAAATGAAAAAATTCTCTATAAATTTCACCCTCATACTATTCACTAATTTACACAAAATATCATTACTTTTGGACCCACACATACACACAGCTCAATAAATTTATTTACTTTATACATAAGACATATACTTTACAAAATTACAGCTCAAAACTTCTTTTATTATTATTCTTTCTTAATAAGTGTACACTCCCTCCTATGAAGAGTTCAAGGAATAGTATTTATTAAGGATAATGTTGGAAAAAAATGGGTAAATTTGTATTTATATTAATTAGTTAAGTGACAGATAAATAAAAACACTATTTTGAATAAAATATTATATATATATATATATTAAAGGTTTTTTTTTTATCAGTAAAAAAATAATATTATTAATAAAAAGGATTACAAAGAGGCAATAGGTATGCCTTCATATATAGAACAAAATAAAGAGATTCAAAGAAACAATAACAAATAAACAATATAACCTCCAAGCTCCAAATGCCTCCTCACAGCTTCTTAATTTCAGAAACAGGACAAATGCACCAGCTTGCAAATATCCCACCTAGGACAGCCACCTTTTCTATAAACCATCCAACTCCATACTCTATATTTAGGGCATATTATGTATAGATAGGGGTGAGAATAGGTCAGGCTACCCGACAGGGGCCTACGGCCTGGCCTACTAAAGTCTGGCTCGGTTCGCCCCGTTTAATAAATAGGCCAGACTCAGGCCTTTTGAGAAACCTATTTAATTAAATAGGCCAGACTTGAGCTTTCTTGTAGGCCTTTTAAGCCTAACAGGCCGACCTATTTAACTATATATATAATAATATAATATATTATATATATATATATATATATATTAATAATTGTGAGATACTCATATATTTTATCTCATAAATTTACATATTAGTAAAAAGTATTAATAAAAAATATTAATAATAAATAAAATAACTTACGTCACATTAATTTACATAAAATTTTGTTATTGCTTTTGCTAATTGATAATTCTTGGTATGTTAATTTTATTCGTATTTTGAATTGTATAGTATTTATGGTGTAATATAAAAAATGTGATTTTTTAAAATTTAATGAAGAATAAAAAAGTTGCAGCAAATAGACCTTTAAAAGGCTTTCAGGCCTGGCCTATTTATTAAAGAGGTCAGGCCGAGCCTTGAAAAAAAGCCTATCATAGATAATAGGTCAGACTCAAGCCTAAAAATTATCTAATAGGCCTAGGCTTTCTTATGCAAAGCCTGGCCTGACCTATTCTGACACGACCACCTTTTTGACAACCCAACTAGAAATACTAATTTCACAAGAAAAGTGAGTTGTGAATTATTTTACAAGAAATGACTCGTGCACACGTGCGACTTTTTTTTTTCAAATGTTTTAACAGAAAGACGATGGACACTTCCAAACATGATAAAAAGAACACATAATATCATATACAAAACTTTATAAAATACAACTCAAAATACACGCCCACGGTTTGACTCAATAGGTCGTCATCTATGTACACAGCCACTCAAAATCCCGCAGGAGCTGCACAGCTTGTCCAGTAGAACCACAACTTCACAAATCATCAGATTACCTACAATGCATAAACTATGTGAGATTTATAAATCTCAGTAAGCAGAAATTATGCATGAAGTGATGTTTATTTCGAAAACCTCCGAATGCACAATGCACTCTCTTTAAAATCATCAATTTATTTATGAAACACTCGTTAGGACCCTTGACTCACTACTATGCACCGACATGAGCTCAATATAAACGTATCATATGAGACGGTGGCCCACTCTAGGTAGCATACGTCAGGTTCTCCCTGGTCGCCTTAACTCCTAGGTCGCCCCTTCCGCTCTCAAACATCATCATACACGACGGTGGCCTACTCTAGGTACCATACGCCAAGTTCTCCCTGGTCGCCTTAACTCCTAGGTCGCCCCTTCCGTTCTCACTTTGAACTCTCCTAATTCATTTCTAATCGTGTCCTAATCCATTTATATCGCCCTCGCCTAATCCATTTCTAATCGCGTCCTAATTCATTTCTATCGCCCTCGCCTAATCCATTTCTGATCTCCCACCTAATTCATTTCTACTCAATTGCTGGCCCCAGACTTACAGATATATGCCGGCGTACATTCAGTACAAAAGCCACCACGTGGCCAATATAAATGCCCTCTTTTGAAACCACCTAATTCATTTCTAATCGCTCGCCTAATTCATTTCTACTCACAACTCACCAATTCAATCACCCTATCCATTTCTATAATAATCACAGAACTCATAAGTTCATTTCACAATAATAATCATGGAACTCACAGGTTCATTCAGCAATAATTGAACTCACATTGAACTCACTGGTCCAATTCATGAAAATCACTGAATTCACAGATTCAGTCCACATCAATTATTGAGCTCACAGGCTCTTTTCACGATAAATAACAATATCAAATATCAAAATTCATATAATATCCACATATCACCGATTAAACGTAAACAAATTCACAAATTACTCCATTTATGCATTGTAGTCACAAATAAATTTCTACTTACCTCAAATCCGCAAAACGTCGATATAAATCAAACCCTTAAACCTTTGTTATCGCTTACACTATCAAATAAGAACAATTATTAATAATTTGAAGATAGGGTTTTCCTCTACTCGTCGCGAGCTTCAAAACGATATAAAATTTATCGATCAATGGAAATCGAATACTTACCAAAATGCTTCAAAATCTCTCGTTCCTCTCTCCCTCTCTCTCGCACTCTCTCTATTTCTCTCCTTTCTTTCTTTTCGTTACGTGTGTGTGTATATGGCTTACCAGTAACCTTAGAACTTCTAATTGATAAGGGCATATAATATATATCTATTCCCACCGCCTAACTTATTAACTTACTAAGTAAGTTTCGTAGTTTTATTTTATTTATTATTATTATTTTTTTTTCTTTTATCCTATTCAATTTGCTTGTATATATAATACGCACCATACACCTCTTATATATATATATATATATATATATATATTTTATTAGAAACAATTAGTATTATAATTAATTTAATTAATACCACTAATAATTATATAAATTGTATTAGTACTCAAACACCATGAAAATCTCAATCACTTATAAATTAATTTTCTCACCACTAAATATATAAAGGCATATTTAATTAATTCAATATTTAAAAGCACAATAAAATAATGCAAGATAAAATAATTCAAAATTACAAGTAGCATATACTTAATTAAAATGCACTCAATGCATGAAATATATTGATCAATGAGTAATGAGAAACTCGTGTATCACAATTATAATTAATTTTCACGTTAACACTAGAGGTAGTAACAATTGAGTAGTGCAAAAAGAATTAAATAAAATCTTATAATAAAGTTAATTATTGTCTCACCACCAAGTAGGTAAAACATATATTTAATACAATATTTAAAACAAGATAAAATAGTACGAGATTACAAGTAGCACACAAATAAATAATTGTATGAATTATATTGACTTATGAGTAGTTGACACTTAATTTATTTATATTACTTTAGATTTAACAATTTAGGTAGAAGTTTATGACTACTAATTCAATAAAATATCATATATTTAAAATTTTAGGAATAAAATAAAAAGAATTATAATTGAATAACGTGTCACTCATATAAGTTAATAAAAATGAGCAAATTTTATTGGTAAATAACTAATGAGAGATACGGATATCACATCCTTCCCTCCTTATAAAAATTTCGTCCTCGAAATTTAGTGTGATACAAAACCTTATTCTTGTCTATCGGATAAAGGAATAGTCCTTTTATCTTAATTACCTGAATGACAATTTAATTTTAATGTTTACGTGGTTTAACCTTTAGAGATTTATATCATGCCAATATAATTTATTTATAACTTCTAAAGAGAAATTTATTTACTTCTATACAAAAGAGTATCAAAATGGAATAAGGATTAGATAATTATCTCTAAAAACTCACTCAACATTAAACCAGTGTGCAATATTTAACAATTTATTTGTCCATTCCACAAGAATAAAAGAAATCAATATAAAGTGAAAACATCACCATGCGAACCAACACTGAAATTTCATATCAAGTCAAATTATATATTCCTATGATGTACGTCCTCGTCTATATCTTTACAATTCATTTATGCACATTATTCATTTTTATATGATCTTCATGTGACCTTAAACTATTTCTTTCATATATTTTATTCTCTAAGCCACCAAATATTTATGTTACAGAACATGTCTCTTATGTGACATATGAAGTTGAATAGTCTAGAAAATTTAATTTTGATGTGTCTACTTATTTCATTGTCAGTAACATATATTCCTTTCTCCAATATTTTATCAAAACATAATTTTCAGCAATCTTGATATATCTTCTTTCTTTTATATAATGCATGACAAACGAAGCATAATTCACTTTTGTAACTAATAATGTGAATTAAGAAGCTATCATATTGAAATAACAAACAAGATCATGATACAAAAATCATACATCAGGCAATAGCATTCTTTAGATAATACAAATATTTGCAAAAAGGACAAAGATATGGACACAGAAATTTCAAGTGACCTATAAATATTTTATGCTTTTGTTAGAATATAACTAGAACACAGGTTATATATTATTGCAATAAGTTAGAAGTTTAGTTCTCTTATAAAAGAAACAGAACCCAAAAGAATTATTCCTACACAAAACTGTGCTAATTTTAGTAAGGTCTGCCATGTGGATTGTGTCTTAAAACATTTAAAAAGTTCATTTCCTATTTTGAATTAAGCACTTTTAGAAATAATGATAAATTTGTTCTTAGTATTTATTCATCATACCCTTATTTCTACATTCATTATTTTCATTTCAGGACTTTAAATATATAATTGCTCATCTATATTGGCTCATCCTTTGAGATTGTTCTAGCTACGCCCCCACAGGATGACATCTCATTGTAATGTTGTAAGATAATTATCTCAAGATTGAATATGTCTACATCTAGTGAGTTGGTTTAGTTGTTATCCTCATATGTCTTACTCTAAACTCTTTGATAGATTCTAGAGGAGCAATTGTGGTGTAATGCCCTATGTTATCTCTTCATTTACATACTTGTCGATATAAAAATGAATAATGTAATGATACATATAAATTAAACCAAATGACAACAACATATTTTACTTTAGATCATATAAACATTTTTAACATAGGTCATTTATGAGGTAATAACACAATAAGATAGCAAATATATAGAATATCATAAATTTGAAGCGATCGATTCTAAATAACCAAAAAGAATCACAATTGTTTTAACGCAGTAAAGTAAAATAAATAAGAATTCTCATATTTACTTACTTTAATTCAACCATATTCTTTCTTTTCAGGTCATCATGTAATTCACTTCAGTAGCACTAGTCTTTGTATCACTAGGGTGTTACCGCAAATTAACTCTACCTATCACGTAACATATGCATGTGAAATAACTCATCTAACGCAAACCTAAACTCCCAAAATCATAACTACCACACACGTACTGTGCACCGATACACATGCACGACCACACACGCTCACGAGCACACGCTGCTGCAGTCAGCGGCTCAGCGGCGGCGATCAAACAATAGCATCTTAGCCACAGTAACATTATGCAGGAGTAAGATAGTTGGAGTCATTCTATAATATTCCTTATGTATTTTGTTCAGTCGAACAAAGTCATATATATAGTTCTCTATCTTTATTAATCTCCAAATATTTCATCATATGATCATTATTTCTCTTTTCTATTCTAGATGCAAAATAAGATATTTTAGTGACTTATCAATATTAAATGTGTTATGAACGAGAGTAGAGCTTCTTCTAATAGTTCTGACAAGTTTCTAGGATATCTCTTTATAATCCATAAGACATTCAAAATTGCATAATCTAAAAATTAGTAATCATTTCATTATGCATTTTTTTGTTCATGTATTAGTTCTATACCATTAAATTCTAATGTTACTAAATACTATCCCGTACGAGAGTAAACTAAACAACATCATTGCAATGATTACCTAAAACCATGAGTGCTACAAACAATAGTGTCTCATATCTACTAGAATGTCATTCATTGAATCTAACAATAACATTGTTATGCTAACATCAAAAATAACACAGGAGAATTTAAACATCATTTAATTCATATAATGAGAATATACATTGCTTTACATAACATACAACTTACTGGCATAGCTGGGCTCCCCAAGTTTAGAGTTCGTGTACATAGACAGTCTACAGGAAGCAAACCGTGCTCTGATACCACTCTGACACGACCACCTTTATGACAACCCAACTAGAAACACTAATTTCACAAGAAAAGTGAGTTGTGAATCATTTTACAAGAAATGACTCGTGCGCACGTGCGACTTTTTTTTTTCAAATGTTTTAACAGAAAGACGATGGACACTTCCAAACATGATAAAAAGAACACATAATATCATATACAAAACTTTATAAAATACAACTCAAAATACACGCCCACAGTTTGACTCAACAGGTCGTCATCTATGTACACAGCCACTCAAAACCCCGCAGGAGCTGCACAACTTGTCCAGTAGAACCACAACTTCACAAATCACTATATTACCTACAATGCATAAACTATGTGAGATTTATAAATCTCAGTAAGCAGAAATTATGCATGAAGTGATGTTTATTTCGAAAACCTCCGAATGCACAATGCACTCTCTTTAAAATCATCAATTTATTTATGAAACACTCGTTAGGACCCTTGACTCACTACTATGCACCGACATGAGCTCAATATAAACGTATCATATGAGACGGTGGCCCACTCTAGGTAGCATACGCCAGGTTCTCCCTGGTCGCCTTAACTCCTAGGTCGCCCCTTCCGCTCTCAAACATCATCATACACGACGGTGGCCTACTCTAGGTAGCATACGCCAAGTTCTCCCTGGTCGCCTTAACTCCTAGGTCGCCCCTTCCGTTCTCACTTTGATCTCTCCTAATTCATTTCTAATCGTGTCCTAATCCATTTCTATCGCCCTCGCCTAATCCATTTCTAATCTCCCACCTAATTCATTTCTACTCAATTGCTGGGGGCCCCAGACTTACAGATATATGCCGGCGTACATTCAGTACAAAAGCCACCACGTGGCCAATATAAATGCTCTCTTTTGAAACCACCTAATTCATTTCTAATCGCTCGCCTAATTCATTTCTACTCACAACTCACCAATTCAATCACCCTATCCATTTCTATAATAATCACAGAACTCATAAGTTCATTTCACAACAATCATGGAACTCACAGGTTCATTCAGCAATAATTGAACTCACAGGTTCAATCCAACAACAACTGCACTCGCAGGTTCAATTCAATAATAATTGAACTCACTGGTCCAATTCATGAAAATCACTGAACTCACAGATTCAGTCCACATCAATTATTGAGCTCACAGGCTCTTTTCACGATAAATAACAATATCAAATATCAAAATTCATATAATATCCACATATCACCGATTAAACGTAAACAAATTCACAAATTACTCCATTTATGCATTGTAGTCACAAATAAATTTCTACTTACCTCAAATCCGCAAAACGTCGATATAAATCAAACCCTTAAACCTTTGTTATCGCTTACACTATCAAATAAGAACAATTATTAATAATTTGAAGATAGAGTTTTGCTCTACTCGTCGCGAGCTTCAAAACTGTATAAAATTTATCGATCAATGGAAATCGAATACTTACCAAAATGCTTCAAAATCTCTCCTTCCTCTCTCCCTCTCTCTCGCACTCTCTCTATTTCTCTCCTTTCTTTCTTTTCGTTACGTGTGTGTGTGTATATGGCTTACCAGTAACCTTAGAACTTCTAATTGATAAGGGCATATAATATATATCTATTCCCACCGCCTAACTTATTAACTTACTAAGTAAGTTTCGTAGTTTTATTTTATTTATTATTATTATTTTTTTTTTCTTTTATCCTATTCAATTTGCTTGTATATATACTACGCACCATACACCTCTTATATATATATATATATATATATATATATATATATATATATATATATATATATTTTATTAGAAACAATTAGTATTATAATTAATTTAATTAATACCACTAATAATTATATAAATTGTATTAGTACTCAAACACCATGAAAATCTCAATCACTTATAAATTAATTTTCTCACCACTAAATATATAAAGGCATATTTAATTAATTCAATATTTAAAAGCACAATAAAATAATGCAAGATAAAATAATTCAAAATTAAAAGTAGCATATAATTAATTAAAATGCACTCAATGCATGAAATTATTGATCAATGAGTAATGAGAAACTCGTGTATCACAATTATAATTAATTTTCACGTTAACACTAGAGGTAGTAACAATTGAGTAGTGCAAAAAGAATTAAATAAAATCTTATAATAAAGTTAATTATTGCCTCACCACCAAGTAGGTAAAACATATATTTAATACAATATTTAAAACAAGATAAAATAGTACGAGATTACAAGTAGCACACAAATAAATAATTGTATGAATTATATTGACTTATGAGTAGTTGACACTTTATTTATTTATATTACTTTAGATTTAACAATTTAGGTAGAAGTTTATGACTACTAATTCAATAAAATATCATATATTTAAAACTTAAGGAATAAAATAAAAAGAATTATAATTGAATAACGTGTCACTCATATAAGTTAATAAAAATGAGCAAATTTTATTGCTAAATAACTAATGAGAGATACGGATATCACATATTCCCACCCCTATGTATAGAGACTTCTACACATATAAATTTTTGAATAATTCTTGCACGCATAGTTGCACCATATAATCTCTTTCAATTTACAATATGTTATTATAAAGTAATATCCGCTTATGAAATAATATCCCAATATTTTTCTCACAATTGGTCATGCTATATGTGTAAAAATGTTAGGGTATTATTTTATAAGCATAGGGGTATTAATTGAATAGCAATAAGATATTGGAAATTGTAAGAAAAAATAACTAATTGAATGTTGTGCAACTTGTGCATAAAATAATTAGGTAAACTATGTATACAACTTTTTTCTTTAATTTAATTTTTTTTATACATCTTAAGCATTCAAGAAATGGGGGTGGAGTTTTTAAATCTGAATCAGATCGGTCGATCGATGTTAACTGGAAACTAGTTACAGTGCTGGTTCGATTTTTAATGTACTACATGTTTGAATGAACTGGTGTGAACGGGTTAAAAACTGAATTATATATCTTTTATAAGTTTTTAAAATGATGTTTATATTCTGTTGCAAAAATTTCGCCTAGGCAGCGCCTAGGCCCCGACTAAGCGCTAGCCTGTCATCGGCCGAATTGATTTTTTACGAATCCGATTTCTAGGCAGAATCTAGGTGGCGCCTAGACAGGTCTTAGAGTTGGGTCCTAGACAGTCGGGATAATTAAATTTTTTGCTTTATAAAATCAAATTAATTAATAAAAGAAACTAAAATGTTGAAGTTTATAAAGTGTTAAACCTTTACATTTATTTTGATGTGAACTTGTTATGTGAAACATGTGTTTTGTTGTGTAGTAGTACTATAGTAGTTAGGATGTTAACTATTTGACTAATTCTGTTGAAATTATGTTCTTAACTTATTATATTCTTTTGTAGTTTAAATCAATATTTTAAAAAAATAATAAGAAAATGGACCGCCTAGGTAGCGACTAGGTGGCGCCTAGACCGTCTAGGCGATAAGCGGCACAAAACTGCCCGATTAGCGATTTTCGACCGTCTCGGCGATAAGCGGCACAAAACTGTCCGATTAGCGATTTCCGACTTCTACAACCTTTGTATATGCATGTAATTCTATAATATTGAATGTTATGCAATTTTGTATCATATTATTGAATTTTATGATGTGTATATATATGTATTTTATATTATATATATAAATAGATATTTGAGTCATTCAATTTTTTTACAGCGGTCCAAGAGATCGAACCTATGACCCAGAGATTCAGTTCATTGCCTGATTTAATGACCAGTTCGAATTTAAAAATATTAATTAAGGTAGACCTTTTACAAATAAAAAAAAGTGCAGTAAAGATCATTGAAATATATTGAAAAAGATTTTTCTAAAAAATTAAAAAGTTTACAATTAATTACCATTCATCTAAATTTATATAAAAAAAATATATATATATATATATATATATATATATATATATATATATTATAATTGAAAAATAAAATCATCCACTCTAAATGAATCTTCAATACCATGCAATCTTTGTAAATTATTTTTACCAACTTTTAATTATTTTCAATTACAACTTCGACCATATTAGTTTACATTATAATTTCATTAGCACCATTATCATTAATAAATACTTGTATATATATAACATCCAACTCATGTTTAGGAGGTCTTCAACTCGTTCTTCAGTGACCCCAAAAAACTGATTGCACGATTTCTCCTCTCGAACTAGTTGATAATCTTCCATTAGTCAGGGATTATTCGTTATAAGAAATAATTTTGATTTATCACAACAAATGTCCTTTAGTAATATGAGACATACTTTTCAATTATCACGACTGATTCCATTTAGTAATATAGGTAATACTCTTTAGTTATTACAACTAATACCCTTTTAGTAAATTAATTAAGTTTCACAATGAACCCTTATTTATAGTAAAACTTTGTCTACTTTTTATGTAGTAAATATTATATATGTAATATTGTATATAAACAAATAATATTAAGCGTAAGACATTACATTCTTTCAAATTATATATATATATATATATATATATATATATATATATATATATATTTTGAAATGACTCCATGAGTAAACAAGAAAAAGAATAAATAGAAAGAAATAATAAAAAGTGAAATAAGCTACATTACTCAATCTGTGATTGACTTTATTTACAAAAAAATATTTTATTCATAAGAGATTCCATAATAAATCATAATACCATCCAACAAATTTACTTTATATATAAACTACTATTAGTTTAAAACTTGTACAAAAGGAAATAAGACTAATTTTTTTTTGGATGGAGAGACTATTATTTATCTGTCACATATAATAAATCTGTTGGTTTATAAGTGCACCAACGATGGCTTTTACAATATTCGGGACGGAAATAATCAAAGAAACAACAAAAGAGACAAGAAAATTATAAAGTAATACTTCTTGAACTAAAAAGTACTAGTCTCTTGTGAACACGAACAAGCTTCAAAAACAGCAACGACAACGAACTTGATCAATCACGAACAACAAGGTAAGTCAAGTCAAGAAAATGATCCTTTGCCCGCAAAATAAATACGTCCCGGCTAGTGCTCACGGTTCGACGTAATGTTCTCAAAGGTGAAACGACTTTCGTCTCAGATTCTAGTAGCAACACTTGAAAACGAGCTCCAACGAACTGAAGAACGTGCAAAATGGATTGTATACTAAATGTATGCAAAAAACTGAACGTAAATATGCAAAAAATTCGACGTGGGTGTATATGCTAATGTAGGGGTGCATTTGCCAGGGTGCATGCAGCATGAGAATGCTTCCTATTATAGGCAGACACCTGAGATCTTGAAGAGACAAAAGACCAACTGTTACATATTTGATTGTTGAAACGCCACGAATCTGGACATCTGTCTGTCCAGATTCATTTCTGACTTTTGAATTCAAATTCAAATTCACATGAAATTCAACCGAAATCCAGATTCAGATGAAATTTAATTTTTTGGGCCTGACTCGAATAGGGCCCAGAATTTTCGAGCTCCAAAAAATTATACATCTACCACCCCAAGCCTAAGTACACCCAAAGTCCAATTGCCAAGATCCAAGTCCAAGTCCACGGACACGGGCTCGGCACGGCCGGACGGCACGCGCGCGCGTGTAGCCCATTTATGTATGCATAGTCCACTTATAATTTGAATTCTATTAATCACTTCTTACATATAAGAGGTGAATTAACTCCCACTTTAACCGATGTGGGACAATTAACACTTAAGTTAATGTAGCACATTTAATACTTAAGTGTAATATCCTAACATCTCAACATGTATATCAATTTCTCACTCACCGAAATTCGGTTTTAAGAAATTAATTATACTATCAACATAATCTCGTTTAATTTTCCAGAAATTAAACCTCAAATTATTTCAATTAAATAATCAAATAAATTGATTAAAATAATTAAACCTAATTTCTCCAACAAAATCAAATATGATCAGTGACTATTATCCCAAAAAGAAAAAAGATAAAAACATAGATAATTTTGATTGACTATTATCCCAAAAGGAAAAAAGATAAAAACATAGATAATTTTGATTGGTTTAAAATTATCATCCCTAAAAAAATAAAGAAAAAACAAATTTTAATTTAACATTTAAAAAAAAAGTCATTATGGAAAATGGAGGACTCATTATTAAATTTGAAGCAAATATTCATCTGTCAAACACCAATATATCAAGCAAAAATGATCAATGATCATAGACTGTGATATTTAAAAATGTAAAATTGGAGCTCAAATTCATGCGAACTGGGTGGGTGAGGGTAGGGTGGGGTTGATAAAGAATAATAGAAAAAGTCAATAAACAAACAAGTTAATCGTCAATAAAAAGAAATATGCATGCAAATTTGACATTATATATCATATAGGTATCCTGGAAAGTTTCTTCATATAATAAGTCCATCAATTTTGATCAAATTCATGTATCGGCATTTCGTATCATCACATTCTTCCATTTTAAGTCTAATTTCCTACTCGGGAAGTTTCTCCACCTCCCCACCGTTGTCACGCGTGACAATTTAATATGAATGAAGTATTTTTAACTGGATTTGAATACCTTTCCATAATTAATCCACAAATTTTGATCAAAGTAATAGCGTCATTTCTTATCTTCACAACCAATAAATATTTCTCTCACTCTAAGATTTGAGTTTCTTCCCATAATAAGTCCAAAATTTAATTTTTCTCATAATAAGTCCACAAATTTTAATCAAACTGATAGCTGCATTTCTTGTCTTCACAATCAATATAAATTTCACTCACTCTAAAATTTGAGTTTTTAACTAAAAAAACTCACTCAGTCTCTAACATTTGGATATAAAATTGAAGGACATTCCTTCACCACCTTTAATCAATCAATCATGCACTATATAAAATTTTATCTACTTACATAGCTCAAGAATTACCAAATTTAAAAACGGTGGACCTAAAATTGAAGGGCATCCACCACTTTCAACCAACCAATCATGCACTATATAAAGTTTCATCTACTTACATAAGTTCAAGTGTTACCAAATTTAAGAATGAAACCTTGAGACCTTTTTCAAAGGTTAGTCCAAGTAGATTATGGAGTTTTCTAAAGACTACTTGAAATCAGAATTACTTTTAAGCAAATATATCCCAGGTTACCCTACTAAAATCATCAACAATGGTAAAAAAAAAATTCATCCTTGATTATATGTATCGCTAAAAAGAAATAATATTTATTTTTTATGTAGTAAAATATTTTATACTCCCTCTGTCCGATATCAGTTTTCACACTTTCCTTTTTGGTTTGTCCCACATTAGTTTTCACATTCCAAAAAAGGAAACTCATTCTTAAACTCCACCATCACACATTCATATATTTATATACTATGTCATTACTTTTTACATTCAATCCAACCACCTCTCTTACTTTAATAATAAAAGTTTACAAAATTACCCTTCAATACTCAACTCATTACACTTTTTCTTAAAATGTGTGTCCAACTAATCTGGGACAAAGGGAGTATGTAATATTATATAGATAAATAAAGGGTCCATTACTATCCAATACAATTTTAAGTGTCCCATTACTCTCCAATACAACTTTTTGAGTAATTATTATGAGATATAATAATTTGGGCTGAAGTTCCAAAATTACCGTTACATGTAGCATTGGCTGCTTCAAGAAACGTCTCATCATACGAACTTTTTGACTTTTCCCATAAACCAAAACAGACGTTGGGCATTACAGATTCATTTAGTAATACAAACCCACAACAATAAATATGATTCTAAACATGATTTATTTGAATTATCATGGCAGCCAAAATATGATTTATTTTCTAAACACTAAATATGGTTCTTTATTTTTATGGCTGCCATTTTATTTGAATTATCCCAAAAAAAAAATATGACTCACCATTCAAAAATAGCAACACAAACCCACAACAATAATTCTCACATGAGGATAAATCCAATATAATTTCTAATCAAATATCTCAAAAAATACAATATCCTTTACACTGTTGGAAAAAAAATTTCTTCAAATGTTGCTGCACATTTGCAGAAAAAAATACAGATTATATTTGTGCACATGTGCAGAAAAAATACAGAAAAAATGGTGGATTTCCTAACATCAGACTACCCGATAAAACACAAAAATTCACAAACTATCCATACCCATTTCAAACTCGTACAAGAATTTTTTCAGATCTAGATTCCCTTAGCTTTTATCAGATCTGGATTCCCTTACACAGAGCCCCGCCGCATACCCGTCACGCGAGCCCCGCCGCTCCTGGCACGAGGAGCAGAGCCGCCGTCGCCGCCCAGCCTTCATCTTCGTTGGGAGAGAGAGGGAGCAGTCGCCGGTTTCCGCTGTCGTCGATCGCTTTCTCCATCGCCCCACCGTCGCGGTGGGTGCGCCGTCGCTGGCCATCGCGGTGGGCGGTGGGTGGTATGGCGGATCTGGGGGCGCCGTCGCCTCACCACCTTCGCTTCACCACCGTCATCTTCATCGAGCGTAGCAGGGCTGCTTCTTCGTCGCCGTCGAGCCTTCCTTCATCGTTTGCCATCGGTTTGGATAAATCAAGAATTGGGTTTCAACTTTTGTGAAAGAGAGAGAAAGTCAGAGATAGAAATGTGCGTTGCGGAGGGAGAGATATGAATGGGAGTCATAAAAAGGGTTTTGAGGGCAAAATTGCACACTACTACATTTTTGCTAATAGATAACCAAACATAGATAATGGATATTTTTTAATCCGTTATCTATAATTTGTAAATCCGTTATCTAATCTCTCTCCGTTAAGCGCTCATAGATAACGAATATTTTTATGTGGTTATCTATGCTTCGTTATCTAAACAATTTAATTTATTTTTGAATTAAAATTTTAATCATAGATAACGGGTATTGTATTTTTTATATATCCGTTATTTGTGTTTTGTTATCTAATAATTATAATTTATTTTTAAATCAAAATCAATAATTATTTTTAATTATACTTAACGGATATAAAATTTTAGTTACCCATTTTCGTTATCTATGCAGAATTGTATCAAAAATCGGACTTAGAATTTTTTCAGCCCGAAATTCGTCGTTCTCCCTCGTTCTCTCTCATTTTCAGCCCTAATCGCCGTTCATCGCCGTTCTCCTCCCAAATCGCCATTTTTTCAGCCCTAGCCGTTCATCGCCGTTCTCCTCCAAATAGCCGTTCTCCTCCCAAATCGCCGACCCTCTCAACAGTTGACCGACGCCGTTCTCCCTCG
Organism: Paraleonurus japonicus; assembly: GCA_030762865.1. NCBI lineage: Eukaryota > Viridiplantae > Streptophyta > Magnoliopsida > Lamiales > Lamiaceae > Paraleonurus > Paraleonurus japonicus. The sequence goes on along the minus strand of CM061059.1, from coordinate 10,986,133 downwards.
TTCTCCTCCCAAGTCGTCGACCGCCCGCCGCCCTCTCAACTCGCCGTCGACGCCATTCTCCCTCGTTCTCCTCCCAAGTCGCCGACCGCCCGCCGCCCTCTTCAGTGTATTTCATTCTCTGATCTTCCACTGCAGAGGACTAATAAGACTACAGGTATTCCATTTTGGTTCTTGTCTCCTCATCCTTATGTTGTGTTTGTTTAATTATTTAATATGTAGCTGCATTTTCTTTAATTTTTATGGTATTAGAGGAGGAGTTCATACATATTGTTGGATGTAGATATGGTAATTGGTGCTGAAACTAAGAATGCTGTCGGTTTCAATTGATTTTAGATTTAGGGTTGCAAGGCTCTTTACATCTCGTTGTATAAAATTGAATTTTGTGTTGACAATGCATTTTTTTTCTGAAATTGACTCTCCTTTTATATTTCTGGGATTGTATGAAGTTATACAACCATTGCGATGCTTCACTTTTGAAGTGAAGGAACTTTGAGATTCTGATTTTGGTTGGGTCTCCTTGTTGTTTCTTCATCTAGTTTATGTTGTATGCGTTAAATAATGCCATCGTATTTTTGGTCTCTTTGAATTTGAATATTTTCTGGTTTATAAAAACATTTCCACATTTGAGTTTGAATATCCTTAAGAGTATCAAATTTCTGTGTGTATGATGATTATCATAAGGAAATGCTTAGTTCATCTTTGATATGAATTAAGAACTAGGGACTATTCTGTTATTAACATCTGTCTGTCGGTGCTCTCTTCTTTTTTATTTTTTCTCCTCAGCCACATTCATGATTTGGAACTCCTATAGCACAGTTTAACATGTAAAATATAGTATATTGTACAAATATAAGTAGAACGAGGGACTGATGTCCTACATAAATGGGAAAAAATAGTGATAACCATATATCTGTTTCCAGCATCATAGGCTTCATCGAACGAAACCCACATTTTATTCCATTTTTTTCTGCTTAAATCTTGTGTTTTGATTCCTTGAGTCAAAACCCAGTATTTATTATTCCTGCATTTTGTCAGTTCCTCTCGCTCTCTCTTTAGAAAAGAATGGGCTTCAACTTGATTTGATCAATTCATGTTGTTTCGTATTTCATGTTGTTTCGTATTTCTCGTGTTCACTTCTAATTTTTACTCCCTCCGGTTGTGTAGACACTATAGACTGTGTTACCCTTTTTCTTGTCCAAGACATTTCTATATTTAATAGTATTTCTTCTATTCTTTTAATAATTTTCCCTTTTAATATACATTATTTTAACTAATTTATTTCATTAATTTTAATTAGTGTAAGAAAGCAAACACGTTTATATATTCGAGCACTGGGAGTATCTAGTTTGTGTATTTCCCAGGTGTGAGATGTCAATCTGGTTCTTATCTAAACTCATTTGTATATCTTTCACCTCTTACCTACTTATGCATTTTATTGTATTGTAATTTTACATCAGAAGTTACTTTAGAAATATGCTTCTGTTTAATTGGCTTCAGATGATTAGCTACTGTTGGAGAATACTGTGTCGTTTTCAATTCACACCTTATCACAATATCTATATTGAGGATCTCCTTGTTTATGTTCTGTTTTTCAAAATGGTATTATCAAGAGTGTGTTTATGGTCTGTGTTTCTTGTAGGCTAGTGCTGAGAGGCAAGTGCTCGTTAAAGATTATGATGCTGGTAAAAAGGTTTCTTTTGATCAGAGGATACCAAATCTGAAGAGGTTTACACGTCTGATGGGTATAAGATGTAAGACAACTAGAGCCCCATTATTCACTTCTGCCTTTGATTTATTTTATTTCCCGTTCTATTTTCTTTTCACGGATAAAGTGTCTCTTTTTTGACCATATGTTGGAAAATAAATTGATCTACATATAAGTATAACAAAACAATGGAGGTTTGTGTAGTATCTCTATTTGTTACTCCATGTTGTGTAACATGAATACAAATATTAGACTACCCCTCAGTATATTTGTTAAATGAAATATATTAATATAAATTATATAAGCATTGTAGCTTTACAACAGTGGATTTAACATCCTTCTCTGTTATATTTTTCATCTATAATAAAATTTAGTTTCATAATATACAAGTATGAAAAGTTGGAAAGTTACCTATCATATTCATATTAGTAACTATTAGTTAGACAAAAAGTTGCATTTGTGTATATCTTAAATGCCTAGTCATTTCATTGCATAATGACAATTAAGTGCACTAATACTGCAGTAGAGTGACCCTTTTAAAATTAATGCTTATTTCTGTGGATTAGCTATGTATAATCTGGTAAATATGTCTTGCAAATTGCATTTGTAAACCATTCTTTCTATTTTTCTTGAAAGTTTTGTTTCTTTATTTAGATGTTAAGTATCATTGAAAACACATCACCTTTTAATCATGTCAATTTAACCTTGATAAGGATATATCTTCTCATTAGAACCGACTTGAATTAATTGATTTTTTAACGCAACACATGGATTAGGTTATAATTTTTTTATGACGCCTAGCTTATCACAACTCAGATATAATGCTTAGTGGTAATTATGTAGGTTTGTATTATATTTTATATTTCTTGCAATAAATATCCAATAAATAAGAAAACATATAAGGATGCTTGAAAAATCAGAAATAATATTTTCTTATTTCCTTGAGATGAGATTGCTATAAAGTTTCAGCAATAGTGTAAACTCTTTGTAACATATTGGTGTTGTTTTTGATAATCTAAGGTATCTCTAGTTTAGACAATATGCACGCACGATTTTGTATTGAATTTTAAAAGAAGTAACCTACAAAATATTAAATTTAATTTAAAAAGAATAGCCCTTAGTAATAATGTTGTTGGCAGGAAACAATGGCATCAACAAACAAATTTAGAATGAGGGAGGAGATGGTTGGAAATAAAAAAGCATAAGTGAAATTAAATTTTTTGAAGTCAAATACAAACTCGTTATCTCGATTCTCTAGCTATATGAAATGTACAAAGAAACTGATTTTTTAATAATTATAGTTATATATGGAAATAAAGAACTGTTTTAGTTTTTACACATTTTTTAATATTCAATTGTTTATATTCTTCTATATCTTGTGTTGATCAACTTGTGTTTTTTCTTATTAATTGCATGCCAATAGTTTAGTTATCATAAAATGTCACCGACCCATATTTATTTGCTGCAGGTATATCCAAAATTTATGATAGTGACATGGATCATTTTGAAAGTATACAAAACGTTTTTGTTACAAGATTGTTATTAAGCTTATTTATCTTATATAATTACTTATCTTGTTTATATGTATTATATATATCATGTCCAGGAAATGCTAATACATCAAAGGTTGTATTTTAAGATTAATTATATGACATAATGAAGTTGTATTAACACATTGCGTGGAAGACCAATAATGATAAAGTTGTATTCACACGTTGCATGGAAGACAAATCTTTTTTGGTAGCCATCTTTCCCTGCTGCTCTCTTGAGTGCTTCAAATTTTCGTGTTACAACATATTTCTTATTTTCATCATTCCTACAGCCATTCTGTTTTTTTTTTAAATATCAAATTAAACTCGCGCGTCAAATATCAGAATGTTCAAGCTGTATGTTAGTTCTCTAGTTTCCCTATCCAAGAATTGATCAAATTAAGCTCCTTTGCAGGTTTTCCCGTGGTTCAGCTTCAAAGAAGCCATTATAGAAAATTATCAAGGTGCGAAAGATGTGAATTTTGATATATTTGAGTAGATAATTGAATACGCTATGCATTTGAGTAGATAATTGAATTATATATCTAATGTATGTGTACAAATGGTTGGAATGAAAAATTTGTTAATTTGTTTGTAAGTTAGGCTCCAAAGCAACTAGATGCGATGCAATGTGGTTTCTACGTATTTCGATACATGAGACAAATAACGAGATTTGATAGACGTTATTGTGCTTTGACAAAAATGTATTTTTTGTAATATAATTTTAAATCTTGCGTGATTTGTTAGTATTAACATGTATGTCTTATTTTATAGTTCATGGAGAAACATACACCAAGGCTGAAATTGATGAAGTGCAATCGGAGTGGGCCCAGTTTGTTCAATTATATGTTATCGAGTAGTAATTGTTATCGTGTATTTTGTTGAATTATTGTATTTTTACAGGAATTATTGTATGAATATTGACATTTGATTTGATGATGAAATTCATGCATTCTGTTTTTTTTCTTTTTATTTAGTAAATTTAATTGTTTTATATTAAATAAAAATATATAAAATAAAATAGATAACATATATAATAAATAACAGATATATTCTGTTATCTTTGCTAAAATAGATAACTGATATATTTATTAATAGATAACGAATATATATAGTTATCTTTTCTAGAATAGATAACGGATTTATATATGAACAGATAACAAAAATAATTCGTTATCTTTTTAAGGAATAGATAACGGATATAAATAATAATAAATAACAGATATATTACGTTATCTTTGTAATGAATACTGATGCGTAAAAACTGACCTGGGCCCGTTTCCCCACCTGGGTTCACGTGGGTAAAGCCTTTACGCACTAAGATCCTTAGCTTCCCTCGCACAAACGTACCTGCAAAACACGCCGGAGGGTTCTCCGGCATAGGCACTCCGACGCTCAAGTCAGATCACCGGAAAACACTCAAGAAAGTACGTATAGAGTAGCTAAGTAAGGGTGATAGTGATTCGATACCGTTACCTCCCTCATGGGTGTGTTACTTATACGTAAGTTAAGAGCAATAACCGTCATCACGGTTTCAAGGCATTATCCCGCACGTTCTGCCATGATGTCGTACGTGAATATCTTTTCTCTCAAGAAATCTGTATTGTGCCCACGAATTCCCCCCTGGACGGAGGTTGGACCCAGTCAATGAGGAATATAGAGAATATTCCTTGACTTGGGCCTCAATTATCTCAACTACTCGTCACTTCTCATACTTCTCGGTCTTATCAGATAAATAACCGCTGTGGGCTTGGTCAAATACCCGCATACTCTTCAAATCTCGCCTGGGCCTCGCGGCCCACCTGCAGCTAGGTTTGGGCCTCGTGGCCCACCTGCAGTCGGGTTTGGGCCTCGCGGCCTGCATTCAGGTTTAGGCCTCGTGGCTTATCTGTAGTTAGGGTTGGGCCTCGTGGCCCATCTCCATACAGGCCTGAGCCTCGTGGCCCACTTGTAGATAGGGTTAGGGCTTCGTAGCCTTATCGCAGTCGATCTGGGCTCGAGCCCATCTCAGGTTTTTCCTCCCTCCACCGAGGGTATTTGGTTACGTCATCGGGCCCTATTGGGCTGGGCCTACTTGGGCCCTACATGCAGTTGGGCCTAGCATTTTTATCCGCATCAACCACTCCCCCTACTCTAGTGAGCGATCTTGGAGCTCCCTGGAGTAAGGAAGATTAGACAATCCTCCTTATAGCTTTAGCTTTGGGATACCCTCCCTACAGCTTTGCTCTCGGGGATATCCTTCCTACAGCTTCGGCTTCCCAGATACATCCCCTCTCGCTAGTCTGTTGGCACTTTGCGACTCTTCAGCTTCTACTCTAGACAGCTGTCGAGCATGCATCTGTTCTTCTTCATTAGTTACTGATGCATGCTTCCATCAACTCTCTTCTTATTTCAAATCACTCGCATCACTGTTCCTCTCCCCTCTCATAATTTTGTTCACACTGTTCTGCCTTGCTACAAATTTCTCGTAAAAAACCCTTCCCTCTACATTCCGCTCTCCTCTTTGTCTCTAGGTAAACTCTTTCTTTCTCTTTCTAGTTTATTTCGTATAGAATAGGGTTTCGACTTATGCCTTCCTCCAGTTCGTCAAGAACTCCATCTCCCACTCGGAACTCCTCGCAAAGTTCCCATCATTCTCCGATTCTATCTGCCCGGGGGGATGCCTCTCCGGTATCCTCCTCTTCCCCATAGGCAGATAGGAGTCGCTTTTGGGATTCTTTTGCGGGCTCTTCCAAACTCAAAGAAAAAGCCCTAGGTAGATATTTCTCAGATAATGTTATTTCTTCAGGCTTCAATTTATCAATGCCTAATCCCTGTGAGCGTCCTAACCTGACTACTCCCCCGACCCTCGCTTTCTGGCACGCCCAGTTCGAAGCGGGGTGGAGACTTCCTTCTCCCAAGTTTCTTTGCCAAATCTCAGACCTTTACGGGGTTCCACTCAATCAATTTACCCCAAATGCCTTCCGGATGATGATTTCCTTCTACGTTCTCCTTAAAGGGAATGGGGGGAAACTATCAGCGGAGTTGTTTTTCTCCTAATATAATTGTAAAACTTCCGGTCCCTTCTACTACGTGAGTAGTAGGGTGAAGGGAAAATGCTTGTTCCTTGGGAAAGTCCCAAATATCAACAAGGAATGGAGTGATCACTATCTTTTCACCACCCCCGATCGTCTTGCCTTTCAAAAATCAGAAGTGGATTTACAAGAACCCCTCCCCTCCTGCTCCTTATACTCAGATTTTTTCTGCTACTAATCGTCAGATTATTCGGGTGTTAAATGCCCATGTAAACGACCATGGGTATTTTAACTTACCCGAGTTATGCTCCAACCCTCGCCTCCTTTCTCATTTCAAATTTAGCTCAGTGAGAATCCCTCTCGAGCCAAGTGATGGTAATGGCTTTCCTTTGAATGTATTATTATGTCTTACATATAGCAGGATTGCCTCTAATTTTCGTTTCCTTTTTCCAGATATGTTGTGGCTTTCCAAGGTACTGGAGAATCCCGCCGATTCCTCTGATTCGACATTACCTCCTCCTGCCCCCCAGACTGATACTCCTGATGCACCCCCATCATCTCCCCTTCACACTCCCTCAGAAGATCCCGAGGCTGATGCCCCTTCTCCAAAGAAGTCTAAGGCTGCCAAAGGCAAAGCTACAGCTAGCCAAGGCTCATTACATTCAAAGGATATTTTCAGACGCAAGTATCCCATTAGACGCAGTCAGGGCCTCTCCTCCCCCCCCAATTGATGTTGACTCATACTCCTTAGGTACTTCTGCCAGCAAATTCTTCAGCGAATTAATCTCAGCCCAAGATTGTGAAAGGCTCGTCAGTCTCCCTCCTGACCAGCAACAACACCAGGCTGCAGGCCACTTTGCCCAGGTACTTCGCTTTTCATGGGAATCATCAGTACCCCATTCTCCAGTTAGTTATTAACATAACTCGTGTATTCGTGGTTCAGTTAGGTATCCTCTTATCCAGCTTGTGGAGCCCTTCTAATCTCCTCCCCTCGCCGCAGCTTAAAGAATTGGAGGATTCCCTCCTTGCGGAGAAGAAGAAGGTCACTCTCGCTTCCCTTCGCGTCAAGAAGGTCGAGGCCGAGGCAGCACGGGAGGCTGCAGAGAAAGAGACTAATGACCTGGCCGTTCATCACGCCCTGCAAGAGTCCCAGATACATGCAAATGCTTTAGTGGAGGGAGCAAAATCCTTCCGTGATCATCTCTTCACCTCTGAACCCGGTCAAAGATTCTTACATTCTCTGTGGACAAACTTGAAGGACATCTATCTGCAGCATCCTAGTTTTCTGGGAGACATGAGCCCCTACATAAGGTACTTTTATGAATACGGCTTCAATGCCGCGGTGTAGCAGCAAGCCGATCCTTCTTTCTCCGGCGAGTTCAACAAGACCGGACCTCTCCAGGCCATGCCCACACCACCGTGCTTCAAGGGGGATGCTACCCACCTTATCGAGGAGGAGTGGTGGCTCCCAGTAATGAGCTAGGCCGTCTCTGACTTCCTGAAAGCTGAGGTGACATTTGCCACTCCAGCATCCATGACGCAGCCCTTATGCCCTCTTGCTCTAAATGATCCTCTTTCTAGGGAAGAGGCATGTCTCCAACGGGCTACGGAGGTGGAGGCGAACCAGGATGCTGCTGCTGCTGAAACAGAAGGTCCCCCAGATTCCCCCTAGTAATTCTTCTTTTTAAAACAATCTCACATGATGTAATGAACAATTTATTTTCTTGTCCCTCTTGCTGGTTTAGCACTGAATTCTGTTCTCCCTTCAGTGGGAGTTTATTTTATTTTTCAAACGTTTTTGCTCCCTCGCCGGGGGCCTTTTGCTATGAATAGATGGAATCCTCCCTTGCTGGGAGTTTATTTTCGCATATGATGTTCATCCTCCCTCGCTGGGAGTTTAGCTTTTGATAAATATCTTTTATCTCCCTTGCCGGGAGTTGCATGCTTTTTAATAGTGGTTTTCGTGCCTAATTTTTCTGCATGTTTTTCAAACTGTCTAGCTCTTTAAGCTGTTAGCTTGCATGCATGACTTAAACACCAGGAACGTAATACTAGCTTGTAGCGTGAATGTGTCCTTTTTCTCATAGGTGGATAACTCATCTGCTTGCATGCTCCCCTCTTTTTAGGAGTTTTATGCCTTAGGTCCTTATATTTTTTCCTTGACTTCGTAGTCTGGAATTTTCTCTAGATAGCTCTTTTAAGCTCAAGGTTATCCCTTCTCTAGGTTTAGCCTAGTTTCCCTTCGAGGAAATTAGCTGAAAACCCTACCTTTCTCCAATTTAGGTAAGTTCAACCCATTTGCTTGAAGTTTAGCTTCTCTTAGGTGACCTTTGCCCTCGATTGGGCACACTCTCTAGGATTAGTTAAATCCTTTCTGCAGATTTAATATGATTCCGTCTCAAAAAAGTCTTTTCTAGATCAGTCAACACCTTTTCACAGGCTTAACTTAAATCTTCAAAGCTATCTCTTAGTTCTAATTCTTGAAACCCTCTATGGGTTTTAAGGAGTGTTAAACCTTATCTGCAGGTTTAATTTAGCATTTCCCGGGTAAAACCTAATTGAGGCTTACTTTCTTAGGCTTTCCTCAAGCCATGGCTTAAATTCTTCTTTTCATGCAATTCCTTTTAGGGCTTGCATATCCTTGGAAGTAGTTTTCCTTTTTGATCATAAAACCTATTTCTTTGGGTTCCGTGTGCATTGATCTCTTTGATGGGTCTATCCTGATCTTCCCAGAAATGACCCATCCTTACTTTAGGTAAGTTTAGACACTTCATATAAGCTAAACTTGTTTTACACTTGTCAAAACCCTTCTTAGGCTTGGATTAGTCAAGACCCTCCCTATGGGAACATTCTCAAAGCACTTCGTTGGTGCAGGTTTAGTTGAGCCCTTCTCATAGGCTTGATCAAGGCTTTTCTTAAAGCCTTATCTTATTTTACACTTAGTTAGTTAAATCCTTATTGTAGGTTTAACTAGGTCTTTTGAAGCTGTCTTTCAGCTTTAATTCTTGCAGCCTTCCTTAGGTCTAGATAGGTTAAACCCCCCTGACGGTTTAACTTCGGTTTTTAGAAGTTCTTTCTTCACTTTTCTTCTCATAACCCCTTTTTTGGGCTTAGGTGTGTTAAACCCTCTCTGTAGGTTTAACTCTAGTGTTTTGGAGCTGTCTCTTAGCTTCGTTTTTCGTAACCTTTCTCTAGGTTTAGGTGGGTTAAACCCTCTTTGTTGGTTTAACTTTAGTGTTTTGAAGCTATCTCTTAGCTTCTTTTATCGTAACTCCTCTCTGGGTTTAGGTGGGTTAAACCTTATCTGCAGGTTTAACTTTAGTTCTCGAAGCTATCTCTTAGCTTCTTTCCTCGTAACCCCTCTCTGGGTTTAGGTGGGTTAAACCTTATTTGTAGGTTTAACTTTAGTTCTAAACTATCTCTTATTTCGTAACCCCCTCTCTGGGTTTAGGTGGGTTAAACCTTATTTGCAGTTTTAACTTTAGTTTTCGAAGCTATCTCTTAGCTTCTTTTATCGTAACCCCTCTCTGGGTTTTGGTGGGTTAAATCTTATCTGCAGGTTTAACTTTAGTGTTTTAAAGCTATCTCTTAGTTTCTTTTATCGTAACCCCTCTCTGGGTTTAGGTGGGTTAAACCTTCTCTGCAGGTTTAACTTTAGTTTTCGAAGCTATCTCTTAGCTTCTTTTATCGTAAGCCCTCTCTGGGTTTAGGTGGGTTAAACCTTATTTGCAGGTTTAACTTTAGTTTTCGAAGCTATCTCTTAGCTTCTTTTATCGTAACCCCTCTCCGGGTTTTGGTGTTAAACCTTATCTGCAGGTTTAACTTTAGTGTTTTGAAGCTATCTCTTAGCTTCTTTTATCGTAACCCCTCTCTGGGTTTAGGTGGGTTAAACCTTCTCTGGAGGTTTAACTTTAGTTTTTGAAGCTATCTCTTAGCTTCTTTTATCGTAACCCCTCTCTGGGTTTAGGTGGGTTAAACCTTCTCTGCATGTTTAACTTTAGTTTTCGAAGCTATCTCTTAGCTTCTTTTATCGTAACCCCTCTCTGGGTTTAGGTGGGTTAAACCTTCTCTGCAGGTTTAACTTTAGTTTTCGAAGCTATCTCTTAGCTTCTTTTATCGTAACCCCTCTCTGGGTTTAGGTGGGTTAAACCTTCTCTGCAGGTTTAACTTTAGTTTTCGAAGCTATCTCTTAGCTTCATTTCTTGCTGTTTTGATGCGAATTCATTTCGTGAATGCTCATCGTATTTCTCATTGAATGCTTCTCGTGCATTTTATTTATTCATTTAACTTTTTCGCAACTTATTAATTCTCATGTAATCAATCGTGTGTTGTGATGCAATTCTGTCGAATAGCATGCGATCATATTGTTTCAATCGTAATCAACAAAAGAATAATCTAATAAACTCTTAGATAATGAAAAATCGCTTTCATTAATTGATAAACAAATTTTCCCCATTGACCATAATCGATCAACACAAGTTAAGGATTAACTTGGCCGGCCCCTTTAAAAAACCTCCCTGCGGTAAAACCCAGTGGGAAACCCGCAGGGAGGGGAAAAAAGAGTACCAGTGGAACGAAATTACAATTTATTCAGAATTCAAATAACATGAATAAAATAACTCTTGCATAAAAAGAATCACCTACTTGCAGCGAGGCGGGCACTTTCTTCAGGTGTAAAACCTCTTCAATCGGCAGACATTCCAGGGTCTGGCCAGTTGATTTCCTTCCATGTCTTGTAGCTCATAAACTCCTCCTCGGAGGACCTTGGTCACCTTGTACGGCCCTTCCCACTTGGGATCGAGTTTTCCAATGTTTTTCAACGCATCAGCTTGCCTCAAGACTAGATCTCCTTCTTCAAATCTTCGGCTTATGACTTTCTGGCCATAAGCAGCCTTTATGCGGCTTTTATACTTCTCATTTTTTAGGTGGGCGATCTCGCGCTCCTCTTCTAGCATGTCAAGGTTCTCCCTCATCAGCTCCTCATTTCTCCCCTCCTGGAAGTGGGCTAAACGATGTATCTCCATCCCCACTTCTGAAGGTATGACCGCAGCTGCCCCATACACCAGGTGAAAGGGGGACTCCTCAGTTGGCTCCCTGGGGGTGGTCCGATAAGCCCACAAAACTGACTCCAGCTCATCGACCCACCTCCCTCCAGCTTTGTCTAGCCGGGCATGTATTCCGTTCATAATAGTTCTGTTGGTGACTTCCACCTGGCCGTTGGCTTGGGGGTGTGCCACCAACGTGAATTTCTGGACAATCTTCAGGTTATCACACCATTCCCGTACCATGTTTCCCATGAACTGGGTCCCATTATCTGATACCAGGATTCTAGGTATGCCAAACCTGCACCAAATATACCTCCATAAAAATTTGATTATGTTACCTTCTTCGATCCTCGCTAGAGGTACAGCTTCGACCCACTTGCTAAAGTAGTCCACTGCCACCAATAGGAACTTCCGTTGGCCCACTGCAATCGGGAATGGGCCTACCATGTCAATCCCCCACTTCGCGAAGGGACACGGGGAATGCATGGTCCCCATCTCCTCTGCAGGGAGGTGGATGAGGCAGCCATGCTTTTGGCATTTCTCGCACTTCTTCACCCAGTCTTTGGCGTCCTGGGTCATGGTAGGCCAGAAGTATCCGGCCCTCAAGGCTTTCCGGACTATTGCCCGAGCCCCTGCATGGTCAGCACAACAACCTTCATGTATATCTTTAATTACGTACCTCCCTTCTTAAGGGGATAAATACCTCAAGTAAGGCTGCGTAAAGGATTGCCGGTACATCTTGTTCCCGATCATCATGTATCGGATCCTCCAATTTTGAGCTTTTCTTTTATCTGGGCAGCTCTCTGGATTTTGCAACACTCGGTATATGCTGGTTCTCCAGTCATCTTCAGCTCCGATGGCTCCTACTGACGGAACCGTTGCTTCAGCTCCTATAGTTACCAAGATGATCTTCCCCCCTCCCTGCAGTGTTGCGGAACTCGCTAGCTTTGAAAGGTTATCCGCTCTAGAGTTTTCCTCTCGAGGTATTTGTCTAACCTCAAAGGAACTGAACCTCCCCTGCAGCTCAGCTACTCGCTGAAGGTAGGCTACCATCTTCTCATTCTTGGCCTCGTACCCACCTGTAACCTGCCGGGTTACGAGCTGGGAATCTGAAAATATGACCACCCGACCTGCTCCCAGCTCAGCGGCCATCTCCGTTCCTCGAATCAAGGCCTCGTACTCAGCTCCGTTGTTAGAGGTAACAAACCCGAACCTCACTGCAACTTGCATTTTGTGGCCCTCTAGATCAATAATTACGATCCCCGCTCCACAACCCTGCATAGACACAGAGCCGTCAATGTATACCTTCCATTCTCCTTCCTCTGGCGAACGTGTACCCTCCTGGATGAAGTCAAAGAGGGCTTGCACTTTAATGGTCCTCCGTGGCTCAAAATCCACGTCATATTCTCCCAGTTCGACGGCCCACTTGACCATCCTCCCTGAAAGATCAACTCTCCCTATCACCTGTTTTAGAAGGTAATTAGTTCGAACAATGACTTTATGCGATAAAAAATAAGGTCGTAACCTCCGTGCCATGACCATTATAGTCAGGGCTGCCTTCTCTATCTCCGAGTATCTCACTTCAGCTCCTTGGATGAGCTTACTGATGTAGTAAACAGGTTTTTGGGTTGACCCTTCCTCCCTCACCAGCACGGAGCTAAGTGAGACCCCACCTACAGAGAGGTAGAGGTAGAGTGTCTCCCCTGGACTTTGCTTCGTTAACGTAGGTAACTGGGTCAGGTGCTGTTTAAGCTCCTCGAACGCCTGCTGGCATTGCTCGTCCCACTTGAACTTGGATTCCTTCCTCAGAATTTTGAAGAAGGGATGGCTCCTCTCTACAGACCTGGCTATGAATCTACTCAACGCTGTAATTCTTCCATTCAGTCTCTGCAGCTCCTTGATATTGGTGGGAGGCTGCATATCAAGCACCGCTTTCACCTTAGCAGGGTCACCATATATCCGAGGAATTTCCCGGACCTCACTCCAAAAGAATAATTGGCTAGATTCAGCTTCATGCCATTCCTCCTGAGCACTGAAAAAACTTCCTCCAGATCCGCCACGTGCTTTTCAGCTTTCACGCTTTTCACAAGCATATCATCAACGTAGACTTCCATGTTCCTCCCTAACTGGTCTCGGAACATTTTATCAACCATTCTCTGATAGGTTGCTCCTGCATTCTTTAATCCAAAGGGCATTCTAATATAGCAAAAAGTTCCACTAGCAATAATGAAACTTACCTTTGGAACATCTGGAGGGAAAATTTGTATTTGATGGTAGCCTTGATAGGCATCCATCATACTTAGCAGCTCAAATTCAGATGTAGAGTCGACCATCTGGTCGATCCTAGGCAAGGGATAATGATCTTTAGGGCAAGCCTTGTTCAGATCTCAAAAATCTATGCACATTCTCCATTTCCCCCCGGTTTTGCCACCAACACTGCATTTGGACAGCCAGGTGGGAAACTGGATTCGCTTGACATGTCAAGCCTCCAGCAGCTTCTCTGCTTCAACCTTTGTAATGACATCTTTTTCCGGTCCAAAGACCCTTAGTTTCTGCTTCACTGGTTTAGCCTTAGGGTCCACGTTCAGGTGGTGCATCGCCACCTCCTCAGAAATACCTGTCATGTCAGAGAAAGAAAAAGCAAAAACATCTGCATTTCTTCGTAAAGCTGTTACCAGGTCTCTCTCTAGTCCTGGCTCCAGCTGGGCTCCGATCCTTGTTGTGTATCCTTTCCTTTCTGGATACAACTCGACCATCATCAGCTCTTCGTCAGCTTTCATTTTTGGGGGATCAATTTCCTCCGTAATTTTACATCTTTTGGATTCTTGGTCCACCTCCTTATCTCTTTTCAAGCTACGATGCAGCTCTTTGTCAGCCATCTTTACTGCCTCCACGTAGCATTTTCTGGATTGCAGCTGATCACCAGCTACTTCACCCACCTCATCGTTCACTGGAAACTTGAGTTTCATGTGATAAGTTGATATGATCACCTGAAATAAGTTCAATACTGGCCTACCAAAAATCATGTTGTAGGATGAGGGTACGTCAACAATTAGAAAATTTGCCATAACTACCCTCCTCCGTGGAGCTTCGCCTAGCCCCACCTGGAGGGTTACCTGACCCAGAGGGTGGACTGCCCCTCCTGTGAATCCATACAACACTGTATCAACTGGTTGCATTTCTATATTTAAATTCATCTTCTTGAAGCATTCCAAGAATATGATGTCTGCCGAGCTCCCCGTATCTACGAAGATTCTTGCTACCGTATATCCAGCCACATCTGTTGTGATGACTAGTGCATCACTGTGGTCCTCCTTCCTCAGGCCTCCATCCTTTGGACCAAAATGAATCCGAGGTGCATGGATGACCTCCTTCTGATCTACGTCTCTGGACATCTCTCCTACCACTCTCCTGAGGGTCCTCTCTCTAGCTTTTCTAGCGCGGAAGGAGTCTCCCTCTGCTGGACCTCCGACTATCATCTGGATAAGTCCTTTCTTCTGGGAGGGTCTCTCCTCCTGCCTCCCTTCGATCATCCTCCCTTTTTCCTCAGCTTTGTCATCAGCTTCATTTCTTTTTTGCCCCCTGGAGCTAACTCGATCTCTGTAAACGAACTCTTTAAGATGTCCTGCTTGGATCATCCTCTCAATTTCATCACGTAAGTGAAAACAGTTGTTAGTGTCATGCCCATATTCATTATGGAAATGACAAAACTTATCTGACTTGGGCTTTTGAGGCCCTCTGGATCGTGTCCATGGAAACTTCATTTCAGGATGGTCAGATGCTACCTCCAGTAGTTCTGCCGGCTCGAGCTTCAGGGGGGTGTACTTGTCAAACCTGGAGCGGGGTCCAAATTTTGCAGCTTTCTCCGGCTCCACCGTTGAGCTTTTCTTTGATGATTCTTTCTTCTTCTCATGTCCGCTAGGTTTGACCTCGACTCTCTTCGCCTTCTTCACCTCCTCCAGTGTGACGTACTTTTCTGCTCTCCTTAGTAGTTCATCGAACGTCTGGACTGACTTCTTGGCCAGGGAGAAAAATAGGTCTCCATCTCGGAGATTGCTAGTAAAAGCATTAATTTTTACCTCTGGGGTGGCGGTTGGGACATCCAGTGCTGCCTGATTGAATGAATCTCTTCATGAAGGCCCGTAGGCTTTCATTTTCACCTTGCTTCATGTTGAACAATGTCAGCGTAGCTCTAGGTTGCCTCCTTGCGCTAGCGAACTGATGCAAGAAGAGTTCTCCAAACTGCTCAAAGGAGTTGATGGAATTGGGCTCGAACTGGCTAAACCACTGCTGGGCTGCCTTGGATAGAGTAGTGAGGAAGACCCTGCACTTCACACCTTCCCCATATCGATGGAGGAGGGCCGAATTTTCAAATCTCACCAAATGGTCATAGGGGTCAGTAGTACCATCATATTCATAATTAAGAGGTTTAAAATTGCTAGGCAACTCATCTTGTAAGATGTTCTCAGTAAATTGGCAACCTGGAACAGGTCGAGGCATACTGACCCGATTTTCCATCTGATGCTTCATGTTGTTCATTTGTTTCCTCAAAGACCTAATCTGGTCTTTCATGGCCTCAGATTGGGTGTCTCCTGTACCCTCATTTTGGTCCTCGGTCTTACTTCCCCGCTGCAGAGGGGCTGTCTCCTTCCCCCGTGCAGCTTCCTCCGGACCATCCTCCCTCAGTCGAGGAACTGCTGACCTTCTTTCTTGGACTCCTTCAGCCCCCAGGGTTTCCTCATGGTTCCTGGACTCCACCTCTCTCCTTCGTTCTTCTTGATGCTCGTCCTGCCTACTCCCCCCAAGTTGGGATCGAGCAGGCAGGTTTCCTAGTCCTAGTTCTCCAATTCTCCCTGCAGGTGGGGGTCCTCCCCCCTCCACGATTGCTCTGGCTACAGCTCGAGCTATCATATCATCCAGCTGCTCCCGAGTGAGGGCGATGGAGGCGGTTTGTTCCGGCATTCTCTGAGGTATCCCCCTGGCTGGAGCGTTGACGGCTTCGGGGACCCCCGCTATAGGGATTCCTTCCGGAATCGCAGAGGAAGAGGCAGTTGGGTTCACCCCTGCCTCTCTAGCAGCAGCTCCTACTCCTGGATAGCGTTGGCCTGGAGTCGAGCTTTCGTCTCGCACCACTGTAACAAGTGGTGGTCCTTCAGTGTTAGTCACAACAATAGGAGGCACAGGGTCGGACGCACCTTCGCCCTGCATTGGGTTCGCGGGGGCTGTTCTTCCTCGAGCCGGTACTAGTGCAATCGGCCTCATGGGTGTACGTTCACCAGTCATGATGTCCTTATTTCAGATAATCAGAAAAGAAAAGAAGTTGAAACTCACATCTCAGCTCTTCCTTCCCACAGACGGCGCCAATTGATGCGTAAAAACTGACCTGAGCTCGTTTCCCCACCTGGGTTCACGTGGGTAAAGCCTTTACGCACTAAGATCCTTAGCTTCTCTCGCACAAACGTACCTACAAAACATGCCGGAGAGTTCTCCGGCGTAGGCACTCCGACGCTCAAGTCAGATCACCGAAAAACACTCAAGAAAGTATGTATAGAGTAGCTAAGTAACGGTGATAGTGATTCGATACCGTTACCTCCCTCCTGGGTGTGTTACTTATACGTAAGTTAAGAGCAATAACCGTCATCACGGTTTCAAGGTATTATCCCGCACGTTCTGCCATGATGTCGTGCGTGGATATCTTTTCTCTCAAGAAATCTGTATTGTGCCTACGAATTCCCCCTTGGACGGAGGTTGGACCCAGTCAATGAGGAATATAGGGAATATTCCTTGACTTGGGCCTCAATTATCTCAACTACTCGTCACTTCTAATACTTCTCGGTCTTATCAGATAAATAACCGCTGTGGGCTTGGTCAAATACCCGCGTACTCTTCAAATCTCGCCTGGGCCTCGTGGCCCACCTGCAGCTAGGTTTGGGCCTCGCGTCCCCCTGCAGTCGGGTTTGGGCCTCGCGGCCTGCATTCAGGTTTAGGCCTCGTGGCTTATCTGTAGTTAGGGTTGGGCCTCGTGGCCCATCTCCATACAAGCCTGAGCCTCGTGGCCCACCTGTAGATAGGTTTAGGGCTTCGTAGCCTTATCACAGCCGATCTGGGCTCGAGCCCATCTCAGGTTTTTCCTCCCTCCACCGAGGGTATTTGGTTACATCATCGGGCCCTATTGGGCTGGGCCTACTTGGGCCCTACATGCAGTTGGGCCTAGCATTTTTATTCGCATCAAATACATAACGGATATACTTAATAATATATAACGAATATCTTTGGTTATCTATTTAAGGAATAGATAACGGACATAACAAATATAGATAACGGGTATCTTTGGTTATTTATTTAAGAATAGATAACAGACATAATAAGTATAGATAACGAATAATATCCGTTATCTATAAGCGTCTTTTCGACCAGCAGGGCGCACATAGATAACAGATATTTTTTGATTTTTTTATCCGTTATCTATGAACGCCCCACATAGATAACCTCTGCCTAGATAACCATTGATTTTTTACATAGATAACGGATTATAGTAATAAAAGTAGGAAAATTGTATCTTATAGTAATTTGTTCATAAATAAATAATATTAAGCGTAAGACATTACAATCTTTCACATTAATTTTGTACATTTATGTAGAAATGTCTCGATGAGTAAAGTAGGAAAAAATAAATAGAAATAAATAATAAGAAAGTGAAATAAGACTACTATTATTCAAACGTAATTGATTTTATTTACAAATATTATTTTATTCATAAAAGAATCCCGCAATAATTTATAATATCCACCAATATATTTATTTTATATATAAACTACTATTATTTTTTAAAATTTATTCAAAAAGAAATAAGACTAAAGTTTTTGGATGGACAAAGTACTATTTACAAATTATAATACAACAAAAAAGTGCAGTAAAGATCATTGAAACATATTGAAAAAGGTTTTTTTTTAATGGTTAGATAGTTTACACTTACCATTCATCTACATATATATGACATAAGAATTATATATATATATATATATATATATATATATATATATATATATATATATATATAAAATTGAAAATTAAAATCACCCAACATGCATTATAGAATTGGGTTAATTGAAAAATAAAATCATCCACTTTAAATGAATTTTCAAATTACCATGCAAACTTTAAAAAAGTAAATAATTTTTACCAACATTCAATTAATTTTCAATTACCATGCAAACTTTAAAAAAGTAAATTATTTTTGCCACCATTCAATTATTTTCAATTACAACATCAACCATATTTGTTTACATTTTAATTTCATCAGCGCCATTATCATTAAATAGTCGTATGTATATAACTCCATCCAACTCATGTTTAGGAGGTCTTCAACTCGCTTCTTCAGCGACCCCAGAAAAGCGATTGCACAATTTCTCCTCTCAAACTAGTTGATAATCTTCCATTAGGCTTCATTATAGGCTTCAGCAATCTGTAAATTAATATCAAATAATACCTGTAACTTAGTAGCTTAATACTACCAGCATGAGATCATCATATTTTTAGAATGAAAAATATTTGCACAGTATAAATGTATATTAACTCCAAATGCAAGTTGAAAACCTTTACAATAACAAAATACGCTGTCACAAATAATGGCATGTGACAAAAAAAAAAAAAAATTACAAACCATGTATCTAAATATCACCTTTGAAATTGATGGCTGCCTGGTCCCTCTATTTGAAGCCGCAAGGCCAATTATTAACCCTACAATAGTACTTTCATGTTCCTTCAACAAAGATAAACACAAACATAGGAAAGGTTAAATATTTTGTCAACAATGTGCAGGGTGAGATGAACTAAATAAAAAAGTAGAGCAGCAATTCTAAACATTTATGTGGATAGGTTTAGTGCCACTGGAATTTAAGCAATTGGTATGAAGTAAGTAAGTTATTCATTATTTATATCCTAAAGGGAGAAAATGATCATATATTTACAAACATCCATTTATAACATTGCCTTCATAGCATAGTGCATGTCGATTACTCCACATTTCTGGCATCATTAAACCAGACATCTCCAATATGATCTAAATTTTAAACTCTGTGTTCTGAAAAGATAATATATTTCTCACTTAATGTTCAAAAACTTCCCCAATAAAGCATTTCAAGAATATATTCCAAATACATGGAACCTACAAAACTAACAATTTTATATTTCGCCAGACTGGCATTCAAAGGTTATGTTGTAGATCATTTCAAAAAAAAGAGTTGGTGCCGACACTTATGCAGGTAGAGCAATAGGAGGATAAGTAAACAAGATCAAATCGCATATCATATGATCGGTGGCACCAGCAACAGAGTGTTGTGCAATAGAATCAGGATCCTTCGTCAACTTTGCAAAATCCATAAATTGCTTAGACATTTTTTTAGAAGCAATATGACCATTATCTTTACTATTTTCATCAATAGGTGATTTAACAGACACATGAACAGATGTGTTAGATCCTAGGACCTTAGGACCTTTCCACCCAAGTGGATAATCAATGATCTGAAAGCACTTATCAACAGAATGCCCAGGCTCACCATAATGAGAACTAGTCTAGAATAAGAATCGTCAAGGCCTATAAGGAATTTTATCATATCATCTTGTTCTTGGATTTTACAGACTAAATGTGGTATTTTACACATACAAGTATCCTTAGCAGAACAAGAACACACCAAAGTAGGCCAAAAACTCAACTATTTATCCTAAAAAAATTATATTAAGTCACAAGATTCTGAGAACCTTGAGCAATACCAAGATTTTTCTAGATGAAATAAGTATACCTGACACTTAGGAGGTGCTTGTTTCAAGCTTTTCAATGGGAATGAGAATGAAATTGTATTTTTCCTCAATGCCCTTGGATATATTGGAGGAAGGAATGTCTCCATGGTGGTTACATCATTAGTGTTGTCTGACCAAAAAAATATCATTAGTGTTGTGCTCTAATTTTGGAAAAAATGAGACAAAATAAGCTTGTTGGTAGTGGTGGAAGGGAATGATTGAGGAGAAATGATTGTAAGAAGGGAATAAGTTAATCAAAACGAGTAGTGATTACCTTATTTAGGAGGGGAACATGGTGTCATGATCATTTTTTGTTCTCATTAACCACCGTAATTGCATTATACTCATTCTCATTCTCATTTTCATTAAAGAATTTTCAACCAAGTGACCCCTTAATTCATCCCACAAGTCTTTGGTAGTGGTGAATTGTGCGAGCTGTAAAAAATTCCTTGTCCAATAGTGACTTTTATATAATGAGTAACCTGTGAGCTGCTGTTAGATGAGCTTTGCTCATTTACTGTGTCAATGTTTGTATATGATATGAAAGATCAAGCCTAATTATAGTTAAATATAAAAAGTTTGCCTACAAGTTTTCTATATTGAAAAACATCAAATAAAGGAGCAGCTTCAGTTTTGGTAAAGGATTGTTTACTATCCATAGATGTAGAACAAGGTTTGCTGGAAAGATAATCACAAGTGTCTATTACATCTAAAGCATACTTTCTCTAACCCAGTTGTATACCACAATATGTTCTAGCAATCTTAATGCCTAATATATATTTTAAAATACCAAGGTCTTTATAGTAAACTCATTATGTAAAGCAGTCTGTATTTTATTAATTTTGACATGTCATTCCCAGTTAATATGATAACAAAATTGTAAAAGAGGTTAATGTTTTTTTTAGTAAAGAGGGAGGTATCTGTCTTTGATTGAGTATAACTTAAAGAAATCAAGAAAATATAGTGTTTAGTAAACCATTGCCTAGATACTTGTTTGAGACCATATAAACTTTTATTTAGTTTGCAAACTCTCAATCTACCTTATTAGTGAAATAACCAGGGGTGGTTGCATGTAAACTTGCTCAGGGAGGTCACCATGTAAAAAGATATTGTTAACATCACACCGATGTATTTGTCAATTTTTATAAACAGCAATAGCTAATAAAATCCTAACAGTAGTGATATTTGCCACGGGAGAAAAGTTATCAAAATAATCAATGCCATCCTCCTGTGTGTAGCCTTTGGCTACTAGTCTAGCTTTATACCTTTCTATGGTACCATCAGGATTATACTTTACTTTGAAAACACACTTACATCCATTGCAATGTTTATTTTTAGGTAAAGAGACTAATGTCCAAGTATTAGTCCTTTCAAGTGCCTTAATTTCTTCTTGCATAGCTTTCTACCAATTATCATTGGTCGAAGCTTGCTTGTAGATTTTAGACAATTGAATTTGACTAATAGAAGCAGTGAACACTTTATGAACATATGACAAATTGCAATCAGTAAAATAGTTAGAGATAGGATATTTGACACTAGCATGCACTGATTTATCAGATTCAGAATTATGTATATGTAATGAAGGAGGTATACTAGTTTTATAAACATCAAGATAAGCAGGTTGGTGCCTAGATCTAGAAAATCTTCTTAGGGTGTGTTTGCTTTGCAAGACAGAATAAATTAATTGGGATTGAATTTGTTGGGATTGCACTGTTTGCAATCCTAGGAAAAAGTATATTTTTGTTTGGTTTATTTGATTAGTTCTTCTAGGGATACCATTTTATTTTTGTTTGGATTGAGTGATAAGTGGGATTAAGAGGGGCAAATATCTAATTTACCCTTCTTCTAGAAACCCTTTTCATTTGAATCTTTCTTCTGTAAAAAAAGAAACCCTTTTCATTTGAGAATCGTTTTCTTCTTCTTGGCGGAGTAAAGACGACGGCGACTTCACAGAGTTCGACACCCATTCTCCGCTTCTGCAATTTTCTGGAAGAATCCCACACCACAGCTCCGCCGCGATAATTTTCTGGAAGAATCCGACGCCCCTTCTCCCCCGCGATCAATTTCTGGAAGAATCCGACACCACACAATGGGTAAATTTCACGCACTCTTTATGCATATATTGACTTGCTTTCTAGAAGTTGAAATGGATCGAGTGAGAGGGTTAGATCGATTATCGTCTTCTTTTTCTTTTTGGAAATAGATTTCCGAGTAATGTGTAGAATCAAAATACCACGTCGCCTATTTCATATTGAATATTCTGGTGTTTAGGAGATTTCTGAATCTGAAAGTTTATTAATCTGTATTTATTTTTTCGAATTTGTTTGTGCGTTTCTGTAAGAAATTAATTTTTTTTTAGTGTGGGCGAATAATAATGGACATATTGTACCGAATTCACAGTCATTGAAAAAAAATGGCAGAAGAAAAAAATGTAGTAGAAGAAAAAAATGTAGTTGAAGAGAAAAAATCCCTTTCTTCTTTGCTTCAAGGCTTGTCATTTCATTCAGTGCACCAGAGACAAAACACACACAATAACTATATCACCATTATTTGGGAGGACAAACAGAGGCTCATTTCTGGGCAGAGTACCTCTTAATACACTCAAAACAGGCCAACACCAAAGCAAACTTGGAAAATGACCTTTATTCAATACACCCTCTTTCTCTCTCTTGATAATTAAAGGAGGGTGGGTGCAGGGTAATTAAGCTGGGAGATGCACACATTCAGCATCATCAAAATCATGATTGCCTGGTATACATTTCTGCGCACATGAGATTTATATATAACAATGACTGTTATCCTTTCTCATGTATATGTATATACACCATTGAAGAAAAAAAAAATTTGATCTGCGAGTAGGTTTTTTATGAAAGAAATTTATGTATTGATAAATATAACACTCCTTGCCTTCCACCAAACGAGCCCTTATTGTTTTAATTTTATATTTATTACTACTTTTGCTAAATTCTTTCATCTTATTAATTGTGGATTGTTTCATTAAGGTGACATAATAAATGAGTGGGGTTCGTAGTAGCAATTCGAATATGGATAACAGTGGGTCATCCCGATACAAGTCTTTCCCCGATGAGTCAAATTATCGTTGTTCATGTGGATTTCAGTTACGTATTCAAACTTCTATGACGAGAAAAAACCCGGGTCGACGTTTTATTGCATGTCCAATTAGAGGGGTAAGGTTCTTCCTAAAGTACATTTTATTTTAATTTCGTAGTCATAAGTAAAGTATTTTAATTTATATTTTTTCTTATTATTTTTTAGAATGGAAAATGCAATTTTTTCTTGTGGCTTGATCCTCAACTGCCTAGTCAGAGCTTGGAAGTTGTCCATATGTTATATGATAGGATCGATCGTTATGAGCAACAAATTGCTAGAATCAACGACAACAATGCACGTTCAAAGAAGATTTTAAAATTTATCATTTTATTCTTCTAGTTGTTTCATTTGTAGGATGTGGTAGACATTTTCGTCTCTCCAACGAATCTCAAATATTGTGTCACAAATTGTAGTATTCTGTAACTTATTTTGTGTTATTGAGTTTGTATTAAAAACTTTTTAGTGTGTATGGATTAATTAAATGTATGTTCTGGGTAGTTCAATTTTTAACATTATTTACTGTGTTGCAATTTGTCTTGTGGTGAAGCACTTTTGTAGCTATTGTATTAAAGCATTAGCCTTTAATTCTGAAACTCAGATATTGTCAACTCATTTGGAATCTATTCCAAGCACTCGTTAAAGTAATAGTGAGCTTTGCAGATTATTATCTTGTTGTTCAGTGAGTGGTATTGTCCATAAATTCACACATGAGTTTTCTACAGTGATTTTGAGTTGCAATAAAGTTGAGAAGGTAAATCGTGTGTATTGAGTTGTCATTTGCAGTGTTCTTTTATTGGTAGTGAGTTGTCATTTGCAGTGTGTTTTTATTTGTATTGAGTTGTCATCTGCAAAGTGTTGCCCATCCATATACAGTCATAATTACATATCAAACAAATTATCAAATTGCCTATAAATACCAGACACTACACAACATGTTTCAAGTCTCATTTCATTTTTGTGAGATAGCAAATATGGCTCGATTTAGGCAGGAGGATTTCTTGTATGGGTTAGAGTGGGATGCCAAGGTTGACTCTTTGTTCGCTGAAGCTCTCTCGGATCAAACACTCTTCGGTAACTTTCATCCAAGCTGAGAGGTGTTATCTCAAATAATCAGATATCATTAGTGCATTATGGTTGATTGAAGATTGCTGTTTAGTTGAATCAGTTTAAAGTCAGTTTGAAGTTTTGTGCAGAAAGTTAGTTATTTTAACTAACTTTCTCGGCCAGATAGATGAGTTGTTGGTTCAATGTTTGAAAGGTCATATCTTGAGATTGACTTTTCGGAATTAAGTGAGGTTTGTTGCAACTGAAAGCTCATGTGGCAGGCTTCAATTTGAAGTAGATAACTGCTTTGGCAACTAAGAAAATTAGAGAGATAATTAGCTGCCAAGTTACTGAAAACACACAATTTTCAGTTTCTAACTTTGGGTGTATGAATGTTCTTTTCATGCTGCAACTCATTGTACTTCTGTAATTCATCATCTCAGAGATAATAAAAGTTTTGGAGAGGCCCTACAGTGGATGTAGATCTGGTTATAGATCGAACCACTTAAATTCTTGTGTGTTGATTTCATTTTTTGCAAGTTTTGCAATTCATATTCTTTGATTCTTTGTATTGCTTAATTAAGTGCTTCTGATAGCATTTGATTTGTGGAAAACTTGATTGAATCTTGACACAAGCAGTGATAACACCGACGCTATCAAGACTGCACAAATGACTGTCAATATGTACTACAACAAGTCTTTTGACTACAAGGAATGTTGGCGTCAAGCTCGCAAGCTACGTAAAAGACATCGTGTGTTCTCATGGCTGATCAATGTACCTGGAATTCGTTACGATGAATCGACAAACCGTATCCATGCTGATCGTGCTCTCTGGCCGTTCCATAGTTGCTGTAAGATCTTTTTTTGCTTATCATAATGAAGAAAGATTTATGCAGACTTAAGTAACAAGCTATTTTTTTAAGGTGAATGCATTTGCACATGCTTACGAGACGTATGACGACCCTTGCTGGGAATGGCTCAAAATACTATTTGGTGACCCACCCACTGCAGTTGCTGAACCTGTTCAAACTCAACAGATTGTGGAAATCATTGATATCGCATCTGACGACGAGAAAAAAACTACACAGCCTGAGGTTATCGACCTTGAATCAAATTCCGGTTCAACTCATGAAACGACATACTGGAACCAGATTGCAGCCATTCGCGATGATAGTGATTCAGATTCTGGTTCGTTGAAAATGGAGGCTAGCTCGTCTAACCCAACTGCACGTGACGGTACCCCGACCAAGGGAGTTACTAGCAAAGGATTCTGGTCTCGATTTAAAAAATGATTAGTATTTTGATCAGTTGAAGATGTCCTACTGTGTCAAGTATTTGTGTTTATGTTTATTTAAATAAGTAGGACTATTATCTTAGGGTGTCGTATTTGTTCTCATCGTTTGTTATTTAGGAATAGGGGTAAGTCTATATGGAAGTTTGGTGATGGTTTCATAAAAAACTTTCAAAATGATCAAAGATTAAATAAACCCCAAGTATTTATAAACATATTAGAATTGCAAGTTTTTTTTAGTATTGTTTTGAAAGGGGGTGTTTGTTGCTTTGCTTGTCAGTGTCCATCACATTAATTAATGCTAATATTGAGACAACTCTCACGTCTAGTATTAATTTTTTTAATCCAACATATTTACGTATTTTGAAATAGAGACCATTAAAGTACTAATAAATAGGAATATTGCAACCATTAAAATACAAAATACTAGTAAATAGGATACTGCAATCATTAAAGTTGCACTACTGATAATCCTACTACAGTTCAAATAACAATTTAGATAATACTACAACCGTTCAGCTAGCAATTTAGATTATACTACAACCGTCCAACTAGTACTACAGATAATCCTAAAGTTACGAGCGTTCAACAACATAAGATAAGACATACCACACCACTAATCAAGACATCATTATATCCTTCACAAAAATCGCCTTGGCATCATCAGGAAGGCTGAAGAACAATTCCAAGTCACTTTTGTTGTTGCACAAATACTTAGAAACTCGCACTCTCGATTCCATTGAGAGGAAATCAAACTGACTCAATGTTTTATAAACTGCTTGCATTTTTTTTGGTAGTATCGTAATCAGTTGAGCCAATTCGTTTAGCAACCTCTTTCATCTGGGTTGTCATTTAAGTCATGGTAGAATCTGCTTTTTCACAAA
Organism: Paraleonurus japonicus; assembly: GCA_030762865.1. Lineage (NCBI taxonomy): Eukaryota > Viridiplantae > Streptophyta > Magnoliopsida > Lamiales > Lamiaceae > Paraleonurus > Paraleonurus japonicus. The sequence continues at coordinate 10,959,711 of CM061059.1, read as the reverse complement.
ATAAGTTCATTGCGGTGACAATGCGATCATCAGACATGTCGTCAACCACCTTCCGCTTTCTTCCCTTTCCTTCTTTGGTGGCAGAACTGCTTTCAGCCCGGAACCCAGATTGATAGTCCTGCTGAGATGCTTCATTAAATAGCGGGGTTTCCCCTCCTTCATCAACCCCAACTGATGCATTGGGCTGACTTTCAGCATTGGTAAACATATTCACTACAAGAAAAATGATGAAAGACAACGTTGAAAAACCGATGTCTATCAAGAAAATGAGACGATGTAGTAGCCAACGTTGTAGAAAGTAGGCGCTGAAACACAACGGTTTTTAACCGTTGTCTTTCCATATATTTTACAACGGTTTTAGACCGTTGTATTATCTTTACATAACCGTTGTAGTAAGCAACAAAGTTACTTAATTACACTGATAGACAACGGTTGCAAACCGTTGTCTTTTCAAATATATTACAACGGTTTATAACCATTGTCTTTTCATTAAATAACCGTTGTATATCCAAACAAACGCTGATAGACAACGGTTTAGAACCGTTGTCTTTACACTCTTACTACAACGCTTTTAACCGTTGTATTTCTATACAAAAAACCGTTGTTATATCATAATTTGTTAAAATAATTCACTGATATACAACGGTTTAGAACCGTTGTCTTTTTTATTTTATTTACTACATTTTTTACCCGTTGTCTTTTCTTACCAAAACTGTTGTGTTAACTTACTGATAGACAATGGTTGTGGACTGTTGTCTTTCTAAATTTATTACAACATTTATTGCCTGTTGTCTTATATAAAATGGAGTATGCATTTAAGTAGCAAGCCTACTGTATGATTGCTTTTACAGAACTAGTCATAATAATTTTGGGTCAGGCATGATATGAGTGAAACACGGAATTAACAATTTAACACAAATAAAGCATAAGTGCCAACAATTTCTATGAAGAGCTAACCCTAAATGCCCAAAAAACACATAATTCATAATTTCTATGAAGAGCTAACACTAAATGCCCAGAAAACACATAATTCATAACTGCTAACACTAATAATTATACAACTCATGATAAATTGATAATGAATGCATACATATGGCAACAAATGCACTAGTAGACGATATTAAGTTAAAAATACATAAACATTTGTAAATTAGTGTAGTGGCCAGTGGGTAAACATACTTACAAGATTCAAATTCAGGTGAATACAATTTTTTTTTTTAATTAAGCACAATATTATAACATATACATAATGCCATGTGTTAAATCAACTAATAAAAAATGGCATCTCAGAATAATAAAAACTCCAAACTCAATATAATGATGTCGGATATAATTTAGATTTACCGTTAATTGATAAATAAAGTAAATTAACCTTTCCCCAATGCATCGACATTCTAAACTTCATATTAATGCCTAGAAAACACACAATTCATAACTTCTAACATTTTTTTTATTTATTAAAATAATTACCTTAATAAGTACAGCCCATTTATCTTCAGTGGCATCAATCGTATGAGTAGAATTATGCAACCCAACTCCAGAACCACTAAACATTTGTCTCAAGAGACCATACTGCTTTTTCCACACATGTATCTTTGAATTTATATGTGGGTCACCCTTCAAATCAGTACCAGGAAATGCATTCATCATCATGGACTCCAATATTGTAATATATCCAGACCTAAATCCATTATCACATTTATACCCTCTAGTAACTAATTCCTTCAACGAGTTCACTAAAATTTTCTCTTCGTAAAAGGTCCACACCCTTCTAGGATTGCTTGATTTATCATTTTTCTTCCCTCGACCAGTAGTTTGAGTGTTTTCCGTTCCATCCATAAGTTAAACACTATTAAAACACATAATTAAAAAGATTAAAATCAGCAATACGTAATCAAAGCTACATCAGTATTCAAAAATATTAACAATCAAATAGTAATCCATCATATAAAAAAGCTCAAATGGTGTCTATTACAACATAATTCATAGTGTTCAAAGATAATAACTGCAACATAATTAATCACAAATGACAAATTAAGAGAAATGTTCAATCTCTTTCAACAAACATTTGCATGGCCAAGTTGTCCCTCCAACTTGTCCATGTTTATGAGGGTTCTACTACTTCTATAAACTTGTCACCAACACAATTAACGTCCTCGTTATCATCTGAATCATCAGACACATCGTCTTCCATAGAATCAATCATCATATTAGTACGAATAAAATTGTGAAGCAAACAACAACCCAATATAATTCGATTGTGGGTCTTGATTGAGTAATACAAATTACTCCTAAGAATACCCCAGCGTGCTTGAGTATCCCAAATGACCGCTCAATAACATTACGTGCTTTGGCATGCTTCATATTAAAGTACTCTTGATAGTTTTGAGGTTCATGACGTGTGTTATCCCACTCTCTCAAATGGTATCTAAATCCTCTATAAGGAGATAAAAACCTATTTCCATTTGTATACCCACCATCAACCAAGTAATAGTTACCTACAAGCAATGCAAGCAAAATGTTATCAATCAAGTCCTAATTTATTTTTTTGATGTTATTTAAAAATACTTTAATTTCATAGGATTTACCGATTGGAACCTTCAGTCCATGTGTACGAGTGACCGCATCACGCAACACCCTACTATCGGCAACAGATCCCTCCCATCCAGATAATACATATATATGGTTCATATTTCGATCACACACAGCTAATACATTAACCGAAATATTCCCTTTTTGATTTCTATAACGCGGAATATCTTGAGCTAAATTTTTTTAGTTTAAAATAAAAAAAAAACTTGGTTAAAAAATACAGTTGTCTCATTTATCTTAAAATATTTCCACCGACTGTCAGTGCTATCTTTTGGTACGGGCTGAGGAGTGATAAGGAGAATGGTATGCAACTTAAGTAGGGTGTTAAGTACATTATTAAAATATTTACTTATTGTGTAACCGGAACGCTTAAATTTATCTTTCACAATTTCTATTTTTTGTGTGGTGAGATAACACTGTTAATAGAATTGCAACTTGTTCGGCAATTGTTACATGACGAGTTGGGGAAAGGCCACCTAAATTCTCTAGAAGAAAACACAACCGATTGAAACAATCTCTATTCATGCGTAGATGATTTTTACATGTTTCATCACTGTAATTAACCAAATAATGCATGTGTTCTAACTGACGTGTGACTTTAAGCTTAATGCTGTAGTGTCGTGTATTTCTTTGATTTCTACGACGACGCATCCTTAAATAAGCATATGTCATCACCATGACAAATACTCTAAGTTCTGTGTGTAATCCAAACATGGCAGCATAAGCAACCAAAAGCGCAACCAAGTCATCCATATTTCCAAAAAACTATGTAGTCATTAATCAATCATAGATACGAAAAATATGTCAACAAGGTGAGGGCAAACATAATTTAATCAACAAAAAATGTACAAAAATAAGATTCTAATGACATGCTTAATCACATATGCACTTTAGAGACAATAATATCCCTAAGAAATTAAAATTTAGACAAGAATCACAATATCTATAAATGCCCATCATAAAAATGAATACTTCTACATAATACGCGTACAATCCAAACTCAGGATCTGTATACTATCAAATTTTCGAGAGAAATAACGCAAAAAAATTTAATTCTCATTAAAAAAATTATCCAAACTGCAGCAGATAATAACCCATCTTCAAAATGCAGCAGATAATAACAATTAATAATAATTTACACCAAAATCAAGATCAACAACAATTAACAAAAACAAAAGAATCAAAGAAACTGCAACAGATAATAAAACACATAATTAAATTGCAAATAACTCGATAAACATGCTCCACAGAAATTAAACCCCACAAAAGTAGCTTAATTTATTAGTATTAAAATTAAGATTTTTAAATTGCTGGGATGAGTTATATATGTACTGTATATTAGTGTATGTATATGCGTGAATTAAATCCCACAAAAGTAGCTTAATTTATTAGTATTAAAATTAAAATTTTTAAATTGCTGATGTATTATTAATTTATATTATGGATAAAGTTTGAATTCAGAAATAAATTTTCTTAACAATAATCAATTTGCATGCTCTGTTTTTTTACACTATCGAGTGTCTTGTCACACTGCATATCCAACAATCTTAACTATATTTTTTATGTGTATTAATTTATATTATGACAGAGTATTCTTTTTCTCACAACACTATCTAGCATAATCTTGGTATAGATTTCTCCTAGTTGAAGAAATTTTCCTCTCCGGTCACCTCACAACTGTATATCAGTGTATGTATATGCGTGAATTAAACCCCACAAAAGTAGCTTAATTTATTAGTATTAAAATTAAGATTTTTAAATTGCTGGGATGCGTTATATATATATTGTATATCAGTGTATGTATATGCGTGTATCTAAGAGATTTATGAGATAACACAAAAACGCAGATTGGTTCATTTGAAATTCGAAGGAATGTACCTGTTGTCATGCGTAGATATTTTTGAAAGGAACAGAGGGAGAGATCTGTGAAATGGAAAATGTGTCCCAGTAAAGGAATTGGGCCTAAATAAATCCTTTCCTAATAGCCCAAGAAACAAGGATATTTCTGCTAGTCAACCTAAAGCCCAAAAGGTTGAGTCAAAGCCCATGAGCATGGTGACCAAAATAAGTGAAGAAGAATCTCACGTAGAAACAGAATCCTCTTTTGAAGATTTGATTAGTGGGATTAGCGATTACGAAGCAGAGGCCGTCTCTCTAAAATTGAGAAATAAGAAGAACTCAAAGAAAAAGAAGAAGTATAAGAGGGTCGTGAGTTGGGAGGAACAAAGATGGGAGTTTTACAAGAGGAAAGCTGAAATTGAGGCGGAAGTAAGGGAAACTTGGAAATTGGGAACTAAATTAGGGCTTATTAGCGAAACTGGAGAGGAACAAATGTTGAACCAAATTGAGACTCTCATCGCCGACGAGTCGAGCAGGAAAAAGAAGGAGTTAAAGAAGGACAACAAGAAAGCAAAGGGGAATGGTAAAGGTACGTCTAAATGAAGATTCTCAGTTATAATATCAGGGGTGCGGGGAAAAGGGCAAAGCGGAGGGAAATAAAGAGTTTGGTCCAGGAGTGGAATATTGATTTTTGTTGCATTCAGGAATCGAAGCTTGATAAAATTAACCCAAGAATTGGGCGTTCAATTTGGGGAAATAATAAGTTTGATTGGGAAGTAGAATTAGTTGATGGAAATGCAAGGGGGGTAATTTCTATTTGGAATAAGGAACGATTTCGTCGGGTAAGTGCGTGGAGTACTAAAGGATTGGTGGTGGTTAATGGAATTTGGAAAGAACTAGGGAGTGATGTCACTATAATTAATGTTTATGCTCCTAACATTCCGACAATGAGATGGGAATTGTGGGATCAGACTGGCATCATTGTGGAACAATATAAGGATAGATGCTTGTGTGTAATTGGAGACTTCAATTCGATAAGAGAAGAGGAGGGCAGGAGCGGGAGTGGTAATTATTGGGATGCAAATGACATTTTACAATTCAATAATTTCATTTCTGTTGAATCAAGAAGTTTTGATGAGTTAAAAAGATGCAGCTCAGCTGATCAGACGATCTGAAGAACAACAAAGTTTAAAGCTAGGCTGATCAGACGGAGTCGAGAACCAATCTAATCAGCTGAGATCTAGTCATCTGCAGGAGACAAACATGAAGAGCTCAGACGAGGTCAAGATAAGCTGAGTACAATAAGAAAGGCGAATCTTCACTAAGTCAGCTGCAGATGAGGAGAGCAAGGACAGCTGAGGACTGGCAGTTTTTCAAGCTTAAGTTTGTAAAAGCAGTTTTTTAGTTTGTTAGAACTAACTAACAAACTAACTGTCTTTTCAGACTTATAAATAGGTCTAGGCACTTCATTTTTAAATACACAGAGAACACTTTACTGAATACAATATACACAGATTTCACAAGTCATTTTCTAAGATCACAAGTTTTAAAATCACAAGATTTCTTCATAGAATTTTTCAAGTGTTAATAGAACACTTCACTTCACATCTTCAAAAACACATCTTATTCTTAGAGTTAGATTTCAGAAAGCTGATTAGATTTTTGAAGAGTTGAAGATCAAGTTGTAATTTGTAAAGTTTGTACAGTAAGTAAGTAAGCAGCTAGTGGAGACCCTTCTTCAAAGTTTGGAGAAGGAGAGTGGATGTAGGATTATTATAATCCGAACCACTATAAAATCTAGTGTTCTTTACTGCTTTCTTTTAATTTCTGTTCAAGTTACAATTTGTTAATTCAAGATTAAATTTCAGAATCTTAGCTAAAATCTGAATATCATCATTGCTTTTGATCTTGTTAAAAGTTGAGTTTACAATTGTTTTTTGCTGTGCTTAATCTGATACTTTGAATTGATTTTGAAAAGATTCGAAAAATCTACAAAATCTATTCAAACCCCCCCTTTCTAGATTTTGTTCTAGAAGTCTATCTCAAGGTTTTAATCAACTCAACACTCAGGGACCAACAAGTGGTATCCTAATCGCTTAAAGTAACTATTTACGCATTCCAAAGGCGATTAACATCCACGCGCTGAATCCTAATCGCTTATCTTAATTTTTAACCGTTGATTTATGCACAGTAAAAAACTTTTTGAATAAATGGCTCAGATTAATTCAAATTTTCTAAAATGGCGGTTTCTCTTTCCAATCTTCCCCCCTATAAATACATCGTCTTCCTTAAACAAACTTTTTCACTTTCAGAAATCCTTACAAACTCTCTGCAAAATTTTCAAAACTCTTATTCGATCATTTCATGAGCACTTCTCAAAAACAAATAGGAGTTACTTCAACCATGGTGGATGTTCACAACGGGACGTATAATAAGAAGATCAAATCGGAGATGTACGTAGATTTCGAAACGACTTCCAATGGTGAATCAAGGGAGATTTTGGAATTATTGGAGAGGGCTGGATTGAGGACATTCTGTTCCAAGAAATCCCCTTCCAATAAAACACTGGATATGCGGGGAATCGAGTTCTACGTCAATGGGACGTTCGAGAACGGAGTCTTTAAAACCAGAGTATATGGAGAGGTTTTAACTGTTACTCCGGCGGAGGTGGCTAGGATTTTTGATACAAGTAGTGAAGGAGTGAACCCCCTCACCTATAAGTCTGATGAATGGGAGAATCATTCGAGATGATTGCCCGGAATTCCATGAGGGACCGGCGTTCGGAGCTGAAGAAGAAGATGCTCCGACGGAGGTATCGACTTTTGATGACCATCGTAACAAAGGTCATCTTGGGAGAACAAAGTTCTCATGATGGGCTGACCAGACCCAGACTATGTGTCATGAGGACAATACTAGATGGGGTCCAAGCTAACTGGGCTGGGATGCTTTTAGAGAAGCTAGAGACAGAAAGGAAAAGGTTGGAGGTAGTTGGAGGAAAATGGCAGGCGAGGTCGATCACTAGCCTATTCAATAAGGTGACGGTAATCATGGAGGACCTGCTGTCAGCTGAGATCAACTGGTCAGATGGAGTCAGGTCCTATACAAAACAAAAGGGGATTCTGACAAAGGATGAACCTCTTGGGGCTCCAGCTGATTCAGACGAAGGTGGAGCTGAGGTAGGAGCTCATGCACCAGCTGCTGAAGAAGCTGAGGAGGAGGAAGAAGAGGAGAGAGAGGAAGAGCTGCCGACAGTGAGCTCAGCTGAGGCTGCCCAGCCGATGAAGCTGAAGGAGAAGGCACCAAGGAGGAGGAGGTTGGTTAAAACCTCTGAGCTGGGCGGGACGTCTGCTGACCAGCCAAGTCTCCTACCCGAAGAGGTAACCACGCTGCAGATTACAGCACAAGTGGTTCAATCGGAGGAGGTCCAGGACATAAGCTCGGAGAGGACCCCCTCCCCCACCCACAGACATGTACAATTTTCCCCCTCCCCCTCTCCAGCCCACTCTGGCGATGAAGAGGTGTCCCAGGCTGGCACCTCAGAGCCTCTAAAACAGCCTACTTCCGAAATAGTCAAAATCCCAACCTCATCTACCCTCCCCCAAACCCAAACTTCATCCCCCCCACCATCTCCATCTCAGATGCTGTCCTTCCTTACAGGACCAGTATTCGCCCCAACTCCCATATCCATCTCCCCACCAGCCTTACCCATATCCTCCCAAACTCAACCCATATTACCCCCAAACAACCCCATCTCCCCCACCCACTACTTCACATATTCCACCCCCACCATCTTCCCCTCCACCAGAAATCCCCCCTCCCCCATCAGACGCCCCCACTTCATCTCTCCCATCCGAACCCCATCCAGTGGATACCTCCAATATCTTTGGGGATATCCACATGAGCTCCCCCAGTCCAACCTCTCCCACCACCTCTTCCTCATCTGAATCAGAGGAGGAGGCCAGCCCAATTCTTGCCATTTCATCAGCCTTTGAAGATATGCACAAGAAAATAATATCTCAAGTTCAAAGGATGATGGAAAAGAAGACAAGGAAGGTGATACGAGCAGTCACCGATACGATGCTCGCCAACATGCAGATTGCTGAGGTCAACATGTCAAGGAACCTATCAGCTAATCTCAGCACTGCTGTTGGATCTCGGCTAAGTGACCTGGAGGAGGAGGTTAAGGCACTGAAGCAGATGATGGCAGCTGACAACGAGATCTTGGTCAACACTCTCACGTCTGATCAGAATGACTTCAGGGCCCGTTGCTCAGTTCTGGAAAGACAGCTCCAGACCCTCCAGAATGAAGTTAAAAAGGGGGAAGGAGCAGAAGGAAGGATGGACACCCTCACAGCTGGGGTCTTGTCACTCACAGACAAGGTGGACTCTAAGGCAGACACAGCTGAGTTGGAGGCAACCAAGACAGAATTAAAAGTTAAATCAGATGAGCTGGCAGCCTTGCAACTGAGGGTGACCCAAATAGAGGAGGTCATCCGAGAGGATGAGGAGAAGAGGAGGAAGGAGGAAGAAGAGAAATCAGAAGCTCTGCTGGCCAAGATGAAAGAAGCAGAAAAACCCGAGGCCAAGGGCAAGGGTAAAGGCAAAGCAGCAGAGAAGTCTTCATCAGCTGAGCAGCTGATCAGCCCTAGAGTCGAGCGCAAGAGAAACGAGCCTGACTTCTCAAACCTATCAGCTGAGCAAATCAGAAGAATCCATGTTGAGAAGGAAAAGTATGAGAAGCAGGAGAAGAAGAGGTTGAAGAAGCTGGGGAAAGCTGAGCTGAAATGGGACAAAGATTCCCGGAAGTGGGTATCCAAAGCACCAGATGAAGCGGACTTCCGCCCTGTCCACCGCACTTCAGCCCCTCCAAAGATGGTCTCAGGGAAATACACAAACGAATAGAAGAAGCTAGCCCTGGATGCCAGATGGATGTACTACTGGTACATCTTGAAGGCATCGCCATCTGGAGCAGCCGATGAAGACATAAGCTGGCACGAGTGGATGGAAAAGGAGGATGCTGATCTGTATGGGAAGCTGCTTGATGAGGTGCACAATGTGTTCAACTGCGACTTAGTTGCACCAGCCTATGAGCAAGTTAGCCCCAAGCTGAAAGAAGACGACTCTCCTGATCTGGAATGGGTCAAGACGGTTATAGCCAAAGCAGAAAGGGAAACCGAGCTCACAGATGAAGAAGAGCTTAAACAGCTAAGAGCAAGGATTTTCAACTGGCTGAACATTCCAGAGGCCAGCCGATGGGGAATCTGATAGAACAGGATTTTCTATTCCTTATCTTTTATTTTCTATCAGTTCTTCTAATTGTAAATCTGTAAATTTGTGAATGAATATATTTGGACTTATGTGAATTACGTGTATCTGTTTCTTAAAGTTTTTTTTGGTTTTAAGAAAAACTTAAAATTTTTCTAAGTATAAATCATCTGAGAATTTTTATATCTCAGATTTAAAATTTTTTTCTTAAAAATTTATCTAAGTCTTAAGACTCAAATTTTTTTAAGTATTTCTAAAAGAGTCTAAAAGGACTTAATTTTTAGTGTTTGAATGTGAATAAATCTGTTGTGATAAGATTAAGTGCTCTGATATACCTATCTGATTATTTTAACTAATTCTAGTACTAACTTCAGCTGTGAGTGTGTTTCTTCCTTATAGGTTTTAACTTCATCAAAAAGGGGGAAATTGTTGAATCAAGAAGTTTTGATGAGTTAAAAAGAAGCAGCTCAGCTGATCAGACGATCTGAAGAACAGCTAAGTTTAAAGTTAGGCTGATCAAACGGAGTCGAGAACCAATCTAATCAGCTGAGATCTAGTCATCTGCAGGAGACAAACATGAAGAGCTCAGACGAGGTCAAGATAAACTGAGTAGAATAAGAAAGGCGAATCTTCACTAAGTCAGCTGCAGATGAGGAGAGCAAGGACAACTGAGGACTGGCAGTTTTTCAAGCTTAAGTTTGTTAAAGCAGTTTTTTAGTTTATTAGAACTAACTAACAAACTAACTGTCTTTTCAGACTTATAAATAGGTCTAGGCACTTCATTTTTAAATACACAGAGAACACTTTACTGAATACAATATACACAGATTTCACAAGTCATTTTCTAAGATCACAAGTTTTAAAATCACAAGATTTCTTCATAGAATTTTTCAAGTGTTAATAGAACACTTCACTTCACATCTTCAAAAACACATCTTATTCTTAGAGTTAGATTTCAGAAAGCTGATTAGATTTTTGAAGAGTTGAAGATCAAGTTGTAATTTGTAAAGTTTGTACAGTAAGTAAGTAAGCAGCTAGTGGAGACCCTTCTTCAAAGTTTGGAGAAGGAGAGTGGATGTAGGATTGTTATAATACGAACCACTATAAAATCTGGTGTTCTTTACTGCTTTCTTTTAATTTCTGTTAAAGTTACAATTTGTTAATTCAAGATTAAATTTCAGAATCTTAGCTAAAATCTGAATATCATCATTGCTTTTGATCTTGTTAAAAGTTGAGTTTACAATTGTTTTCCGCTGTGCTTAATCTGATACTTTGAATTGATTTTGAAAAGATTCGAAAAATCTACAAAATCTATTCAAACCCCCCCTTTCTAGATTTTGTTCTAGAAGGCTATCTCAAGGTTTTAATCAACTTAACACTCAGGGACCAACAATTTCTCACAGCAACTTAGTGGAAATTCAATTGGAAGGAAGAAAATTCACGTGGTACCGGCCGAACGGGACATGCAAGAGTAAACTTGATAGAATGCTAGTCAATCAAATGTGGTCTAGTACCTGGCCAAGTCAGTCGTTGAAAGGAGGCAGGAGATCATTGTCAGACCATGTGCTGATTTACATCGAAGAAAAGGTGAAGGATTTGGGGCCTAAGCCATTTAGATTTTTCAATCAATGGATGCAACATGAGTCGTTCAAGAAGTTTGTAGAGGAGAAATGTATTTCATTTGAGGTGCAGGGTTGGGGTGGCTATGTCTTAAAGGATAAATTAAAGCTGCTAAAACAGGAACTGAAGAGCTGGAGACTGGAGGTTTTTGGGTGTCTAGATACAAAAATTGAGGAGAAAAAAAGTGAAATTGAACGTTTAGATATCTGTGATGATGTTTTTGGCCTAGAGCAAGAAGAAGCAGAGAAACGATCGGTACTAATGTAGGAGCTCATGAAAGATTGTTGCTGGAGAGAGTCTTAATTATTCCAAAAATCTCGAATAAAATGGATTAAAGAAGACGATCTCAATTCCCGGTTCTTTCATAATTGGATCAATTCTAATAATAAAAGAACGAAAATTAGATGTCTTTGGATTGGCAATTCCTGGGTGGACTCAGTAAGCACCGTAAAGGCAGAAATTTTCAATCACTTTCGGAATCATTTCGATGCAGCAACATATACAAGACCTTCGTTCTTGCCAAATTGTTTCCAAAAACAGATTGGAGGAGTGGAAAATCAGCTGCTTACAGGAGCATTCTCAGAGGAGGAGGTGAAGGCTGCAATTTGGAACTGTGACTCAAATGGAAGCTCGGGGCCGGATGGTTTTACGTTTGCTTCTTCAAAGAAACATGGCCGATCTTAAAAGGGGACATTCTAAAATTCATGGAGGACTTCTTCAGGAATGGTAAGATTGTGAATGGATTAAATCCGTCCATCATATCTCTCATCCCAAAAAGAATCGCCCCTCAAGGCATTGAAGACTATAGGTCAATATCGCTAATAGGAGGGATTTACAAAATCTTATCGAAATTATTAGCTGGTCGGTTGGCAAAAGTCATGGATGCAATTATCAGTGTGAATCAATCAGCATTCTTAGCAGGCCAAAATATCATGGATGGAATCATTGTCCTTAATGAAGCTTTGGACGAGGCTAAAAGGTATAAAATTCTGAGATTTTTCTTTAAAGTAGACTTTGCTAAGGCGTATGATTCAGTGAATTGGAAGTTTTTGGAGGAGATGATGGAGGGATTCCAGTTTAATGCCAAATGGAGAAGGTGGATAAAAGCATGTGTGGAATCGGCGTCAGCTTCAGTACTCGTGAATGGGAGCCCTTGTGGGGAATTCAAACTGAGGAAAGGACTACGCCAAGGTGATCTGATATCTCCTTTTTTGTACTTAATGGTTGCCGAGGGTCTGAGTTTGTTAATGCAGAAGGCGGTGGATGTGGGGGATTTTAAACCAGCATTGATTGGAAGGAAAAAAATAGTGGTTTCTCACCTGCAATACGCAGATGACACAGTATTTGTGTGCCATGGTGACATAGAGAATTTGAAGGTGATTGTTCGAATTTTGAGGCTTTTTGAATTACTGTCAGGGTTAAAAGTTAACTACAATAAAAGTCTGTTGTTTGGCTGTAACATTGATGAACAAACGATGGTTGAGGGGGCCGAACTTATTGGGTGTGAACGGGACGGCTCTCAGTTTTCATACTTTGGCTTGAAGGTGGGAACTCACCCCCACAAAGCTAAAAATTAGAGTTGGCTAGTGCTATAAATCAAAAGCCGAATTGCATGTTGGGATGGTAGGAATATTTCTCTAAGTGGTAGAGCTACACTGGTTCAATTTGTCCTCTCTGCAATCCCAACTTATGCTCTGTCCTTTTATTTACTTCCGAAAACCACTCTGCGTGAAATTTCTAGGGTGCAACGATTGTTTTTATGGGGTGGGGATGAGTCAAATTTTAAAATCCCCTGGGTGAGTTGGGAGGATATTTGCAAAGATAAATCTGAGGGGGGCCTAGGAATTCGTGATATCGGAATGTTTAATTCAGCTTTGGTAGGGAAATGGGTGTGGAAGTTTTTGGAGAAGAAAGAGAGTTTGTGGGTACAAGTGGTAGAATCGAGGTATGGGAGTTTCGGGAGGGAGGTTAGGGGCGGAGGTTTAGCGAGGGCGTCTATATAGTGGAGAGATTTATGTCGTCTTTATTGGGGTTCAGAGGGGGAGGGTTTGAGAAGGGAGTTTGTTAGGAGAGAGGGAAGAGGAGATACAACACTGTTTTGGGAGGATGAGTGGGCGATAGGGGGGGAGAGTCTCAGAGATAAATTCCCGAGGTTGTTTAGAATTAGTGTTCAAAAAACTGGTAGGATTAGTGAAATGGGTAGGTGGGAGCATGGGGAGTGGAAGTGGGAGTTGGAATGGTGTCGTAGTGTGTCTAGGAGAAATCTTGAAAGTCTTAATGCTTTGATGTTGTTGCTGAACAGGATACATTTGAAGGAGAATGAAGCTGATTTTTGGAGCTGGCAGCATGCGGCAAATGGAATCTATTCAACTAATTTGGCATACCAAAGGAGGAGGAAGCTACGCTCGATGAGTTCGGAGGGGGAGGAGTTCAAGAGGAAAGTGTTTCGAAGATTATGGAAAAGCTGGGCGATAATCAAAGCAATTCCTACGGCGTGGAAATTACTGAAAGGAAGAGTGGCAACTAAAGAGAATTTGATGAAGAGAGGTGTGCATCTCAATGATGAGGAGAAGAAATGTTGTCTTTGCAAGGAAGAAATGGAGACCGTAAGTCACCTATTTTTTTCTTGTAAGTTTGCTTGCTCAATCTGGGAGAATATCATTAGTTAGCTCGGTATTAGCCTGGTTATGCATTTCGAACCTACTTGTCATTTCTATCAGTTTGCGGAGTGCTTAGGGGGTGGGATAAAATCACGTATAGCGTCGGCAATTTGGATATGTTTGGTTTGGAATATTTTTTATGTTAGGAATGAGGTGATTTTTAATAATCTAGAACCCAATTTTGAGAGGGTGTGTAGGACTATCAAAATTAGAGTGTGGAATTGGATCTCAACAAAAAAGAATAGGTTGTCTCAATTACATATTGGTTCATGGCTTAATGACCCGTGGAGTTGTATTAGTTTGTTGTAAGTTATGCTGAAGTTGTATATGGGTTGAGTATCCCTTGTACTCAAGTAATGAATTGATTTTTTACTGTTCAAAAAAAAAAATTTACATCTATTAGTTCCCATGAATTGCTGCGTATTCGCTTTCTTCTTTACAGGGATGAATATTACGCCGGTGAACGAAAAATCGAAGAAATTGATGCGTATGTAGAGGGAAATTACCAGAATTGACACCAATGTTCAACATCGAAGCTGCGGGTCTCCGAATATGCGAATCCTGTTCTCTCTGGAGTAGCTGCACGAAGAAGACACCAAACTCAGATTAGGGTTTTGCAAATATTTTATATCAAATAATATTGTAATTTATCATATTTGGTAGGTTGTTTTGGTCATTTTGTGTTCAATTTTAAGGGTGTCTTGGTCATTTTGAAGTTGGGATTAAAAAATCACTTGGTCTCTCTTGGGACAGCTTTCTCCTTTTTTCCGGGGATATATCAGTAAAGTGGACCCGGGCTCAACTTTTGTCTCGGGCTACAAACATGTGAACCAAACATAGGATTACATAGGATAAATGTTCTAATCCTGTGTAATCCTGCAAAACAAACATGCCCTTAAGATATCTTGTGCAACTTGTTCTTCATGAATATTGTTATCATCATATGAAATTGAAGGAAGTAGAAATTCATTCATTTCATTAATAAGTTCATCATGTAATTCTGGATTAATACTTGAATTTTTATCTGTAACAGAATCAAGAGTTTGTTTAGAAAAATAATTTTTAAAACTAGAAACATTTTCAGAATTACTGTCACCAGGCAACACAGAAACATTCTGATCTTGCGAAATAGTAACAGTTTCAGAATTGTTTAAATCAGGTAACACAGAATCAAAATTATCAACAGTGGGAACCTGGTATAGTAGACTTCTTTGTTGGGGCCAGAACATTATCCTCGACTTAAAAGAAATCTAAATCTGACTATAAAGCGCTTGAGGAAGCTAAATCATTAGCAATCTTATCAGTTTTTCTTTGGTCACAAAAGTGAAATATTTCCATAAAATTTAACATTTCTTGAATTAAAAATTTTACCCAGTCGAAATATTCAGAAGAGTGTATCCTTTTGGTACACCTAGAAACATACATTTCATTGCTCTTGGACCAAATTTAGTTCTCTGAAACTTAAAGTAGAAGCAAAACATAAATAACTAAAGACCTTAATATAAGAATAATCTGGACACCTCTTATATAGAACTACAAAAGGTGTTTTATTTCCTAGAACAGCAGATGGTGTTCTGTTTATGAGATGTGTAGCAGTTAACACACAATAACCAATATTTTAAAGGCAAAGAGGATTGGAACAATATGGCTCTAGCTACCTGTAGCAAGTGTTGGTGTTTCCTCTCAATCAATCCATTTTGCTCAGGAGTTTCAACATAAGATTTTTTATGAATGATCCCATGCTTATGATAGAAATCATGCAATATAAATTCAGTCTCATTTTCACTCCTAACTATCTTGATTTTAGTGTTAAATTGAGTAAGTATTAGATTATAGAAGTTTTCTAAAGAGTACATGACATCAGATTTACTTTTAAGCAAATATATCCAGGTTACCCTACTAAATCATCAACAATGGTTAAAATAATTTTTTACCAGAAGGAGATGGAATGGCATAAGGTCCACATACATCACAATGTATCATTTCAAATATGTTATGTGTTTTAGAAATATTCATAACAACAGTTCATAATTTTAACCCTTCTGATATAATGAATAAAACTGTTTGTGACAAATGTCCTCTTGCCAAACAAAGAACACTTTTATTGATTCATGGTGACTTGGTTAAGATATAGAATTGTATTATTTTAAGGAAGTAACCATACCTGATACCTGCTATTTACACTACCACGATTCTTACAAATCATCTATTGGTGTCCATTTTTGCTTTAGTAGCTTTTCTGACAGTTGGCCACCTACTTCACTGAGATCTAAGACGATAGACTGAGTGAATATATGTTGATTATTTGTTTACTTCAGACCACAATGGTTATGACGAGGTAGCCTTGTAAGGGCATAGTCCAACCTAAAACTTCCTTCTTCAATGCATAACGATCTACATGACAGATTCCTAATATATGACAGATTTTTATAGGTGATTTAACAGAGTGTTGTGCAATAGAATCAAGATCCTTCTTCAACTTTGCCAAAGTCATAAATTGTTCAAACATCTCCTGTGTGAACAGAGGGTTAGAAGTAATTTGACCATTATCTTTAGTATTTTAATCAATGGGTGATTTAACAGACACATGAGCAGATGTGTTAGTATCTGAGGATCTTTCCGCCCAAGTGGATAACCAATGATCTGAAAGCACTTATCAACAGAATGCCCAGGCTCACCACGATGAGAACAAGTCATTGATATCTTTTGCCTATCCTTATTAAATTTAGTGTGTTTAGGCAATTGACTCAGTTTGTGAAACAGAAGCATTAACAGTTTGTTGGTCCCTGAATGTTGAGTTGATTGAAACCTTGAGATAGCCTTCTAGGACAAAATCTAGAAAGGGGGGGTTGAATAGATTTTATAGATTTTTTTTATCTTTTCAAAATCAATTCAAAGTATCAGATTAAGTACAGCGGAAAACAATTTATAAACTCAACTTTTAACAAGATCAAAAGCAAAGCTGATATTTAGATTTTAGCTAAGATTCTGAAATTTAATCTTGAATTAACAAATTGTAACTTGAACAGAAATTAAAAGAAAGCAGTAAATAACACCAGGTTTTATAGTGGTTCGGATTATAACAATCCTACATCCACTCTCCTTCTCCAAACTTTGAAGAAGGGTCTTCACTAGCTACTTACTTACTTACAATCTTTACAACTTGCAATTCAATCTTCAACTCTTCAACAATGCTAACCAAACTTCTAAAATCTAACTCTAGAATAAGAAGTATTTTTGAAGATGTGAAGTGAAGTGTTCTATAAACACTTAGAAAATATTTGAAACCTCTTTTGAAAATACTTTGTGAAATCAATAGTGAATGGTGTGAAAAATCAGATTGACATAAGTGTGTTGAAAAATAAATCTAGACATATTTATAAGTCTGAAAAGACAGTTAGTTTGTTGGTTAGTTCTAACAAACTGGAAACTGCTCAACAAACTTAATCTTGAAAACTGCTCTTGACCTCAGCTGATTTCTTCTACTCGTCTGCAGCTGACTTGGTGAAGACTTGCCTTTCTTATTCTACTCAGCTTGTCTTGACCTCATCTGAGCTCTTTATGATCGTCTCCTACAGATGGCTAGATTTGAGCTTGTCTCCAGATGACTTGTAAACTTTGATCTCCAGCTAACTTAATCAGCTCTTGACCCAGTCTGATCAGCTTAGCATCGAACTCTGATCTGAGCTGTTTATCAACGTTGTCTGTTCATCTGGATTGTTCCTTTTAACTCATCAAAACTCTACTTGGTCTAACAATTTCCCCCTTTTTGATGAAGTTAAAACCTACAAGAAAGAGATACACTCACAGCTGAAGTTAGTTTTAGAGTTAATCAAGTTTTAACAAATAGATATATCAGCACACATTTAAACTTTTAATCAGATTTAATTATCACAAAGTACTTAAAAAAAATTTAGACTTAAAAAAAAATTTTGAGTCTTAGATTTTTTTTTAAATCATTTTAAACTTAGAAAAATTTTGAATTTTTTTTTTATTCTGAGAAGATAAATTTCTCAGATGACTTGTACTTAGAAAAATTTTAAGCTTTTTCTTAAAGTAAAAAAAAACTTTAAGAAAATAAGACAAGTAAATCACAAATGTTCAGATATATTCATTCATATATTTACAGATTTACAATGATCAAAAAATAAAAAGATAAGGAAAAGAGAAAAAATCCTTTATCAGATTCCCCACTGATTGGCTTCAGGAATGGCCAACCAGGTAAAGACTCTCTTCCTCAGCTTTTTCAGCTCTTCTTCGTCTTTTAACCCAGACTCAACCTCGGCTTTGGCAATGATGCCTTAGATCCAGTTCATGTCAACTGAGCCGTTTGGATTGGTCTTGGGCCTTGCTTTCTCATAGGCCGGAGCACAAAGATCTGCATTGAAGAACTTGTCTGCTTTCACCAGCAGCCTCTGATATAGATCTTTGTCCTCCTTCTCTATCCACTCATGCCACTTCAGGTCCTCGTCCGGCTCTGCTGAATCAGACCCCTTCAGGATGTACCAATGATACATCCATCTGGCGTCCAAATTCTTTTCTTTATATTCCTTGAGGAGTTTGCCAGCAACGACCTTTGGCGGATTGAGTGTCTTGTGATAGGGCCTAAACTCAGCTTCATCTGCCTCCTTCATCTCCCATTTTCTTACGTCTCTGCTCCACCTCATCTCCAGTCCTTTGCTCTTCTTCTTCAGCTTTTTCCTTTCTCTTTCTCCATAGAAAGCCTACTCTCTCATGATCCTGCTGATCTGTTCTTCAGGCAGGTTAGAGTAGTCAGGCTCCCTCTTCCTTTTCTCAGAAATAGTGAGCTTAGGACTTAGAACTTTGGCTGTAGCAGATTCTTCAATCATATTCCCTTTCCCCTTCCCTTTCACCTCAGCTGCTTTCGTCTCAGATTCTTTCAATTTTGTCAGCAGCTGAGCAGTCCTTTCTTCTTCTTCTTTCCTCCTCCTCTCCTCATCTTCCTTCAGTGCCTCCTCAAGTTGGCTGACCCTCAGCTGAAGTGCAGCCAGCTCATCTGATTTAATGCGAGCTTCCTCTCTGGCTGCCTCCAACTCAGTTGTGCTAGCCTTCGTGTCGACCTTGCTCTTAGTCTCATCTAACACAGCTGTGAGTGCCAACTCTCTTTCCTTCACCTCCTTTTCCCCCTTTTTGACTTCATCAGCCAAGGTAGTCAGCTTCATCTCCAGATCATTGCATTTAGCCCTGAAGTCTGACATGTCCAAGGCCAATGAGTCCACCACTATGGAGTTGTATTCAGACACTTGCGATTTCAGCCCTTTAACTTCCTCCTCCATAGCTGTCACCTTCTCAGCAAGAACAAATTTAGTTATAAATGTAATCTTTTAAGTAAGATTTACCTCTACTTCCCGCATGTTTGTAATCATTGCCTCAGTGACAGCCTTCACCATCTTCTTTGTCCTCCTCTGGAGCTTCTTCTCGAAGGCCTGCTTCATCTTCCTCTCCATTTGGGTAATTATGGAAGTGATGGCTGATGTGGGGCTTAAGTCACTTTCCTCATCCTCAGATGAGGATTCGGAAGAAGAAGAGGTAGGAGTGTGAAGTTCAGAAATTTGGGGTTGAGGAACGGGGGAGCTCATCTGAATGTCTTCTAAAAAGGGATATGAGGTGATGTCTATTTCTGGTGGTGTGAAGTGTTGAGTTTCAGATGGGGTGGGGGTGGATGTAGTGGGTGACTCTATTTGTGGAGAGATGGTGGGGGTGATGGTAGTTTCAGGTTGGGTGGTAGTGGGGGTGATTTCAGATTGAGTGGTGATGGGGATGGTTTTCAGATGAGGTTTGGACTATATAGGACAACTGTGGCTGTTTCAGAGGCTCGGAGGTGCCAGCCGGGCACACCTCTTCATTGCCAGGTGGAGATTTGGAGGGATAGAGAGATGAAGTAGTACCTTCCTCTTGGATGGGTGAAAGTACAACTTCCTTGGCTGGAGAGGCTGGGATATCCAGCTGTGCAACCTCGGCTGGGATTTCCATCACCGGTACTTCTTCTGGCAGGAGGGTAGAGACTTCCATCTGACGACCAGAGCTGCCAGATGATTCAGACGTCCTGGAGGACCTCCTTTGAAGAATAAATTGATTATCTTCATCAGAGTCCTCATCTGTCTGCTGGCTGGTAGATGGCTAGCTACTGGTACCCTGTCTGCGGCCCTGACCAGCCTCCTCCTTGATCTCCTCCTTGTTGGGGACCTCACAGAAGTTGCTGCCTCCTCAGCTGTTACTTCCACAACAGCTGGATCCTCGGCTGGTTGAGTTTCAGCAGCTGGTACAACAACTTCCGCTGCTGGTTGAGGTTCAGCTGTTGGCCTTTGTACCACTGCAGCTGCTAGCTGCTCCCTCTGCCTCTGAGCATCCTCTGACTCATCATCGGAGTCAGGCAACCCTCCAATCCTTTCATCCTTAGTTAGCAAGCCTTTTTGCTTAGAATATTTCTTTAAGCCTTCCCTCGTCTCAAACCTTTTATTCAACCCTTCCATTAACACAGTGATTTTATTGAATAGACTTACAGTCGAGGTAACTGTCCAATCTCCACCAGTTGGGTTGAATAAAAATCTCAGCTTCTCCTCCTTCATCCTCCTAAACAACAAGTCTACCCAATCTACCTGAACTCCATCAACAATGGCACTCATGCAACACAATCGTGACTTCGTCACTCCATCATGGGAGCTTTGATCTCCTAGGATTGACTTAGTTACAATCGTCATGAGCAGCCTAAACCTTCTCCTCAACATATGTTTCTTCAATTCTCTCCTCATTCCCCTGTATGTAACCCTAGCAAACAAATCAAACGATTCTTCCCAATCGTTTTCCTTATATAACAGAGGATTAACCCCTTCCATGGAAGTATCCAGAATTCTTGCAACGTTCTCCTTCGAATACTCCAATTGAGTACCTTCGACAGTCGTTTTGAAGCCATTTTCCGTAAACTCACTTCTTGCGAGGAACTCTGCTCCGATGAAATCAGCAGTTTTGTTCAGCGGAGATTTGAACGAACAAAATCCCCTTAACCTTAAAGCTTCCAACAGTCTGATAATTTCTCTAGATTCTCTGTCATTTGTAGTCTCAAAATCTACAAACATTTCAGCCTTTAATTTATTTTTGACTGAATCAGAAA
Organism: Paraleonurus japonicus; assembly: GCA_030762865.1. NCBI lineage: Eukaryota > Viridiplantae > Streptophyta > Magnoliopsida > Lamiales > Lamiaceae > Paraleonurus > Paraleonurus japonicus. The sequence continues at coordinate 10,938,603 of CM061059.1, read as the reverse complement.
GCATTTTGAAATCAGAACCTGAAGCAGATATATATGTAGGAGGTTTTTGTGTTTGAGAAGAAGAGGATGCCATTGATAAGTTTTTGAGAGTAAGAAATTTTCAGTAAATTTCGATAGCAGGGAATTTTGAAAGTAAAATTTTTAAAAACTGAAGAAGGTAAGTTTTTAAACCAGGGAGAGAGAGAGGGAAAGTTGGGAAATCGAAACGTGGCACGATCTCAGGGTTTTGATTTTGAACCGCTGATTGAAAAGGCGCGTGTAAAACATCGACGGTTTTGCGAGAAAATTGTTTTGAATTCAGGCGCGTAACCTACACGCGTCTTGAATTGCGTAAAAAGTAACCGTTTAAGCTACGGATTAGACGCCTAATAGACTTACTTTATCAGAAGTAATTAGTATACCTGACGTAAGCAATGAAATGTCTTACTTAGTACTCAGGTATTCTATTTCAGACTTGGTAAAATGTCAGACTTGGTCAAAATAACCTTGTCTTATATTTTTCAAAAGCTTTTTCCTAGTCTGATTTTTGAAAAAAAAATGTTTAAGGCTTAATACAATATTTTCAGTTTAGTTACACAATACAAATTACTTGAGATACACAGACTTAAGAACTTTGTTTGAAAACAACGATTTTGAGGAAAAACAAAAATGAAGGTTTTCTGAATGAAGAGATTTATGAGATTAATCTGATATACCTGTTCCTGCAAACAAACTCATTAAAACTTATTAGTAGCTTAGGTAGATCAGATAGGGTGCAGATAGTCACCTGTTTTTCAGAAAATCAGCTGACTATTGTGCCCTAGTCTGATTTACCATATGTCAGATAAGCAATTATCATGTCAGATAAGGTCAATATGACTAATCCTTGATTCTTGATTCCTAAACTGGAAATCAATGATATTAGCTACCTGATTGTCCTTTGACTCAGATCTAGTCTGATAATTCTTTCTAGACATAATAAACTAAATTGAGAGAGACAAGAAATAAAAAAAAACAAAATTAAAGATTTACTAAAGAAGCATCTAATAAACATAATTCTACAGATAATTCTTTAAACCTCGTCTCTGCCAATAGTTTTGTCAAGATGTCTGCTCTTTGAAAATCAGTCAAGATCTTCTCAAGTCTGATATCTTCTTTTTCTACATGGTCTCGGATGAAATGGTGTCTGATATCTACATGCTTGCATCTTGTATGAAGGACTGGGTTCTGAGTAATAGCTATGACACTATTACTATCACAAAAGATAGGTACATCTTTGGTGATAATATTATAGTCCCTTAGCTGTTGACTTATCCAGATCAGCTGAGAGCAACAACTTCCAGCTGCCATATACTCAGCTTCAGTTGTGGAAGTAGCTACAGAGGTTTGTTTCTTAGACAACCATGAAATCAGCTTACTTCCAAGAAATTGGCAAGTACCAGATGTAGATTTTCTATCTATCTTACACCCACCAAAATCCGAATCTGAGTATCCAGACAGCTCAAAGTTGTCATCAGCTGGATACCACAATCCAACATTTACTGTTCCTTTCAAATACTTGAGGATTTTCTTTCTTTGCTTCAAGATGGCTTTTCTTAGGATTAGCTTGAAATCGAGCACAAACTCCAACTGCAAATGAAATATCAGGTCTACTAGCAGTTAAATATAATAAAGAACCAATAAGACCTCGATACTCAGTTTGATCAGTGTCTTCTCCCTTCTCGTCTGGATCCATTGAAAAATTTGTCATCATAGGTATCTTAACTTCTGGGCTGGTACCTATTCCATATTTTTCAATAAGATCTTTTGTATATTTGGCTTGGTTGATGAATATTCCCTTCTTTGTCTGCTTGACTTGAAGTCCAAGAAAATATGTCATTTCTCCCATCATGGACATTTCAAATCTGTTTTTCATAAGACTACTAAATTCTTCACATAAAGATATGTTAGTTGATCCAAAAATTATATCATCAACATAAATTTGAACTAACAAAAGATCACAACCAAACTCTTTTCTAAAGAGAGTTCTATCAATTCTACCTTTAACAAAACCATTTTGAATTAAATAATCAGACAAGGTGTCATACCAATCTCTTGGTGCTTGTTTAAGTCCATATAGATCTTTCCTTAGTTTATAAACCTTGTCTCCTTTGACAAAGCCAGGGGGTTGCTCTACATAAACTTCCTCAGCTAGGATTCCATTTAAGAAAGCTGACTTAACATCCATTTGAAAAACTTTGAATCTTTTAAAAACAGCATAGGCTAAAAACAGTCTTATGGCTTCCAGACGAGCTACTGGTGCAAAGGTTTCATCATAATCAATACCCTCTGATTGGGAATAACCTTGAGCAACTAGTCTGGCCTTATTTCTAACCACAATATTGTTTTCATCCCTCTTGTTTTTAAAGACCTATTTAGTTCCAATGACTTTTTGATGATGAGGCCTTTCAACAAGCTCCCACACATCTTGTCTTTGAAACTAATTTAGTTCTTCTTGCATGACATTAATCCAGTTGGAATCAGTTAGAGCTTCTGTAATTGATTTAGGTTCAAGTAATGACACATAGCAACTGAACATACAATCTTGATTTAGTTGAGTCCTCGTCTGGACACCAGAGTCTAAATCTCCAATTATCTGCTCAGCTGGGTGATATGACATTACTTTCTTACCTTTATCTTTTTCAGTAGATGGTGTCTTGTCTAAATTATTTATTTCAGATGATTCTATATTACCTTCTGATAAATCTACCTGATCAGCTGATGTCTGATCAGCTGATGTGTTGTTGGTCGTCTGATCAGTTGGTAGATCAGCTGTTGAGGAAGTTCTTTCAGGTTCCTTTCCTTTGTCAGATTCTTCCTCTTCATCTGAATCTGATTCTTGATTGTAGAATTTTATGGTTGATCCTTTGATAGTCATCTGATTTAGATCATCTGATATCTTTGTGATGTCCCCTGTCTTATCAAACTCAAAAGAAGATTCATCAAATACCACATGGGGTGTTTCTTCTACACACAAGGTTGTCTTATTAAAAACTCTATATGCCTTTGATATAGATGAGTATCCTAAGAATATCCCATCTGCTATCTTGGCATCAAAGGTTTTTAATTGAGATTTCTCATTGTTGTGTATGAAACATTTACAACCAAATATATGAAAATATGAAATTTTGGGAGATCTTCCCTTCTAAATTTCATAGGGAGTTTTACACTTATCCTTGACAATCAGACTTCTATTTTGAACATAGCAGGCTGTATTCATTGCTTCTGCCCAAAACCTATGAGGAGTGTTGAATTCAGATAACATTGTTCTAGCTGCCTCTTTCAAGGTCCTGTTTCTTCTCTCAACAACTCCATTTTGTTGTGGAGTCCTTGCTGCAGATGTTTCCTGAGCTATGCCATTCTCAATGCAGTAGTTAGAAATCAATTTATTTAGAAATTTAGTACCTTTATCACTTCTAATTTTAACAATATTTAATCCCTTTTCATTTTGAATCTTTTTAAGAAATTCTGGAATCTTTGTCATAGTCTTATTCTTTTTGTACAAGAAAATAACCGAAGTAAATCTTGAAAAGTCATCAACAATTACTAAGGTATATTTTCTCCCACTAAAGCTGAGAGGAGTTACTGGACCAAATAGATCCATATGAAGAAGTTCCAGAATTCTTTCTGAAGAAGGACTACTTATTGTTTTAAAAGAAGCTTTGGTATGTTTTCCTTTTTGACAAGAAACACATACATGGTTCTTTGAAAATACTTTATCAGGGAGTCCTTTAACTAAAGATTTCCTTGCAATTTTGTTAAGAGTTTTGAAGTTTAAGTGACCAAGTCGTCTGTGCCACAGCCAACTTAAGTCATCTGAACTCTTAGCAACAAGACAAGTATCTTTAGGACAGCTTTTGAAGTTGGCAACATAAATGTTACCTTGTCTTACTCCAGCCAATAGAATATTTTCATTGATACCATCTAAAACATAGCATGCATTATGAGTAAATTTGACACAAAACCCTTTATCACAAAATTGTGAAACAGATAGTAGGTTGTGCTTCAATCCTTCCACGTAGTAAACTTCTTGAACTTGAACATCTCCAATCATTAGTGTTCCTACACCTTTAGTAAGTCCATAGTTGTTATCACCAAACATCACTCTAGGTCCATCAATGGTTTGGTAGTTAGAGAGAAGTCGTCTTTCATAGGTCATGTGCTTGGAACAACCACTATCAATGTACCAGATGACCTCAAGAATGTCTCCTCTATCAACTATCTTCTTATCTTCCTGCAATCACAAATTTATTGCTTAGGTACCCTTTGTACTTTGGGTCCTTTCATGTTAAGTTGACTTCTAGGAATCCAGATAAAAATATCAATATTTCTTAAACCGTAAATTGAAGCTTGCATCCATATCTATCTATTAAGATAAGACTTTCAAGATCAATCTTATTTAATTGATCTTTTGAAATTGTCTTGAATCTTGGTAAGAATGGATAAGATTTGCTTCTTCCATCAAAGCTATTATACCTAGGATAGATCTTTGATTTAGTCTTAGGTTTAGCCTTAGGAGTTACTTTCCTCGTCTGGTTTTTCTTTTCAGAAGTATCAGATGAGGTAATTAATTCCTTTGGTTTCCAGGGACTGAATAAAGTTTCTACCTTAGGTTTAGTTGCTTTAACAAAAACTCTAGATTTTATTGGATCATTCTTCTTACTCCTATCAAAGCCTAATCCAGTTTTATCACTAGACTTTTGTGAAGAATTGAAAATTTTATCTATTGTGGTTTGAGAATTATTCATAAGTCCTAACTTGAGATTTAATTCTCTGTTAGTCCTCTTATAATTCTCATTCTCAGAATAGATATTTGAAAATTTTACTTTTAAAGAATTCAATTCCTGTTCTAACTTATCTGTCTTATCAGACAAGGTACTGGTGATCATCTCAGTCTGACATTCCCCCTTGAATGTACAGTCTAGTTTCTCACTTTCCTTAGTCTGATTGACTTTAGTTAAATTAGAAATTTGATCCTTTAAATTAAGATTTTCAGTCTCTATTTGTATATAAGCAGATAGAGCAGTCTCCAAATCTTTCAAAAGTTTATCAATAAGACTGAGATCAGTTTCAGATAAGGTATCACAGTCATTATTTGATGATGAATAGTAATGTATCTCTTTAGCCATTAAACATATGTCATCATCTGACCCAAAATCAGATGAAGATGAGGATGATGATGTCTCACGAGCTTCTTCTTTCTCAGCTAGGAGAGCTCTCTGGTCAGCATACCTTCTATCTCTTTTCTTCCTCTTTTCTTCTCTCTCTCTGGGAGTGAGTTGAGGACAATCATAGCTGTAGTGACCAGGTTTGCTGCATGTATAGCATATATCTCCTCTGTCTGTTTTTGGACTACTATCTCCTCGTCTGATAGGTGACTTGTGACTCCTTGACTGATCCTTCTTTTTATCATTTTCTGAACCCTCTTCGTCCCTGTCTGATCTATAATTCCTTCTACCTAACCTGTCTCTCTTGTTTCTTTTATACTTCATCTTCAATCTTTCATACCTTTTTAACAAAAGAGCCATTTCTTCTTTTACGGACAAATCAGATGCTTTAGAGATCTTTTCAGATTCGTCTTTATGAACAAAAGCTACTGTTTTTCCAGATGTAGATGACTCTGCCTCATCTTCTTCATCTTCGATGTGAATATCATATTCCAGTGCTTTAAGATGAGAGAAAAGATTGTGATGTGATATTGATGACAAATCCTGTGTTGCTTTGAGAATATTAGTTTTCTCTCTCCATCTTTTGCTCAAAGATCTGAGTACCTTGTTGTCAATTTCTTTCTCAGTGTAAGTCTTACCCAAATCTGCTGCTTTGTTCACAAGATTAGTCAGTCTTACGTCCAATTGATCCACAGTTTCACCATCCTTCATTTTGAACGTGTCAAATGCATGTAGAACAGACTGAAGCTTATTTTCTTTGACCTGTTCAGATCCTTCACAAATTCCAACAAGAGTCTCCCACATTTCCTTGGCAGTCTTGCATCTCTTAACTTTTTCAATCCAATCCTTGCTCAATGTTTCGATAATTTTAGTTCTTGCAACTTGATCTAAATTGTGAATCTTCCTTTCATCATTAGTGAGTTCTGAACTCTTCTTTTCCTGCCTAACTCTTGCTTCAGCTGAAGTAGTACCATCACTTGTGCCACCATGATAAAACTTGATAGGTCCTTCCTCAAGAACCTCCTCCATTCTGTCATGAATTGCTTTAAGATGGTTCTCCATTCTAAACTTCCAGTAATCATATTCTTCTATAGAAAAATCAGGCAAACTCCTGGATTTCTTACTTTTCACAGAAGACATGATGAAACAAAAACCACAAAACTCACAAGATCTAATTAGTAGAACTGTTAGTGAAACTGCAGATTATCAAGAACAAAAATTCAGGATCTTAGTTAAGACCTAAAATTAATATCAGAACAGCTTAACACTGCTCTGATACCACTTGTTGGTCCCTGAATGTTGAGTTGATTAAAACCTTGAGATAGCCTTCTAGGACAAAATCTAGAAAGGGGGGTTTGAATAGATTTTGTAGATTTTTTTTTATCTTTTCAAAATCAATTCAAAGTATCAGATTAAGTACAGTGGAAAACAATTTTTAAACTCAACTTTTAACAAGATCAAAAGCAAAGCTGATATTTAGATTTTAGCTAAGATTATGAAATTTAATCTTGAATTAACAAATTGTAACTTGAACAGAAATTAAAAGAAAGCAGTAAATAACACCAGATTTTATAGTGGTTCAGATTATAACAATCCTACATCCACTCTCCTTCTCCAAACTTTGAAGAAGGGTCTTCACTAGCTGCTTACTTACTTACAATCTTTACAACTTACAATTCAATCTTCAACTCTTCAACAATGCTAACCAAACTTCTAAAATCTAACTCTATAATAAGAAGTGTTTTTGAAGATGTTAAGTGAAGTGTTCTATAAACACTTAGAAAATATTTGAAACCTCTTTTGAAAATACTTTGTGAAATCAATAGTGAATGGTGTGAAAAATCAGATTGGCATAAGTGTGTTGAAAAATAAAATCTAGACATATTTATAAGTCTGAAAAGACAGTTAGTTTGTTAGTTAGTTCTAACAAACTGGAAACTGCTCAACAAACTTAATCTTGAAAACTGCTCTTGACCTCAGCTGATTTCTTCTACTCGTCTGCAGCTGACTTGGTGAAGACTTGCCTTTCTTATTCTACTCAGCTTGTCTTGACCTCATCTGAGCTCTTTATGATCGTCTCCTGAAGATGGCTAGATTTGAGCTTGTCTCCAGATGACTTGTAAACTTTGATCTCCAGCTAACTTAATCAGCTCTTGACCCAGTCTGATCAGCTTAGCATCGAACTCTGATCTGAGTTGTTTATCAACATTGTCTGTTCATCTGGATTGTTCCTTTTAACTCATCAAAACTCTACTTGGTCTAACACAGTTCTTTAACTATCTTCTTGCAACAACAAAGAATAGACTTTAGCCAAGGTAATAGAAACCGAGACCTAATTGCAGAATAAGAATTGTCTAGACCTATAAGAAATTTCATCACAACATCTTGTTATTGGATTTTACTAACTGTGGTATTTTACTCATGCAAGTATCCTTAGCAGAACAAGAACACATTAAAGTATGCCTAAAACTCAAGTATTCATCTAAGAAAAAATATAGTACGTCGCAAGATTCTGAGAACCTTGAGCAATACACCTCAAAGATTTTTTCAGATGATATACCCTAGTTAAGTCAGAACGAGTAAACCTGACACTTAATTCATCCAACAAGTCTTTGGCAATGGTTGAGAACTGGAGAGTCCGCAGGCTTAATAGAATTCATAATCCACATTTGCCCTAGTCCAGGGGGCAAAAATCAGACTTTAACAGACTTGAGAATAGAACCATCACGGAGACAATAGCAGTATGTGTAACATCCCAAAATCACTAAGTGAATTATTTATATTTTTTATGTAATTAATCTTAATAAATAAAATATTAGAATATGATATGTTTTATTAAAGTAGAAATATTTTTTAGTTAATTATAGTATAAAATATAGTATAATATATATATATATATAAATACATTTGTGATTAGTTTTTAAATAATATAATAATAATAATAATACAATAATAAAATTAAAAAAAAAAAAAAGAAACTTACCATTGAAGTAGTTGAGACGGTGGATATGCATCCACTTGCTTTTGTCAATTTAATTAGCTGCCAAGAAAAGGAAGAAAATGAGTAGGAAAGAATAAAAAAAGAGAAGGAGAAAAGAGAGGGAAGGGAGAGAGAGAAAGAGATAGAGAAGGGAGAGAGAGAAATCTTGAAGCATTTTGGTAAGTATTCGATCTTCGTTAATTATGATATTATATATCAAAATGCTCATATCCACTCGTAGATTATAGAATTGTAACTAGTTTGTTGATCTGACACTCATAGCATCTGAAATTGGAGATTATTAAGAGTATATGTTATTTGTAGGATATGAAGAGAAATTTGAGACTATTAAGATTGTGCATTATCAAGGAGTTGAGGATCACTAAGGAGGTATTGCATTGTATCATTTGTTGCAGCTACTGTTTTTAAGGTGAGGGCAATCTCCACTCTTAATCGAGTTTAACATTCAATAATATGATTGCTATATTAAATTGCATTATTAATCAAGACGGGTAGTAACCTGCACTATGTTCAAGCTGGGTAATGGCCCGTACTATGTTCAAGCCGGATAATGGTCTGTACTATGTGCAAGCCGGGTAATGGCTCATATTATATGTTCAAGCCGGGTAATGACCCGTTATATATATGTTCAAGTTGGGTAATGGCCCATACTATATTCAAGCCGGGTAATGGCCCGAACTATGTTCAAGCCAGGTAATAGTCCGTACTATGTGATAAAGAATTAAATATTCTCATGAGCTTTATGGAAATATTATATGCATCTAACAAATGTTGTTTAACTGTGCAATCACTGATGTTTCCCTCAATGGGTGAATTTTCAAACACTCATCCCCACAGTTATGATTTTCTACAGGCCAAAGAAGCTCGGGCAATGGTACGAGGCGATGGGTGTATGTAATTTATTTTACGTTATTTTCTGCTGTATTTCAAATGATTAATTTGTAATAAATCTCGTTTATTTAATTATAATTTTCTCTTTAATTAAGTTAACAGACCAATTTGGTAGCGTCTCAGCTATTATGTGTTACTCATTAAATTTGGGGCGTTACAATACGCCCGACAAGAAAGTGAGTTAACAGTCGGATCAAGCTCCATTTCCAGAATCTGATATAGAAACATTGAATTTTATGATTTCTAAATAACGATACTCAAAAGAGAAGAAGAGGTAATAAAATATTAAATCGGCTTTCTAAGCACAAAAGATAATAGGGCTCATAACATTAAGGTGGAAAGAGGCAAGGCCTCTTACAATGAGGTGTAGGCCCAAAAAGCAGGCCTCAAATATTACAAGCAGGTGTAAAAAAAACCTGTGGAAATGACTGTAATACCTTAGCTCAATTTACCGAATTTATTTACTCAATTACGCAGACTAAAAGCTTGAGATTTGACACCTGCGTATTTACCGAGGTGTAGGTGACAGATTTCCGCCATATTATACCTCTCGAATTGGTTTTGCCCTCATTTTAGTTACGTTTTTAAAATTTCATTCACTGTAGCTTTGAGAGCGGAAATTTCAAACTCAGGTTCTTGAAATTTGATTCTTCGTCGATCATAAACAACTAAGGTAAATGATGCAATTCGAGATTATTTCGTGTATTTTCAAAAGTAATTGTATCTGAGGGTTTTTAATTTTTTGAACCAGTTGATTATGGCTCGCACGAAGAAGACAGTGGTCTACGAAAGAGATGCACGTGACAAATATAAAAGGAAATCCAGAAAACGTTTTGAAGATAGGCAGACTAAGAAGAAAGGTTTGAAATTGTACTGTAATGTTATTGATAATTTTAGCAAATTATTCATAAATAACTATTTTTTATACAGGTAAACAGGTTGTTAGATATGTGTACTCATCGTCTGAGACAGGTTTTTACATCATAATCATTTAATCAGATTTGTTCTTCTTCAATACATTGGACAAAACGAAAAAGCCCTTTGTAAATTATTTTTATTTTGTATATTCTGATAGTGATGTTGTAATAATTGAGAGAATTCGGAAGCGACAGAAAAGAAAATACAGTGAAACAAGCAATTCTGAATCAGAAGGTAAAGTCAAGGTTGCTGTTCAGGGTGTGTGCAATTAATTGAGTTGAAGTTTAAGCGGCAGATGTCATGTGCATTTCATGAAGTCTATGTGCATTTTATAGAGCCTGATGTGAAATATTTTTAGTTAATGTGCATGTTCTCTGACTGCTGTGCAAGTAATTCATTTGATGTGCAATTAGTTCAATTTCTGTGCAATTGTATTAGAAAAAGTGCAAAAAAAAAGTTGTTGTCCAGTTAGAAATAAAGTTGTTTATATGTTGTTCATGTAGGAAGTAATGACAGACTTCGAAAGAAAAGATCACGTGCAATTGAGATACTAGTGAAGATTGCATGGAGATAAAGAGGATGAAAGTGTTGAAGCCCAAAAATTGCTTTGGTGATGTTCTCATTTAGAATCATTAGTTTTGAAATTTAAGTTTTTTATTTAAAAATCCTGTTGACTGTTATATCTGTGTTTGTGTTTTTAATAAATGCAGGAGATATTTCAATCGTTAAAAATGAGACTTACTAGGTTGAACCCGCGAACTGCTATAAAGGAAATAAACACACTGAAGTTTAATGATCAACACATAACAAGGATGAAGTTGTGTCCGTTTTGGCTTTTATTTCAAGCTATATACAATGGTGACCATGAAACATTAATGAAGAGCTGTCACAAGTTTGAAGACAACATCAGAGATATTATTAGGACTTTTGATTTTGATAGCAAGAGTTTCGTTCTAGGGGGTGAGCTGTTGCAGTTGGTTGGGAATGATGAACAGTTAATATTTGGGATTAGTGAAGGCTGGGAGAAGATAGAGAACAAGGTGGATGATTACATTGTTCCTAGATGGATAAAAAGATGTTTTGGTAGAGAAATTGATGCAACACAAACACAATTTGTTTTGTACAAAACTGTTGTGTTTCAGAAAATTAGGAGTCTTTTAATGAGTGAGAATTTACAAGATATTGAGGATGTTTGTAGGTTGGTTCAGTGCTATCTTTTAGCATCTGTTATGAGTCCAATGCAAAATGGATAAGTTTCTTTTCACTTAACTGTTTATATGGAAAATTTCTTACGTATGTTATGATTGGAGCATATATGTGGTAGATTTGTTAAAAAATTAGATTTTATGTAGCAAGAGGATGAAAGCAGGGGGTGCGCAATGATCCTTCCGGTACGTGTTTTAGATTGTACTTTTCTTAAATCATTATTTTTTTCATTGCACAATTCTGGTTATGTGAGCATTGTGGTTTAGTTGAGTGCAAAATGGCTGATTCATTCCCAAGGTTTCTGAAATGGGACTTGAACGATGTTAATAAAGCACTTGAACAAGTAAAACTTTCGAAAAAGGGAATTGTAAGTAACAATTACTTTTACTTAAATAAAACAATAATTTCGTTATTTAAGTGATCAAAATATAATATGAATATATGATTATATTGCTAGGTTAAAAAGTCTGTTCTGAAGATTAAGGGCAACGAAAAAAAGATTATGAGTGGTGTCGTAAACTTTAGAAAGAACTTTTTTGAAAAAGAGAATGAAAATGTAGAAAATCCGGAGGAAGTTGGAAAGGATCATATTGGTGAATATGCTGAAAAGTCAAGTGAAATGTTGAATACAAGTGACGATGAGTTTGTGCATCCTACGTGCAACCAAGATATGTTGAATGAGCTGACAGATGTGGTGCTAAACTTTGATGAGAATGGTAATCTTAAGGGCTGCGCAGAATCAGTTGAAGGGGTGGAATCTACTTCCAAAATAGTTAATTCACTGAACACTAGATTGAGAAAATTCAATTGTCCATCATTCAGTTTGAACATGACTCAGGAGGTGAATATACCACAATCACCAACTGATACAATAAGGAATATTATTTCTGATTTGGGTGATGATGGGAAGGATGTATTGTACGATGTCAAAGTGGATGCTTCAAAAGATATGGGGAGGAATGATTTTGTTGATTATTCTGCAGCATGGGATGAAGATCAAAACTCAGTTTATCAAAGGATGAATGTAGAGATTGAGAGTTTGGAGTGGGATTATGAAGAACTATAGAAAAAATATAATGCAGATATTCAACAGAGAGACCAAATAATTAACAAGCTTAGGACAGAGAAGGAGGAATTGATGAGGAAATTGGAGGAAGCCACAATCCCATCAGCTACGCAATTGTTTGATAATCCGGAAAATTTGGCCCACTTAGATGCTATTGTGAACTCCAGAATCGAAGAAAAAGTGAATGTGGAGGGACAGTTGAATGTCGCTGACCATGTGAATGAAGACGGAAAATTGAATGTGATTGGACATGTGGATAACGAGGGACAATTGAATGATGAGGGAGAAGAGAATGTGGATGGAAAGTTTAATGTATGGGCAGCTGGAGAAATAACTCCCATGGAGAAAGTGAAGAAAATTACGAATTATCCAGAACCAAGTTCTCTTATTTTGAGAGTGAAAAATAGGACATAAAATGATTGTAGGAAGGCTATTGTGATAACACCACAGCCAAGCACTAGTGAGCTGATAATCTTGAATGATGAAACAAATGAAGATGAAAAACAACCTGTTCGATGTCCAGATGAATGCAAACTTGACAGTAGGACCATAACGGTGAAGAAATTAGAAGCTCGTGAGAGACAGGAAATATAATATTTCTGGAATGCAGAAGGACAAGGGTAAGAACTAATTATTGTTAGAATGATTTTTTTTTCATATATTCTGAACTCATAAATGACTAGAAATCATTCATACATTTATTGTTGCAGATATGTAATGTGGAGAGGAAAAAGTCCACTGGTAGAGGTAACAGTGAGGGATATTGTTGCAATTTTGCATAACGAAAGAATTTCCAACGCGGTAAAACTTGAATCTCTTTCTTGAATAATAAGAATGTGTGAGAATGACTTGCATTTGAACTAGGTCAACTGAGGCATGGGGTGAAATGATGTGGTTACTTCTGTGAAATATACAATAGCAAAAAATAATTACTTGTGTGCAAATGATCATTTGCACTTTAACTATTTCATGTTCAATTTTAAAGTACATAAGTGCAAATCGAAATTTGCACATTTTTTAATATACTCTATTTGAACTAGGTGATTGATGCATGGGGTGAAATGATGAATTTCAAATATGGTGCTGATAATGAAGAGACTACACGAACTGTTGTTTTCACATCGTCATGTTGGGTTAGTTAATTTGTTTATAATGTTATATATTTTGTAAGATATATTTTGGTATAAGTACGTATTATTAACATGTGTAGCAAAAAATGCAGACTTTAGTTAAGGGTAACAGAAAAGAAAGCAATGGAGCATTGGTTAAGCTGATAGATCAGAGACTTGAAGATTCTTTAGATGCTGAAACTCTATTATTTCCTATAATGGTTGGAATTCCGGGTAGTTCATTCAAGGGGGTTGGTGATCATTGGACGCTGCTAAAGTTAAATTTGAAAAGATGTGAATGGAAGTTTTTTAATTCGATGCGTCCTAGAAGGAAGGGTGTTGCTGATCAAAACTTGTCACAGGCTTTGATAGTGGTAAGATTTGAGAGCACAACTTTTAATTATTATGTGATGTGATATACACAACCAAAATTAAAATATACATTAATGGTTGTAGGTAAAGTATGTTTATAGCAGGATGCGTGAAGCTTATACAAAGCACAGGCATGGACACCCTTTCCTTATGAAGAGATTAATCGTACTAGTTTCAGAGGACAACTTGCAACAGACACCGGGAACTCTTGACTGTGGAGTGGTTGTCTGTAATTTAATTGAGAAATTTATTTCCCACAAACCTACAAGGAAGGGAGAATATAGTGTGGCCTCAGCTTCGAATTATCGATCGAAAATGGTAAAGTTCTTTATGGATGAAGAAAACTATTTTTTTTAATGTTTAAGACAGTGTTATTAGAATATGTATGTATAATATAGGAAGTAATATGGGCTTTTGCACTTGTTAGGCTATTCCAAAAATATGGTATTTTGGTGGATTGCAATTACTGTGATCTTTTTGAACTGATGTAAATGATTTGGCTGTTGTGCCAATATTTTGTTGCCATGCTTTATAATGGTATGTGCAATATTTTGTTGATTTGCAATTATAATAGCCCAATTTGCAGTTTGTATGGTTTGCAATTATAATAGCCCAATATTGGATTTTGATGTATTGCAAGTACTGTGCATAAATGTGCAATTTTTGTAAGGAAAATATTTGAGTTTTTTTGAAAAATTTAATTGCACGCATCAGAAAAAAAATTGCAGATTAATAAGAATTTAGAGTTCATAGTTGAAAAATTAGTTTAATAAAATTTGCACAACATATGAACAGTTTGGAACATTGACATTTTTCTTAACGAATTTATATTTATAATAGGCCTGAAATAGACATATTAATAATTTTTTTGTAAATAAGCCCAATAAAGGACCATTTACAACTATTAGACTGGGCTCATTGGAAGGTTGGAATCTACCTATTACCAAACAAATATCCAATAATAATTACTTGCTTATAAATGAACTATGCAAATATATAACTGCACATTTTACCAAATAATTGAACATTGGTAATATATAAATTTGCATTGAAAAGAAAAATTATTGAACATAAAAATGATCCCTTGTTACAAACTACAACAAGTAATTGGGAAAATTAGAAATAGGTGAAACAAATAAGCAACATTAAAAACACGGGTAATGTGCAATTTGTATGCTTATGTGCAAAAATTATTTCTATTTCTGTACAAATTATTATCTACAAAACTTTGATTTTAGCTTGAAGTAGAATTTTTTTTTTTTTTTTTTTGCACATCAGCACAAAAATTTGCACATTACATCTGTTTGTAATTTTGATTTTTTTAAAACCTATTTGTAATTGTCCCTTTTTTTTTTACATTAGTCTATTGGTATTAGAACTAGAATTTGGAGTCCAGTTTAGTAATTTTATTTAAATGTTGCAGTAAGTATTAGAACTTGCACATTTAACAAAATAATTGAACATTAAAAATATAAAAAATTGCACAGAAAGGAAAAAAATTGAACATTCAAATGATCATCCATTACAGAGGAGGGGGGGATCATATTCTGCCAGATCCAAAACTTAACAAGGTGTTCTGGATCAGTCTGAGTAGAATCAACAGGGTAATAGACATCTTCAAGATAGTCATAAACAATAAAAATACCTAAAGGATAGACATGACACAATATCATATACATGTTAAGGGAAAGGAATGTGAGCAAAAGGAATCTCACGTCTCTGATTATTGAAGGGGTTCATTAAAAAAAAATGATCACGTCGAGTGGCATAGAGAATAAAACCTTCACAGCAGGCCACAATTTGCTTGGGGTCTTCATCTCTTTCAATACACCTTTCATTGTGAAGACTGTCCCAGGGTGTTTTATTATAAGATAAAGAGGTGAAGCCACGTTCAGCGCCAGTAAAAAAAAACCTCTGTTCTTGTAATTTCATTATTCTAGCATTGTCCTCAGTGAAGGGCGCAGACTCAATGATTTCTTTCCATGTTTTACATACACATTTGCATATGCATAAAATCTTAGGGGGTAAGAAAACAAGTATCAGTGCAAAAATTTCTGGGGGGAAAAACTGTAAAGCTTGCAAGATGTTTGGATTCTCACGTGAGTGATCCATTTTTTTTGCAGAAAACGTTGAGGAAGAAGATGAACAGTAGAGGGTAGCGTGAAAAGATGAGGATGATTTAGATGTGATTGAGGGTCTTTTTATCTGCAGGTTATTATTGTTCTTGGTTAAAGTTCCCTGAATCTAGGCTAAGCACAAAAAATTAATTAAATAATCCAACATTAATGTAGTAATCGATGGTTATGATTTGTAATGTTTTCCGAGGTAGAAGATGAGGGGACAACCGTCAAATAGCAAGTATGGAAGTTAATAGGAGTTTGGATAAGTTATTACAGTTATGAAGTGTGAGATATTTGAATATCAACTGTTTAATAATGCATACAATCTATATGTGCAAAAATTAAAATTTACATAAATTGAACATAAAGGAAAAAAAATTGTAATAGTTTCTGGGAACAATAATTTGGTAATTTTTTACACCTAATTATAGTTTTCCAATCATTTTAGTGTTTAAGATATCCCAAATAGAACATAACAAAATAACATATAATTAAGGTGGAAAATTGTGTAATGGTCCAATTACACTATTTGAAATGGGCCAATTACACTAATACGAACAAAATTTTTGTAATAAGTATCTTGAGATATCCAAAATTGCTAATGAAATGCAAAAAATAAAAAATAAAAAAATAAGGTACCTTTAAATTTTGCAGTGTAGTTATGTGCAAAATTAATAATTAATAGGGAAAATTACAAATAGGTGTAAAAAAAATCAAAATTACAAACAGGTGTAATGTGCAAAATTTGCATATTAGAGTAAAAATTACATGATATGTGCAAATATTCGAATTTAGTGCCAAATAATTAAATGATATGTGCAAATTAGTATTTAGAACCAAATAATTCGTATTATATCATCGGATTTTGGCCCAAAAGTTGTAAATTAGTAGAATAGTGTAATGGTCCGTTGTTATAGTGGGCCGGGTAGTAAGACCAATTAATTGGTATTTGAGATATCCCAAATAGAACAAAATAACATACAATTAATGAGCACCATTAGTACAAGGATACATGCTTGTACTGGGCCCATTACAATAAGAATTTTTTTTTTTTGTAATAAGTATCCTGAGATATCTAAAATTGCTAATGAAAAAAAAAAAAAAAAAAAAAAAAAAAATGGGGCTACCTTTAAATTTTCCAGTGGATTTGATTATTTTTCTAGATATGTGCAAAATTAATAATCAATAAAAATGCACATTAGGAAAAAAATCCAAACATTGCGTTGTTAAAAGACTGATTGTGCAATATTTACCGAATGTTAAAATTATACTAATGTGCAAATATATTTGCACAGCAATATATATGTGCAAATTATACTAATGTGCAAATATATTTGCACAACAATATATCTGGAATTAAATACAGAATCTTAAACAGCCGTTTTTTAACCAGTATTATAATTTTGCAAATATAGCCGTTACAAAATATGGTCGTTGCAACAGTGGACTCAGAGGCATTTCATAACTATAAAAAGGGGTGCATAATACATGCATTGCCCAAAAAAAAAAAAAAAAACAAACAAACACAACACATCACATAATATATGTCTTCATACACAGGGCATACAACCCAGGTATTCAAGATCATATTGCAAATGTTGCCGTTGCCCGACAACGATAAAGGTTTCAGAGACACAAAATAATCCGGGGAGATTGTACTACAATTATGCACAATATGGATGGTCTCATTGGTGTCAACCCCTAGATTGGAGTTCTACTGCAAATGAGATGGATGAGGTTTCAAGTAGCAGACGAGACAAAGTTACAGTTTGTCAAGATGCAACAGCAGTGTCTAAGAACAAATATGAAATAACAATTGCAACATTGATAATAACAAATATGTTCACCATAATTGCAGTGTGTATAATATGTGGGATTATTGCCATGCTTGTAATGTGATTTGTAGTGTCAAAGCTATCCGAAGATGGAGTAATAAAATTTCCAATTTTTAACTGAATGTGATTGCAATTATGATATACGCAGCGATTTATGCATTCAAACAATTAAAAAAATTGAACATGAAACCTACTAAAAAAGATCAATCAATGAACTAAAATAAGAGAATAATATAGATATTGATGAATAGGCTGTTTAACAAAAAATTCAGTTGTATAAAACCAACTAAAACTCAAAAAATCAGTCGTACACTTAGGGAAACTTGTTTTGGAATCTCACAATAACAAGTTTCACTAGGCTGAAACTTTGATCAGAAAAACTCCATGCTAGAAAACAAAAACAAAAGTTGTACCAGAGATTCCATATATTTTTCTTCGGAAACTTGCCGTAGGAAGCATTTCTTGTTTTTTTAGGTCTCCCAGGTTGACGCTGTATAATTGGTGGGAGAATCTTCGTACCTTCATCGTTGGACGAGTATTCAAACTGGAGACTATCTGGAATTGGAGAGATGTCACACTGATATGTTTCTCGATAAGATTCTGAAAAGTAAGACTCATCAATGTACTCATACAAATCTTTACAGTGTTTTTGAATAACTGCAACGGCATGAGCACATGGGAAGCCTTTAGTCTGCCACATGAAACATGAACATGTCCTACACTTCAAATCCACCACAAATGTGAAACCAGAAAATACTTCAAACTCACCACCAGGGCAGGTTGTTACTTTCCATGACATAGAAGTCTCAGAAAGGACACTCAATTCAATATACTTTTTTTGGGACTATAGGGGTGGTCCAATCCTTAGATTTTGCTCTACGTTCAACAAACCACCTGGATATATTGAAACGTATTTAATCACACAATTTAGCAACTGGAAGGGAGCGTGCCTCTAAAATCCAGTTGTTGAATGACTCCGCTGCGTTGGATGTCATCTCACCGTAACAAGTTATGTTTGGAGAATAAGCAACTGCCCATTTTTCAACTGGCAACTGTTCAAACCATTCTTGTGCTATTTTGCCACCAACTTCAAGGAAAGCTTTCTTATGTTCTTCAAACAGCCGTTTAGATGGGGCATAAGCACATGCTTTGAATAAATCTCCCAAATTAGCACGCATCTTGTTAGTCCAACCAGTAGAGAATCTACCCTTAAGGTTGAGAAGCAGATGATACAGACAAAAAAAGTGGACATCCTCATCAAACATATTTTTGAATGCCGACATAATCCCAGTGTTGTGATCGGATAAGTAAAAAATTTTCTTCTTGTGAATCAAAATTTCATGGACATTGCGAATAAACCAACACCAGTTGTCTGTATTTTCGGCTGATACAATGGCAAATGCTACAGGAAATAAACTTGCAAAATATAATATTAAACTGATACTTGTGTGCAAATTTAGAATTGCACTTATGTTTTGAAAAAATGAACATAGAAAAGCTAAAGTGCAAAAAATTAATTGCACACAGTTAATAGAATTTTGCACAGTTAATAAAATTTAACAGAAATAAACTACATGTACCGTTGTTGCCATTTTTGGCGGTAGCAGACAGCAAGATACCATGAGAACGTCCCTTGAGAAATGTACCATTAATGAACAATAGAGGACGACAATGGGTGAATCCAACAATGCAAGCTTTAAACGAGATAAACAACCTTTGAAAACAATGGGACTCATTGTCATACTCGATAAAAGCAACACTCCCAGGGTTGGTTGTAAGGACAGCATTACAATACCATCTAAGGTGGTCGTATGAATCACTAAATTTGCCGAAAATATTGTCTTTCGCAGCTTCCAAGGCATGCCATGCTTTATAGTAAGGAACTTCCATACCATAGCAATCCCTCAACACATTCTGTATATCTGAACCCATTAATGATGGTTTGCTTTTAACGTTTTGGGTCATAAAATCACCAATTATACGAGGGGCAAGACGTTTTGTCTTGTTGTTGACCAAAACACCTAAGCATTTGTGAGATAATTGAGCTTTATAGATGATGAAAGCTGTAGAGCCCTTTTGAAGTTTAGCCCTAACAAACAAATCACAACCACAGTTGGTTGCCTCTGTGCAGACAATATATATATATATATATATATATATATATATATATATATATATATCGAGCATTGTTCGTAATGTAATCGAAACTGAAACCTACTCTAGTTGAAAACTTAATAAGACTTTGCCTAAATTCAACAGCTCCACCATAAAAAACAGCACCAACACCACCATTCAAAAGGTCTAACCAACTATCTGAAAGATAGGACTTTTTCCTAATGGCAGGACTTACATCGTATGAAAGAACACTACACAGCCCAGAAAACTCATCTAATGTAATATAGTTCTTTGGAGCAGGGGATTTATCTGGTAATGGACAGACACCACTAAACAAATCTGAGTGCACAAATTCACATGTGGAACTGGAAAGAATAGAAATATTAGGATTTGTAGCATATTCAATTTCAGGAAACAGAGAGGGGGGAGATTCACGTGTGACAGACACAACGACCTCGATTAAGCTATGGGATGATCTACTGCATAAATATTTCAAACTTGCGACATCATCATCATTCTCCAAACAACAATTAGTCAAACTACCAACAGAACATGAAAGCGAAAAACAACCTAGAACGAGCTCGGGCCACTTGCTTAATATCTGTTCCTATAAATTTTGAAATGTATTGTCAACACATAAAGATATTAACATACATATCCCTTGGAATTTCACAGCGAAAACAAAATGTTGATCGCCCATATGTTGATCGTCTATAGTGTAAACATTCGATATGAGGGATGAAGGAAAGAAAATGAAATGAGAAAAAATGAGAAAACCCACAGCGTCGTATGTTACCAATAACAATTTGAATTTTTGAAAAATCCATGAATGACATCTCACAGCTTGATGTTACAGAGAGAAGAGTAGAGCGGCGGTAAGGATGAGAGAGAAAGGGAGAGAGAAATGAAAGAGAGACGAGAAAGAGAGAAGACGGAGCTGGGAAAATCTAAGGTTCATTAAGGGCAAATCAGGAAATTTGGTTAGCTGATGGGCCCCAGCTAAAAAAATTTACACCTAATTGAATTTGAGCCTAGAATTTACACCTAAATGTAATTCCCCCAAGATAATAAAAGGATATTTATGTTAAATAAAAAATTAATTAACTTCTTAATAATTGATTAAGAAAATACTAATAAATTGTAAAAATAAATAAAGAAAAGGTACAAGTATAATAAAATGAAATTATATCTCAACCGCTTAAAAAGTCATTACCATCTCTAATGATAGCAGCGTATTTCTTTTGTCTACCATCAAGACTTGAGATGAGAAACCTATTATGTCTACCATTATCAACAGGCTTGAGCTACTTTCAGATAAGAAACCTTTTGTCTCTACCATTATCAACAGGCTTGAGCTAAATCTCTACCATTATCAACAGGCTTGAGCTAAAAAACCACCGTCTCAAATTATAACAGCGGTATTTCCTTTGAGATAAGAAACCTATTGTCTCTACCACCGTCTCTCTGTATTTCTTTTCTCTACCATCAAAATGACCTAATACCATCTATGTATTTCTTATCTCTACCATCAATAGGTTTGAACTAAAAAACTACCGTCTATTGTCTCTACCACCGTCTCTCTGTATTTCTAAGAAACTACCGTCTATTGTCTCTGTTAGGATGTATGCTATAAGCCTAGCTTTTTGTATGAACATCTTTTTGATATGAGATTCATTATGATCAAAATACTTGCTTTTTATGATTGTTACATCTATCATTGTTTTTGTCCAGATTAGTCTATAATGTAGATAATATGGTGTGTGGTATCACATAGAAGATCATGCTATCAGTTCCTTATAGATTATGAATAATTGCTCACAACCAAGATGGATTTGGACAAACCATTGGAATGGTTGCGGTGTAATTTGGTATTAGTCTATCTTGACCATAAAGTTACACTAGTACATTTTGTATGTATTGAGTAGGACCATATGAGGTTGTTCAATTTGTAGTGACTATATAAAAGAACAAGACCTCTGTTATTATGGATGTACGTCTTCTTAATCCCTATATAATAATGGGCACGTGTACTCAGTGTATGTTTCTTTAATTTGCCAATGGGTGAGATTTATTAAATCAATAAGCTCGGTGAATTGGGAGATAGCACTGTTTATATGGTGTGCTATTGATTATAGAAGGAATCCGTGTCCTAATGATTTAGGATGATGATGTCCCCTTGAGGAGCTCAAAAAGATTATCATGTAAACCCTGCATGTGGATTTAGTCCGACATGATAATAAAGATGAGTGATACTACTCTTGAAATTAGCTATAAATTAATTAAGTTGTCAGTAACTTATTTAATTTATGGACATTCGATATCTTAAACACGGGGAAATAAACGTACACATAATAAATGAGTCCATATTGTAATATGAGATTAGGACGGTAGTTCAATTATAACTCTTTAGTGGACCGAGTTATAATTGATGGGCTTAAGTGGAGTGTTCGGATTGAACACAGGACGTTTAGGCCCATCAGGAGGCCCAACCCTAATTCCTCCTTAGGGTCCCTATTGTAGCGTATAAATAAACCCTACTTCAGAGTCTCCCATACGAGTGAAAAAAATGTTAGAAAATTGGAGGCGGATTCTGACTCCCTTGGAAGATCGTCGCCCACACGATGTCCAAGGGAAAGGGATAGGAATAAGGCAGAAGATCGTGAGATTTGTGGTTCATCCTTGGATGACAATTCTAACCTTAGAACTGGTTCGTCTTCACCTATCAAGGTGAATAGGTATGATTCTTTTTCCGCTGCGTTATCATACCTGTGATCCCAAATCTGATAATCACATAGAGTCGGTGATCCGGTGGTTCCAACAGTCTCTACCACGGTCTCTCTGTATTTCTTGTCTCTACCATCAAAGTGACCTAACACCATCTCTGTATTTCTTGTCTCTACCATCAATAGGCTTGAACTAAGAAATTACCGTCTCTCTGATGATAGCAGCTATATTTTTTGTCTCTACCACCAACAGGCTTCAGATAAGAAACCTATTGTCTCTACCATCATCAAAAGAGGTAAGAAACCTAGCACTATCTCTGTATTTGTTGTGTGTCTACCATCATCAATAGAGGTAAGAAAGCTAACACCGTCTCTGTATTTGTTGTTCCTACATTTCTTATCTCTACCATAGCGGTATTTCTTGTCTCTACCATCAACAGGCTTGAGCTAAGAAACCTACCACTGTCCCTGAAATTGAAGGAATCTCTCCACCACCTTCAACCAATCAATCATTCACCATGTAAAACTTCATTTACTTACATAAGCTCAAGTATTATCAAATTCAAGAATGGTGGAAACCTTGGAAACCTTTTTTGAAGTATGGTTAATTCAATTAGAGGGCCACCTCCAAAATCTTCTTCATGCTATAGAACATAAGGAAAATGAGCAACGCTATAAGGAACTCATCCATCAAATGATAGCGTACTATGATGAATATTTTGTAGCTAAAGAAAAAGTTGCAGAAGAAAACGTATTTCGGGTGATCTCTCCAACATGGTTTAGCTCCTTAGAGAGAGACTATCTCTGGATAGGCGAATTTAGGCCAGGTTTGGCATTCCATCTCATTAGCAGCAACGTGATCGATTTGACAAATGACCAGGCAGAGAGTATTGATATATTAATAGAAGAGATTAAGGCAGAGGAGAAACAAGTGGAAGATGAGTTTAATAGAGTTCAAGACTGCATGGTAAACCGTCTCACAAGTTTTTGTCAATGTCATTATTTCATGGACCACACATATTCATAATCTAACTAATTTCTTTACTTTATGCATGATCGAGTGCATATTTCTTCATTTATAGAGATGATTAGGCATTTGGAAAGGCTGCAAAACGGAGAGGAGAATATAATGGATTTAGTTATTGATGGGTTGGAGATGAGAATGGAAGCTGTGGTAGAGTGTGCAGATTTTTTAAGAAAGAAAGCAGTTGGAATTTTGGTATCGGAGATGCTCAAACCTGCTCCAGCTGTGAGGTTTTTGGCAGCTGTGGCTACTCTGCAACTCAGACTTCGCAGATGGGGCATGCAGAGGAATTTGCAGAACTAGTGACTCTATTTTCTACTATTTATATATATGTGGTGTTCTATGTTTTTTTTTTTAAAATTTCACAACTTTTCATCATGACGTGAATAATGACTTGAAGGACCTAAATAGTGGTACTCTGATCATTTGAGTTATTTCACTTTGTCAGTTGTGTTATGTTAAGTCACTTTATAATTAGTTGATGTTGTACGTGTTGTCTTTACTCTTCAGTGTTATGGAAATAACATTTATGTGCCTTGATGGCACACGTTGCAGTTTTCCTTTTGTCGAATTAATTTTTTTTATCCGTTTTTCTGATTTAAGTTAGTGATCAATGATTGACTTATGTATTTTTTGCTGCAACTAAACCTTCATTAGTATCTTGATAATTAGTTAACGATTTTTTTTTACGTCTACTAATAAATTTTTTATTCTATTATTCAATTGAAATTCTTTTGAAGCCTCTAGTGACTAAGGTGTGCTTGTTTTGAGTTTTTAAATGAAATAAAAAAATAAAAATTTATATTTTCTCTACGTTCTAGATATGTTGGATGAATGATTATTTGCATGGTTGTCATATAGATAGTGTTGTGTTCTAATTTTGTAAAAAAATTGATAACAAAAGGGGTCTGATTGTATCATAAATGAACGATTGAGGAGAATGATCATAAGAAAGAAGAAAGATAATCAAATGGGGATAATGATTACTTAATTTAAGAGAGCAAATAGTATTGTGGATCATCTTATTAGTCACTATAAATACCACATATTTATTTTCATTCACATTATTATTGAAGAATTTTAAAATATAATATTCGTCATTTTTATAATCTCTCTAATGATGTTGGGTCCCTTTAGAATGAGTTAATCACGAAAATGAGATGCCCTCTAGTGATAATCTAGAAGGGGGGGATGAATAGATTATCAAAAACTTTTTCGAGCTTAGATAATCTATCAACTCCAAAAACAGTTTTAACAGCGGAAACAATTGTTGACTAACTCAATTTAGATAGGATCTAAAGCTTTATCAGACATTAAAGTTTGTGATCAAGAAACAATCAATGAAAACAAGTAAAAACAGTAAAAAGAAACAACACAGGATTTATAGTGGTTCGGATCAAATGATCCTAGGTCCACTCTCCTTCTTCAAACTTGAAGAAGGGACTCTACTTACTGCCTTTCTTCTTTCTTACTTCCTTTCTTCGTTTACAGCGTTTATCTTCAGCTTTACAGGAATGATTCTAACTCTATTCGGCTTTTGAAGATTTACAAAGAATATGGTGTTCTATAAACACCAGAAAATGAATGAACACAACGTGTGTTCGTGAGTGATGTGTATACAAGTGATTGTGGAAAGAGAGCTTCTAATTTTCTGATTGCTAAAGTGATAAAAAAAAACTTCTATATAAAATACTGAATCTCTGAACCTATTTATAGAGATCTTCTCCTGGTAGTTGTAACTTCCTTGAATTCGGTTTTGATCAGTTATAACAATATAACTGAATTCTGTAACTTCTTCTTGAGTTGTTGAAACTGCTTCTTGAATCTAACTAACTCTTCTAGCTTGTCTGGTTCTTCACCCTGTCTGATTCTTCACCCTGTCTGATTCTTCACCCTGTCTGATTCTTTGTCCTGGTGAGTGTCTTGATCTTCCTCCTCGTCTGTCTCTGTCGTAGTCTGATTTTCTGTTCTTGTCTCCATCTGACTTTTTGAGTAACCTTATCTTACTATTCTATACTTAGTCTATTTAGAGTTCTTATTACATCAGCTGACTATACATTGTCTTCAGCTGGTCAAAGATTACTCTTACATCAGCTGGCTATACATTGTCTTCAGCTGGTCATCCTAGTCTTATACTTTTAACTCATCAAAACTAAGTACATCTTTTTCAACCTAACAAATGAACATGTGTCACCCCAAATGTGATGTTTGCAAAAAATTTGTAAGTGCCCAAGGACAACGTATTTGTTAGTTTAGACTGATTAATTTTGTAATAATATTTTAATATTTTGAAAAATGTATACGATTATTGTAGATGAATATTAAATTGTAATTAAATTATAAGAGAATGTAATATTGTATGCTTGAAGATGTGATATTATTTGCATTATGACATAATAATATTATTTTGGGCTTATAGTGTACTATTGAATCATTAACTTGTACACTTCATTTAATTCATAATATGTTTCTTACAATGTAATATTATATGCAAAATTGTGTGATACGGAGAAGAGAACGTGGCACCAGTAGATAACACAAAACAACGTAAAAAAATGAGTAAGAAGAATAAATTTAAAGTAACTATATCGCCACTCCTGCCACCTGTCAGGTAAAAATATATAATTAAATAAAATCAAGAAAATGAGCAATAAAACAAATATCAAACTGAAGCTTCTAATCAATTGGATAGCTCACAATCATCAAATACTAAATATCTATTCTGCTATCCCCACTACATCACAATATAAAAAAATTTAGTTTACAAGGAAAAGTAATAGAGGGTAAAAGAGAACAATATTTTATAAATAAAATATAGTTTATAAAGAAAAGGAATAGAGGAGGGTACAAGAAAACAATATATGAAAAATGTACATTAATTATCAACAGGATGTGCATGCACGAGAATCCAAGTTAGAATCTAATCATAAATTATGAAAGAATTTCATCACATTTAAAGTCTGAACTTTTAAAAATATATATTTAATTTATTAATTTTCTAAACTATAAAAAATAGATAAATATTTTTTCTTATTATATTCCGGTAATTTTCTTCTCATAATAAGTTCACAAATTTCGATCAAACTAATAGTAGCATTTCTTGTCTCTACAACCAACAAAAATCGTTTGAGCTAATGTTGAATTTTATGATTTCTACATAATGATATTATAGGAGAGAAGAAGAGAAAGAAAAGAAACTTAAACTTCATAAAAATATAATAAAAAGGGAATATATCTCAATACCCCTCAAAATGGGAGTGGGAATGTATGTTCAATAGTCCCATTTTAGATTTAATGTGCTAGAGGACTGTAGCAGTCAGTGACTTTGTATCTCAAAATGGGAGTGACATGCACTCGCAAAAAATTATGAGTTGTAAATAATTTATTGTCCAATAGTGACTTATATACTGAGTAACTTGTGAGCTGCTGTTATAGTTAAATATAAAAGTTTGTCTACAAGTTTTCTATATTGAGAAGGATCAAATAAAGGAAGTTTTCTATATTGAGAAGCATCAGATAAAGGAGCAGCTTCACTTTTTCACTTTTGGTAAGGACATGTTACTATCCATATGTGTAGAACAAGGTTTGCTGAAAAGATAACCAACCATGTCTGATATCTAATATAGTTGTATAGCACTATTTGTTCTAGCAATCTCAATGCCTAATATATATTTTAAAATATAATAAACTCATTATGTAAAGTAGCCTTTACTTCATTAATTTCTGAGATATTGTTCTCATTTGTATGAATATCATGAACATATGATAACAAAAGGATAAGTAACCATGGTCAAATCATATATCATATGATCAGTGGCTTCTGTGTCTATGATAAAAGTGGCTATATCTAAAGAAGTCAGAACGAGTATACCTGACACTTAGTTCATCCCACAAGTCTTTGGCAATGGTGGAGAGTTCGCTTGATAAAATCAGAGGTTGTTCTGCTTCAACAGGTTTGAGAGTTGAGAATAGAACCATCAATTAATTGCAATTTATCCTTCATGGAGAAAACAACAGTACTCCTCAATGTAATTGGTGCCATCCAACAAATTAAAAACTATCAGGATTGTCGTAGTGATGAAGCGCCAGAGCAGAAAGTGCCGGATCAAGCTCCATTTCCAGCACAATCTGATATAAAAAAAAAAGAAATAATTCTTTTGTAGCGATCAGTTATCTGGAATGATCGAATAAAATATAGAACTCAGTTTCAAAAGAAAGAAACTGAAGAAAACAAATGTAGGGCAGCGATCGAGCGTAGAACCCGATTGGAGATAGAATGGATGCAAATTGGATCAAAAACCAAGCGTATCAATGATCAATTGATCAATATAACGATCAATATAGTTGATACCAAAATTTATGAGAAGGAAGAAGAGAGAGAAAGGAGCTTAAACTTGCAGAAAAAAAAAAGTAGTAACACTACAAAAAAAAAAACACATTTTGGCGAGGGGGTTAAAGAAGGAATTGGCGAGGGCAAGGGGGTTGGTGAGGGTTTTAACGAGGGAAACTTGCCCTCTCTGAAAACCTCCTCGTTAACTCATCCCTCGGCCCGCCCCTCGCTAGCTAACGAGGGCAGCTGCCCTCGCTAATTGCCGAGGGATTTGGCGAGAGGCTGTTGGCGAGGGACTTGGCGAGGGCGGAACTGGAGAGGGAATTTGCGAGGGCCAGCTGGCGAGGGGCGGGCCCCTCGTCTCACCCCTCGCTAACTTTAAACCTAATAAAAAAAATGCGGCCAGGGGGTATCGAACCCACGCCCCTTGCCGCGGGCTGGGCTGGCTGGGGGCGATTTTAATCGCGTGAGGCGGGTTTCGAACCCGCGACCTCCGAGAGAGTAGGAGGAGAGTCTTAGGCGCTTTATCGTTTGGGCAAAGCTAATCATTCGATATGATTTTTCTTTTAAATATATTAATATCATATTATATTCAATATTTTATATATTTAATTTATAATTGTTATTCAATTAAATTGTTATACTATATTTACTATATATATTATCATTTAATAATTATGAATATTGTATATATTCAATTAAATTGTATACTATATATATTCATTATATACATATTATCATTTATTATTGTTATTATCATTATAATTATTATTATTATCACATATATATTCTATTAAATTGTATACTATATTTACTATGTATTATCATTTTATAATTATTAATATTGTATATATTCAATTAAATTGTATACTACATATGTATTCACTATATACATATATTATCATTTATTATTAATGTTATTATTATTATAATATATATATATATATATATATATATATATTATCATGTTTTTATTATTATTATTATTATTATTATTATTATTATTATTATTATTATTATTATTATCATCACATATATATTCAATTAAATTGTCAACTATATTATCATGTGTATAAATATGTACTCTTAAACAATTAAAACTAATACTTTAAATATTTAAAATTCATTATCTTAATTAATTAAAATTCATACTCGTAAATATTTAAAATTCATAAATTCTTAATTAACATTCAGAATAATTCATAGTTTTAAACAAAAATAATGAATTCAGCGCCGCCTAGAACCCCAGGACCTACGGGATGACTGATCAGAACCACTCGGACCAGCTAGGGGAGTACCACCACCAGGTAAGGAACCCTGCATCCCCTGCAATAGCTCCTGGATTTGACGTTGCATATTCGCCGTCAACTCCTCTCTCAAAGCTGCCTCTCTTCACTCCATCTCCTCCCGCACCCTCTCACGCTCCTCTTGGAGCAGCCGGTCGACATCAGATTGGTTGTAGGTGCCAATAGGAGGAGTACTCGATGATAAAAATAAAATATCAATAGGACCAGCCGGGTTGGGGTTCGGAGCTCGACCCCTCAGAGGGCTGAGACATCTGGGAGGCCATCTCTTGTACTTTTTGCTGTACGAATATTTCACAATTAAAATTTTAGATTATAAAAATAGACATATAATATATATATATATACATACACACATGTATATATATATATATAAATTATTACATAATATAAAATAAAAATACTTACAAGTGTGTCACTAATAGCCCCGTAGGTGTACTCTCCTTCACCATAGTAGTGGTAATGCTCCACTATGTCCTAGTTAGTGGCGGGCCGTCCATGAGTCCTCTCCTGTATTTATATAATTAGAATAACGTGTTTAATTAAAATATCTAACTAACATTAAAAAATTACTTACAAAGTTATATGCAAACTCGGCTGCTCCACGGGATCCACCCCTATGGCGTGAGATGCCAGTACCCGGGCCTCTAGGCTCCGATAGTCAATTCTTCTTACACTGCTTGCTCTTTGCCTTCACCTCTTCTTTATCCCAATACTCAAGCAGTGCATCAAAAACGGCTCCATCCCATCCAGGCCTCTTTTTCTTGGTGACCCACAATATTTTCACATTGTTCAGCATATCGGTGTATCTTTCCGCTGCCCTATGAACGAACAGCTCATACACCTCCATTGAGTTCGTAACGGCAGGGTCCCACCTAGTCACTCTCTGCCAAATAAAATATTATTATACTCAATAAGCGTTAAAGTTTATAAATTAATCAAAATTAAACAGTGATTAACAAAATATAATGTACCTGAAATGACTCCCAGTACGTCTGCAGCCTCTCAGGAGATATCATCCGGAAAGTGAATGCACCAAGCTCCATATGTCGATACATAATCTCTCGAATAGTCTTGGATACCGTATTCGATGGCATCAACCTAAAAAAAGAGAATAAACACGCGAAATTAATAGACATATAAATATGACACAGTTTATTATTTACAAGTATTTAACTTACGTGCCCCTGTAGATCCATATACCTAGGATCTCCCCCACATGAGCTGGAGCTGGATGGTCCTCATAAGACTCAGAGTCGATAGCCTCTTCTTCTTCATCCCGCTGAATAATCGGTACTGGTACTGGCATCTCGACCCCTGGACCTAGATGGTCCTCTGGACCCAGACGGTCCCCTCGATCTAGACGGTCCACTCATCTGTAACAATAATTAAATAAAACCACATTATTACACTATTCAATAATAAATAATTCATCATATATATAACATGCAAATGAAACACACATAATTATTACATTATTCAATAACAAATAATTATTAGACTATATATTCAATACTCATCTGAGTCTAAATTTAGCTCCTCCTCATCATCATCATTTTCTCTTCCTCCTCCTCCTCCTCCTCCTCCTCCTCCTCCTCCTCCTCCTCCTCCTCCTCCTCCTCCTCCTCCTCCTCCTCCTCCTTCTTCTTCTTCTTCTTCTTCTTCTTCTTTCTTCTTCTTCTTCTTCTTCTTCTTCTTCTTCTTCTTCTTCGTTATTTTCAATATCAATTAATGCACCGTTAACATTTGTCAATATGATTGGATCATCATCCATTTGCACAACATTAATTTGAGACTCAAGGTCGTCTTGAAAGGGGGGAAGCTTTTGTTCATTCGTTGGCACGGTTTCGACCAAGGATCTCGGTTTGATTTTGCAAACAGCCAACCATTCATGTCTACGCTTTCCTGGGTATTTGCAATAGTAAACTTGAGTGGTTTGACTTGCTAACACAAAATGATCGTAGCGGTCGTATCTTCCCCTTTGATTAACGTCCACAAGTTTGTAATGAGGATGTACTCTTGTTCCATTTGGCACAGAAGGATCAAACCACTCACACTTGAACAGAACAACATTTTTCTCAATACGTCTGGGGTATTCCAATTGCACTACTTTCTCGAGGATCCCGTAGAAATCATTCTCATCTGCATCATAATTTTTACCCTTGATACAAACTCCACAATTTGAAGTAGATTTGGATGAGCCATAAGATTGTGTGTGAAATTTGTAACCATTCACGTAATATCCAGGGTATGTAGTGACACAACTCGAAGGACCACTAGAAAGATCACGTATCCACTGATTTTGAATATTGTTTATCTTTACAAGTTGTTCAAACCACGATGCAAACTCCTCTTGTAATCTATCATCTTGTTCAGCCCTCGAGAGTCTCGATTGGAATTTTTGCAGTTGCTCGAAAAATATACTACAAAAGGGGATTTGATTATTTAATATACGACTTAACGTTATAATTAACAGAAGTTGAACGTTATAAACTTACTTGATATACAGTTGCAACTCACTGCAATTCAGTAACACGTACGTATGAGCCGTATTTTTCTCCTCATCTATAATCCATCTTTTGTTCATCTTTCCAAGATATCGACCAGGAGGTATAAATATGGACAGAGTACCTTTCGCTACTTAGGGTATTTCGCCACGACCATCGTAATTACGAGGTACATTATGCCGCCTCGTCAGAACGTGATCGCCAAAATAGTGGGAACAAAATATTGAGGTCTCTTTCGTTAAATACGCATTTGCAATCGATGCTTCAACATGCGCCTTGTTACCAACACTGAGCTTTAAATTGTGAAGATACCTAATTAAATGAATCAAGTTTTATATATATAGTATAACTATTTTAGGTAATCAAATAATTTCGAGTTATAAATTACCTCTCAAATGGATACATCCATCTATATTGCACAGGACCAATTATCCTTGCTTCGTATGCAAGGTGCACAGGCAGATGCTCCATCGAATTGAAGAAGTTGGGCGGAAAGATACGTTCCAACTTACACAATATAACTGGAATATCTACTTCCAATCGAGCCATGTTCTCAACTGTAATGGATGTAGAAGTTAACTCCCTAGAGAACAAACTAAGTTCAGTGATTGCTTTCCACACATTTGGCGGCAGAGTTTCACGAAAAGCAATCGGGAGTAGTCTCTGCATAAACACATGGCAATCATGATTCTTCATCCCGAACATCTTCAAATTGCCCCAGTCTACACATCAAGACAGGTTAGACACATAGTCATCAGAAAACTTCAACTCAGTTACCCATCTGCACAGATCATCCTTTTCACTCTTATCAAATGCATAACAAGCTTTGGGATACTTTCCTGTGCGTTGACATTTCTCTAGAGAGGTGTTGGTCCCACGGATTGAGTAGATTAATGAAGATCCTTAGGACAAACTTCTAGTGAAAATCTAGAAGGGGGGGTTGAATAGATTTTCAAATCATTTTTCAAAGATTAGAATATCAATTCAAAGTATCAAAGTTCACACAGCGGAAAACAAATTAAAACTCAACCTTTTATGGATAAAAAAACAATCTGATTAAGAGTCTGAAATTGAATTTGATTGAAAACTGATTGAGAACAAGATAAGTAAATAAAGCAGTAAAAAACACAACAATTTATAGTGGTTCAGATCTAATTGATCCTACATCCACTCTCCTTCTTCAACTTGAAGAAGGGTCTTGACCACTTACTTACTTACTCACTTACAATCTTACAATTACAACTTCCTGAAGATCTCCTATCTTCAACTTACTATCTTCCTGGAATTTTTAAAGTACAGTGCAATAGTGTTGAAGAAATACAAAGTAAGTGTTCTATAAACACTTTGAACTTTATGAAAAATTACTTTGAGAAACTTTTGTGAGAATTTGGAAAACTCGTGAATAATGTGAATGAGAGAGTGTTGAATTGTGTGTTTGAAACTGTGCCTAAATCTATTTATAAGCCTGAAAAATGGTTAATTTGTTGTAACAAACTAAAAACCGCTTAATAAACTTATTCTTGAAAATTGCCTCTACTTCAGCTGATCTTGCTTCTAGTTGTCTGCAGCTGACTTGGTGAAGACTTGGCTTTCTTATTCTACACAACTTGTCTTGACCTTGTCTGAGCTCTTTATTGTTGTCTCCTGCAGATGACTATTTCAAGCTCGTCTTCAGATGACCTTCTTTTTGAACCTCAGCTGACTTCATAGATCTTCCTAGTCTGATCAGCTTAGTGCTAGGACTTTACCTCAGCTGTTCTACGTGGTTAGCTGGTCATCTTACTTTATCTGTGTTGACTCTAGTCTGACCTCTTTTAACTCATCAAAACTTCTTATGATCTAACAATTTCCCTCTTTTTAATAAAGTTAAAACTGCAAGAAAGAGACAAACTCACAGCTGATGTTAGTCAAAGTTATTCAAGATAAACAGATGAGCACATTAGAGCACATTAACACTTAGTTTAGATTTATTCACATAAGAACACTCAATTCACACTTAGAAAAAAATTAGAAAAGATTTATAAAGAATTTTAAGAAAAATTTTAAGTCTTAAGACTTTATCAAATGATTAGTACTTAGAAAATTTTAAGTCTTAAGACTTAGAAAATTTTAAGACACAGAAAAATTTTAGGAAATTTTGATCTGAGATAGAAGTTTCCTCAGATGATTAACACTTAGAAAAAATTTTAAGTTTTCTTAGAAAGCAATAAAGAAAGCTTAAAAAATAAGACAAGGTAGATCAGATAAGATGAAGTATATTCATATCATATTTACACATTTAAAAAGATGGATTCTAATAGAAAAGAAAGATAAGGAAAAGAAAAGTCCTGATTCTATCAGACACCCCATCGGCTTGCTTCCGGGACATCTAGCCAGGTGAAGACTCTCATTCTTAGCTTCTTCAGCTCTTCTTCATCTATGAGCTTTGACTCCACCTCGGCTTTGGCAATTATAGTCTTAACCCAGTTCAGATCGGGTGTCCCATCCGCATTCAGCTTGGGTTTGGCGTGCTCGTAGGCTGGGGCGACTAGGTCGCAGTTGAAGATATTACTTGCCTCATCGAGCAGCCTGCCATAGAGGTCCGAGTCCTCCTTCTTCGTCCATTCGTGCCACTGAAGGTCCTCGTTTGTTGCACCAGTTGGGGATGTCTTCAAGATG
This sequence comes from Paraleonurus japonicus, assembly GCA_030762865.1. Classification (NCBI taxonomy): domain Eukaryota; kingdom Viridiplantae; phylum Streptophyta; class Magnoliopsida; order Lamiales; family Lamiaceae; genus Paraleonurus; species Paraleonurus japonicus. Next base: position 10,904,238 of record CM061059.1, on the reverse strand, counting down.
TACCAGAAGTATATCCATTTGGCATCCATGCTTTTCCTCTTGTACTCTTCAGCGTACTGACCCGAAACCATCTTAGGCGGGGCAGACGAGCGATGGACACGGCGGGAGTCCGCTTCATCAGCTACTTTGGAGACCCACTTCCAGGTACCCCTGTCCCACTTCAGCTCGGCTCCCTTACCCAGCTTCTTCAGCCTCTTCTTCTCTCTTCTTTCAAACAACTCCTTCTCAGTCTTGATCCGTCTGATATGCTCATCTGAGAGGTTGGAGCAGTCTGGCTCTTTTCTTTTCTTCTTAGCCTTTAAAGATTTGGTAAATGTAAGCTTGGCTGGCTCCTTCTCAGCTGCTTTTCCTTTCCCTTTTCCTTGGCCTCAGATCGTCTTTCTGACTCCTTGAGTCTGGCCAGCAGCTTTTTAGTCTTCTCTTCCTCTTCCTTCCTTCTCTTCTCCTCATCCTCTCTGATGGCATCCTCTATCTGCATCACCCTCAGCTGCAAGGCGGCGAGCTCATCTGATTTCTCCTTTAGCTCTGCCTTCGCCGCCTCCAGCTCAGCTGTGTCGGCTTTGGAATGCAGCCTGTCTGAGATGGCCTGCAAATCAGCTGAGAGGGTGTCTACCTTTGCTTGCCTATCCCCTTCCCCCTTTTTAACTTCATCAGTAAGGGCTCGGAGTTGGTCTTCTAGTGTGGCATAACGAATCCTGAAGTCTGATTTATCACTGGTTAAGGCGTCTACCAGGATAGCGTTGTCCGTAGCCACTTTCTCCTTAAGCAGCTTCACCTCCTACTCCAAGCTGCCCAGACGACCAGCTAGTGCGGAGCCGATTTTGTCAGATAAGTTCTGAGATATGTTCACCTCGGCTATCTGCATATTGGCTAGCATGGTGTCTTTCATCGCCCTTATCACTTGTTTTGTCTTCCTAGCCATCATCTTCTCCACTTTGCTTATGATTTTCTGATGCAAGTTTTGGAAAGTAGAGGAGATGGCAGACATGGGGCTATCTGTGTCTTCCTCAGTTGAGTCAGACGATGAGGGGGAGGAGGGGGGTTTTAGACTGGGGGAGCTCATCCGGATATCCCCAAAAATATTGTGGGAAATATCCGGCATTTGGACTTGAGGAGTGGGTTAGGGGGAGGATGGAATATCAGATGGTGGGGGTGGAATTTCAGAGGTGGGTGGTTGAGAAGATGTTGGTTGGGAAGTGGAGGGTGTAGGTTCGGCTGTTGGATGAGGGGAAGATGAGGTAGAAGGTAACATGGTGGGAGGGGAAATTGTGGTTATTGAGGTGGGTAAGTAGATAGGGCCGGTGAGGAAATATAGGTAGTCAGAGGGGGATGGAGAGGAGGTGGTTGGTATTTGGGGTAGAGGGGAAGATGGGAGACTGGGTTGGACTTCTTTGGGAGTATGCTGTTGAAGAGGCTTGGAGGTGCCAGCCTGGGTCACCTCTTCATTGCCAGAGTGGGCAGATGAGGGGGAGGGGGAGGGAGATAAGCTAGAAGTGACACCAAAAGAGAGTACCTTTTGGGGCAAATCTGAACTTTTGGGCGAAGGGGAGGGAGTCCTCTCTGAGCTGATTTCTTGGATCTCCTGCGACTGGACAACAGCTGTTGCCGCCACCTCCAGGGTTTAGGCTTCCTCAATCAGCAGACTCGGCTGCACAGCAGATGTTGCCCCTTCCTTCTCTGAGGCCTTGATCAGCCTTCTCCTCTTCGGCATCTTCTCCTTCAGCTTCATCGGCTGTGAAGCCTCGGCTGAGCTCAATGTCGGTTCAGTGGGTTGGTCCTTCTCAGCTGAGGGCTCAGCCACCCTCTCCTCAGCTGCTTCCTCATCCGAATCAGCTGGCCCACTGATCAACTCATTTTTGGTGAGGAGCCCCTTCTGCTTCGTATAGCTCCTCACCCCATCTGTCCAGTTGATTCTCCCAGGCAGCAGATTCTCCAACAACACCGTAATTTTGTTGAATAAACTTATGATGGACTTGGCTGTCCACTGTCCATTCACAAACTCCAGCCTACCCTTCTCCGTGTTGAATCGGGCCAACAACATCTCAGCCCAGTTGACTTGAACTCCATCAAGAATGACTCTTATGCAGTTCAGTCGTGGCCTGGTCAGTCCATCGTGGGAGTTTTGTTCACCAAGAATAGCTTTAGTCAGTATCGTCATTAATAGGCAATACTTCCTTCGAATCATATTCTTCTTCAACTCTGTCCTCCGATCTTTGAACGATGTTCGGGCAATCATCTCAAATGATTCTAGCCATTCACTATTTCTGTAAGTGAGAGGATTCACACCTTCGTTATATGTTTTAAAAATACGAGCAACCTCAACCATCGTGATTGTCAGACTTTCATCACCAATCTCTGTCTTGTAAACCCCATTCTCATATACTCCATTAATGTAGAACTCTATGCCTCGCATATCCAATGTTTTGTTCGAATCAAATTTCTTCGAACAAAAGGTCTTCAACCTTGACCTCTCCAGTAATCTCAAAATTTGTAGTGAATCTTCATCAGAGGTGGTGTCGAAATCGACATACATCTCTAATTTTATCTTTTTGTTATAAGCGTCCTTGTTGATATCCACCATTGTTGAAGTAACTCCTATAAACTGACAAGTATGGCTCATACAAGATTTAGAGAGGGTTTTGGGAGTTAGAAAATTTTACAGAGTATGAAGGGTTTTTCTGAAAGTGAAAGGATTTAAACGAAGAAGAAGATGTATATATAGGAGGGAAAATTTGGAGAGGGAAAACACGTGGAGGGAGGTTTTTAATCTGAGTCATTTATTTGAAATGATTTATTGTGCTGAATCAACGGTTAAAATTGTGATAAACGATTGGGATTCAGCGCGTGAAGATCACTCGACTTTCAAATGCGTAAAAGGTAACTGTGTAGACTGTTGATTTGACTGCAAGTAAGGTTACTTTATGCAGAGAAGTAAGTATACCTGACGTAAGCCTAGGTTTACCTTTCTTTGCACAAAGGTTTTCTAAAACAGACAAGGTTTTGAATTTGTCTGAGAAATGACCTCGTCTGGGTTTTTAAAAAAACTGTCTAGTTTCATTCCTTTTTAGCAAAATTTAAGACAAGTTAATCAACACTTTTTATTTTAAACAAAATGTCAGACTCAGCTGGGTTTTCTAAGAACAACTCATCTGAAAGGTTTTGAAATAGATGAGCTGTGAGAGTAATTTTGAAAACACACTTTTTGAAGAAAACAAAGAAGGGGTGAACAGATAAGGAGGTTTTATCAGTTTAGTAGATTCAAGCTGATCTAACAATGTCGATCTATTACCTGTTCCTACAGATACACAAACTTCAAGAAACCATTAGTAGTCAAGGTAAGTTAGATAGGATGCAGATAGTCATCTGTTCTAAAGAAATCAGCTGACTATTGTGTCCTTGTCTGATTTACCTGATGTCAGATAAGCAATTATCAAGTCAGATAAGGTCAATATGAGTAATCCTTGATTCCTAATAAGGAGATCAATGATATCAACTACCTGATTGTCTTTTGACACATATCTAGTCTGATAATTCTTTTTAGATAAAATTTAAAGAAAGGAAAAGAAAGAAGTAAAACAGATAAGATACAAACAATAGCAATTAAAAATTAGCTACGGATGCATCAAGTAATCCTAATTCTAAACACAGTTCCTTAAATCTAGACTCAGCTAAGGGTTTTGTAAGTAGATCTGTTCTCTGAGATTCAGTGGCTATCTTTTCTATCCTAATGTCATTCTTTTCAACATGATCTCTAATGAAATGATGTCTGATATCTATATGCTTACACCTAGAATGCAAGACAGTGTTGTATGTCATGGCTATTGCACTATTACTATCACAGTAAATAGGAACATATGATGTTTGAATGTTATAATCCCTAAGCTGCTGACTAATCCAGAGGAGTTGAGAGCAACAACTACCAGCTGCCATGTATTCAGCTTCAGTTGTGGAGGTTGCAACAGATGTCTGTTTCTTAGATAACCAAGAAATTAATTTGTTACTAAAAATTGACAAGTTCCAGAGGTGGATTTCCTATCAATTTTACAGCCTCCAAAATCTGAGTCTGAATATCCTGATAGCTCGAAGTTGTCATCAGCTAGGTACCACAACCCAACCTGCAAAGTGCCTTTTAGATATTTAAGGATTTTCTTAGCCGTCTCCAGATGAGTTTTCTTGGGATTAGATTGGAATCTTGCACATACCCCAACTGCAAAGGCTATGTCTGGCCTACTTGTAGTGAGATAGAGAAGGGATCCAATCAGTCCACGATACTCCATTGCATCCGTGGGTATCCCCTGCTCATCTGAATCCATAGAGAAGTTAGTTGCCATAGGTATTTTAACTTCCCTACTAGTGGTCATCCCAAATTTATCTATAAGGTCCTTAACATACTTAGTCTAATGTATGAATATGCCCTTACTCGTCTACCTAATCTGCAAGCCTAGAAAATATGTCAATTTACCCATCATAGACATTTCAAACCTGTTTTTCATGAGAACACTGAACTCTTCACATAGAGTCAGATTAGGTGAACCAAATATAATATCATCCACATAAATTTGAACCAACAAGATGTTGCCATCTATTTCTTTTCTAAACAACGTTTGATCTATCTTACCTTTTGAGAATCCACTTGAAATCAAGAATTCAGATAGAGTATCGTACCAAACCCTGGGTGCTTGTTTCAGTCCATATAGGGCCTTATTGAGTTTATAGACTTTGTTATTGATCTTAAACCCAGGAGGCTGTTCTACATAGACTTCCTCAAGTAACACACTATTTAGGAATGCAGACTTGACATCCATCTGAAAGACTTTGAAAGAATTATAAGCAGCAAATGCCAAAAACAACCTTATTGCTTCTAATATGGCAACTGGAGCATAGGTTTCATCATAGTCTATCCCCTCAGACTGTGAGTAACCTTGAGCTACCAATCTTGCCTTATTACGAACAATAATGTTGTTTTCATCAGTTTTATTCTTAAACACCCATTTGGTGCCTATAATCTTTCTATGTAAGGGTCTGTCCACCAGTTCCCAAATATTTTGCCTTTCAAATTGATGAAGTTCTTCCTGCATGGTTGTTATCCAGTTTGGATCAGATAGAGTCTCCTCAATAGACTTAGGATCGAGAAGTGATACATAGCAGCTGAACAAACTTTGGGAATCTAACATTGTTCGTGTCTGCACACTACTGGATGGTTCCCCAATGATTTGGTTAGTTGGATGATAACTTCTCATCCTCTTGCCTATTTGAGTAGAAGCATCCTCATCTTGAGACTCAACAGGCAACTCATCTGACTCTATCTGAGCAGACGTTTCCCCTTCATCTACTGACCCTGTCTGATCAGATGATGTCAAGGGTGTCTCCTCAGATGGAGTCTGAAGAGGGGTTGCCTTCTGATTCTCAAATGGGAATGCTTCATCATCTGAATTTGAATCAAAACTAGGCAGATAGACTGTTCTATGTTTAGTTTTAGTTAATTCAATTTTATCTAGATCATCTGTAATTTGATTCACTTTATCTGAGAAAGTATGCAATTCATCAAATACCACATGAGGAGTTTCCTCCACACAAAGAGTTGTCTTGTTGAAGACTCTGAAAGCTTTGGAAGTGTTGGAATATCCTAAAAATATTCCATCAACTGCCTTAGCATCAAAAGTCCTCAGCTTAGACTTTCCATTGTTATGGATGAAGCATTTACAACTAAAAGCACGAAAGTATGAGATTCTTGGAACCTTACCCTTCCAAATCTCATAAGGTGTCTTACCCTTACTCTTGACTGGTAAGCATATGTTCTGTGTGTAGCAAGCTGTGTTGATAGCCTCAGCCCAGAACCTATGAGGTGTTCCATACTCAGCTAGCATTCTCCTGACTGCTTCTTTGAGAGTTCTGTTTCTCCTCTCAACAACCTATTGTGGTGTTCTAGCTAAAGAGGTCTCATGAACTATGTCATTCTCATTCAAATAGTTAGATAAACAAGAATTCAAAAACTCAGTTCCCTTATCACTCCTAATTTTAATAATATTAACACCCTTCTCATTTTGAATTTGTCTGAACAGATCAGGGATCTTGTTCACTGTCTCATTCTTTTTGAAAAGAAGTATAACCCAAGTGTATCTAGAAAAATCATCAACAACAACAAGAGTATATTTCCTTCCACTAAAGCTGAGAGGTGTAACAGGTCCAAACAAATCAAGATGAAGGAGTTGTAAAACTCTTTCAGATGAGGATGTGTTAATACTTTCAAAAGAGTGTCTGGGCTGTTTACCTTTTTGATAAGCATCACATTTCAGATCAGTTGAACAGAATTTCTCAGGTAGTCATTTGACAAGATTCTTTTTAGCTAGCTTACTAAGGGTTTTGAAGTTCAGATGACTAAGCCTTTTGTGTCATAGCCAGCTGAGATCATCTCCACCTTTAGCTACAAGACATGTATCTTTGGGGCAACTGTTAAAGTTAGCCACATAGACATTTCCATGTCTGAAGCCAGTTAAGAGTACCTTGTCTGAGGAGCTATCTAAGATATCACACTTATCTTTAGAAAATTTTACAAGAAAGCCTTTATCACAAAGTTGAGAAACAGATAACAAGTTATGCTTTAAACCTTCTACAAAATAAACCTCAGATACCTGGACATCACTTATAATCAAAGTACCAACTCCCTTAGTCTGTCCACAGTTATTATCTCCAAACAAGACTCTGGAACCATCAATATTCTGAAAATTTGATAGTAGCTTCTTGTTACAAGTCATGTGCTGAGAACAACCACTGTCTATGTACCAAATTGAAGCTAGAATCTCTTCCTTAAGTGATAATCCCTGTGATTCCGGCAAGACAGATTAGGTATGAGGTACCCTAGTGATCTTGGGTCCTTTAAGGTTAATAATCACTTTGGGTATCCAGACAAACATCTCATTCTTCAATAATAAATCAGATTGGATCTGTCTACCAAATCTGTCTACAAACACATCACATTTGAATGAGAGTTTATTGTAGTCAGATTTAGTGACTTTCTTAAAATTTTGAAAAATAGGATAACATCTGCTTCTCCCATCAAAAGAACTGTAGTAAGAATTTCTTCTAATCTTAGTTCTTGAAACCCTCTTAGTCAGATCTGGACTCCTCAACTGAATTTTATTTTTCAGATTAGGAGATCCAATCCTCATCTGACTTTGTGGTTTCCAACGACCAATTTTAACTTCTTTTGATGTTTCAGCTGTCTTCACAAATTTCCTTGGTTTTTAGACCTCTGATTTATTATTTCTATCATAACCAAGTCCTGTCTTACCATGGGATTTTTTAGATGTACTAAAGATATGGTCTATGACTAATTGTGAGTTATTAAGTTGGTTCAATTTGAAGACAAACTTCTCATTGTCCTTCTTAATTGACTAATTTTCGGTACAAACCATTTCAAATATATATTTCAAAGAGTTTAGTTCATTTTCTAGTCTTTCAGGCAGACTAGCTGATGTACTAGCCTCAGCCTGGGGTAAACATTCCCTCTTGAATGTTTCCTCAGACTCAGAGTAGTTCACAACTTGTTTGCCTTTAACTAGAGTCTGAATCTGATCTTTCAAAGTTAAATTTTCAGTCTCTGTTAGATCAGAATATGTTTTGATGAGTTAAAAAGGATCAACTCAGATGATCAGATGACTTCTAAGAATAGTTGAGGTAAATGTCCGATACTAGACTGACCAGACTAGGAGGAGCTGGATTCGTCAACTGAGGTCTGGAAAGTTAGAGATCATCTAGAGACAAGCTCAAGTCAAGTCATCTGCAGGAGACGATTATGAAGAGCTCAGACAAGGTCAAGACAAGCTGAGTAGAATAAGAAAGACAAGTCTTCACCAAGTCAGCTGCAGACGAGTTGTGAAAGACCAGCTGAAGATGAGAACGGAATGAAGGAGAAGATGATAAACTTGTACCTGTCTCAGGAATGGAAGGAAGAGCAGCTTTCTTGGATGGAGAGGAGGGAACTTCTAGTTGTCCAACCTCAGCTGCTATTTTCAGCACAGGTACTTCCTCTGGTAGCAGAGTCGCTGTGTCAGTCTGCTGCTCTGAACTTTCTGTTTTGGAGGAGCCTTCAGAGCTTTGAGATGCTTTTCTTGGCCTCCTCACTAATGGAATTTCAGCTTCTTCTTCTTCCTCATCTTCTGAGGCGACTTTGGTAGAAGCAGCAGATGATCCTTCTCCTTTCTTCTTCTCAGCGTCTTTTACCAGCCTTCTCTTTTTCCTCCTTTGGGAGACCCTTGGTACAACAACTGCTGTTTCTTGGACTGGGACCACAACAATTTCTTCTTGTGTTGTGACCTCAGCTGCAGGTACCTCAGCTGTTGTTTCCTCAGCCACTTTCATCTGCCACTGCCAGTCTTTGATCTATGGCTGCATCAGATTCATCATCTGAGTCTGGGACTCCTCCAAGCCTTTCATTCTTTGGGAGAATGCCTTTTTGCTTGGAGTACTTCTTGGTACCTATTCTCCAGTCAGCTGCCCTGTTCAGCCCTTCAATCAGCACCGTTATTTTGTTGAATAGGCTGACTATTGAGTTTGGCACCCATCCTTGAGCCGATGATTTGAAGGTAAGCCTCTTCTTTTCTTCCTTCAGCTTGTGAATCAGCAATTCCACCCAGTTTACTTGGACTCCATCCAAGATTGCTCTCATCACACACAATCTGGATTTGGTTAACCCATCATGTGAACTTTGTTCTTCCAACACAGATTTCGTCACTACTGTCATAAGCAATCGAAATTTCCTTCTCAATAATTTTTTCTTCAAATCCCTACGGGTTCCTCTGTATGTAATCCTTGCCATCAAATCAAATGATTCTTCCCAATCGTCTTCCTTGTATGTCAATGGATTAACTCCCTCCATTGATGTATTGAAAATTCTTGCAATGTTCTCTCTAGAGTAAGAGAGAACAGTTCCGTCAACTGTTGTATCAAACCCTTCCTAGGTATCCCTCATATTTGTTAAGAATTCTGCCCCTAGCAAATCAACAGTTCTATTCTGAGGAGATTTCATCGATAAAAATCCCCTTAATCTTGATGCCTCCAGCAATCGAAGAATTGCTGCTGATTCTGGATCCTGAGTGGTTTCAAAATCTACATACATTTCTGCCTTCAGCCTATTTTTGAACAGTTCTTCGTTCATTTTAAAACCAGAGATGTTTGTAGAAATATATGTAGGTTTGTGGATTTTAGTGGTTTTGGAAGAGGAAGCCATGGTAATTTGTTTGAGAGAAAAAAATTTAGAGAGAAAATGTGCTTGAAGAAATTGTGAAAGTAATTTTCTAAACTGAAGAAGGTAAGTTTTTTTAACCCCGAAGAGAGAGAGGGAAAATTTGATTTCAGGAAGATGATACGTGGTGTAATCTTAAGAAACATTAGTTTTAACCATTTATTAAGAAAGGCGCATGAAGAATATCAACGATCCAGCGATAAAACCGCTTCGAATTTGTCACATCCTAATTTTATAAATAATTTTAACGCTGACTTGAATAAAAATTTCTTTTCAAGAGTTCATAAAAATAATTTTTTTTTTTTTGGAAACAATTTAATAAATACCATCAGCGGGAACATGAACATGACAATCTTTAATAAATAATAAAAAAAAATGTCAACTAAAATAAATTGCATAAATTGTCTCAGTTTTCTTAAAAACTTAATTCACTAAAAAAAATAATCTTATGGAAAGGAGTTTAATGTCATGCTATGAATTAAAAAAAAATGCTAAAATAAATAACACCAAACAATCCACCTTGCCTCCTCCGCGCCTCCGTTATTCTTAATCTGCAAAAGCATTAATTTGATTGGGGTGAGCAACCAACTAGCTCAGTGGAGTCCTATTTGTCACGGTTAAATATCCAACATAATCAAAACAGCAACTCACATACCACATAACCATAATGTTTGTCAGCAAAGCCAACCATAGTAACATAGCATCATAATCGGTCCTTTCCACCGAAACATAGTTTTTAAACTCATTATGTCACACGGTCCTTTCCACCGGAACATAAATCATAGTCTATTATGTTGCACGGTCCTTTCCACCGGAACATAAATCATAGCATAGTATGTACACGGTCCTTTCCACCGGTCATACACATAAATAGTATGTTACACGGTCCTTTCCACCGGAACATACCCATATCATATCATATAGCACATAGTAGCAAGCAACAAATCTCAATCATGCAAGGTATTTAAAAGTGACAAATATTTACCAATCATATAGAGAAAAACCCCAGCTTAAACCTCGATTATCCTTGGTAAATATTCTAGAGCGTGGCCTCCTTGGCACCTAAAATAATAATTAATAAACTTTGTCTTAGTATTATAAATTTATTAAATTTTAAATCTCAATCTTAATATTACTATTAACTCTCTTAGCATATTTTTTTTTTATTAAAGAATAAATAAATAGTATCTTAGTCAATATCCAATGGACGGACGTCATACCATGCTAGTTTATACAAGTATATACATATATATTAAAATAAGGAATTTATTCTGAAATAATACAAAAGAGTAAAATTCTAAAAAAAATTGGAAAGAAAAGTTCCGCTGAAAATATTCAAACTACACTGTCTTTTGAAACCAACTATTAAAAAAAATGGCATGGTTTTTTTTTTTTTTTTATAATTAGGCTAAACATCAAGACAAGTTTTGGTAATTACCCTAAAAAACTTACAAGAAATTGACAACATAATAATATTCCTAATTACTGATTTGGGCATCTACGGCTGAGCAGAAGCCATAACATTCAAGGGAAAATAACTATAGGTTGTGAAAGTAGTTTGAAGAAAATATTTGATAAAGAGGTAAGGATAAGGTGTTACCGAAACAGCAAGGAATTGAGAGAAGAAATTATTTTGATGCTCCAGAGAGAAAACTTTTACGTTAATAGAGAGAAATAATTTTTGTGCGTTTATCTTGAGAGATGACCGTGTGATTTATAAAAATAAGTGGAGAAGATATTTTTGTTGAGATAAACAGGGAATTGGATCTACAAAATCTTACACTAAAAGATAAGATTCTAAATTTAAAATTTTGAATTTTTGAAAAATTGAGAACTATCTATTTTATTAATATTAATATAATTATTAATAAAATATAACATAAATAAAACTGAAAATATTAATAATTAATATTATAATTGTAACTTATGAAAAATTTAATTTACTTATGGTGATTGATATTCTTGGGTATTACATCCTACCCCCCTTAAAAAATTTAGTCCTCGAAAATTTAAAACATACCATGGGCAAACCAATCAGCATACTTGGCGCGTATCTCATCCTCGCGCTCCCAAGTCGCTTCTTTCTCACTATGCCGATTCCACTGAATCTTGATCATTGTAACATCTTTGTTCCTCAACCGGTGAACCTTTCTATCCAAAATCGCCAATGGCTTCTCCTCATAAGCTAAACTATTGTTTATCTCTAAAGTTGAGTAGTCAATCACGTGACTAGGGTCTTGCACATACTTTCTCAACATAGAGACGTGAAACACATTATGAACAGCTGAAAATTCTGGTGGTAAAGCTAAACGATAAGCTAAATCACCAACTCTCTCGAGAATCTCAAACGGCCCCACATACCTCGGCTTCAACTTTCCTCGCTTACCAAATCGTACCACTCCTTTAGTAGGGGAGACTTTCAAGAACACTTTTTCTCCTTCTTCAAAATGCAAATCTTTTCTACGTTTATCGGCATAAGACTTTTGTCTATCTTGAGCTCGCTTGATATTCTCCTTTACTTTCTTCACCACTTCCTCTGCATCCTTCAACATCTCCGGTCCTACTAATCTCCTTTCTCCAACTTTGTCCCAATACAAGGGCGATCGACATTTCCTCCCATATAAAGCCTCATAAGGGGCCATCTCAATAGTTGACTGGTAACTATTGTTGTAAGCAAACTCAACCAAGGGCAAGTAATACTCCCAACTGAGGCTCAAATCAAGTACACAAGCTCGCAACATATCTTCTAGAGTCTGAATCGTCCTTTCCGATTGCCCATCGGATTGCGGGTGAAAGGCCGTGCTAAAATTCAACTTAGTCCCCATAGCCGACTGTAAACTCCTCCAAAACTGTGATGTAAACCTAGTATCTCGATCCGACACAATCGAAACTGGCACTCCATGCAACCGTACTATCTCCCGAATATAAATCTGTGCATACTGCTCCATCCTAAAAGTAGTCTTTACCGGAAGAAAGTGAGCTGACTTAGTCAATCGATCCACAACAACCCATATTACATTATTCCCCTTTACCGTCCTTGGTAAACCCGTAACAAAATCCATAGTTATATGCTCCCACTTTCACTCTGGGATCTTAAGTGGTCGTAGTAATCCCGATGGACGCTGGTGTTCGGCTTTCACTTGCTGGCAAACCAAACACCTCTCCACAAACTCAGCAATGTCCTTCTTCATTCCATTCCACCAAAATATTTTTCTTAAGTCATGATACATCTTAGTGCTACCCGGATGAGCAACATAAGGTGTACTATGAGCTTCCTCAAGTATTATTTTCTTTAGTGCTGCCTTTTCAGGCACACACATCCTCCCCTCATAATACAATGCTCCATCATCAGCCACTGTAAATCCTTTTCCTTCCCCTTTGAGAACTTTCTCCCTCGTTTTACGCAGAAAAACATCATCGAGTTGAGCACTCATAATCTTGTCCTTCAAATCCGATTTCACTACTAAAGCTGCTAAGACCATCTCAACCCTTCTTGGTGGGGTCACCACCTCGATCCTCATATTCGCGAACTCCTTCACCAACTGATCTTGCTCGGTCAATACGCATAAATCGCTCCTCGTCTTTCGACTTAAGGCATCAGCTACCACGTAGCCTTGTCTGGGTGATAGTGAATTGTACAATCATAATCCTTCACAAGCTCTAACCATCTTCTTTGCCTCATGTTCAACTCCTTTTGTGTGAAAAGATACTTCAAACTCTTGTGGTCTGAGTAAATCTCACACTTCCCTCCATACAAGTAGTGTCTCCAAATCTTCAATGCGTGAACAACAGCGGCTAACTCCAAATCATGTGTTGGGTAGTTCACTTCATGCGTCTTCAATTGCCTTGAGGCATAGGCAATTACCTTACCTTGTTGCATCAAAACACAACCAAGGCCTAGCTTCAATGCATCACTGTAGATCACAAACTCCTTAGTTGGATCAGGTATCATCAAAACCGGAGCTGAAGTGAGTCTCGTCTTGAGTTCTTGAAAACTCTCCTCACACTTCTTGCACCATTCAAACTTCTCCCCTTTCCTTGTCAACCGTGTCATCGGTGCTGCTATCTTCGAAAATCCTTCAATGAATCTCCGATAGTAGCCTGCTAATCCCAAGAAACTACAAATCTCATGAGCATTCGTAGGTCTACTCCAACCGTTAACAGCTTCTACCTTTGACGGATCGACTTCAATCCCCTTAGCTGTAATCACATGTCCAAGAAATGCTACTTCCTTCAACCAAAACTCGCACCTACTAAACTTGGCATACAACTTCTCCTTGCGAAGGGTTTCTAACACAACCCTCAAATGCTCTTCATGTTGTGCCTCGTCCCTTGAGTATACCAAGATGTCATCTATGAATACTATGACAAACTGATCTAGAAATGGATGAAAAACTCGATTCATCAAATCCATAAACACCGCAGGTGCATTGCTTAATCCAAAAGGCATCACCACAAACTCGTAATGCCCATATCGAGTTCGAAAGGCTGTCTTTGACATGTCACTCTCCTTAACCTTCAACTGATGATAGCCCGATCGAAGATCAATCTTAGAGTATACTCCACTACCTCTCAATTGATCAAACAAATCCTCGATCCTGGGTAATGGGTACTTGTTCTTTATGGTGAGTCGATTCAACTCTCTATAATCGATGCACATCCTCAAAGTTCCATCCTTCTTCTTGACGAACAAAACTGGCGCTCCCCACGGCGAGACACTAGGTCGTATGAAACCTAAGTCTAACAACTCTTGTAGTTGTACCTTTAATTCTTGCAACTCCTTCGGCGCCATTCTATAAGGAGCTTTTGACACTGGTGCCGCTCCAGGTGTCAAGTCTATGGTAAACTCCACCTGTCTATCGGGTGGCACTCCGGGGAGCTTTTCCGGAAAAACATCTAGATAGTCCCGTACAACTGGCACATTTGCAGCCTTCACTTCCGGTTTCTGGCTTCCCACAATGTTGACAAGAAATCCCATGCACTTATCCTTTCTCAACATCTTCATCGCCTTCATCGCACTAATCACTCGCGGTACGGTTCGAGACTGAACCCCATAGAGGGTAGTCTCCTTATCAGTGGGTGTATGTAAAATTACTCTCCGCTCGTGGCACTTAATATCAGCTCTATATTTACTAAGCCAATCCATACCAAGAATAATATCAAAGTCCTTCATGTCTAGCACAAAAAGGTCAGCCTCTAAAGCATGTTCATTAACATCAATTCTCACACCTCTAACCATCGAATGAGCACTAATAACTTTATCGGAGGGTATACTAATCACAAGTGGGTTCTCTACTCTTACACTTTTACTTCCAGATAAAGCATGAAACTTTGCAGACATAAACGAATGTGTAGCTCCAGTATCAAAGAGTACATATGCAGGTATATTCGAAACTGTAAGCATACCTGCCATAGTGCCCGGCTGCTGGTCAGCCTCTTCACGTGTCATAGCGAACATGCGTGCGTTGCCACCTGCTCCACCATTAGGCTTCCTTCCATCACCTCTATTCTTGTGACAACGGACAATTTGGAAGTATGTGTCCTGGCTGCTTGCACTTGTAACATACATTCGCCCCCGAAGACACTCTCCCAAGTGTTTCCTTCCACATTTAGCACATGATCGGTCTCTCAACAAATCCCTTTTGCGGAGCATCACTACTTGATCCTCACTTGTTTGTTATGGGTAGGATTCCTACTCGATCCTCCTCCGTTCCACTTCCTCTTTCCCGAATAAGTCACCTCCTTCTCGCCGGAGCATCCATAGCTTGGACTCGCAGCAACCTCTTCAAAGACGCTCATAAGTTTCGGCCAAGGTAGTGAGTCCTTGACCTGACAGCACATTCCTGATCTCGGAGCGTAGTCCATTCCTGAACCTCCGTACTTTCTTAAGCTCAGTGTCCACTAGATGCTGGGCGAACCGACTCAGATCGCTAAACTTCCGTTCATATTCCGCTACAATCATGCTTTGCCTTGTTCAAAGTTGAAGAACTCCGTTTCCTTTCGAACTCGAAACGATGGTGGATAGTATTTTTTCGTGACTATCTCCCCGAACCGTGCCCAAGTGAGACTCAAGACGTTCAGCTGGCCTCATACGCCAAGAGGAAGTCCACCAAAAATTCGTCGTCTTTTTTTAGCTGGAAGACCGCACATGCTACTTTCTGTGCATCAGTGCACATCATCAGCTCTAATATACTCTCCAATGCATCCAACCACTCTTCTAGAGCAGACGGTCCCTCTCGTCCATTAAAAACAGGGGGCTTGAACTTGTGGAATTGCTCTACCACCTGAAGGTGATTTTTTGGAGCTTCTTTGGTGTTGTGGTGCTTGACGTGGAGGCATCTTCCTATAAGAGCACAAGTATCTTAGATAACTAATCCATATGAGTTGTAACTTATCAAATTATTCATTCATCCAACACATAACCAATATTTTGTCCAAATACTTCCCATATAAACTTTATCCATAATCCAAAAGAAATGAAATAATTAATCTAGAATATGCTTAAATCCATTAAGTCTCAAGAACCCAAAAATTAAAAAAAACAAAAGTCAACAACTTTAATTATCTACTACTCTTCCATAGACCCTGGGCCTACATATCTACCATCCTCAACTACTGTCCTAATTATCGTCTCTCTTTCTGGAATAGGCAGTTCTGTGGCCAAGGGCAACTCCTCTTCCGGGTCATCCTCAATGCCTCCAGTCTTAAGCCATCTATAGGCCAACTCTGCAGCCACATCTCTAACTGTCGTCTCCATATCTCGTCGTTCCCTGTTGGCTATGATTTCTCTAGCTTCCTTCTCCCATGCTGGAGGTAAGCGGTTCACCACGCACTCAAGAAAATCTTTGGGGTTAGGCGGACCACGACCCTCTCTATGCAGCTGCACTACATCTACTAGGTACAAAACGGGGTAATTTCTAATGTCTGAAACTCTCTTAATATTCCCTCTAGCGTCCATTTAAACTATCAATCACCACAGTTGTTAAAAAAAAATTAATAAATGTGTACTTAACAATAATTCATCTTATTATGCATAAATCATATACATACAACTTCTCTTCTTTCTTTTTTTTTTTTTTTTATTTACCAACACAATTATCTTAGCACTGAACTTTCTTATCATACCTTGGAGTTGGCGCGGTGGCGGCGGTGGATGGTGTACTTAAAAGTAATGAATGCATGCAAATAATTAAATTTTTTTTAAGCAAGTCTACAAGACGTAAACCTGGCTCTGATACCACACTGTCACATCCTAATTTTATAAATAATTTTAACGCTGACATGAATAAAAATTTCTTTTCAAGAGTTCATAAAAATAAATTTTTTTTTTGGAAACAACTTAATAAATACCATCAGCGGGAACATGAACATGACAATCTTTAATAAATAATAAAAAAAATGTCAACTAAAATAAATTGCATAAATTGTCTCAGTTTTCTTAAAAACTTAATTCACTAAATAAATAATCTTATGGAAAGGAGTTTAATGTCATGCTATGAATTAAAAAAAAAAATGCTAAAATAAATAACACCAAACAACCCACCTTGCCTCCTCCGCGCCTCCGTTATTCTTAATCTGCAAAAGCATTAATTTGATTGGGGTGAGCAACCAACTAGCTCAGTAGAGTCCTATTTGTCACGGTTAAATATCCAACATAATCAAAACAGCAACTCACATACCACATAACCATAATGTTTGTCAGCAAAGCCAACCATAGTAACATAGCATCATAATCGGTCCTTTCCACCGAAACATAGTTTTTAAACTCATTATGTCACACGGTCCTTTCCACCGGAACATAAATCATAGTCTATTATGTTGCACGGTCCTTTCCACCGGAACATAAATCATAGCATAGTATGTACACGGTCCTTTCCACCGGTCATACACATAAATAGTACGTTACACGGTCCTTTCCACCGGAACATACCCATATCATATCATATAGCACATAGTAGCAAGCAACAAATCTCAATCATGCAAGGTATTTAAAAGTGACAAATATTTACCAATCATATAGAGAAAAACCCCACCTTAAACCTCGATTCTCCTTGGTAAATATTCTAGAGCGTGGCCTCCTTGGCACCTAAAATAATAATTAATAAACTTTGTCTTAGTATTATAAATTTATTAAATTTTAAATCTCAATCTTAATATTACTATTAACTCTCTTAGCATATTTTTTTTTTATTAAAGAATAAATAAATAGTATCTTAGTCAATATCCAATGGACGGACGTCATACCATGCTAGTTTATACAAGTATATACATATATATTAAAATAAGGAATTTATTCTGAAATAATACAAAAGAGTAAAATTCTAAAAACAATTGGAAAGAAAAGTTCCGCTGAAAATATTCAAACTACACTGTCTTTTGAAACCAACTATTAAAAAAAAATGGCATGGTTTTTTTTTTTTTTTTTTATAATTAGGCTAAACATCAAGACGAGTTTTGGTAATTACCCTAAAAAACTTACAAGAAATTGACAACATAATAATATTCCTAATTACTGATTTGGGCATCTACGGCTGAGCAGAAGCCATAACATTCAAGGGAAAATAACTATAGGTTGTGAAAGTAGTTTGAAGAAAATATTTGATAAAGAGGTAAGGATAAGGTGTTACCGAAACAACAAGGAATTGAGAGAAGAAATTATTTTGATGCTCCAGAGAGAAAACTTTTACGTTAATGGAGAGAAATAATTTTTGTGCGTTTATCTTGAGAGATGACCGTGTGATTTATAAAAATAAGTGGAGAAGATATTTTTGTTGAGATAAACAGGGAATTGGATCTACAAAATCTTACACTAAAAGATAAGATTCTAAATTTAAAATTTTGAATTTTTGAAAAATTGAGAACTATCTATTTTATTAATATTAATATAATTATTAATAAAATATAACATAAATAAAACTGAAAATATTAATAATTAATATTATAATTGTAACTTATGAAAAATTTAATTTACTTATGGTGATTGATATTCTTGGGTATTACAGAATTCAGGCGCGTGGCTTTAACGCGTCTTGATTTGTGTAAAAGTAACCGTTTATCCTACGGATTCGATGGTTAATAGGTCTGCTTTATGCAGAGGTAATTAGTATACCTGACGTAAGCCAAAATATACCTTTCTTTGCATAAAGGTTTCCTATTTCAGACTAGGTTTTATCAGATTTGGTTAAAAATGACCTTGTCTTATATTCTTAAGAAATTCCTCCGAGTCTGATTTTAAAAAACACAGAATTTTAACGCCAATAATTGAACACAACATTTTCAATTCAGAAGTTCATCAAGATTATTTGAAAACTAACAGACTTGAGGCAATTATTTTGAAAACAATATTTTTCAAGAAATGTGTAGACAAAGGTGAGGTGATTTTCAGATTAGAGAGTTTTAGAACTGATTTATCAAGGCTGGTACACCTGTTCCTGCAAACAAACTCATCAAAACTATTAGTAGCTGAGGTAGATCAGATAGGGTGCAGATAGTCGTCTATTTTTCAAGGAATCAGCTGACTATTGTGCCCTAGTCTGATTTACCGAATGTCAAATAAGTAATCATCACGTCAGATAAGGTCAATATGACTAATCCTTGATTCTTGATTCCTAAGAAGGAAATCAATGATATCAGCTACCTGATTGTCCTTTGACTCCTATCTAGTCTGATAATTCTTTCTATATATTTATTTAAAGAAAAGAACGAAAGAAATAAGGAAAACAATTAACAGATGCAAGCAATGATAATAAAAAATCAGCCAATGATGCATCAAGTAATCATAATTCTAAACACAATTCTTTAAATCCAGATTCAGCTAATGGTTTTGTAAGAATATCTGCTCTTTGTGATTCAGTGGCTATCTTTTCAATTCTAATATCATTCTTTTCCACATGATCTCTAATGAAATGATGTCTGATATCTATATGCTTACACCTAGAATGCAGAACAGGATTGTATGTCATGACTATTGCACTATTACTATCACAGTAAATAGGAACAGATGATGTTTGAATGTTATAATCTCTAAGCTGCTGACTAATCCAGAGGAGTTGAGAGCAACAATTCCAGCTGCCATGTATTCAGCTTTAGTTGTGGAGGTGGCAACAGATGTCTGTTTCTTAGATAACCAAGAAATTAATTGGTTGCCTAAAAATTGACAAGTTCCTGAAGTGGATTTCCTATCAATCTTACAACCTCCAAAGTCTGAGTCTGAATATCCTGCCAGCTCAAAGTTGTCATCAGCTGGGTACCTGATTGGAGTGAATTGATACATGTTTTTAGGGCCTATTTTAGTGCAAAAAGTGAGCTAAAGTGTTAGTTTTTGTGCCTAAATGTGAAAAGTATCACTCTTTTGCTGGAAAAGTATTATTTGTGAGATTTTGATATTTTTCGTCCATTTTGCAGGTAATTCGGTGGATTTTTGCCAAACCGAGAGTACCATTAGGCTTAGAATGAAGAGACGATCATACGGGACGAAAACGGGGGTAGGGGCCAAGCCCCGAGCATGAAAAGTGCCCTGGACTCGAGCTCGGTCGAGGACCATGAGCCTCGAATCGAGGGCTATGCGAGAAAAGGACTAAATTAGAAAAAGGCAGAAGCCTCGACTCGAGGCATGACCTCGAGTCGAGGGCGAGGTATTTCGAGAGGCCTCGAGTCGAGGCCTGACCCTTGACTCGAGGGGGCGCTTTTTGAAAATTCGGTATTTAAAGAGTTAAAGCAGAGCAATCCATAACATCTTTCATAGTAGCAGTTAGTAGCGGTTTTGGGGCAATTTCTTAGGCCCCAAGCCAAATTCCTTCCTTAGATTAGAGTAGAAGTTAGAATTAGATTAGATTTCAATTGATTGTTGCTAGATTAGCCATAGATTAGCATTTGATCCTTGTAATTCATTCAATTCAAGCTTGTAATTCATTTGGAGATTGTTGTTGAAGACTCAAGCATTCCTATTTTGGTTAATTGAAGATCATTTGGTGATGTTTTTCCTCTTTTGTCTCTTTAATTTCTTAAGTGTTGTGATTTTCTTTGTGTTTGATCAATTCTATCTTCTTCCCATGGATTTCACCATGGGCTAACTCTTTTGTGCTTGGGTTAATTGAAATTGATGATGAATTGATTGATGATGCTATAATTGTTGATGATTGGAGATCAATTGAGTAGATTGCTTACTAATTGTGATTCTCATTTGTGCTTTATGCATAATTATCTCTTTAGATTAGTGTTTGATCACCCTAGCTATAGACGAGAGTTGCGCTAACGTGATCCGGGATTAATCGGGTGATAATTGTGTATGAATGTGTGGATTGGGTGCTTCGGAATCGAGAGATTAGTTGCACTAAGGATGCTCACATTAGTATGTTTCCTAATTGTGATTCTTCATTGTGCTTTGTGTAAGATTGTCTCTTTAGATTAATGGTTAATCACCCTAGCAATAGTAAAGTAGAGTTGAGCTAACGTGATTAGGTGTTAATCGAGTTTCAATTTTGCATGATTGTATGAATTGGGGATTTCTACATTGAGAGATGGGAAAGACTAAGGATACTCACATTAGGCATTGTGATTTTAATGGAGTGATTAAATTCATGATGGTTTATGCTTTCTATCTTAGTTGATTTGCAATTTGATTCAATTGTAGCTTGTTGATTGATGATTCATTGACGGATGTTAATCCTAGCACCTCTCTCCCACCATTTAGTGTTGTTTTTGTTATCGCATTCTAAGTGTTCGATCTATTGCTTGCTTGTTGTTTAATTGTATTCTTGCTTGTGTTTTGTTGTTTTTGTACCAAACCATTGTTGTAACTCTAGTCACTAATAACTTGTATTTCTAGGACCTCATGTGCATACTTTTTCCCTTGGGTTCGATATTTTTGTTAATTGGTCTTAATAACTCTTACCCTATACACTCCAATCAGTACCATATCCCTACTTACAAAGTTCCTTTGAGATATTTAAGGATTTTCTTAGCAGTCTCCAGATGAGTTTTCTTGGGATTAGACTAGAATCTTGCACATACCCCAACTGCAAAAGCTATGTCTGGTCTACTTGCAGTGAGATAGAGAAGGGATCCAATCAGTCCACGATACTCCGTTGCATCTGTGGGTATCCCCTACTCATCTGAATCCATAGAGAAGTTAGTTGCCATAGGTATTTTAACTTCTCTACTAGTAGTCATCCTAAATTTCTCTATTAGGTCCTTAACATATTTAGTCTGATGTATAAAAATACCCTTACTCATCTGCTTAATCTGCAAACCTAGAAAATATGTTAATTCACCCATCATTAACATTTCAAATCTATTTTTCATGAGTACACTGAATTCTTCACACAACAACAGATTAGGTGAACCAAAAATAATATCATCTACATAGATTTGAACCAACAAGATGTCACCATCTATCTCCTTTCTAAACAGAATCCTATCTATTTTACCTTTTGAAAAACCATTTGATATCAAGAATCAGATAAAGTATCATACCAGGCTCTTGGAGCTTGTTTCAGTCCATATAGGGCCTTGTTAAGTTTATAGACCTTGTTATTAATCTTGAAACCTAGAGGCTGCTCCACATAGACTTCCTTAACTAACACTCCATTTAGGAACGCAGACTTAACATCCATCTGAAAGACCTTGAAAGATTTATAAGCAGCAAATGCTAAAAACAATCTTTTTGCTTCTAATCTGGCAACTGGAGCATACGTTTCATCATAGTCTATCCCCTCAGACTGTGAATAACTTTGGGCTACCAATCTTGCCTTATTACGAACAATAACATTGTTTTCATCTGTTTTATTTTTAAACACCCATTTGGTGCCTATAATCTTTCTATGTAAGGGTCTTTCCACTAATTCCCAAACATTTTGTCTTTCAAATTGATGCAGTTCTTCCTGCATGGCTGTTATCCAGCTTGGATCTGATAAAGCTTCCTCAATAGACTTAGGCTTAAGAAGAGATACATAACAGCTGAACAGACTCACAGAGTCCAGCATCATTCGTGTTTGCACACTACTTGATGGGTCTCCGATAATCTGGTCAGATGGATGATAACTTCTCATCCTCTTGCCTATTTGAGTAAAAGGATCCTCATCTTGAGACTCAGCAGGTAACTTGTCTGACTCTGCCTGAGCAGACATTCCCCTTTCATCTGCTGACCCCTGCTGATCAGCTGATGTCAAGGGTGTTTCCTCAGATGGAGTCTGAAGAGGAGTTGTCTTCTGATTATCGGATGGGGATTCTTCTTCATCTGAATCTGAATCAAGACTAGGTAAATAGACTGTCCTATGTTTAGTTTTGGTTAGTTCAATCTTATCTAGATCATTAGAAATTTGATTCACTTTGTCTGAGAAGGAATACAATTCATCAAAAACCACATGAGGAGTTTCTTCCACACAAAGAGTTGTCTTGTTGAAAACTCTAAATGCTTTGGAGATGTTAGAATATCCCAAGAATATTCCATCAGCTGCCTTAGCATCAAAAGTTCTCAGCTTAGACTTCCCATTGTTATGAATGAAACATTTACAACCAAAAGCTCTAAAATATGAGATTCTTGGAATCTTACCCTTCCAAATCTCATATGGAGTCTTACCATTGTCTTTAACTACCAAACACCTGTTCTGGGTATAACAAGCTGTATTGATGGCTTCAGCCCAGAACCTGTGAGGGGTTCCATACTTGGCTAACATGCTCCTGGCTGCTTCCTTCAAGGTTCTATTCCTTCTTTCAACTACTCCATTTTGTTGTGGAGTTCTTGCTGATGATGTCTCATGAATAATTCCACACTCATTGAAAAAGTCAGATAAACAAGAATTTAAAAATTCAGTGCCCTTATCACTCCTTATTTTAATAATGTTAACACCTTTCTCATTTTAAATCTGTCTGAATAGATCAGGGATCTTGTTTATAGTCTCATTTTTCTTGAAAAGAAATATAACCCAAGTGTATCTAGAAAAATCATCTACCACAACAAGAGTATATTTCCTTCCACTGAAGCTGAGAGGTAAAACAGGTCCAAACAGATCAAGATAAAGAAGTTGTAAAACTCTTTCAGATGATGAGGTGTTAATACTTTTAAATGAGTGTCTAGGCTGTTTACCTTTTTGACAAGCATCACATTTCAGATCAGTAGAACAAAGTTTATCAGGTAATCCCTTAACAAGATTCTTTCTAGCCAGCTTACTAAGGGTCTTGAAGTTCAGATGACTAAGCCTCTTGTGCCATAGCCAGCTGAGGTCATCTCCACCCTTAGCTATCAGACAAGTATCTTTGGGACAACTATTAAATTTGGCTACATATACATTACCATGTCTAAAGCCAGTTAGAAGTACCTTGTCTGAGGAATTATCCAAGGTATCACATTTATCTTTAGAATTTGACAAGAAAACCTTTATCACAAAGTTGAGAAACAGATAACAGATTATGTTTTAAACCCTCTACAAAATATTCCTCGGATACCTGAACATCCTTGATAATCAAAGTACCTACTCCTTTAGTCTGTCCATAATTGTTTTCTCCAAATAATACTCTAGGACCATTAATATTTTGGAAATTTGATAGTAGCTTCTTGTTACAAGTCATATGTTGTGAACAACTACTGTCTATGTACCAGATAGAAGCTAAGATCTCCTCCTTGAGTGATGATCCCTGTGAATCCTCTTTGGCAATAAGACAAATTTCATCGTCTGATCCAAAATCAGATGATGATGATGATGAAGATGATGATTTTCTTGATTCTTTTTCCTCAGCCAGAAGAGCTCTTTGATCTGCAAATCTCCTGTCTCTCTTCTTTCTTTTCTCCTCTCTTTCCTTAGGAGTCAGCTGAGGACAATCATAGCTGAAGTGTCCTGGCTTGTTACAGGAGTAACAAGTATCACTCCTATATGATTTAGGATTTGTAGGATTTCTTTTAGCAGGAGATCTGAACCTCCTTGTCTGGCTCCTACTCTTGTCATCATCTGTAGAATCATCTTCCTTTTTCTTGACTTGGATCTGGATATGTCCTTACCTGCAAACCTCAATTTGTTACGCTTATATTTCATTCTTAATTTGTCATACCTTTTGGTGAGCAAAGCCATCTGCTCCTTCAAAGATAGATCAGCTTATACAGATTCAGCTTCATCTTCTTTATTGACAAAGGCAACAAACTTAGATGATGTGCTTGACTCAACTTCATCTTCCTCGTCTTCGATTTGGATATCATACTCTAATGCCTTAAGATGTGAGAACAAGTTATGATGTGTTATTGAGGATAGATTTTGTGTGGCTTTGAGAATATTAGTCTTCTCTCTCCACCTTTTGCTTAAAGACCTCATCACCTTGTTGTTGATCTCTTTTTCAGTATATGTTTTACCCAAATCAGCTGCTTTGTTCAGAAGATTAGTTAGTCTAACATCCAGTTTATCAATGGTTTCTCCTTCTTTCATTTTAAATGTATCAAAGATATGCAATACTGATTGCAGCTTGTTCTCTTTGACTTGATCAGATCCCTCACAAATCCCAGCAAGAGTTTCCCACATTTCCTTGGCAGTCTTGCATCTTTTCACTTTTTCTATCCAGTCTTTACTCAATGTTTCAATAATCTCTGTTCTAGCAACCTGATCCAGATTATGGATCTTTCTTTCATCACTAGTCAGTTCTGAGCTCTTTTTCTCTTGTCTAACCCTTGATTCAGCTGATTCAGTGCCATTACTGGTGCCTCCATGATAAAATTTAATAGGTCCTTCTTCAAGAACCTCCTCCATCATATCATGGATTGCTTTGAGATGGTTTTCCATCCTGAATTTCCAATAGTCATATTCTTCAATTGAAAATTCAGGTAGACTCCTTGATTTCTTGTTTTTGCCAGATGACATGATGAGATAAGACAATAACAACTTACACAAACTGATTAGTAGCAGAGTTAGTGAAATACAGAAGATGAAGATAATCAAGAGATAATTTCAGAATCTTGGTTAAGACCTAAAATCAATATCAGAACAGCTTAACACTGCTCTGATACCACTTGTTGGTCCCACTTAGTTGAGTATATTAAAGGAAACCTGAATCAGCCTTCTAGGAAAAATCTAGAAGGGGGGGTTGAATAGATTTTTCAGATTTTACAAATCTTTCAAAACTTATTCAAAACACCAAAGTTACACAGCGGAATTCAATTTTAAACTCAACTTTATTAAGATCAAAAGCACACTGATATTTTAGTTCTAACTTCAATTCTGAAATTAATCTTTGATTGATAAACTGAAAATTGAAAGAAACAGATAAGTAAAGTAAAGCAATAAAGAACACCACGATTTATAGTGGTTCGAATTATAAATAATCCTACATCCACTCTCCTTCTTCAACTTGAAGAAGGGTCTCTGCTTACCACTTACTTACTTTCGATCCAACTTACAGTTTACAACTTACAAAGATCTTCCAATCTTCAAACTCCTAAATTCTTCTCTGAAATCTAACTATTACAGTGAGTATTGAACTTTGAAGATTATAAGTAAAGTGTTCTATAAACACTTAGAACTTTTTGAAAACTCTTTTGAAAAACTTGTGAATTGATTGTGAAGATAGAAATCTGAATTGTGAATAATGTGTAAATCGTGTTGTGTTAATTGTATTTAAAAAAATGAAAACCTAGACCTATTTATAAGTCTGAAAACACAGTTAGTTTGTTAATTAGTTATAACAAACTAAAACTGCTTAACAAACTTAATCTTGAAAACTGCTCTGCTCCTCAGTTAATTTATCCTTCTCGTCTGCAGCTGACTTGGTGAAGACTCGCCTTTCTTATTCTACTCAGCTTGTCTTGACCTCGTCTGAGCTCTTCATACTCGTCTCCTACAGATGACTAGATTTGAGCTTGTCTCCAGATGACTTGCAACTTTATAGTCTTCAGCTGACTTGTTCAGTCCTTGACCTAGTCTGATCAGCTTAGTACCAGACCTTGACCTCAGCTGTTCTTCATTGTCATCTGATCATCTGAACTGCTTCTTTTAACTCATCAAAATTTCTTGATGTAACATAGTGCCATAGCTATTACCCAGAACCCAGTTTTACACACTGTTAGGAAGAAAGTTGTATTTAGTTTTGATGAGTTAAAATGTAAAATAGGATGACCAGCTGAGAATCTTGTATAGTCAGCTGATGTAGTAAAGATATGTAAATAGACAGCAGATGCTATCCGACTTTTCCTAAGTTCAAGAAAATCACTAAATCTGAATACAACAAATTATCATTTAAAAGTGATATGATTGTAGACAGATTTGGTAGGCAACTCAAGTCTGATTTATTATTAGGAAATGAGATATTTGTCTGGTTACCCAAAGTGATTTTTGACCTTCAAGGACCCAAGATCACTAGGGTACCTTATAACTAATCTGTTTTACAGGATTCACAGGGATCGTCACTCAAGGAGGAGATTTTAGCCACAATATGGTACATAGACAGTGGCTGTTCACAACATATGACTTATAACAAGAAGCTACTATCAAATTTCCAGAATATTGATGGTCCTAGAGTTCTTTTTAGAGATAACAATTGTGGACAGACTAAGGGAGTAGGTACCTTGATTATCAGGGATGTTCAGGTATCTGAGGTATATTTTGTAGAAGGTTTAAAGCATAATCTGTTATCTGTTTCTCAACTCTGTGACAAAGGTTTTCTTGTAAAGTTTTCTAAAGACAAGTGTGATATCTTAGATAGCTCCTCAGACATGGTGCTTCTGTTGGTCCCGGAATGTTGAGTTGAATAAAACCTCGAGTTAGCCTTCTAGAACAAAATCTAGAAAGGGGGGGTTTGAATAGATTTTGTAGATTTTTCGAATCTCCCAAAATCAATTCAAAGAATCAGATTATCACAGCGGAATATAATTGTGAACTCAACTTTTAACAAGATCAAAAGCAATGCTGATATTCAGATTTTAGCTAAGATTCTGAATTTTAATCTTGAATTAACAAAATTGTAACTTGAACAGAAATTAAAAGAAAGTAGTAAATAACACCAGGTTTTATAGTGGTTCGGATTATAACAATCCTACATCCACTCTCCTTCTCCAAACTTTGAAGAAGGGTCTTCACTAGCTGCTTACTTACTTACTGTACAAACTTTACAAATTACAACTTAATCTTCAATTCTTCAAAAATCTAATCAACTTTCTGAAATCTAACTCTAAGAATAAGATGTGTTTTTGAAGATGTGAAGTGAAGTGTTCTATAAACACTTAAAGAAAATTCTATGAAGAAATCTTGTGACTTGAAAACTTGTGATCTTAGAAAATGACTTGTGAAATCTGTGTATATTGTGTTTAGTAAAGTGTTCTCTCTATATCTTCTTAAACAATGAAGTGCCTAGACCTATTTATAAATCTGAAAAGACAGTTAGTTTGTTAGTTAGTTCTAACAAACTAGAAACTGCTTTAACAAACTTAATCTTGAAAAAAAAACTGACAGTCCTCAGTTGTCCTTGCTCTCCTCATCTGCAGTTGACTTAGTGAAGATTCGCCTTTCTTATTCTACTCAACTTATCTTGACCTCGTCTGAGCTCTTCATGTTTGTCTCCTGCAGATGACTAGATCTCAGCTGACTAGATTGGTTCTAGACCTCGTCTGATCTATGTAGCTTAACCTCAGCTGGTCTTCAGGTCGTCTGATCAACTGAGCTGCTTCTTTTTAACTCATCAAAACTTCTTGATTCAACAGCTTCTAACTGGCTTCATACATGGTAATGTCTATGTGGCCAACTTTAACAGTTGCCCCAAAGATACTTGTCTGGTAGCTAAGGGTGGAGATGACCTCAGCTGGTTATGGCACAAGAGGCTTAGTCATCTGAACTTCAAGACCCTTAGTAAGCTAGCTAGAAAGAATCTTGTTAAAGGACTACATGAGAAATTATATTCTACTGATCTGAAATGTGATGCATGCCAAAAAGGTAAACAGCCCAGACACTCATTTAAGAGTATTAACACTTCATCATCTGAAAGAGTTTTACAACTACTTCATCTTGATCTGTTTGGACCTGTTTCACCTCTCAGCTTTAGTGGAAGGAAATATACTCTTGTAGTTGTTGATGATTTTTCTAGTTACACTTGGGTGATATTCCTTTTCAAAAAGAATGAGACTGTGAACAAGATTCCTGATCTGTTCAGACAAATTCAAAATGAAAAAGGTGTTAATATTGTTAAAATAAGAAGTGATAAGGGCACTGAATTTTTAAATTCTTGTTTATCTAACTTTTTAAATGAGTGTGGAATAGTTCATGAGGCATCATAAGCAAGAACAGCACAACAAAATGGAGTAGTTGAAAGAAGGAATAGAACATTGAAAGAAGCAGCTAGGAGCATGTTAGCCGAGTATGGAACCCCTCACAGGTTCTGGGCTGAAGCCATCAATACTACGTGCTATACCCAGAACAGGTGCTTGCCAGTTAAAAGTAAGGGTAAGACTCCATATGAGATCCGGAAGGGTAAGATTCCAAGAATCTCATATTTTCGGGCTTTTGGCTGTAAATACTTCATCCATATCAATGGAAAGTCTAAGCTGAGGACCTTTGATACTAAGGCAGCTGATGTAATATTCTTGGGATATTCTAACACTTCTAAGGCATTCAGAGTGTTCAACAAGACAACTCTTTGTGTGGAGGAAACTCCTCATGTGGTTTTCGATGAAATGTTTTCTTTCTCAGATCAAGTGAATCAGATTACGAAGGATCTAGATAAAATTGAACTAACCAAAACTAAACATAGAACAGTCTATCTGCCTAGTCTTGATTCAGATTCAGATAAAGAAGAATCCCCATCTGAAAATCAGCAGACAACCCCTCTCCAGACTTCATCTGAGGAGACACCCTTGACATCAGCTGATCAGCCAGGGTCAGTAGATGAAGGGGGAACGTCTGCTCAAGTAGAGTAAGATGAGTTGCCAGCTGAGTCTCAAGATGAGGATCCTTCTACTCAAATAGGCAAGAGGATAAGAAGTTATCATCCAACTGACCAGATCATTGGGAACCCATCCAGTAGTGTGCAAACACGAATTATGGTTGATTCTCAGAGTCTGTTCAGCTGCTATGTATCACTTCTCGAGCCTAAGTCTATTGAGGAGACTCTATCAGATCCAAACTAGATAGCTGCCATGCAGGAAGAACTGCATCAGTTTGAAAGGCAAAATGTTTGGGAATTAGTGGAAAGACCCTTACATAGAAAGATTTTAGGCACCAAATGGGTGTTTAAGAATAAAATAGATGAGAACAACGTTATTGTTCGTAATAAGGCAAGATTGGTAGCTCAAGGTTATTCACAATCTGAAGGGATAGACTATGATGAAACCTATGCTCCAGTTGCCAGATGAGAAGTAATAAGGTTGTTCTTGGCATTTGCTGCTTATAATTCTTTCAAAGTCTTTCAAATGGATGTCAAGTCTGCCTTTCTAAAAGGTGTGTTACTTGAGGAAGTCTATGTGGAGCAGCCTCCAGGGTTTAAGATCAATAATAAGGTCTATAAACTCAATAAGGCCCTATATGGACTAAAACAAGCACCCAGGGCTTGGTACGATTCCTTATCTGAATTTTTGATCTCAAATGGTTTTTCAAAAGGTAAGATAGATAGGACTTTGTTTAGAAAGGAAATAGATGGTAACATCTTGTTGGTTCAAATTTATGTAGATGATATTATTTTTGGTTCACCTAATCTGACTTTGTGTGAAGAGTTCAGTGTTCTCATGAAAAACAGGTTTGAGATGTCTATGATGGGTGAATTGACATACTTTCTAGGCTTGCAGATTAAGCAGACGAGTAACGGTATATTCATACATCAGACTAAATATGCTAAGGACCTTATAGAGAAATTTGGGATGACTACTAGTAGGGAAGTTAAAATACCTACGACAACTAACTTCTCTATGGATTCAGATGATCAGGGGATACCCACGGATGCAACGGAGTATCGTGGACTGATTGGATCCCTTCTCTATCTCACTACAAGTAGGCCAGACATAGCCTTTACAGTTGGGATATGTGCAAGATTCCAATCTAATCCTAAGAAAACTCATGTGGAGACTGCTAAGAAAATCCTCAAATATCTCAAAGGGACTTTGCAAGTTGGGTTGTGGTACCCATCTGATGACAACTTTGAGCTGGCAGGATATTCAGACTCTGATTTTGGAGGATGTAAGATTGATAGGAAATCCACTTCAGGAACTTGTCAATTCTTAGTCAACAAATTAATTTCTTGGTTATCTAAGAAACAGACATTTGTTGCCACTCCCACAACTGAGGCTGAATACATGGCAGCTGGGAGTTGTTGCTCTCAACTACTCTGGATTAGTCAGCAGCTTAGGGATTACAACTTTCAAACATCATCTGTTCCTATTTACTGTGATAGTAATAGTGCAATAGCCATGACATACTGTTAAATCAAGAAAGTTTTGATGAGTTAAAAGAAGATTCAGATGATCAGATAACCCTGAAGAACAGCTGAGACTGAGTCCTTGTACTAAGCTGATCAGACTAGGTCATCGACTGAGCAAGTCAGCTGAAGACTGGAAAGTTGCAAGTCATCTGGAGACAAGCTCAAATCTAGTCATCTATAGGAGACGATTATAAAGAGCTCAGACGAGGTCAAGACAAGCTGAGTAGATTAAGAAAGGCGAGTCTTCACCAAGTCAGCTGCAGACGAGTAGGATAAATCAGCTGAGGAGCAAAGCAGTTTTCAAGATTAAGTTTGTTGAGCAGTTTTCAGTTTGTTTGAACTGACTAACAAACTAACTGTCTTTTCAGACTTATAAATAGGTTTAGATTTTCATTTTTCAAAATAACTTTTGCATACATTACAAATTTCACATTGCTCACGATTCAGATTTTCTATCTTCACAATCAATTCACAAGTTTTTCACAAAGAGTTTTTCAAAACAATTCTAAGTGTTTATAGAATAATTTACTTGTAATCTTCAAATTTTACTACTCACTGTAATAGTTAGATTCCAGAGAAGAAGTTAGGAGTTTTGAAGATCTGAAGGTATTTGTAAGCTGTAAGTTGTAAGTCAGACTGAAAGTAAGTAAGTAGTAAGCTAAGTCCCTTCTTCAAGTTGGAGAAGTAGAGTGGATGTAGGATTATTCATAATCCGAACCACTATAAACCCTGGTGTTCTTTATTGCTTTACTTTACTTTTCTGTCAATTTCAATTTTCAGTTTATCAATCAAAGATTAATTTCAGAGTTAAAGTTAGAACTAAAATATCAGTTTACTTTTGATCTTGATCAAGTTGAGTTTAAAATTAAATTCCGCTGTGCTACTTGGGTGCTTTCAATAAGTTTGAAAGATTTATAAAAAATTGTAAATCTATTCAACCCCCCCTTCTAGATTTTCACTAGAAGGCTGAATCAAATTGTGACTAATCTACTCAACTAAGTGGGACCAACAAGTAGTATCAGAGCAGTGTTAAGCTATTCTGATATTGATTTTAGGTCTTAACCAAGATTTTGAAATTTGTTCTTGATTATCTTCATCTTCTTTGTTACACTAACTGTGCTACTAACAAGATCTTGTAAGTGTTTTTGGTTTTCTATCTCAACATGTCTTCTGTTAAGAGCAAGAAATCAAGAAGTCTACTGGAAATTTAGAATGGAGAACCATCTTAAAGTAATTCATGATAGAATGGAGGAGGTTCTTGAAGAAGGACCTATCAAATTTTATCATGGAGGTACAAGTGACGGCACTGCAGCAGCTGAAACAAGAGTTAGGCAAGAAAAGAAAAGCTCCGAACTCACAAGTGATGAAAGAAAGATTCATAATCTGGATCAGGTTGCTAGAACAGAGATCATTGAAACATTGAGTAAGGACTGGATTGAAAAGGTGAAAAGATGCAAGACTGCCAAGGAAATGTGGGAAACTCTTGCTGGAATCTGTGAAGGATCAGATCAGGTCAAGGAAAACAAATTGCAATCAGTATTACATGTCTTTGACACTTTCAAGATGAAAGAAGGAGAATCCATTGATCAACTAGATGTTAAATTGACCAATCTTCTAAACAAGGCAGCTGATTTGGGTAAAACCTATACAGAGAAAGAAATTAACAATAAGGTGTTGAGATTGTTAAGCAAGAGATGGAGAGAGAAAGCTAATATTCTGAAAGCTACTCAGAATCTATCTTCAATTTCACACCACACATTATTTTCTCATCTCATGGCATTAGAGTATGACATCCAAATCGAAGACGAAGAAGATGAAGCAGAATCTTCAACATCTGGAAAGACTGTAGCATTTGTTCATCAAGATGAATCCGAGAAGATATCCAAGGCATCTGATTTGTCTATCAAGGAAGAAATGGCACTTTTGTTAAAATGATATGAAAGACTGAGAATGAAGTACAAAAGAAATAAGAGAGACAGATCAAGTCGAAGGAATTACTGATCAGATAAAGAAGAAAAGAGTTCAGACAATGATAGGAAAAAAGATCAAACGAGGAAGCACAAGTCACCAATTAGAATAGAAGATAGTAGTCCTAAGACAGACAGAGGAGATATTTGTTATACATGCAACAAGCCTGGTCACTATAGTTAAGATTGTCCTCAACTCACTCCCAGAGAGAGAGAAAAAAAGAGGAAAAAGCAGGATAGAAGGTATGCTGATCAGAGAGCACTTCTGGCTAAGAAAGAAGAAGTTCATGAGACATCATCATCCTCATCCTCATCTGATTTTGGGTCAGATGACGACATCTATTTAATGGCAAAAGAGGTACACTACTATTCTTCTTCAGATAATGACTATGATACCTTATCTGAAACTAATCCTAGTCTTATTGAAAAACTTTTGAAAGATTTGGAGACTGCTCTATCTGCTTATAAACAGATAGAGACTAAAAATTTTAATTTAAAGAATCAAATTACTGATCTGACTAAAGTCAATCAAACAAAGGGTAGTGAGAAACCAGACTGCACATTCAAGGGGGAATGTCAGACTGAGACCATCACTAGTACCTTGTCTGATAAAACAAACAAGTTAGAACAGGAATTGAATTCTTTAAAAATAAGATTTTCAAACATCTATTCTGAAAATGAGAATTACAAAAGAACTAACAGAGAATTAAATCTCAAGTTAGGACTTTTAAATAACTCTCAGATCACAATAGATAAAATCTTCAATACTTCACAAAAGTCTAATGACAAGACTGGATTAGGTTTTGATAAGAGTATGAAAAATGATCCAATAAAAGCTAGAGTTTTTGTTAAAGCAACTAAACCAAAGATAGAAACTAGATTTAGTCCCTGGAAACCTAAGGAATTAATTACCTCATCTGATACTTCTGAAAAGAAAACACAGACGAGGAAAGTAACTCCTAAGGTTAAACCTAAGACTAAGTCAAAGACCTATCCTAAGTATAATGGCTTTGATGGAAGAAGTAAAACATATCCATTTTTACCAAGATACAAGACAATTTCAAAAGATCAGTTAAACAAGATTGATCTTGAAAGTCTTATCTTAGTATATAGATATGGATGTAAACTTCAATCTATGGTTTTGAGAAACATTGATATCTTTGTCTGGATTCCTAAAAGTCAACTTAACATGAAAGGACCCAAAGTACAAAGGGTACCTAAGCATTAAATTTGTGATTGCAGGAAGATAAGAAGATAGTTGAAAGAGGAGACATTCTTGAGGTCATCTGGTACATTGACAGTGACTGTTCCAAACATATGACCTATGAAAGACGTCTTCTTTCTAACTATCAGACCATAGACGGACCAAGAGTAATATTTGGAGATAACAATTACGGACTTACCAAAGGTGTAGGGACACTGATGATAGGTGATATTCAAGTAAATGAAGTCTACTACGTGGAAGGATTGAAGCACAATTTACTATCTGTTTCACAATTTTGTGATAAGGGGTTAAGTGTCAAATTTACTCATAATGCATGCTTTGTGTTAGATGGTATTAATGAAAATATTCTATTAGTTGGAGTCAGACAAGGTAACATCTATGTTGCTAATTTCAAAAGTTGTCCTAAAGATACTTGTCTTGTTGCTAAGAGGTCAGATGATTTAAGCTGGCTGTGTCACAAACATCTTGGTCACTTAAACTTTAAAACTCTTAACAAAATAGCAAGGAAATATTTAGTTAAAGGACTCCCTGATAAAGTATTTTCAAAGAACCATGTGTGTGAAGGAAAACAGACTAAAGCTTCTTTTAAAACAATAAGTAGTCCTTCTTCAGAAAGAATTCTGGAACTTCTTCACATGGATCTATTTGGTCTAGTAACACCTCTCAGTTTTAGTGGAAGAAAGTATACTTTGGTAATTGTTGATGACTTTCAAGATTTACCTGGGTTATTTTCTTATACAAAAAGAATGAGACTATGATTAAGATTCCAGAATTTCTTAAAAAGGTTCAAAATGAAAAAGGGCTAACTATTGTTAAAATTAGAAGTGATAAAGGTACTGAATTCCTTAATAAGCTTGTTACTAACTACTGCATTGAGAATGTCATAGCTAATGAAACATCTGCATCAAGGACTCCACAACAAAATGGAGTAGTTGAAAGGAGAAACAGAACCATGAAAGAAGCAGCTAGAACAATATTATCTGAGTACAACACTCCACACAAGTTTTGGACAGAAGCTGTTAATACAACTTGTTATGTTCAAAATAGAAGTTTGATTGTTAAAGATAAATGCAAAACTCCCTATGAAATTTGGAAGGGAAGATCCCCCAAAATTTCATACTTTCATATATTTGGTTGTAAATATTTCGTACACAACAATGGTAAATCTCAATTAAAAACTTTTGATGCCAAGATAGCAGATGGGATATTCTTGGGATACTCATCTGTATCAAAAGCATATAGAGTTTTTAATAAGACAACCTTGTGTGTGGAAGAAACACCTCATGTTGTATTTGATGAATCTTCTTTTGAGTATAGTAAGACAGGGGACATCACAAAGATATCAGATGATCTGGATCAGATGACTATCAAGAGATCAACCATAAAATTCTACAATCAAGAGTCAGATTCAGATGAAGAGGAAGAACCAGATACAAACAAAGAGAAAGAACCTGGAAGCTCTTCCTCACCAGCTGATCAGACGACCAACAACTCAGATGATCAGGATGAGTCATCTGAAGGTAACATAGAATCATCTGAAATAAATAATTCAAACAAAACTTCATCCATTGTAAAAGACAAAGGTAAGAAAGTAATGTCATATCACCCAGCTGAACAGATAATTGGAGATTTAGACTCTGGAGTCCAGACGAGGACCCAACTAAATCAAGATTGTATGTTCAGTTGCTATGTGTCATTACTTGAACCTAAATCTATTACAGAAGCTCTAATTGATTCCAACTGGATTAATGCCATGCAAGAAGAACTAAATCAGTTTCAAAGACAAGATGTGTGGGAGCTTGTTGAAAGGCCTCATCATCAAAAAGTCAATGGAACTAAATGGGTCTTTAAAAACAAAAGGGATGAAAACAATATTGTGGTTAGAAATAAAGTCATACTAGTTGCTCAAGGTTATTCACAATCAGAGGGGATTGATTATGATGAAACCTTTGCACCAGTAGCTCGTCTGGAAGCCATAAGATTGTTTTTAGCCTATGCTGCTTTTCAAAGATTCATAATTTTTCAAATGGATGTTAAGTCAGCATTTCTTAATGGAATCCTAGCTGAGGAAGTTTATGTAGAGCAACCTCCTGGTTTTGTCAAAGGAGACAAGGTATATAAACTAAGGAAAGCTCTATATGGACTTAAACAAGCACCTAGAGCATGGTATGACACCTTGTCTGATTATTTAATTCAAAATGGTTTTGTTAAAGGTAGAATTGATAGAACTCTTTTTAGAAAAGAATATGGTTGTGATATTTTATTAGTTCAGATTTATGTTGATGATATTATTTTTGGATCAACTAACATATCTTTGTGTGAAGAATTTAGTCATCTTATGAAAAGCAGATTTGAAATGTCTATGATGGGAGAGATGACTTATTTTCTTGGACTCCAAGTTAAATAGACAAATAAGGGAATATTCATCAATCAAGCCAAGTATACAAAAGATCTCATTGAAAAGTTTGGAATAGGTACCAGCCGAGAAGCTAAGATACCTATGATGACAAACTTTTCAATGGATCCAGACGAGAAGGGAGAAGTGTTGGAACCACTGATCGCCGACTCTATGAAATTATCAGATTCAGAATTATAGTCACAAAAACGCAGCGGATAGGATTGTACCTTTATTCACCGTAAAAGGTGAAGACGAACCAGTTCTAAGGTCAGAACTGCGATCGAAGGATGAGCCTCGTACCTCACGGTCTTCTGCCGTATTCCTATCCCTTTCCCTTGGACGTCGAGTGGTCGACGATCCTCCAAGGAATCAGAATCCGCCTCTCTCTGATCTCACGTATTTTTCACTCGTCTGGAGGCTCTGATGTTAGGGTTTATTTATAGGCTACAACAGGGACCCTAAGGAGGAATTAAGGTTGGGCCTCCTGATGGGCCTAAATATCCTGTGTTCAGTCCGAACACTTTACTTAAGCCCATCAATTATAACTCAGTCCACTAAAGAATTATAATTGAATTACCATCCTAATCCCATATTATAATATGGGCTCCTTTATTATGTGTACGTTTATTTCCCCGTGTTTAAGATATCGAATGTCCATAAATTAATTAAATTACGGACAACTTAATTAATTTATATCTAATTCCAGGAGTAGTACCACTCATCTTTATTATTATGTCGGATTAAATCCACCTGCAGGGTTTACATAATAATCTTTATGAGCTCCTCAAGGGGACATCATCATCCTAAATAATTAGGACACAGATTCCTTCTATAATCAACAACACACCATATAAACAGTGTTATCTCCCAATTCACCGAGCCTATTGATTTAATAAATCTCACCCATTGGCAAATCAAAGAAACATACACTGAGTACACGTGCCCGTTATTATATAGGGATTAAGAAGACGTACATCCATAACAACAGAGGTCTTGTTCTTTTATATAATCAGTACAAATTAAACAACCTCATATGATCCTGCTCAATACATACAAAATGTACTAGTGTAACTTTATAGTCAAGATAGACTAATACCAAATTACACTACAACCGTTTCCAATGGTTTATCCAAATCCATCTTGGTTGTGAGCTATTATTTATAACCTATAAGGAACTGATAGCATGATCTTCTGTGTGACACCACACACCATGTTATCTACATTATAGATTAATCTTGACAAAATAATGATATATATAACAATCATAAACAATAAGTATTTTGATCATAATGAATCTCATATTAAAAAGATGTTCATACTAAAAAAGATGTTCATACAAAAGCTAGGCTTATAGTATCAATGTATGAAGCTTGAGATAAGCATAACATTCTTTTCTTGCGATCCCTTATAACTTTGATCCCAAGAATATGTCCAACTTCTCCCAAGTCCTTCATATCAAACTGCTTGGATAACCATACCTTTACGTCTGACAACACCTTGACATTGTTGCCAATGAGCAAGATGTCATCTACGTATAGTACAAGAAATACCACCACGTTTCTGTCACTCTTCTTGTATACACATGACTCATCCGGACATTGAATGAATCCATAAGACTGGATTACCTCATCAAAACGGATGTTCCAAGATCTCGAAGCTTGTTTCAACCCATAAATGGACCGATTAAGCTTACACACAAGATGCTCTTTGCCCTTTGCAATGAATCTTTCTGGTTGCTTCATATAGATGTTTTCTTCAAGACTTCCGTTAAGGAAAGCTGTCTTGACATCCATTTGCCAAACCTCATAATTCATATGAGCAGCAATAGACAAAAGAATCCGGATAGATATAAGTATGGCTACCAGCGAAAAGGTTTCCTCATAATCGATCCCTTCTTTTTGAGTGTACCCCTTCGCAACAAGCCTTGCTTTGAAAGTTTCTACTTTGCCGTCTGACCCTCTTTATCTTTTGTAGACCCACTTACAACCAATGGCTTTTACACCATTTGGTGGTTCTACTAGCTCCCAGACTTGATTAGAATCCATAGATTCTAATTCAGATTTCATTGCTTTTTCCCAAGATTCTGCATCTTTATCTTGGAGTGCTTCGTCCTAGTTCCAGGGATCAGATTCGTGTTCACCAGGTACTAAGTCTGAAGATCTCCAAAAAACATGAATCTGTCAGGTTGTCTAACCCTCCCACTACACCGAGACACTTGTGGTAATAGTGTATCATTGGTAACAGATGGTGCTGACCCCTGTGGTATCTCATCTTGCACTC
Source organism: Paraleonurus japonicus (assembly GCA_030762865.1). Taxonomy (NCBI): domain Eukaryota; kingdom Viridiplantae; phylum Streptophyta; class Magnoliopsida; order Lamiales; family Lamiaceae; genus Paraleonurus; species Paraleonurus japonicus. The sequence continues at coordinate 10,865,749 of CM061059.1, read as the reverse complement.
TTGGTACTAAGGTAGAAGTTTCTCCCCTTATTTCTTCTAAAATAATTTTACTCATGGGCTTGTGGTCTATTACATAGTCCTCTTCTAAAAATCGGGCATTTGTGCTAACAATTACCCTCTGATCTTTAGGACTATAAAACAAACCACCTTTCGTTCCTCTAGGATAGCCCACAAACAGCCCGAACTTCATACGAGATTCCAACTTATCGGCATCTCCTTTCAAAGACATGTTGAACTACCCCAAATCCGAATATATGTTTGAGACTAGGCTTACGCCCATTCCACAATTCTGTGGGAGTAGAAGATCTTGTCTTAGAAGGAACCAAGTTCAAAATGTACATTTGCCGTTTCAGGTCATACCCCCAAAACGAACTCGGTAATTCTGAATAGCTCATCATCGATCTAACCATTTCCAAGAGTGTCCTATTCCTTCGTTCCACCACACCATTACATTTGGGGTGTACCAGTGGAGAACAATTGGGATTGAATCCCGCTTACGATAAGTAATTCCTAAACTCTCCTAAGAGGTACTCGCCACCACGATCAGATCGTAGTGTTTTGATATATTTACCATGACGCTTCTCTACATCAGCCTTGTACTCTTTGAATTTATCAAAGCACTCAGACTTGCGGCGCATCAAATAAATATATCCATATCTCGAATAATCATCTATAAAGGTGACAAAATATTCGAAACCACCCCTTGCTTGAGTAGACATAGGACCACATAAATCAGAATGAACCAATTCCAACACTTCTTTGGCTCTATACCCCTTGGCTTTAAAAGGCCTTTTGGTCATTTTTCCTTCCAAGCAGGACTCGCAGGTCGGATAGTTTTTCACTTCCAATGAACTCAAAGGTCCATCGGCTATCAACCTTTGAATCCTACTCAAGTTAATGTGACCTAATCTTAGATGCCAAAGATATGTTAGGTTCATTTTTGAAGGTTCTTTTCGCTTACTTGAGTTAGAAGATGTACTATTAATTTCCATTTGTTGCTTTGTAGGAGTTATTGGATTAAGAGTATATAAACTGCCAATCAACGTACCAGAACAGATAATAGCACTATTTTTCTTGACAACCACTTTGCTATCAAAAGAAACAGAATATCCATCCAAAAATAACTTAGAAACTGAAATCAAGTTCTTTGTAAAACAAGGTACGTAAAGACAATTTCTCAAAACCAAAGTCTTATTCTTATCAAAAAAATAAATAAACATCTCCCACTGCAACAGCTGCTACTTTCGTAGCGTCGCCCATGTGGATGGTAATCTCACCCTCACTAAGCTGCCTGTTTTCCTGGAACCCCTGCAAAGAATTGCAGACATGATCAGTGGCTCCCCATATCTACACACCAGGTGCCGGTAGATAACACCGCTAAACATGTTTCAATAGTTAGTGAATAAGATATACCTTCTTTTTCCTTTTTACGGGGGCAATCTACCTTCCAATGTCTTGGCTGCTTGCACAAAAAATATTTACCCTTAGGCTTCTTCACGCCATTTGGTGGACCAATTTTCTTTGGTTCACCTGCTTTCTTTGCCAAACCAGTTTGTTGCTTTTTCTTCATCACTTTGTCATTTGGCTTAGATGTAGAAACATTTTCAGCAATATAAGCTTGAGAAGCTTGACGAAATAACCCTTCTGCCGCTTGGAGTTCTGTCAGAAGTTCCGCCATCGAATACAACCTTTTGTTCATGTTGTAGTTCAGGCGAAACTGCTCAAAACTCTTAGGCAGCATTTGGAGAACGATATCGACCTGGGTTTCCCCATCGATTTCAGCTCCAAGGACTTCCGTCTCATTCAAATGAGCCATCATCTTGAGGATATGATCCCTTACGGGTGTCCCCTCAGTCATGGTGGTCGTCATTAAGTTTCTCATGGCCTCTTGCCTGGCAGCCTGACTCTGGTGTCCGAAGAGTTCTTTGAGATTAAGCATCATCTCATAAGCAGAGGTCATGGTCTGATGCTGATGTTGCAGCACATTTGACATAGAAGCCAAAATGTAACACCGCACCATCTCATCTGTCTTGACCCACTTCTTATAAGCCTCTTTCTCCTCTTCACTAGAGTTTTCATCGGGTTTTTCAGGACAAACCACAGTGAGTACAAACTTGTACTCTTCAGCAGTCAAGACAATGTCCAAGTTTCTTTTCCAATCAATATAATTTGGACTAGTAAGTTTGTTTTCTTTAAGAATAACAGCAAGTGGATTGAAAGCCATGATAAATCCTGAGAAACACGTAAATGCATTATGATCAAATTTAAGAATTTAAATCAATATTTTTTCCCTCAAACAATACAATTAAATTCACCAACACCTCAAAACACCATGAAGTTTGTATGCCACGATAGTGTGGACGTATACTAATTCAAACATTTGTAAGAGGAGGTTTTACCCATTAATTTCATCATTTTGCCAAACAAAATAAAAATTAATAGTTGGTTTGTCTTTAGCCATACAAATAACAGCACTTACTCCGATGGGGAGGATACTATTATATGCATCTAAGTGTATACCATTTCTTAATACCAAGTCAATTACCTGGGTTTGTGCCTCTTCAGATGGAGAAGATAACACGCTCCTAAATAAATTTCTTATAATTATCCATAAGGAAGTTTGATCTAGTGATCCGCAAACAAACACATCCGATATGGAAGAAGGCACTTAAAACCAACGTTCATGTTTAAATGCATCACTTACAAACCAGAAATGAAGGCTATGGGATTTGTTGAAAATTAACCCCTCTCCCACTTAGTAATTTAACGTGAGGGATATTAACATGCATAATATATGAAACACATGAAGCATGCTAAACACAATAACATATATAAGAAAGAATAAATATGGAAAACAAAATTCCAACTATTATGGCCTCTTTGATGCTCCCATGTTCTTGAATGTTCCCCATCAAGCGGGGTGCGGGGCAGTGCCCTGCCAAACGGGGATCGACCTGCCGGTCAGGTCGCGGGGTGCGGGGCAGCGCCCCGTTCAAAAAAAATCCATCGATTCTTCGCTATCGATCTGGTTTGCCATCGATCAACCTAATTTGTTCCTATTACAGTTTTATCCAACGATCCTATACATCATCTAGATCGAAATAAAACCTACACGACAGACCACCGTGGTTATAACTATTACAATCATTCACCAACCCAAAACAAAAACCTCGACAGGTCTGAGGGTTTAATACATACATAAACATACATGCTGACCATAATAGTTGGATTTAGGGTTCCTGCAAAAAATATCAGAATATTCGCATACCCAAAAAACGGATCTACGATTAACATCCAATCACTAATATAACAGATTTATGATAATCATGCAAACCCTAATATAACAGATTTACACATATCATGCAATCCTATTCAATATCAGATCATGAAACTCTATAATAACAGATCAAGAAACCCTATTATGACAGATCAAGAAACCCTATTATAACAGATCAAGAACCCCTATTATAACAAATTTACAATAATCATGCAATCCTAATAAATCAGATCTATGAATAAATGAATAAATTGCATAGAGTCAGAAAACATGGCTCTGATACCAATTGTTGGAACCACCGATCGCCGACTTTATGAAATTATCAGATTCGGAATTATAGTCACAAAAATGCAGCGGATAGGATTGTACCTTTATTCACCGTAAAAGGTGAAGACGAACCAGTTCTAAGGTCAGAACTGCGATCGAAGGATGAGCTTCGTACCTCACGGTCTTCTGCCGTATTCCTATCTCTTTCCCTTGGACGTCGAGTGGTCGACGATCCTCCAAGGAATCAGAATCCACCTCTCTCTGATCTCACGTATTTTTTACTCGTCTGGAGGCTCTGATGTTAGAGTTTATTTATAGGCTACAACAGGGACTCTGAGGAGGAATTAGAGTTGAGCCTCTTGATGGGCCTAAATATCTTGTGTTCAGTCCGAACACTTTACTTAAGCCCATCAATTATAACTCAGTCCCCTAAAGAATTATAATTGAATTACCGTCCTAATCCCATATTATAATATGGGCTCCTTTATTATGTGTACGTTTATTTCCCCGTGTTTAAGATATCGAATGTCCATAAATTAATTAAATTACTGACAACTTAATTAATTTATATTTAATTCCAAGAGTAGTACCACTCATCTTTATTATTATGTCGGATTAAATCCATCTGCAGGGTTTACATAATAATCTTTATGAGCTCCTCAAGGGGACATCATCATCCTAAATAATTAGGACACAGATTCCTTCTATAATCAACAGCACACCATATAAACAGTGATATCTCCCAATTCACCGAGCCTATTGATTTAATAAATCTCACCCATTGGCAAATCAAAGAAATATACACTGAGTACACGTGCCCGTTATTATATAGGGATTAAGAATACGTACATCCATAACAACAGAGGTCTTGTTCTTTTATATAGTCAGTACAAATTGAACAACCTCATATGATTCTGCTCAATACATACAAAATGTACTAGTGTAACTTTATAGTCAAGATAGACTAATACCAAATTACACTACAACCGTTCCAATGGTTTATCCAAATCCATCTTGGTTGTGAGCTATTATTTATAACCTATAAGGAGCTGATAGCATGATCTTCTGTGTAACACCACACACCATGTTATCTACAGTATAGATTAATCTGGACAAAATAATGATATATATAACAATCATAAACAATAAGTATTTTGATCATAATGAATATCATATTAAAAAGATGTTCATACTCAAAAAGATGTTCATACAAAAGCGAGGCTTATAGTATACATCCTAACAAGAAGACACTGATCAAACCGAGTATCGAGGTCTAATTGGTTCATTATTATATTTAACTGCTAGTAGACCTGATATTTCATTTGCAGTTGGAGTCTGCGCTCGATTTCAAGCTAATCCTAAGAAAAGTCATCTTGAAGCAGCGAAGAAAATTCTTAAGTATCTGAAAGGTACAGTAAATGTTGGATTGTGGTATCCAGCTGATGACAACTTTGAGCTGTCTGGATACTCAGACTCAGACTTTGGTGGGTGTAAGATAGATAGAAAATCTACATCTGGTACTTGCCAATTTCTTGGTAGTAAGCTGATTTCATGGTTGTCTAAGAAACAAACCTCTGTAGCTACTTCCACAACTGAAGCTGAGTATATGGCAGCTGGAAGTTGTTGTTCACAGCTGATCTGGATAAGTCAACAGTTAAGGAACTATAACATTATCACCAAAGATGTACCAATCTTTTGTGATAGTAATAGTGCCATAGCTATTACCCAAAACCCAGTCCTACATACTAGATGCAAGCATGTTGATATCAGACACCACTTCATCCGAGACCATGTTGAGAAAGGTGACATCAGACTAGAGAAGATTCTGACTGATTTCCAAAGAGCATACATCTTGACAAAGCCACTGGCAGAGACAAGGTTTAAAGAACTATCTGTAGAATTAGGATTATTAGATGCTTCTTTAGTTAATCTATAATCTTATTCTATGTTTTTCATTCTTTGTCTCTCTCAATATAGTTTACTATGTCTAGAAAGAATTATCATACTAGATATGAGTCAAAGGACAATTAGGTAGCTGATATCATTGATCTCTTGCTAAGGAATCAAGAATCAAGGATTAGTCATATTGACCTTATCTGACTTGATGATTACTTGTCTGGCATTTGGTAAATCAGACAAGGACACAATAATCAGCTGACTTCTATAGAATCAGATGACCATTGTATCTTATCTGACTTACCCTAGCTACTAATGGTTTCTTCAAGTTTATGTCTTTGCAGGAATAGGTCACAGATCAGATTGATAAATTAGATTGTTTCACCTCATCTGTTATAAACCTTTTCATCTGGACACCTTTGTTTCTGGATACTCTTCATAAACTGTGTCTTCTTATAAAACTCTTATCGGATTGTTGTCATTGGTTGGAAAAACTGACTTTAGAAAATCTAATCTGAGCCTGCTTATTTGAAATAAAATGTTTTCTTAACTGATCTTTAAGTTTACCAAAAGATAAAACTATGTTGTTTTAAAAATCAGACGAGGTACTTTATCAGATGAATTCATAAACCCATCTATTTTTGAAAACCCTTATACGAAGTAAGGTAACCCTAGGCTGACGTCAGGTATACTTACTTCTCTGCATAAAGTAACTTATTTCTGTCAAATCAACAGTCTACAAAGTAACATTTTACGCAATTCAAATATTAGTGATCTACACGCGTTGAATCCCAATCGTTTATCCAAATTTTTAACCGTTGATTCAGCACAGTAAATCATTTCAAATAAATGGCTTAGATTAAAATCCAATTTTCTAAAGCAGTTTCTCTTTCCAATTTTCCCTCCTATAAATACATCTTCTTCTTCGATCAAACTTTTTCACTTTCAGAAAACCTTCATATACTCTGCAAAATTTTTCTCAAAAACCCTTTGCAAATTTTTATGAGTCAATCCCAGAAAACTATCTCAACAACTTCAACAATGGTGGAAATCAGTACTGAGACGTATAACAAGAAGATCAAGTCGGAGATGTACATCAACTTTGATACCACCACCGATGATGAATCGAGAGAGATTCTCAGTTTACTTGAGAGGTCTAGATTGAGGATATTTTGCTCCAAGAAATCCAACACCAACAAGACTCTGGACATGAGAGGAGTCAAGTTTTATGTCAATGGGACATACGAGAACGGCATTTTCAGAACTCGGGTATACGGCGAAGAACTGACGGTGACCACGGTGGAGGTAGCCCGGATTTTTTATACGAGCAATGAAGGAGTAAACCCCCTCACCTACAAATCAGACGATTGGGTAGAATCATTTGAGATGATTGCCCGTACATCAATGAAGGGAAGAAGGTCTGAGTTAAAGAAGAAAATGCTCCGACGGAGATATCGTTTGTTAATGACGATATTGATGAAGGTCATTTTAGGGGAGCAGAACTCCCATGATGGGCTGACGTGACCTAGGTTGTGCTTCTTGAGGACGATCATTGATGGGGTGTAAGCCAACTGGGCTGGAATGTTGCTAAGCCGGTTTGAAACCAAGAGAAAGAGGTTAGAGGTGGTGAATGGGAGGTGGCAGGCAAAGTCGATCACCAGTCTGTTTAACAAGGTGACGGTGATACTAGAGGATATGTTGACAGCTGAGATCAACTGGGCTGACGGAGTCAGAGCCTATACTAAGCAAAAAGGGCTGCTGACAAAGGATGAGCTGATCAGAGGACCAGCTGACTCTGACGGAGAAGCAGCTGAGGTTAGGGCTCAGGACCCCTCAGCTGAGGAGGAAGAAGAAGAAGGAGAAGAGCAAGCAACTGAGCCTTCAATGATATCTGCTGAGGCTTCACAGCCAATGAAGCAGAAGGAGAAGATACCTAAGAGGAGGAGGAGGCTGATAAAAGCCTCAGAAAATGAAGGAGCCTCATCTGGAGCCTAGCCAAGCCTGCTATCTGAAGAGGTATCTACTTTAAAGGTAGCTGCAGCTGCTGTTGTGCAAGCCCAGGATATTCATGAAGTCAGCTCAGAGAGGACACCCTCCCCCTCACCCAAAAAGGTAACCTCTTTTGGAGCCTCTGCTACTCCCTCTATCTCCCCTACCTCATCTCCCACCCATCTTGGCGATGAAGAGGTGACCCAGGCTGGCACCTCTGAGCCTCTAAAACAGCCTACTCCCACATTAGTCCAAGCCACAACCTCATCCTCCCTTCCTCAAACACAAACCACTTCCTCTCCCCCATCTTCATCTGATATGCTCTCATTTCTGACTGGACCCGTCTACTCCCCCACCCCCATAACTACCATCTCCCCTCCAGCCTTACTCCCATCATCCCTAACTCCCCCTCAAATACAAACTGAAACCATATCATCTCCCCAACCCACCATTCCACAGCCAACCCCTTCTCCACCACCCACTTCATCTGATATCCCACCCCCTCTATCTTCTTCCCCACCTGAAATCCCACCACCCCCACCATCAGACACACCCACCTCTTCCCAACCCACTAATCTTCTAGCCACAGATGTCTCCAACATCTTTGGTGACATCCGTATGAATTCCCCAAGTCCAACTTCTCCCTTCCCCTCCTCCTCGTCTGAATCATCGGAGGAGGATATCAGTCCAATCTCTGCCATCTCTTCTGCGTTCACGGACCTTCACAAACAGATTATTGATAAAGTCCAGAAGATGACGGAGAGGAAAACTAGGAAGGTGATTCGAGCAGTCACCGACACTATGCTCGCCAATATGCAGATTGTCGAGGTAAATATATCTCACAACCTATCAGCCAACCTCAACACTGTTATTGGAACTCGGCTGAGCAATCTGGAAGATGAGGTGAGATTGCTCAAGCAGAAAATGGCTGCAGACAACGAAGTCTTGGTTGATGCCCTCACAGCAGACAAATCAGACTTCCGGATTCGTTGTGCTGCGTTGGAAGATCAGCTCTAGACCCTAAAGAATGAAGTTAAAAAGGGGGAAGGAGCTGAAGGAAGAATGGACACCCTCATAGCTGGAGTTATGTCAATTACAGACAAGCTCGACTCAAAGGCAGACTCAGTTGAGTTGGAAGCAGCCAAGGCCGAGATCAAAATCAAATCAGATGAGCTGGCTGCTTTGCAACTGAGGGTGACCCAGATTGAGGAGGCCATCCGTGAGGATAAAGAAAAGAAGGGAAAGGAGGAGGAAGAGAAGACTGAAAAGCTGCTGGCCAGAATGAAAGAAGCTGAGAAACCCGAAGCCAAGGGCAAGGGTAAAGGAAAGGCAGCAGCAGTCGAGAAAGAACCATCAGCTGAGCAGCTGACCAGTCCCAGACTAGCAGAGCGAAAGAGGAAAGAACCTGACTACTCAAATCTCTCAGCTGAGCAAATCAGAAGAATACATGCTGAAAAGGAGAGGTATGAGAAGCAGGAAAAGAAGAGGCTGAAGAAGCTGGGAAAAGCTGAGCTAAAGTGGGACAGGGACACTCGGAAATGGGTATCTAAAGCAGCTGATGAAGCAGATTTCCGACCTGTCCACCGCTCGTCAGCTCCTCCGAAGATAGTGTCAGGACAGTTCACCAGCGAGTACAAGAAGAAAGCGCTGGATGCCAGATGGATGTACTATTGGTACATCTTGAAGGCATCTCCATCTGGTGCAGCTGATGAAGACATGCAGTGGCATGAATGGATGGAGAAGGAGGATGTTGATCTGTATGGAAGACTGCTTGATGAGGTGAGTAAAGTTTTCAACTGCGATCTCGTCGCACCAGCCTATGAGCACGTCTCTCCTAATTTGAATGAAGATGGATCTCCAGACATGGAATGGGTCAAAACAGTAATCACCAAAGCTGAGGTGGAATCCAAGCTCACCGATGAAAAAGATCTCAAACAGCTCAGAGCTAGGATCTTCACCTGGCTAAAAATTCCAGAAGCAAGCCAATGGGGAATCTGATAGACCAGGATTTTCTTTTCCTTATCTTTCATTTCTATCAATTCTCCTTATCTGTAAAAATGTATATATGTGAATGAATATACTTTGACTTATGTGATTTACTTGTTTTATCTCTTAAAGCTTTCGTTACTGTTTTAAGAAAACTTAAAAAATTTTCTATGTGTTAATCATCTGAGAAAATTTTCATCACAGAACTAAAATTTTTCTAAAAATTTTCTAAGTCTTAAAACTTTTCTAAGTTCTTTAAGATTTAAAAACTTTTCACTAAGTCTAAATTCTTAAGACTTAAGAATATGTTCTTAAATTTTTTTTTCTAAGTGTGAATTAAGTGCTCTAACTTGAATAAATCTGATTCAATGTGAGAATGTGCTCTAGTATACCTATCTGATAATCTTGATTAACTTTAAACTAACTTCAGTTGTGAGTGTGTCTCTTCCTTGTAAGTTTTAACTTCATCAAAAAGGGGGAAATTGTTAAATCAAGAAAGTTTTGATAAGTTAAAAGAAGATTCAGATGATCAGATAACCCTGAAGAACAGCTGAGACTGAGTCCCAGTACTAAGCTGATCAGACTAGGTCATCGACTGAGCAAGACAGCTGAAGACTGGAAAGTTGCAAGTCATCTGGAGACAAACTCAAATCTAGTCATTTGCAAGAGACGATTATAAAGAGCTCAGACGAGGTCAAGAAAAGCTGAGTAGATTAAGAAAGGCGAGTCTTCACCAAGTCAGCTGCAGACGAGTAGGATAAATCAGCTGAGGAGCAAAGCAGTTTTCAATGAGCAGTTTTCAGTTTGTTAGAACTGACTAACAAACTAACTGTCTTTTTAGACTTATAAATAGGTTTAGATTTTCATTTTTAAAATAACTTTTGCATACATTACAAATTTCACATTGCTCACGATTCAGGTTTTCTATCTTCACAATCAATTCACAAGTTTTTCACAAAGAGGTTTTCAAAACAATTCTAAGTGTTTATAGAACACTTTACTTGTAATCTTCAAATTTCACTACTCACTGTAATAGTTAGATTCCAGAGAATAAGTTAGGAGTTTTGAAGATCTGATGGTATTTGTAAGCTGTAAGTTGTAAGTCAAAATAAAAGTAAGTAAGTAGTAAGCTAAGTCTCTTCTTCAAGTTGGAGAAGGAGAATGGATATAGGATTATTCATAATCCGAACCACTATAAACTCTGGTGTTCTTTATTGCTTTACTTTACTTTTCTGTCAATTTCAATTTCCAGTTTATCAATCAAAGATTAATTTCAGAGTTGAAGTTAGAACTAAAATATCAGTTTGCTTTTGATCTTGATCAAGTTGAGCTTAAAATTAAATTCCGCTGTGCTACTTCGGTGCTTTGAATAAGTTTGAAAGATTTATAAAAATTTGAAAATATATTCAAACCCCCCCTCTAGATTTTCACTAGAAGGCTGAATCAACTTGTGACTAATCTACTTAACTAAGTGGGACCAACACATACAATCCTGTCTTGCATTCTAGATGTAAACATATTGACATCAGACATCACTTCATAAGAGATCATGTAGAAAAGAATGATATTAGAATAGAAAAGATAGCCACAGAATCTCAGAGAGCAGATATTCTTACAAAACCATTAGCTGAATTTAAGTTTAAAGAATTGTGCTTAGAATTAGGATTACTTGATGCATCTTTGGCTGATTTTTAAATTGCTTTTGTTTGCATCTGTTATTTGTTTTCCTTCTTTCTTTCCTTTCTTTAAATAAATGTCTAGAAAGAATTGTCAGACTAGATATGTGTCAAAGGACAATCAGGTAGCTGATATCATTGATTTCCTTTTTTAGGAATCAAGAATCAAGCATTAGTCATATTGACCTTATCTGACTTGATGATTTCTTATCTGACATTCGGTAAATCAGACAAGGACACAATAGTCAGCTGATTTTCTTGAAAATAGATGACTATCTGCATCCTATCTGACTTACCGTGGCTACTAATAGGTTTGATTGAGTTTATTTGCAGGAACATGTATATCAACATTGTTATATCAGTCTAAAACCCCTAATCTGAAAATCACCTCCCCTTTGTTTATTCATTCTTTGAAAAATGTATTTCCAAAATAACTTTCTCAAGCCTGTTAGCTTTCAAATACTTTTGATGGATTTCTGATTTGAAAATGTTGTGTTCAAAATAATGGCAGTAAAAATTTTATATTTTTCAAAATCAGACTCGGAGGAATTTTTTCAAAATATAAGACAAGGTTTGAACCAAGTCTGACAAAACCCAGTCTGAAATAGGAAACCTTAATGTAAAGAAAGGTATATTTTGGCTTACGTCAGATATACTAATTACCTCTGCATAAAGTAAACCTATTAGCCGTCTAATCCGTAGGATAAACAGTTACTTTTACACAATTCAAGACACGTTAATGCCACGCGCCTGAATGCGAAGCGGTTTTATCGCTGAGCCGTTGATATTTTTTACGCGCCTTTAACAATCAACGGTCAAAAATGTTTCCTAAGATTTTGCCATGTATCAACTTCAAAATTTTCCCTCTCTCTCTACTAGATTTAAAAACTTACCTTCGTCATTTCGAAATTTACTTTTACAAATTCCAGTATCAATTCTCTGTAAAATTTCTCAAACTTTCAAACTGTTTACCATGGCTTCTTCATCAAAAACCACCAAAACCAAAAAACCCACGTATATTTCCTTGAATACATCTGGTTTTAAAATGAATGAAGAAATATTCAAGAGCAAATTGAAAGCAGAGATGTATGTGGATTTCGAAACTACGAGAGATAGAGAATCGGCAAAGATACTCCGATTGCTAGAAGCCTCTGAATTGTGGGGATTTCTCTCTATGAAGTCTCCCTAGAACAAGACTGCAGATTTGTTGGGAGCAGAGCTTTTGGTAAACCTGCAAGAAACATCGAAAGGATTTGATACAAGGGCTGATGGCACAGCTTTGTCATACACCAGGGAAAACCTTGCCAGAATTTTCAATACGTCAATGGAAGGAGTGAATCCATTGACGTACAAAGAGGATGAGTGGGAGGAATCTTTCGATTTGATGGCGAGAGTTACTTATAGAGGAACTCGTCGGGATCTAAAGAAGAACTTGTTACGGAGAAGGTATAGGCTATTGATGACGGTGGTAACGAAGGCTGTGTTGGGGGAACAAAGCTCACATGATGGGTTGTCCAAGCCCAGACTATGTGTGATGAGGGCTATCTTAGATGGAATTCAAGTAAACTGGGTCCAGCTGCTCATCCAGTGACTAAGTGAGGAGAAGAAGAGGCTGACTTTTAAATCAGCTGAAGAGGGATGGGTGGCGAATTCTACAGTCAACCTATTCAACAAAATCACTGTTTTGATTGAAGGGTTGAATCGAGCAGCTGACTGGAGAGTTGGAGCGAAGAAGTATTCCAAACAAAAGGGAATACTTACAAAAAATGAAAGGCTGGGAGGAATGCCTTATTCAGACGATGAATCAGATGCTACAAGGGACCAAAGGGCAGCAGCAGCAGCTGAAGAGGCCAGAAGGCAGGCTGCAGAACCGGTGGTTAAGACCGAAGAAGAGAATATCCAAGCCGAGGATCCAGCTGTGGTCGAAGTAACAGCTGAGGAGGTAGCAGCTGAAGCAAGATCTCCTCAGAGAAGAACAAGGAGGAGACTAGTCAGAGCCTCAGAAAAGAAAGCTTCAGAGGAGTCGTCTGCTGCTACTGCCAGTCAACCTTCGGACGAGGACTCTGATGAGGATAACCAATTCATCCTTCAGAGGAGGCCTCGGACGAAGCCCCAAGCATCTAAAACCTCCAGCAGCTCAGGTCTGCAGACGGTGTCCTCAACCCTACTCACAGAGGAAGAACCTACCCTCAAGATTGCAGCGGAGGTCAGGCAAACTGAAGTCCCTCCATCTTCGGCCAAGGAAGTTGTACTCTCTCCAATCCAAGAGGAAGGTACCAACTCTTCTCTCTCTCTGTCCCAATCTCCCTCTGGCAATGAAGAGGTGTGCCCGGCTGGCACCTCGGAGCCTCTAAAACAGCCACAGTTGCCCCAAACACCCAGTCCAACTCCCACAATTCAAACACAAACCCCAACCGAACCAATCATAACTCCATCTAAAACCACATCTACACCCACCCAACCTGAATCCACCCCCACTCTAACAACCTTTCCTCAAGCAGAACAACCAACCTCGTCTACCATTCCCTTACCTGAAATACAAACATCCATTCCCTCACAAACACAAACCTCACCCCCTCCAGAAATTGAGATTTCTCCTTACTCATTTCTGGAGGACATCCAGATGAGCTCTCCTACCCCCTTACCTCAAACAACTGAACCACAAACCCCTTCTTCTTCTTCCTCGTCTGAATCCTCATCTGAGGATGAGGACAGTGACCTAAGCCTAACCTCAGCCATCTCCTCTATTGTTGCACAAATGGAAAGAAAAATCAAACATACATTTTCCAAGAAGATGAAGAGGAAGACGAAGAAGATGGTTAAGGCAGTCACGGAGACCATGATTGCCAGCATGAGGGAAGTAGAGGTAAATTTAATTGAAAAAATTACAACTCTTACTAACTCTATTTTGGCTGGGAAAGTGAAGACGTTGGAGGAGGAGGTGCAAGGTCTGAGGAGTCAAGTCACTGATTATAATGCTATAGTGGTTGACTCATTGGTCATGGACAAGTCAGACTTACATGTTAAATGCAAAGATCTGGAGACGAAGCTGACTACCCTGGCTGATGAAGTCAAAAAAGGGGAAAGTGAGGTACAAGAAAGAGAGCGAACCCTCACAGCTACTCTGGAGGAGATGAGGAAAGAAGTTGGCACTAAGGCCAATACAGCTGAGCTGGATGCAGCCAGGGAAGATGTTCGGCTCAAGTCTGATGAGCTGGCTGCACTTCAGCTGAGCGTAAGCCAGTTGGAAGAAGCTCTCAGGGAGGATGAGGTCAGAAGAAAGAAGGAGGAGGAAGAAAAATCTGCCCAACTGTTGGCTAAAATGAAAGAAGCAGAAAAACCAGCTGAGGTAAAGGGAAAAGGCAAAGGAAAGATGGTTGAGGAGTCCACTCCAGCCAAAGAACTAAGTCTCAAATCTACCTTGACTGAGAAAAGGAAGAGAGAGTCTGACTACTCAAACCTTTCAGAGGAGCAGATTCGTAGAATGAGGCACGAGAAGGCCTAGTATGGTGAAAGGGAAAAGAAGCAACTGAAGAAGAAGAACAAAGGCTTGGAGATGAGATGGAGCAAAGTGGTCAGGAAGTGGGAGATGAAAGGGGCAGATGAAGCTGAGTTCAGACGTTATCACCGAACACTCAATCCTCCAAAGGTCGTCGTGGGGCAGTGGTTCAAAGAATATAAAGATAAGAATTTAGATGCCAGATGGATGTATCATTGGTACATCTTGAAAGGCTCTGATTCTTCAGCCTAGGACGAAGACCTAAGGTGGCATGAGTGGATCGAGAAAGAAGATGACAACCTTTATCATCGACTAATCGAAGAGGCTGATAAAATTTTCAATGCCGACTTATGCGCTCCAGCTTATGAAAAGGGCAGACCCAAAACCAACCCTGACGGTTCAGTGGACATGAACTGAATTAAAGGCATCATTGCCAAGGCTGAAGTGGAATCAGGCCTAAAAGGTGAAGAAGAGCTCAAGGCACTAAGAAGACGGGTCTTCACCTGGCTGGCTGTTCCAAAAGCCTATCAATGGGGAATTTGAACAAAGGATTTTTCTTATCTTATCTTCTTTTTGGTCATCCTTTTTGTATTATGTAAATCTTATGTGAATAATACTTTATCTTGTCTGATTTACTTGTCTAAATTTTTTAAGCTTTCTTTACTGCTTTTTAAGAAAACTTAAAAAAATTTCTAAATGTTAATCATTTGAGAAAAGTCTCATCTCAAATTAAAAAAAAAATTTCTAAAAAATTTTCCTAAATCTTAAAAATTTTCTAAGTCCTAAGACTTAAAATTTTTACTAAGTCTAAATCTTTTGAAAAAGTCTTAAGACTTAAGAATTTTTTCTTGGAATTTTTCTATGTGTGAATTAAGTGCTCTAACTTGAATAAATTTGAATCAAAGTATGAATGTATTCTGATATGCCTATCTGAGTATCTTGAATAACTCTGACTAACATCAGCTGTGAGTGTGTCACTTTCTTGTAGTTTTAACTTCACCAAAAAGGGGAAAATTGTTAGATCAGAATATGTTTTGATGAGTTAAAAAGGATCAACTCAGATGATCAGACGACTTCTAAGAACAACTGAGGTAAAGGTCCATACTAGACTGACCGGACTAGGAGGAGCTGGATAAGTCAGTTGAGGTCTGGAAAGTTAGAGATCATCTAGAGACAAGCTCAAGTCAAGTCATCTGCAGGAGACGATTATGAAGAGCTCAGACGAGGTCAAGACAAGCTGAGTAGAATAAGAAAGGCAAGTCTTCACCAAGTCAACTGCAGACGAGTTGTGAAAGATCAGCTGAAGATGAGAACGGTTATCAAGATTAAGTTTGTTAAGCAGTTTTAGTTTGTTAAAACTAACTAACAAACTAACTGCCTTTCCAGACTTATAAATAGGTCTAGGTTTTACTTTATTAAAAACAACACTTTAACATAACACCTTGAACACACTACTCAGATTTTGATTCTGCACTTTCACTTCGATTCATAAATTTTTTAAAGAAAGTTTTCAAAGTTCTAAGTGTTTGTAGAACACTTTTCTGTATATCTTCAAAATTCACCTATCATTGTAAAGTTAGATTTCAGAGAAGAGTCTATGAGTTTGAAGATTTGAAGATCTTTGTAAGTTGTAAATTGTACGTTGGAAAGTGAGTAAGTAAGTAGTAGAAGAGACCCTTCTTCAAGTTGAAGAAGAAGAGTGGATGTAGGATCAGTTAGATCCGAACCACTATAAATTGTCTTGTTCTTTATTGCTTTCGATTACTTATCTGTGCTTATTCAATTTCAACTTCTAATTAAAGTTCAATTTCAGAATTATAATCAGACAAATTATCAGTTTGCTTTTGATCCGATTAAAGTTGAGTTTAAAAACAAATTCTGTTGTGTTAACTTTGGTGTCTTGAGTTGATTTTCTAAGATTTGTAAAAACTTGGAAAATCTATTCAACACCCCCCCCCCCCTTCTAGATTTTCCCTAGAAGGCTGATTCAAGTTTTCTTTTGTATACTCAACTAAGTGGGACCAACAATCTCTAATTGTTTATAAGCACTTAGAGACATCTTTAGATCTGTCAAAAGTCCTTTGATAACAGTTTGGTCATTGTCTGAGACAAATTTGTAAGAATTATTATCGGATGAGGAGTAGTAATCTACCTCTTTGGCCATCAGACAGACTTCATCGTCTGATCCAAAATCATATGAAGATGATGATGATGATTATGATGACTTTCTTGACTCTTTTTCCTCAGCAAGAAGAGCTCTCTAATCTGCAAAACGCCTATCTCTCTTCTTCGTTTTCTCCTCTCTTTCCTTGGGAGTCAGCTGGGGACAATCATAGCTGAAATGACCTGGCTTGTTACAGGTGTAACAAGTATCTCCCCTATCTGATTTAGGACTGATAGGATTCTTTCTTGCAGGTGATTTGTATCTTCTTGTCTGATTCTTTTTCTTGTCACCATCTGTTGACTCATTATCTTTTCTTCTTGATCTGGATCTAGACCTGTCCTTCTCTGCAAATTACAATTTATTATGCTTATATTTCATTCTCAATCGATCATACCTTTTTGTGAGCAAGGCCATCTGCTCCTTTAAGGATAAATCGGCTCCTTTTGGGCTCAGCTGTTGTCTTGTCTTCTTTGTTGACAAAGGCAACAGATTTAGATGAAGTGCTAGACTCCATCTCATCTTCCTCATCTTTAATCTGAATATCATATTCTAAAGCTTTAAGATGAGAAAATAACGTATGATGTGAAATAGAGGATAATTTTAAGTTGCTTTGAGGATATTGGCCTTTTCCCTCCATCTTTTACTCAAGGATCTGAGTATCTTGTTATTAATCTCCTTTTCTGTATAATTCTTCCCCAAATCTGCAGCTTTATTGAGAAGATTTGTCAGTCTCACATCCAGCTGGTCTACTATTTCATTTTTTTTCATCTTGAATGTATCGAATACATGTAACACTGATTGTAGCTTATTCTCCTTGACTTGGTCTGATCCCTCACACACACTGGCAAGTGTCTCCCACATCTCCTTAGTTGTTTTGCACCTTTTTACTTTCTCAATCCAATCTTTGCTTAGAGTCTCAATAATCTCTGTCCTAGCTACTTGGTCCAGATTATGAATTTTTCTTTCATCATTGGTCAGCTCTGCACTTTTCTTCTCTTGTCTCACCCTTGTCTCTGCAGCTCCAGTCCCATCACTAGTTCCTCCATGATAGAACTTAATCGGACCTTCTTCAAGAACCTCTTCCATCCTATCATGGATTGCTTTTAGATGGTTCTCCATCCTTAACTTCCAATAATCATATTCTTCGATTGAAAACTCAGGCAAACTCCTGGACTTCTTGCTTTTAACAGACGACATGGTGAATCAAAGAATCTCAACAAGAACTTGTTAGTAGCTAGGTTAGTGGATTGAAAATAAAGAAGATAAACAAGAAACAATTTCAGAAACTTTTCAAGACCTCAAATCAATATCAGAAACAGCTTAACACTGCTCTGATACCACTTGTTGGTCCCACGGATTGAGTAGATTAATGAAAATCTAGAAGGAGGTGGGGGGTTGAATAGATTTTCAAATCCTTTTTCAAAGATTAGAATATCAATTCAAAGTATCAAAGTTCACACAGCGGAAAACAAATTTAAACTCAACCTTTTATGGATCAAAAGCAATCTGATTAAGAGTCTGAAATTGAACTTGATTGGAAATTGATTGAGAACAAGATATGCAAATAAAGCAGTAAAGAACACAACAATTTATAGTGGTTTGGATCTAATTGATCCTACATCCACTCTCCTTCTTCAACTTGAAGAAGGGTCTTGACCACTTACTTACTTACTCACTTACAATCTTACAATTACAACTTCCTGAAGATCTTCTATCTTCAACTTACTATCTTCCTGGAATTTTTAAAGTACAGTGCAATAGTGTTGAAGAAATACAAAGTAAGTGTTCTATAAACACTTTGAACTTTATGAAAATTTACTTTGAGAAACTTTTGTGAGAATTTGGAAAACTCGTGAATAATGTGAATGAGAGAGTGCTGAATTGTGTGTTTGAAACTGTGCATAAATCTATTTATAAGCCTGAGAAATGGTTAGTTTGTTGTAACAAACTAAAAACTGCTTAATAAACTTATTCTTGAAAACTGCCTCTACTTCAGCTAATCTTGCTTCTAGTTGTCTGCAGCTGACTTGGTGAAGACTCGCCTTTCTTATTCTACTCAGCTTGTCTTGACCTTGTCTGAGCTTTTCATTGTTGTTTCCTGTAAATGACTATTTCAAGCTCGTCTTCAGATGACCTTCTTGAACCTCAGCTGACTTCCTAGATCTTCCCAGTCTGATCAGCTTAGTGCTAGGACTTTACCTCAGCTGTTCTACGTGGTTAGCTGGTCATCTTACTTTATCTGAGTTGACTCTAGTCTGACCTCTTTTAACTCATCAAAACTTCTTCTGATCTAATAAGAGGGACGATAGCAGTATTCATTAAGTTCATCCCTAGACTTGTTTGTGTCTTTTGTTTTTCCTTCCACATTCATCACTGTGTATTATAAATTATCAAACACATTTTTTTCAATGTGCATCACATCCAAATTATGCCGGATCAAGAGGGTACTCCAATACGGCAAATCCCAAAAAATACTTTTCTTCCTCCAGCCACCATCTAATCTTTTGTTGTGGGCCTCATCACCCTCTTCTGTCACTTTCCAGTACCCCACCCAATTAATTTCTTGTAGAAGCATTTCACCTGTTCGAATGGGTGGTGGGTCATCTGTAACTAAAAAATTCTTCATGAATGCAGTCTTGTTCCTGCGATACGGATGTCCCCTAGGTAAGAACTTACGATGGTTATCAAACCACGACTGTTTGCGACTGAGTCTTAAAGTGAAGGCATCGGAGTATTCAGCACAATATGGACAAACAGTCCTTCCAGCGGTGATCCATCCAGACAGCATTGAGTAAGCTGGAAAGTCGCTAATGGTCCAGATTAATGCAGTCCGCATCATAAAATTCTGCTTTCTAGCAACATCATACGTTTCCACCCTATTTTTCCACAGCATGTTCAAATCTTGAATTAGTGGTTGTAAAAAGACATCTAAATTATCCTTTGAATTTTTAGGACCAGGTACCAAAACCATTAGTAACATGAATTGTTCTTTCATGCACAACCATGGGGGCAGATTGTACGGTGTCACTATCACTGGCCATGACGAATACTGTTTTCCTGACTGCCCAAACGGCTGAAAACCATCAGTGCTCAAACTCAGCCTCACATTCCGAATTTCAGCTGCAAAATCAGGATATGAATAGTCCAGGTGTTTCCAAGCCAACGAATTTGCAGGGTGACGCATAACACCAGACTCATCATTATAGCAACTAGCATGTCATATCATATCCTTAGCAGTAGTATTGGACTGATACAGTCTTTGCAATCGAGGAATGATAGGAAAATAGAACATCTCTTTGAAAGTATTGTTCTTTTTCCATCGACCATCCACACCACGTCTAGTAGGTTTGAATCATGACCGACCACAAACTTTACAAGATTCAAGTTCCCTATCTGCACCCCAATATATCATATAATTATTTGTACAACATTCAATCCTCTCTACGGGAAGACCCATCCTACCCATCAACTGTTTAGTATCAGAAAATTTCTTGGGCACCAGATGTTCTGGAGGGCAAATCTCACTAATCAAGTCAACTATTTGTTATAATCCCTTTCAAACAGTCTGTTCTCAGTTTTAATGTTTAAAAGACGGGCATTGAATGACAACTGAGAATGAGACTCGCAACCAGGATACAGATCCTGATCCGCTGCACGAAGCATGTCAAAAAAATGTGCAGCATGCTAATTAGGAGGTTCCTCACTAAGGGGCTCTTCTTCCACATTTTGGAAACTAATGTTAGGACCAGAAGTTAAGTCCATCATCATATTGTGGTACGAGCTAGATGTTGCAGTGTCGTCAACTCTATATGAAGTCGACGACGGCTGATCATAGTTTTGGAGTGGTATAGGATTCTATTTTTGCTCAACGTGAAAAATCTAATTGTGATAATTAGACATAAACTCATGCCTAAACAAATGTGATTTCACGTCAATAGGTTCTCTAAAACTCTGGCTCTTACATTTGAATTTCGAACAAGGACACCTAATCTTTCCTCCACTCATCCAATCCGGGTTACTAGTAGTGAATTCTATAAAACGATTCGAGTCCACTAAGAAATTCGGGAGATATTATGCCATTAATTGTTCTTGGACCATACGTCCCAGTACGCCTTGAATAATTCATAGGAATAGATCTGTTTCAAATTAATGAAGATTAAAAATTTAATTAAATCATAATTTCTTCCAGTTAATATATTTTTTCCTAATATTAATATGTATATTTTCTAAAAATTTAAGCAGAGTTTTGTTTTGTTTTATCGTATTCCCTAGTTAATATATCAAGTTAATTTCTAGTGCATCCATTTCCGACTTAATTAAAATTAATCAAGTCGGAACGCACATTCTACAGCAAACAATACCAAACAATTCATCAACCCCTAACTCCAACATCAACTCGAATCGAACATCGATTCAATTTTCAACATTAATATAATTGACCTATCATGCAAAATTTGATCGAACATCGATCATCATATATAAAAATTATTATATCATGCATGCAAAATAAAGATGGATCAAATAATTATTAGAATTAAATTAAAAGTATATTTAAATAATTAAATAAAAATAAATACTTACGGTGATAGTGGTTGTGTTTATATAATTGAAATTTGCGTACCTACAAATATATAAATTATAACAATTAAATTAAAATTATAATCATATTAAAAATAAATTTATATAATTGCATACATACTAATTAGTCTAAATAAAATTAATAATTGTATACTACTAATTATATAATTGCATACATACTAACTCTAAATAATTAATAATATTATACTACTAATTATTTCTAAATAATTATTAATAATTAAAATACACATAACAATTACAAAAATTAACACTAAATAACTAATAAATCAATACCTATAATAACAAAATTACACAAATACATGCATATGAAAAATTAAAAATACAAAATTTAATCACTAAAATAACAACAAAATTAACCGATTAAATCTAAAAAATTTACTATAGAAATGTTCCCGGGAACGAGTACTACAAAGCCCAACTAGTGGGTGGTTCAATTTTGACCGGCGGCGGCGGCGGTAGGGGCTGAGGGAGGCTGAGGGTTTACGTGAAAAAAGGGGAAAAAAGGCAACTGGGCCTTTATATTGTCGAATTGGGCGAGGGCCCTAGCGAGGGGGGCTGGCCCTCGTTCAATTTCTGGTCTGGCGAGGGGGCTGGCCCTCGTTAAGTGTGACGTGGACATTGGCGAGGGGAGCCTGCCCTCGTTAACTGAAGACTGAGCCTTAGCGAGGGGCTCGCCCTCGTTAACTACTGAAGGTAGCTCAGCCCTCGTGTTAGCCCTCGCTAGCTTACGAGGGGTCCACTGCCCTTACTAAATCCGTTGGTATTTTTGCCCTCGTCTCACCCCTCGGCAATTAACGAGGGTTATCTTCCCCTCGTTAATTCTAGTTTTTTTTGTAGTGTAAGTCGATTTACAAATAAAATATTTATCCTAATTAAAAACTAATTAACTTCCTAATAACCAATTAACCGAAGTAATTCCTTTCAAAAAAAATAAAAAAACTAACCGAAGTAATAAAGAAAGTACAAACAATTAAGGAAAACGTACAAGTATAATACGAAGAGACTATATCTTAACACATAAGAACCTACCACTGTCTCTGATCAAACTAAGAGCGGCTTTTCTTATCTCTACAATCAACAGGAAATCGTTTCAGTTAAGACACCTATCACTGTCTCTAACTTTGTTTTATTGTCACTTGAACTAAGAAGCCTACCCACCACCTTCACTCTGAGTTGATTTACAAATAAAATATTTGTCCTAAGTAAAAACTAATTAATTTCCTAATAAGTAATTAGCTGAAGTAATAAAGAAAGTAAAAACAATTAAGAAAAAGTTACAAGTATAATAAGAAGAGACTGTATCATTAACACCTAAGAACCCACTACCGTCTCTGATCAAACTAAGAGCGGGTTTTCTTTTCTCAATAGGAAATTGTTTCAGTTAAAAAACCTACCACCATCTCTAACTCTCTTTTATTGTCACTTGAACTAAGAAACCCACCCACTACCTTTACACTGAGTCTCTGACTCTTGGGAACCTGAAACTGAAGGCAATCCCTTCACCAGCTTTAGTCTGACCCTTGGGACCTGAAATTGAAAGGCATCCCTTCACCGCCTTCAACCAACCAATCATTCACTATATAAAGCTTCATCCATTTCATCTATTTACACAAGTTCAAGTATTATTAGATTCAATAATGGTGGAAACTTTGAAAACCTTTTTCGAACTCTGGTTAATCCAATTAAATCAACTGGACTTTTGGTATCGGAGATACTCAAACCTACTCAAGCTGTGAAGTTTCTGGCAGCTGCCGCTACTCTATAACTCGGACTTCGCAGGTGGGGCATGTAAAGGGATTTGCAGAACCGATGACTCTATTTTCTACTATTTGTATTTATGTGGTGTTCTATGTCTTTTAAAAAAAAAAAAATTCTCAATTTCTCTTCATGACGTGAATTATGACTTAAAGGGGCCTAAATAGTGGTACTATTATCATTTGAGTTATTCTATTTTGTCAAGTATGTTATCTATAGTCACTCCATAATTAGTTGGAATTCTGCGTTTTGTCTTTACTCTTTACTGTTTTGGAAATAACATCTATGTGCCTCGATGACACTTCGACATTGCACTTTTCGTTGTGCCGTATTAATTTTTTTTTATCGTTTTTTTAATTTAAGTTAATGATAAGTAATTAATTTTTTTATCCTTTTTTAATTTAAGTTAATGATAAGTAATTAATTTATTTTTTTTCCTTTTTTTAATTTAAGTTAATGATAAGTGATTGACTTATGTATTTTTTGTTGCAACGAAACCTTAATTAGTCTCTTGATATTTAGTTAACATTCTTGTTGTTGCTTCTACTGATAAATTCTTTCTTTTATTAAATTGAAATTCTTTTGAAGCCTCTAATGACTAAGGGACGCTTGATTTGAGATTTTTAATGGAATAAACATAAAAATTTATATTTTCTCAAAGCTTGAAATGAATTTTAATTGTTATAGAAAATTGATTAGGGTGATTTTTACCACATTCAATCAATATAGACGATGAATAAACATAAAATATTTATTTGCATCTCCTATTTTGTATCATATTTATCATACTCTTATTTTAAAAATAAACATAGTCTGTATTGATATTTCTTGAAATATGATAGATTCAAATAATTATCGGCAGTTTCACAGTTTCCAAACATTTAATTGATGTTTTTGTATTTTTCTATTTATTGAAAATGTAAATTATATATCTTTAATGTATTGATATTTTTTTAATATATGATAGATACTATTAATCTTTAATTAATTATGTTTTATTTACTATTTTGTATAGGTGAATTTTATCATGTTTTTCAGAATTGTAGATATGTCTATCATATTTTGGAACTGTCTCACGAATGGGCGGAAGATGTATGTTAAAGGAAATCTATCAGTTTGATTCTTTGTTTTATTGGTGCTATTCTTTCCTCAATCTCTCTATCTCTAAGTGCACAAATTTCAGAGCAACAAATTAAAAGAATGATTGCGCTGTTGCGTTGTTTGATGAGTTCCAAGAATACTATTATGCTTATTTTTTATTTTGAATGAATTGGAACTTTGAATTCATAAAGTTTGAAATAAATCACAATGTTGTGAAAAATCGATTACTATGAGGGTATTTTATTAAATAAGAGGATTTGTTTTTTTCACATTCAATCAAAGAAGATATTGAATAAAATAAAAATATTCAAAGTTGATATTGAATAAAATAAAAATATTTTTAAAGTAAATAGAGCCATAATGTATTGATATATGTTGAGATATGATACATTCAAATAATTATCGGCGGTTTTACAATCTTCACGCATCTATCAAAAAGTAACTGTTATTTTTGTATTTTTCTACTTACTAGTATTATCTTCATTTATGAATGTTGGTAATGCGGAAGAAAATGACTTACCCAAATTGTTTCTCGCTCCAAACTCTTTTCCAACTTCGCCGACCACAATATTGTTTCAATCTTTTTATTTTTTCTTTTTCCAAGGATGATGCAATTTTGTAGTGATATGTTGTTAATGAAGTCAAGTGATTTATTATGTGATGGTTTCAGAACCAGTTTATCTTGTTCCTGAACTGGTTGTTTTGGCGCTGAACCGGACTCAACTAACTCGAGCCGTCAGTTATGTTTTCATAACAGTTAGCTGAAGTTGTTATCCATACAAATCGATGGTCGTCGGATCAATGAGCTCAGAATTGATCTTAGCCACTTACTTGGCTTTGGTTGTTAGGTTGTTACGATCCTAATCAGTTAGTCATCTTCTCAGATTGCATTGTAGAAAGAGAGAATTTTCTGAGCGAAATTGATCGCGAACAACTGTGTGCAAATTAGGGTTTCTGCATTTTGATCCAATAGTATCTGTAATCACCTTTGATCGTGTTAGTGAAGTTTTTCTCTGATTCTCACGTGGATGTAGGTCTTGTTTTGAGGCCGAACCACGTAAATCTCTGTGTCGATTTCCTTTAATTTTGCATTGTTTTATCAGTTATTGTTCTTCATTTTGGGGGCTTCTTTGATCATTTTCTCCACTAAATAGAGGATTATTTCACCCTCGTGATTAATTCTTAACAAGTGGCTCCGTCTGTGGGAATCTTTTGATTGTGAATATTGAAGTGAAAAATGGGACCAATGAAGCTGGAGGTGGAGAAGTTCAATAGGAAGAATGATTTTGGCTTGTGGAAGAGAAAGATGATGGCATTGTTATACCAACATGGCCTTGATGAGGTTCTTGATTCTGGTTGGAATGAAACTTCATCGTCAGCTGATCAAGCCAAGAAGAAAGAAATGCAGAAGAAGGCTTTTGGCATGATTACTCTATGTTTAGGAGATAAGGTGTTGAGGGAGATTCCTAAGGAAAAGACAGCTTTGTAAATGTGGAACAAGCTTGAAAGTTTGTATTAAACAAAGTCTATTACTAACCGATTATACTTGAAGGAGAAGCTTATATCCATCAAATTCATTGATAGCAAACCAATGGATGAGAAACTGGATGAGTTTGTCAAAGCTATGAATGATCTTGAAGAGATAGATGATAAGCTGCAGGATGAGGATAAGGCAATCATGATGCTTAAGGCATTGCTTAAATCATACAGATCATTTAAAGATACTTTACTTTATGGTAGAAAGTCTGATATTACCTTTGAGGAAGTCTTAACTGCTCTCAAGTCTAGGATTCTTGAAGAATCAATTGATGACAAGAATGGGTCATCACAGGGAGAAGGCTTGAATGTTCAGTTCAAAGGTGGTAAGAAGAAATCTCAAAACAAGAAGAAAGATGGAAAGGGTCAAACCGATCAGAAGAAGTCAGGTGATTTTGGTGAGAAGAGGAAGTGCTTTGGCTGCCATAAGGTAGGACATTTGAAGAAGAACTGTCCAGAGAAAGGAAAGAAAACTCAAGAAAGTAATCAAGCAGAAGTTGTTGTTGCTGATAGTGGCTATGATAGTGCTAAAGTTCTCACCCATTTCTTCAAATAAGATGCAATATGAGTGGGTTCTTGACTCAGGGTGTTCATTCCATATGTGTCCCATTGAAGCCTGGTTTCATAAATTGAGAAAGTATGAAGGAGGATCTGTGTTACTTGGAAATGATGAAAGTTGTGGAGTTAAGGGAGAGGGAGAAATCAAGATCAAGATGTTTGATGGGAAAGTCAAGATCCTATCAGATGTGAGGTATGTACCTGGCTTGAGGAGAAATCTCATCTCACTTGGTTCTTTAAATTCCAAGGGTTTTGGTTTTAGAGCTGAGAAGAATCAGATTCTAGTAACAAAAGATCAGAGGGTTATCATGAAGGGAGAAAAATAAAATGGTTTGTATGTTCTGATAGGGGAGACAATTGCTGGTGATGTGGAAACAACAATGAACTCTGATGACACTATACTTTGGCATAAGAGGCTAGCTCATATAAGAGAGAAAGGTTTAAAAGTACTCTCATCAAAAGGAGTATTAGCTGGAAAGACAGTGAATAAATTGGAGTTTTGTGAGCAGTGTGTTCTTGGTAAAGCCAAGAAACAATCCTATGGAAAAGGGGCTCACACTAAATCCGAGCCTCTTGATTATGTACACTCTGATATTTGGGGTCCAGTAAGGGTTGAGACACATGGAGTTGACAAATATTTCATGAGCATTATTGATGATTTCAGCAGGAAAGTGTGGATCATTATCTTGAAGCATAAGAATGAAGCCTTTGCAAAGTTCAGGGATTGGCTAGTGGAGCAAGAAAATAAGAAAGGAAAGAAGCTTAAGCATCTAAGAACAGACAATGGTTTGGAGTATGTCTCTGAAGAGTTTCAAAACTTCTGTAGGGAGAGAGAGATAACACGGCACAAAACTGTACCAGCTAACCCTCAACAAAATGGTTTGGCAGAGAGAATGAATAGAATACTCTTGGAAAGGGTTAGATGCTTACTGTCTGATGCAAAACTACCAAGATCTTTCTGGGGTGAGGCTGTGACTACTGCAAGCTATTTGATCAACATGAGTCCTTCTACTGCTATTGATCTTAAGACTGCAAAAGAAAAGTGGCATGGAAAAATATCTGATTATATAAAACTAAAGGTATTTGGATGCATGGCATATGCCCACATTAGGCAAGAAAAATTAGAGCCTAGAGCATTGAAATGCATTTTCATTGGATATCCTAAAGGGGTGAAAGGATACAAATTATGGTGTTTGGAAGCTGGAAATCAGAAAAGTATTGTTAGTAGAGGATGTGGTGTTTAATGGACTTGTAATGGGGTATAAACACTCAGGAGACATTCAAGACAATGATTGCAATATTGATTCTGATTTTCTATCAATTGAGGTGGAGCCAAGCACTACTGATACCGACACTCATTTGGAAGAAGAGCATGATCAAGAAGTAGATGTGGATATCAGTGATGGAGAAAATGAACAAATTGTGAATGACTCCGATCAAGGGAGAAGTCAAGGAGGCCAAGATGATTTGAGGAACTATAGCCTGACCAGAGATAGAACTAGAAGACAAATTCAACCACCAAGGAGGTTTGGTCATGCTGACCTTGTTTCATATACTCTTGTTGCTGTTGAATATATAGAACACAATGAGTCAAATACATTCAAAGAAGCTATTATTGGTCCTAAGAAGGAGAACTGGTTATTGGCAATGACTGAAGAGTTACACTCTCTTGAGAAGAATAAGACTTGGATTCTGGTGGAGAAGATGAAAAATCAAAAGGTGGTAAGCTGTAAGTGGGTGTATAAAAAGAAGATAGAAGGTGGTATCAAGGAACAGGTCAAATTCAAGGCAAGGCTTGTTGCTAGAGCCTTTACACAGAGGGAAGGAGTTGATTACAATGAAATTTTCTCACCTGTTGTGAAGCATTGCTCTATCAGGCTTCTTTTGGCTATTGTTGCTCATGAAAACTTGGAGTTACATCAACTAGATGTGAAAACAGCATTTCTACATGGAGATCTAGCAGAAACCATTTACATGAGTCAGCCTGAGGGTTTTATCTTACCAGAAAATCAAGGAAAGGTATGCTTGTTGAAGAAGTCATTATATGGACTAAAACAAAGTCCAAGGCAGTGGAATAGAAAATTTAACCAGTTTATGAGTTCTGTGGGATTTGTCAGCAGCCACTATGACAAAATGTGTTTATCTAGAGAAGAAGGGAAATGAAGTGATAACATATATTTTCCTTAATGTGGATGATATGTTAATAGCCAGTAAAAGCATTGAGAAGATACAAATTCTGAAGAAGAAATTAAGTGAAGCTTTTGAAATGAAAGATTTTGGTGAGGCTAAGAAGATTCTGGGAATGAATATTATCAGAGATAAGAAAGCTGGAAAACTTTTATTATCACAAAAGGAGTACATATTGAAGGTGCTTAAGAGGTTCAATATGCATGAATCCAGGGCTGTAAACACTCCTCTTGGACAGCAGCTTAAGCTATCAGTGAATCACTCACCTAAAACTGTATCTGAAAGAAAGAAAATGGAAAATGTTCCTTATGCGAGTGGAGTTGGAAGTATAATGTATGCTATGGTATGCTCTAGACCTAATCTAGCTCATGCAATCAGTGTAGTTAGCAGGTTTATGGAAGATCCAGGAAGCTTTCATTGGGATGCTTTGAAGTGGACATTGAGATATCTTCAAGGTGCTTCTATTCTGGGATTATTGTTTGAGAAAGGAACTGAAAAGGGAGATCAGCTGAAAGGTTATGTTGACTCGGATTTCGCTGGCAACATTGATTCAAGGAAGTCTATTACAGGCTATGTTTTTACACTTCATGGTACAGCAATAAGTTGGAAGGCTTGTTTGCAATCGGTTGTTGCACTTTCCACAACAGAGGCAGAATAAGTTAGATCAAGAAAGTTTTGATGAGTTAAAAGAAGGTTCAGATGATCAGACGACTATGAATAACAGCTGAGATTGAGTCCGAGTACTAAGCTGATCAGACTAGGTCATCGACGGAGCAAGTCAGCTGAAGACTGGAAAGTTGCAAGTCGTCTGGAGACAAGTTCAAATCTAGTCATCTGCAAGAGACGATTATGAAGAGCTCAGACGAGGTCAAGACAAGCTGAGTAGAATAAGAAAGGTGAGTCTTCACCAAGTCAGCTACAGATGAGTAGGATAAATCAGCTGAGGAGCAAAGCAGTTTTCAAGATTAAATTTGTTGAGCAGTTTTAGTTTGTTAGAACTGACTAACAAACTAACTGTCATTTCAGACTTATAAATAGGTCTAGATTTTCATTTTCAAAATAACTTTTAACTTTGCACATATCACGATTTGCATATTACTCTCTATTCAGATTTCACAACAAATTCACAAGTTTTCAAAAGAGTTTTTCGAAACTATTCTAAGTGTCTATTAAACACTTTCCTTGTAATCTTCAAATTCCACTACTCACTATAATAGTTAGATTCAAGAGAAAAAGTTAGGAGTTTTAAAGATCTGAAGGATTTTGTAAGCTGTAAGTTGTAAGTCAGATTGTAAGTAAGTAAGTAGTAATCGAGTCCCTCTTCAAGTTGGAGAAGGAGAGTGGATGTAGGATTATTCATAATCCGAACCACTATAAACCCTGGTGTTCTTCATTGTTTTACTTTACTTTTATGTCAATTTCAATTTTCAGTTTATTAATCAAAGATTAAATTCAGAATCGAAGTTAAAACTAAAATATCAGTTTGCTTTTGATCTTGATCAAGTTGAGTTTAAAATTGAATTCCGCTGTGTTACTTGAGTGTTTTGAATAATTTCAAAAGATTTGCAAAAATCTAAAAATCTATTCAACCCCCCCCCCCCCTTCTAGATTTTTCCTAGAAGGTTAATTCAAGTTTTCTCTAAGATACTCAACTAAGTGGGACCAACAAGTGGTATCAGAGCATTGTTAAGCTGTTCTGATATTGATTTTAGGTCTTAACCAAGATTCTGAAATTTTTTCTTGATTTTCTTCATCTTTCTTGTTTCACTGACTGTGCTACTAACAAGATCTTGTAAGTTTGTTTCTGGTTTTCTATCTCAACATGTCTTCTGTTAAGAGAAAGAAATCAAAGAGTCTACCTGATTTCTCAATCGAAGAATATGACTATTGGAAGTTTAGAATGGAGAACCATCTCAAAGCAATTCATGATAGAATGGAGGAGGTTCTTGAAGAATGACCTATCAAGTTTTATCATGGTGGTACAAGTGACGGCACTGCAGCAGCTGAAACAAGAGTTAGGCAAGAAAAGAAAAGCTCAGAACTTACAAGTGATGAAAGAAAGATTCATAATCTGGATCAAGTTGCTAGAACAGAGATCATTGAAACATTGAATAAGGACTAGATCGAAAAAGTGAAAAGATGCAAGACTGCCAAGGAAATGTGGGAAACTCTTGCTGGAATCTGTGAAGGATCAGATCAGGTCAAAGAAAACAAATTTCAATCAGTTCTACATGTTTTTGAACCTTTCAAAATGAAAGAAGGAGAATCCATTGATCAACTAGATGTTAGGCTGACTAGTCTTTTGAACAAGGCAGCTGATTTGGGTAAAACCTGTGTTTAGGTCACTAAGCAAGAGATGGAGAGAAAAAGCTAATATTCTGAAAGCTACTCAGAATCTATCTTCAATTTCACATCACACTTTATTTTCTCATCTCAAGGCATTAGAGTATGACATCCAAATCGAAGATGAAGAAGATGAAGCAGAATCTTCAACATCTGGAAAAACTGTAGCATTTGTTCATCAAGATGAATCCGAGAAGATATCCAAGGCATCTGATTTGTCCATCAAGGAAGAAATGACTCTTTTGTTAAAAAGATATGAAAGGCTGAGAATGAAGTACAAAAGAAATAAGAGAGACAGATCAGGTCAAAAAAATTACAGATCAGATAAAGAAGAAAATAGTTCAGACAATGATAGGAAAAAGGATCAGACGAGGAAGCACAAGTCACCAATCAGACGAGGAGATAGTAGTCCTAAGACAGACAGAGGAGATATTTGTTATACATGCAACAAGCCTGGTCACTATAGTTACGATTGTCCTCAACTCACTCCCAGAGAGAGAGAAGAAAAGAGGAAAAAGAGAGATAGAAGGTATGATGATCAGAGAGCTCTTCTGGCTGAGAAAGAAGAAGTTCATGAGATATCATCATCCTCATCCTCATCTGATTTTGGATCAGATGACGACATCTGTTTAATGGCAAAAGAGGTACATTACTATTCATCCTCAGATAATGATTGTGATACCTTATCTGAAACTGATCCTAGTCTTATTGAGAAACTTTTGAAAGATTTGGAGACTGCTCTATCTGCGTATAAACAGATAGAGACTGAAAATTTTAATTTAAAGAATAAAATTACTGATCTGACTAAAGTCAATCAAACAAAGGTTTGTGAGAAATCAGACTGTACATTCAAGGAGGAATGTCAGACTGAGATAATCACTAGCACCTTGTCTGATAAGACAGACAAATTAGAACAGGAATTGAATTCTTTAAAAATAAAATTTTCAAATATCTATTCTGAGAATGAGAGTTACAAGAAGACTAACAGAGAATTAAATCTCAAGTTAGGACTTCTGAATAACTCCCAGATCACAATAGATAAGATCTTCAATACCTCACAAAAGTCTAACTCCCAGGAGTAAGAAAAATGATCCAATAAAACTTAGAGTTTTTGTTAAAGCAATTAAACCAAAGATAGAAACTAGATTTAGTCCCTAGAAACCTAAGGAATTAATTACCTCATCTGATACCTCTGAAAAGAAAATACAGACGAGGAAAATAAATCCTAAGGTTAAACCTAAGACTAAGTCAAAGTCCTATCCTAGGTATAATGGCTTTGATGGAAGAAGTAAAATTTATCCATTTTTACCAAGATTCAAGACAATTTCAAAAGATCAGTTAAACAAGATTGATCTTGAAAGTCTTATGTTAGTAGATAGATATGGATGTAAACTTCAATCTATGGTTTTGAGGAACATTGATATCTTTGTCTGGATTCCTAAAAGTCAACTTAACATGAAAGGACCCAAAATACAAAGGGTACCTAAGCATTAAATTTGTGATTGCAGGAAGATAAAAAGATAGTTGAAAGAGGAGACATTTTTTAGGTCATCTGGTACATTGACAGTGGTTGTTCCAAGCACATGACCTATGAAAGACGACTTATCTCTAACTATTAGACCATAGATGGACCAAGAGTAATGTTTGGATATGACAATTATGGACTTACCAAAGGTGTAGGGACACTGATGATAGGTGATAATCAAGTACATGAAGTCTACTACGTGGAAGGATTGAAGCACAATTTACTATCTGTTTCACAATTTTGTGATAAGGGGTTAAGTGTCAAATTTACTCATAATGCATGCTTTGTATTAGATGGTATTAATGAAAATATTCTATTAGCTGGAGTCAGACAAGGTAACATTTATGTTGCTAATTTCAAAAGTTGTCTTAAAGATACTTGTCTTGTTGCTAAGAGTTCAGATGATTTAAGTTGGCTGTGGCACAAACGTCTTGGTCACTTAAACTTCAAAACTCTTTACAAAATAGCAAGAAAATCTTTAGTTAAAGGACTCCCTGATAAAGTATTTTCAAAGGACCATGTGTGTGATTCTTGTCAAAAAGGAAAACAGACTAAAGCTTCTTTTAAAACAATAAGTAGTCCTTCTTCAGAAAGAATTCTGGAACTTCTTCACATGGATCTCTTTGGTCCAGTAACACCTCTCAGCTTTAGTGGAAGAAAGTATACTTTGGTAATTGTTGATGATTTTTCAAGATTTACCTGGGTTATTTTCTTATACAAAAAGAATGAGACTATGATTAAGATTCCAGAATTTCTTAAAAAGGTTCAAAATGAAAAAGGGCTAAATATTGTTAAAATTAGAAGTGATAAAGATACTGAGTTCCTTAATAAACTTGTTAATAACTACTGCATTGAGAATGGCATAGCTCATGAAACGTCTGCAGCAAGGACTCCACAACAAAATGGAGTAGTTGAGAGGAGAAACAGAACCTTGAAAGAGGCAGCTAGAACAATGTTATCTGAGTACAATACTCCACACAGGTTTTGGGCAGAAGCTGTTAATACAGCTTGTTATGTTCAAAATAGAAGTTTGATTGTTAAAGATAAATGCAAAACTCCCTATGAAATTTGGAAGGGAAGATCCCCCAAAATTTCATACTTTCATATATTTGGATGTAAATGTTTCATACACAACAATGGTAAATCTCAATTAAAAACTTTTGATGCTAAGATAACAGATGGGATATTCTTGGGATATTCATCTGTATCAAAGGCATATAGAATTTTTAATAAGGCAACCTTGTGTGTGGAAGAAACACCCCATGTGGTATTTGATAAATCTTCTTTTGAGTATAGTAAGACAGGAGACATCATAAAGATATCAGATGATCTGGATCAGATGACTATCAAGAGATCAACCATAAAATTCTACAATCAAGAATCAGACTCAGATGAAGAAGAAGAAGAACCAGATTCAAACAAAGAGAAAGAACCTGGAAGTTCTTCCTCACCAGCTGATCAGACGACCAACAACTTAGATGATCAGGTTGAGTCATCAGAAGGTAACATAGAATCATCTAAAATAAATAATTCAGACAAAACTTCATCCATTGTAAAAGATAAAGGTAAGAAAGTAATGTCATATCACCTAGCTGAACAGATAATTGGAGATTTAGACTCTGGTGTCCAGACGAGGACCCAAATAAATCAAGATTGTATGTTCAGTTGCTATGTGTCATTACTTGAACCTAAATCTATTACAGAAACTCTAACTGATTCCAATTGGATTAGTGTCATGCAAGAAGAACTAAATCAGTTTCAAACAAGGATGCAAATATCGCGATATATCGCGGATATATCGCGAATATATCGCAAAAAATGAAGTTGGGATACGGATATTAGGGGGAAATCTATTTCTTCCCGGATATCGCGGAAATATCGCAAAATATCGATATCGATATCCATATCGATCAGGCGTAGTGTAATTTTTTCTTGATATCGTGGAAATATCGCGAAATATCGCACAATATCGCAATTTTTAAAAAAAATATTTTTTGGGTTTTTTATTATTTTTTATACATAAAATATATATTCTTATTGTCATATCAATCAATTTTAATTTAATAATTTTAATTTTCAATTATTATTTCATTTGAATTTCTTCTTTAATTTTTTTTATATGATACATTGATCTATAAAATAGTATAAATACATATTCAAGGTATGAAATTGAGAATCTCTTCACATCTTTAATTATATGACAAATTCTACTATGAACAAGGGTTTATGGTGAAACTTGATCAATTTTAAAGAGTATCGGTTGTAATAACTAAAGAGTATTACCTATATTACTAAAGAGTATCAGTCATTATAACTGAAGAGTATGTCCTATATTACTAAAGAGTATCAGTCGTGATAAATGAAGGGTATTACCTATATTACTAAAGGCTATTAGTCATGATAACTGAAGAATGTTACCTATATTACTAAATAGTATTAGTTAGGATAACTGAAAGGTAAATTGATATTTTTTTTCAATATGGATCAAGTTTCATCGTGAAATTTGGTTCGAATGAGACACACTCTAATCATATTAATTTTAATTATTTTCATTTTAAATTAAGATTATTCCAATTGTATTGGAGAGAAACTGCTTGTGTTACTAATTATTTTAATTATTCAAATGGTATTTTGAAGAGGTGACACCAATATTGTTTGGACAAAAATGAAATTTTTACTACTATATTTGAACCTCATACGTCTTCATTTTGATATTAATTGTATTTTATTATGTATATTTAATCATTTTGTATTATATTATATATTATGTTGTCAATTATTTTGTGTCAGACAATATTTATATAATCTATTAATCATATGATCGCTTTAAACATATAATTTTATTGTAATTTTGAATAAAATATGTGTATAATAATATGTTATAATAATCCCTGAAATATATTGTTAAATTTCCAAGATTTTAATAAAGTTTCCGTCATTTTTTTCAATTTTTTGCGATATTGATATGCGATATCGATATATCCATCGATATATCCGTAAAATTAAAGTTGCGATATTTGTTGCGATAGCGATATTTTCATCCTTGGTTTCAAAGACAAGATGTGTGGGAGCTTGTTGAAAGGCCTCATCATCAAAAAGTCATAAGAACTAAATGGGTCTTTAAAAACAAAAGGGATGAAAACAATATTGTGGTTAGAAATAAAGCTACACTAGTTGCTCAAGGTTA
Organism: Paraleonurus japonicus; assembly: GCA_030762865.1. Classification (NCBI taxonomy): domain Eukaryota; kingdom Viridiplantae; phylum Streptophyta; class Magnoliopsida; order Lamiales; family Lamiaceae; genus Paraleonurus; species Paraleonurus japonicus. The sequence goes on along the minus strand of CM061059.1, from coordinate 10,830,204 downwards.
TTCATAATCAGAGGGAATTGATTATGATGAAACCTTTGCGCCAGTAGCTCGTCTGGAAGCCATAAGATTATTTTTAGCCTATGCTGCTTTTAAAAGATTCATAGTTTTTCAAATGGATGTTAAGTCAGCATTTCTTAATGGAATCCTAGCTGAGGAAGTTTATGTAGAGCAACCTCCTGGTTTTGTCAAAGGAGACAAGGTTTATAAACTAAGGAAAGCTCTATATGGACTTAAACAAGCACCTAGAGCATGGTATGACACCTTATCTGATTATTTAATTCAAAATTGTTTTGTCAAAGGAAGAATTGATAGAACTCTCTTTAGAAAAGAATTTGGTTGTGATCTTTTGTTAGTTCAGATTTATGTTGATGATATTATCTTTGGATCAACTAACATATTTTGTGTGAAGAATTTAGTCATCTTATGAAAAGCAGATTTGAAATGTCCATGATGGGAGAAATGACTTATTTTCTTGGACTCCAAGTCAAACAGACAAAGAAGGGAATATTCATCAATCAAGCTAAATATACAAAAGATCTCATTGAAAAATTTAGAATATGTACAAGCCGAGAAGCTAAGATACCTATGATGACAAACTTTTCAATGGATCCAGACGAGAAGGGAGAAGACACTGATCAAACCGAGTATCGAGGTCTAATTGGTTCATTATTATATTTAACTGCTAATAGACCTGATATTTCATTTACAGTTGGAGTCTGTGCTCGATTTCAAGCTAAACCTAAGAAAAGTCATCTTGAAGCAGCGAAGAAAATACTTAAGTATCTTAAAAGTACAGTAAATGTTGGATTATGGTATCCAGCTGATGACAACTTTGAGCTGTCTGGATACTCAGACTCAGACTTTGGTGGGTATAAGATAGATAGAAAATCTACATCTGGTACTTGCCAATTTCTTGGTAGTAAGCTGATTTCATGGTTGTCTAAGAAACAAATCTCTGTAGCTACTTCCACAACTGAAGCTGAGTATATGGCAGCTGGAAGTTGTTGTTCACAGCTGATCTGGATAAGTCAACAGTTAAGGGACTATAACATTATCACCAAAGATGTACCAATCTTTTGTGATAGTAATAGTGCCATAGCTATTACTCAGAACCCAGTCCTACATACTAGATGCAAGCATGTTGATATCAGACACCACTTCATCCGAGACCATGTAGAGAAAGGTGACATCAGACTAGAGAAGATCTTGACTGATTTCCAAAGAGCAGACATCTTGACTAAGCCACTGGCAGAGACAAGGTTTAAAGTACTATCTATAGAATTAGGATTATTAGATGCTTCTTTAGTTAATCTATAATTCTATGTTTTTCATTCTTTGTCTCTCTCAATTTAGTTTACTATGTCTAGAAAGAATTATCAGACTAGATATGAGTCAAAGGACAATCAGGTAGCTGATATCATTGATCTCCTACTAAGGAATCAAGAATCAAGGATTAGTCATATTGACCTTATCTGACTTGATGATTACTTATCTGACATTTGGTAAATCAGACAAGGACCCAATAGTCAGCTGACTTCTATAGAATCAGATGACCATTGTATCCTATCTGACTTACCCTGGCTACTAATGGTTTCTTCAAGTTTATGTCTTTGCAGGAATAGGTCACAGATCAGATTGAAAAATCAGATTGTTTCACCTCATCTGTTATAAACCTTGTCGTCTGGACACCTTTGCTTCTAAATACTCTCCATACATTGTATTTCTCGATAAAACTCTTCTCAAATTATTGGATGGAAAAATAAACTTTAGAAAATTTAATCTGAAGCTGTTTAATTGAAATAAAATATTTTCTTAACTAGTCTTTAAGTCTGCCAAAAGATAAAACTAGATTGTTTTAAAACCCAGACGAGGTCATTTACCGGTTATCTTCAGAACCTTGTCTGTTTTGGAAAACCTTTATGCAAAGAAAGGTAACCCTAGGCTGACGTCAGGATTACTTACTTCTCTGCATAAAGTAACCCTACTTCGGTCAAATCAACAGTCTACAAAGTAACTTTTTACGCAATTCAAAGATTTAGTGAACTACACGCGCTGAATCCCAATCGTTTATCCAAATTTTTAACCGTTGATTCAGCACAGTAAATCATTTCAAATAAACGGCTTAGATTAAGATTAAATTTTCAAAGCGGTTTATCTTCCAACTTTCCCTCCTATAAATACACCTTCTTCCTCTTGTAATCATTTTTCACTTTCAGAAAACCTGCAAATACTCTAAAACTTTCTCAATCTCATAAAATTCACCATGGCCTCTTCTTCCAAAACCACCAAAACCTACAAACCCACATATATTTCCACATACTCTTCTCATTTTAAAATGAATGAAAAGTTATTCAAAAACCGTTTAAAAACTGAGATGTATGTGGACTTCAAAACCACTAGAGATCCAGAATTTGCAGAAATCCTCCGCTTATTGGAAGCATCAAGGCTAAGGGGATTTCTATCAATGAAATCTCCTCAGAATAGGACTGCTGACTTGCTGGGAGCAGAGTTCTTGGCAAACATGAGGGATACCCAGGATGGGTTTGACACAACTGTGGACGGTACAGTACTGAGTTACTCAAAAGAGAATATTGTCAGAATTTTCAACACGTCAATGGAAGGAGTCAATCCATTGACATACAAAGAGGATGACTGGGAGGAGTCTTTCGATTTGATGGCAAAGGTTACATACAGGGGAACCTGTAGGGATTTGAAGAAAAATTTGTTGAGAAGAAAGTACATATTGCTGATGACGGTGGTTACCAAATCGGTGTTGGGGGAACATAGTTCACATGATGGATTAACCAAACCCAGACTGTGAGTTATGAGGGCGATTCTGGATGGAGTCCAAGTGAACTGGATTGACCTGCTGATTTTTAAGCTGAAAGAGGAGAAGAAACGGCTTACCTTCAAGTCGTTTGCTGAGGTCTGGGTACCTAACTCGATAGTCAGCCTATTCAATAAAATAACAGTATTGATTGAAGGGCTGAACAGAGCAGCTGACTGGAGAGTGGGTACAAAGAAGTACTCCAAGCAGAAGGGAATCCTCACAAAGGATGAGAGGCTTGGAGGAAATCCAGATTCAGATGATGAGTCTGATGCTGCCAGAAATCAGAGGCTGGAGGCAGCAGCAGAGGAAGCCCAAAGACCAGCAGCAGAGGTACCTCCAACTGAGGTAGAGGCAGAGGGACCTGAGGAGGAAGCAGCTGGGGTCGCAACTCAAGAGGAAGCGGTTGTGATTCCAACCCAGGAGACGACTGCTGTCATTCCGAGGGTCTCTCAAAGGCAGAAGAGGAGAAGGCTGGTAAAAGCCTCTGAGAAGAAGAAAGGAGAGGGTTCATCTGCTGTTCCTACCAAAGAAGCCTCAGAAGAAGAGAAGGTAGAGGAAGCTGAAATCCCATTGGTAAGGAGGCCCAGACGAGCATCTCAAAGCTCTGAAGGCTCCACCAAATCTGGAGGGTCTGAGCAGCAAATGGACACAACAACCTTGCTACCAGAGGAGGTTCCTGTGTTGAAGATAGCAGCTGAGGATGGTCAGCTCGAGGTTCCTCCCTCCCCAACCAAGGAAGCTGCTCTTCCCCCGATCCCTGAAACAGGTACAAGCCTATCCTCATCTCCTTCCTTATCACCTGCACCTGGCAATGAAGAAATGCCCCAGGCTGACACTTCAGAGCCTCAAATTCAGCCTGTTATCCCATCTGTCCAAACAGGCAATGAAGAGGTATCCCAGGCTGGTACCTCAGAGCCTCTCCAACAGCCTACTCCCTCTATAGTCCAAACTCAAACCCCACCCACTGAAACAGAACATACCTCATCCCAACCACCACCACCACTCATACAAACCTCATCTCTCATTCCCACCCCCACTATACAAACCCAACCATCCCCTCTCCCACAAGTCCAAACCTCATTTGTTCCTACTATATCCTACTCCTCTCTCCCAACTATCCAAACACAGCCTACCCCTCTCCCACCCACTCAAAAAGAACCAACTCCTTCTTCATCCGATTCCTCATCTGAGGAAGACGACAGTGACCTAAGCCCTGTCTCCGCCATCTCCTCAATCCTCACCCTTGTGGAGAAAAAGATAAATTCAACATTCAGGAGGAGAATGAAGAGGAGGACAAGGAAGATGGTCGAAGCGGTAACTAACACGATGCTTGCCAGCATGAGAGAAGTGGAGGTAACCTTATCTAATAAAATCATATCTGTCACTAACTCTGTGCTGGCTGACAAAGTGAAAGCAATGGAGGAAGAGCTGAAAGCACTGAAAGAAGAAGTGAAGGGTTACAACCAGATGGCGGTAAATGATGTTGAATCAAGAAGTTTTGATGAGTTAAAAAGAAGCAGCTCAGTTGATCAGACGATCTGAGGATCAGCTGAGGTTAAGCTAAACAGATCAGACAAGGTCTAGAACAAATTTAGTCAGCTGAGATCTAGTCATCTGCAGAAGACTATCATGAAGAGCTCAGACGAGGTCAAGACAAGCTGAGTAGAATAAGAAAGGCAAGTCTTCACCAAGTCAGCTGCAGACGAGTGGGAAGAATCAGCTGAGGATAAGAGCAGTTTTCAAGAATAAGTTTGTTGAGCAGTTTTCAGTTTGTTAGAACTGACTAACAAACTAACTGTCCTTTCAGACTTATAAATAGGACTAGATTTTATTTTTCTAGATATAGATACTTATGCAAATTTGATTCTTCACACTATTCACTATTGATTTCACAAAGTATTTGTCAAGAGAGATTTCAAATATTTTCTAAGTGTTTATAGAACACTTCACTTCACATCTTCAAAAACACATCTTATTTCTAGAGTTAGATTTCAGAGAGTTGATTAGATTGATTGAAGAGTTGAAGATCGAGTTGTAATTTGTAAAGATTGTACAGTAAGTAAGTAAGCAGTTAGTGAAGACCCTTCTCTGAAGTTTGGAGAAGGAGAGTGGATGTAGGATTGTTAAAATCCAAACCACTATAAATCCTGGTGTTATTTCTTGCTTTCTTTAATTTCTGTTTAAATTACAATTTTGTTAATTCAAGATTAAAGTCCAGAATCTTAACTAAAATCTGAATATCGGCCTTGCTTTTGATCTTGTTAAAAGTTGAGTTCTCAATTATATTCCGTTGTGATAATCTGATACTTTGAATTGATTTTGAAAAGATTTAAAAAATCTATAAAATCTATTCAAACCCCCCCTTTCTAGATTTTGTTCTAGAAAGCTAACTCAAGGTTTTATTCAACTCAACATTCCGGGACCAACAAGTGGTATCAGAGCAGTGTTAAGCTGTTCTGATATTGATTTTAGGTCTTGAACAAGATTCTGAAATTATCTTGATTTTCTTTATTGTCTTCATTTTACTAACAGTGCTACTAATTAGCTTGTGGAGTATTTTGTTCCTTTGTTTCATCATGTCATCAGGGAAAAACAAAAAGTCTAGGAACCTTCCTGAATTCTCTATTGAAGATTATGATTACTGGAAATTTAGGATGGAGAATCACCTAAAAGCCATTCATGATAGGATGGAAGAGGTTCTAGAAGAGGGACCTATAAAATTCTATCATGGAGGAACCAGCACTGGAGCTAAGTCAGCTGAATCCAGGACCAGACAAGAAAAGAAGAGCTCTGAGTTAACAAATGATGAAAGAAAGGTCCATAATCTTGATCAAGTAGCTCGAACTGAGATCATTGAGACTCTAAGTAAGGATTGGATTGAAAAGGTTAAAAGATGCAAGACTGCCAAAGAAATGTGGGAGACTCTTGCTGGAATTTGTGAAGGATCTGAACAGGTCAAAGAAAACAAGCTTCAGTCTGTTCTACATGCTTTTGACACATTCAAAATGAAGGATGGTGAGACTGTAGATCAACTGGATGTGAGATTGACTAATCTTGTGAACAAAGCAGCCGATTTGGGTAAGACCTACACTGAGAAAGAAATTAACAACAAGATACTCAGATCTTTGAGCAAAAGATGGAGAGAGAAAGCCAATATTCTCAAGGCAACACAAAATTTGTCATCAATATCACATCACACTCTCTTTTCTCATCTTAAAGCACTGGAATATGACATTCACATTGAAGATGAAGAAGATGAGGCAGAGTCATCTACATCTGGAAAAAACTGTAGCATTTGTGCATCATGATGAATCTGAAAAGATTTCTAAAGCATCTGATTTGTCTGTAAAAGAAGAAATGGCTCTTTTATTGAAAAGGTATGAAAGATTGAAGATGAAGTACAGAAGAAACAAAAGAGACAGATTAGATCGAAGGAATTATAGATCAAACAGAGATGAAAAGAGTTCAGATAATGATAAAAAGAAGGATCAGTCAAGAAGTCATAGGTCACCTATCAGACGAGGAGATAGTAGTCCAAAAAAGACAGAGAGGAGATATATGCTATACATGCAGCAAACCCGGTCACTACAAACTATGATTGTCCTCAACTCACTCCCGAGAGAGAGAGAGAGAAGAAAAGAGGAAGAAAAGAGATAGAAGATATGCTTGAAGAGAGCTTTACTAGCCGAGAAAGAAGAAGCTCGAGAGACATCATCATCCTCATCTTCATCCGATTTTGGGTCGATGATGACATATGTCTAATGGCTAAAGAGGTACATTACTATTCATCATCGAGATAATGACCGTGACACCTTATCTCAAATCGATCCGATCTTATTGATAAATGTTGAAAGATTTGGAGACGCGCTCTATCTCGCTTATAAACAGATAGAGACTGAAAATCTTAATTTAAAGGATCAAATTTCGATCAAACTAAGGTCAATCAGACTAAGGAAAGTGAGAAACTAGACTGTACATTCAAGGGGGAATGTCAGACTAAGATGGTCACAAGTACCTTGTCTGATAAGACAGATAAGTTAGAACAGGAACTGAGTTCTTTAAAAATAAAATTTTCAAATATCTATTCTGAGAATGAAAATTATAAAAGGACTAACAGGGAATTAAATCTCAAGTTGGGACTTTTGAATAATTCTCAAACCACAATAGATAAAATCTTCAATTCATCTCAAAAGTCTAGTGATAAAACTGGATTAGGTTTTGATAGGAATAAGAAGAATGATCCTATAAAACCTAGAGTTTTTGTCAAAGCAACTAAACCTAAGGTAGAAACCTTATTCAGTCCCTGGAAACCAAAGGAATTAATTACCCTATCTGATACTTCTGAAAAGAAAAATCAGACGAGGAAAGTAACTCCTAAGGTTAAACCTAAGACTAAATCAAAGATCTATCCTAGGTATAATAACTTTGATGGAAGAAGCAGATCTTATCCATTCTTACCAAGATTCAAGACAATTTCAAAAGATCAACTAAATCAGATTGATCTTGAAAGTCTTATCTTAGTAGATAGATATGGGTGCAAGCTTCAATCTATGATTTTAAGGAACATTGATATTTTTATCTGGATTCCTAAGAGTCAACTTAACTTGAAAGGACCCAAAGTACAAAGGGTACCTAAGAAATAAATTTGTGATTGCAGGAAGACAAAAAGATAATTGATAGAGGAGACATTCTTGAGGTCATCTGGTATATTGATAGTGGCTGTTCCAAGCACATGACCTATGAAAGACGACTTCTCTCTAACTATCAAACCATTGATGGACCAAGAATGATGTTTGGAGACAACAACTATGGACTTACTAAAGGTGTTGGAACACTAATGATTGGAGATGTTCAAGTTCAAGAAGTTTACTACGTGGAAGGATTGAAGCAGAACCTACTATCTGTTTCACAATTTTGTGATAAAGGGTTTTGTGTCAAATTTACTTATAATGCATGCTATGTTTTAGATGGTTTAAATGAAAATATTCTATTGGCTGGAGTAAGACAATGTAACATCTATGTTGCTAACTTCAAAAGTTGTCCTAAAGATACTTGTCTTGTTGCTAAGAGTTCAGATGACTTAAGTTGGCTGTGGCACAGACGACTTGGTTACTTAAACTTCAAAACAAAATAGCAAGGAAATCTTTAGTTAAAGGACTTCCTGATAAAATATTTTCAATGAACCATGTATGTGTTTCTTGTCAAAAAGGAAAACAGACCAAAGCTTCTTTTAAAACAATAAGTAATCCTTCTTTAGAAAGAATTTTGGAACTTCTTCATATGGATCTGTTTGGTCCAGTAACTCCTCTCAGCTTTAGTGGAAGAAAATACACCTTAGTAATTGTTGATGATTTTTCAAGATTTACTTGGGTTATTTTCTTGTACAAAAAGAATGAGGCTATGACTAAGATTCCAGAATTTCTTAAAAAGATTCAAAATGAAAAGGGATTAAATGTTGTTAAAATTAGAAGTGATAAAGGTACTGAATTCCTAAATAAATTGATTTCTAACTACTGCATTGAGAATGGCATAGCTCAGAAACATCTCGCAAAGAAGGACTCCACAACAAAATGGAGTTGTTGAAAGAAGAAACAGACCTTGAAAGAGGCGGCTAGAACAATGCTATCCGAATTTAACACTCCTCATAAGTTTTGGGCGTATAAAGAAATATCTGACTGCTATGTTCAAAATAGGAGTCTGATTGTTAAGGATAAGTGTAAAACTCCTTATGAAATTTGGAAGGGAAGATCTCCCAAAATTTCATATTTTCATATATTTGGTTGTAAATGTTTCCTACACAATAATGGGAAATCTCAATTAAAAACCTTTGATGCCAAGATAGCAGATGGGATATTCTTAGGATACTCATCTATATCAAAGGCATATAGAGTTTTTAATAAGACAACCTTGTGTGTAGAAGAAACACCCCATGTGGTATTTGATGAATCTTCTTTTGAGTTTGATAAGACAGGGGACATCACAAAGATATCAGATGATCTGGATCAGATGACTATCAAAGGATCTACCATAAAATTCTACAATCAAGAATCAGATTCAGATGAAGAGGAAGAATCAGACAAAGGAAAAAAACCTGAAAGAACTTCCTCAACAGCTGATCTACCAACTGATCAGACGACCAATGATACATCAGCCGATCTGACGACCAACAACACTTCAACTGATCAGATAGAGTTATCAGAAGGTAACATAGAATCATCTGAAATAAATAATTCAGACAAGACATCATCCACTGTAAAAGATAAAGGTAAGAAAGTAATGTCATATCACCCAGCTGAACAGATAATTGGAGATTTAGACTCTGGTGTCCAGACGAGGACCCAACTAAATCAAGATTGTATGTTCAGTTGCTATGTGTCATTACTTGAACCTAAATCAATTACGGAAGCTTTAACTGATTCCAACTGGATTAATGCCATGCAAGAAGAACTAAATCAGTTTCAAAGACAAGATGTGTGGGAGCTTGTTGAAAGGCCTCATCATCAAAAAGTCATTGGAACTAAATGGGTCTTTAAAAACAAAAGGGATGAAAACAATATTGTGGTTAGAAATAAGGCCAGACTAGTTGCTCAAGGTTATTCACAATCAGAGGGTATTGATTATGATGAAACCTTTGCACCAGTAGCTCGTCTGGAAGCCATAAGATTGTTTTTAGACTATGCAGCTTTTAAAAGATTCATAGTTTTTCAAATGGATGTTAAATCAACATTCTTAAATGGAATCTTATCTGAAGAAGTTTATGTAGAGCAGCCTCCTGGCTTTGTCAAAGGAGACAAAGTTTATAAACTAAGGAAAGCTCTATATGGACTTAAACAAGCACCAAGAGCTTGGTATGACACCTTGTCTGATTATTTAATTCAAAATGGTTTTGTTAAAGGTAGAATTGATAGAACTCTCTTTAGAAAAGAGTTTGGTTGTGATCTTTTGTTAGTTCAAATTTATGTTGATGATATAATTTTTGGATCAACTAACATATCTTTATGTGAAGAATTTTGTATTCTTATGAAAAGCAGATTTGAAATGTCCATGATGGGAGAAATGACATATTTTCTTGGACTTCAAGTCAAGCAGACAAAGAAGGGAATATTCATCAACCAAGCCAAATATACAAAAGATCTTATTGAAAAATATGGAATAGGTACCAGCCGAGAAGCTAAGATACCTATGATGACAAATTTTTCAATGGATCTTGATAAGAAGGAGAAGACACCGATCGACCGAGTATCGAGGTCTTATTGGTTCTTTATTATATTTAATCGCTAGTAGACACGATATTTCTTTTGCGGTTGAGTTCTGTGTGCTAGATTTCAAGCTAATCCTAAAAAAGTCATCTTGAAGCAAAGAAAGAAAATCCTCAAGTATTTGAAAGGAACAATAAATATTGGATTGTGGTATCCGCCTAATGAAAACTTTGAAATGTCTGGATACTCGTCATTCGGATTTTGGTGGGTGTAAGATAGATAGAAAATCTACATCTAGTACTTGCCAATTTCTTGGAAGTAAGCTGATTTCATGGTTGTCTAAGAAACAAACCTCTCGTAGCTACTTCCACAATCAAGTGAATATATGGCGGTGGAAGTTGTTCTGGTGATCCGGATAAGTCGGCAGCCTAAGGGATTATAATATTATCACTAAAGATGTACCTATCTTTTGTGATAGTAATAGTGCCATAGCTATTACTCGTAACCCGATTCTTCATACAAGATGCAAGCATGTAGATATCAGACACCACTTCATCCGAGACCATGTAGAGAAAGGAGATATCAGACTTGAGAAGATCTTGACTGACTTTCAAAGAGCAGACATCTTGACAAAACCATTGGCAGAGACAAGGTTTAAAGAATTATCTGTAGAATTAGGTTTATTAGATGCTTCTTTAGCAAATCTCTAATTCTGTACTTTTTAATTCTTGTCTCTCTCGATTTAGTTTATCATGTCTAGAAAGAATTATCAGACTAGATCTGAGTCAAAGGACAATCAGGTAGCTGATATCATTGATTTCCTTATTAGGAATCAAGAATCAAGGATTAGTCATATTGACCTTATCTGACATGATAATTACTTATCTGACATATTGTAAATCAGACAAGGGCACAATAGTCAACTGATTTTCTGAAAAACAGATGACTATTTGCACCCTATCTGATCTACCTCAAGCTACTAATGGTTTCTTATGAGTCTATGTCTTTGCAGGAATACATCACAGATCATACTGTTTCACCTCATCTGGTTCTCATTTTTAGACTTCATGGTTTTATAAATTTTTTTTATTGATTGAAAATCCCATTTTTAGAAAATTAAGTCTGAGTCTGTTTATTTTAAAAATTTGTCTTTAAGTTTGTTAAAAAAAATTTTTTACTTAAGCTGTTTTTTAAAAATCAGACAGGTTACTGTATCAGATGACTTTTTCAACTCATCTGTTTTTCAAACTCATCTGATTTGCAAACCCTTAGCCGAAGTAAGGTAACCCTAGGCTGACGTCAGGTATACTTACTTCCCTGCATAAAGTAACCTACATCTGTCAAATCAACAGTCTATAAAGTAACTATTTACGCATTCCAAAGGCGATTAACATCCACGCGCTGAATCCTAATCGCTTATCTTAATTTTTTAACCGTTGATTTATGCGCAGTAAAAACTTTTTGAATAAATGGCTCAGATTAATTCAAATTTTCCAAAATGGCGGTTTCTCTTTCCAATCTTCCCCCATATAAATACATCTTCTTCCTTAAACAAACTTTTTCACTCTCAGAAATACTTATAAACTCTCTGCAAAATTATTCAAAACTCGTATTTGATCATTTCATGAGCACTTCTCAAAAACAAATAGGAATTACTTCAACCATGGTGGATGTTCACAATGAGACGTTCAATAAGAAGATCAAATCAGAGATGTATGTGGATTTTGAGACAACCTCTGATGGCGAATCAAGGGAGGATTTGGAGCTATTGGAGAGGGCTGGATTGAGGACATTCTGTTCCAAGAAATCCCCCTCCAATAAAACACTGGATATGCGGGGAATAGAGTTCTACGTCAACAGGACGTTCGAGAACGGAGTTTTTAGAACCAGAGTTTATGGAGAGGTTTTAACCGTTACTCCGGTGGAGGTGGCCAGAATTTTTGATACAAGCAGTGAAGGAGTGAACCCCCTCACCTACAAGTCTGATGAATGGGTAGAATCATTTGAAATGATTGCCCGGAATTCTATGAGGGATCGGCGATCGGAGTTAAAGAAGAAGATGCTCCGACGACGGTATCGTCTTCTGATGACCATTGTTACAAAGGTCATCTTGGGAGAACAAAGTTCTCATGACGGGCTGACCAGACCCAGACTATGTGTCATGAGGACAATAATTGATGGGGTCCAAGCCAACTGGACTGGGATGATTCTGGAAAAGCTAGAGACTGAAAGGAAAAGGTTGGAGGTTGTTGGAGGCAAGTGGCAGGCGAGGTCGATCACCAGCCTATTCAATAAGGTGACGGTGATCATGGAGGACCTGCTGTCAGCTGAGATCAATTGGTCAGACGGAGTCAGACCCTACACAAAACAAAAGGGGATTCTGACAAAGGATGAACCTCTTGGGGCTCCAGCTGATTCGAGGACGAAGGTGGAGCCGAGGTAGGAGCTCGAGGCACCACCTTGCCAAGAAGGCGAGGAGGAGGAAGAAGAGGAGAGAGAGGAAGAGCCGCCGACAAAGTGAGCTCACCGAGGCCGCCCACCCAATGAAGTCAAGGAGAAGGCACCAAGGAGGAGGAGGTTGATTAAGACCTCTCGAGTTGGGTGGAACGTCTCGCACGACCAGCCAAGTCTTTTACCGAAGAGGTAACCACTCGCAAATTGCGAACAGGTGGTTCATTCAGAGGAGGTCCAGGAGATAAGCTCAGAGAGGACCCCTCCCCCACCCTGATCAGTACAATTTTCCCCTCCCCTCTCGTGCCACTGGCGATGAAGAGGTGTCCCCAGCTGGCACCTCGAGCCTCTAAAACAGCCTACTTCCGATATAGTCCAAATCCCAACCTCATCTACCCTCCCCCAAACACAAACTTCATCCCCTCCACCATCTCCATCTCGATCTTTGTCCTTTCTTACAGGACCAAAGATTCGCCCCAACTCCCATATCCATCTCCCCACCGGCCCTTACCCATATCCTCCCAAACTCAACCCATATTACCCCAAACAACCTCATCTCCCCCACCCACTACTTCACATATTCCACCCCCACCATCATCTCCTCCACTGTAAATCCCCCCTCCCCCATCAGACGCCCCCACTACATCTCTCCCATCCGAACCCCACCCAGTGGATACCTCCAATATTTTTGGGGATATCCACATGAGCTCCCCCAGCCCAACCTCTCCCACCACCTCTTCCTCATCTGAATTAGAGGAGGAGGTCAGTCCAATTTTTGCCATCTCATCAGCTTTTGAAGATATGCATAAGAAGATAATATCTCAAGTTCAAAAGATGATGGAGAAGAAGACAAGGAAGGTGATACGAGTAGTCACCGATACGATGCTCGCCAACATGCAGATTCTTTGAGGTCAACATGTCAAGGAATCTATCAGCCCAATCTCAAAGATCTTTGTTGGATCTCTACTGAGTGACCGGGAGGAGGAGGTTAAGGCATCAAGCAAAAGATGGCAGCCGACAACGAGATCCCGGTCAACACTCTCACATCGATCGTAACGACTTGTGGTCCGTTGTTCAGCTCACGGAAACACAGCTCCGCACCCTCCGAATGAAGTTAAAAAGGGGAAGGACCGAGAAGGAAGGATGGACACCCTCACACTGGAGTCTTGTCACTCACGAGACAAGGTGGACTCTAAGGCATACACAACTGAGTTGGAGGCAGCCAAGGCCGAGTTGAAAGTTAAATCGAGATGAGTGGGGCCTTGCAACCGAGGGTGACCCAAATAGAGGAGGCCATCCGAGAGGATGAGGAGAAGAGGAGGAAGGAGGAGGAGGAGAAGTCGAAGCTCTGCTGGCCAAGATAAAAGAAGCGAGAAAAACCGAAGCCAAGGGCAAGGGTAAAGGCAAAGCAAGAGAGAAGTCTTCATCACCGAGCAACCGGTGATCGCCCTGAGTGAGTCGAGCGAAAAAGAAAGGAGGCGACTTCTCAAACCTATCAGCTGAGCAGATCAGACGAATCCATGTTGAGAAGGAAAAGTATGAGAAGCAGGAGAAGAAGAGGCTGAAGAAGCTGGGGAAAGCTGAGCTGAAGTGGGACAGGGATTCCCGAAAATGGGTATCCAAAGCACCAGATGAAGCGGACTTCCGCCCTGTCCACCGCACTTCAGCCCCTCCAAAGATGGTTTCAGGGAAATATACAAGTGAGCACAAGAAGCTAGCCCTGGATGCCAGATGGATGTATTACTGGTACATCTTGAAGGCATCGCCATCTGGAGCAGCCGATGAGGACAAGAGCTGGCACGAGTGGATGGAAAAGGAGGATGCCGATCTGTATGGAAAGCTGCTTGATGAGGCACACAATGTGTTCAACTGCGACTTAGTTACACCAGCCTATGAGCAAGTTACCCCCAAGCTGAAAGAAGACGGCTCTCCTGATCTGGAATGGGTCAAGACGGTTATAGCCAAAGCAGAACGTGAAACCGGGCTAACAGATGAAGAAGAGCTTAAACAGCTTAGATCAAGGATTTTCAACTGGCTGAACATTCCAGAGGCCAGCCGATGGGGAATCTGATAGAACAGGATTTTTCTTTCCTTATCTTTTATTTTCTATCAGTTCTTCTATTTGTAAATTTGTAAATTTGTGAATGAATGTATTCAGACTTATGTGAATTTTGTGTATCAGTTTTTTAAAAGTTTTTTTTAAAAGAATTTTTTTTAAAAAAAATATTTTTTCTAAGTATAAATCATTTGAGAAGTTTATATCTCAGAGTTAAAAACTTTTTCCTAAAAATTTTTCTAAGTCATAAAACTAAATTCTCTAAGTACTTCTAAAAGAGTCTAAAAGACTTAAATTTTTTTTTTTTTTTACCTTGAATGTGAATGAATCTGTTGTAGTGTGAAAATGTGCTCTGATTTACCTATCTGATTGTTTTAACTAATTCTAGTACTAACTTCAGCTGTGAGTGTGTTTCTTCCTTATAGGTTTTAACTTCATCAAAAAGGGGGAAATTATTGAATCAAGAAGTTTTGATGAGTTAAAAAGAAGCAGCTCAGTTGATCAGACGATCTGAGGATCAGCTGAGGTTAAGCTAAACAGATCAGACAAGGTCTAGAACAAATTTAGTCAGCTGAGATCTAGTCATCTGCAGAAGACTATCATGAAGAGCTCAGACGAGGTCAAGACAAGCTAAGTAGAATAAGAAAGGCAAGTCTTCACCAAGTCAGCTGCAGACGAGTGGGAAGAATCAGCTGAGGATAAGAGCAGTTTTCAAGAATAAGTTTGTTGAGCAGTTTTCAGTTTGTTAGAACTGACTAACAAACTAACTGTCCTTTCAGACTTATAAATAGGACTAGATTTTATTTTTCTAGATATAGATACTTATGCAAATTTGATTCTTCACACTATTCACTATTGATTTCACAAAGTATTTGTCAAGAGAGATTTCAAATATTTTCTAAGTGTTTATAGAACACTTCACTTCACATCTTTAAAAACACATCTTATTTCTAGAGTTAGATTTCAGAGAGTTGATTAGATTGATTGAAGAGTTGAAGATCGAGTTGTAATTTGTAAAGATTGTACAGTAAGTAAGTAAGCAGTTAGTGAAGACCCTTCTCTAAAGTTTGGAGAAGGAGAGTGGATGTAGGATTGTTAAAATCCGAACCACTATAAATCCTGGTGTTATTTCTTGCTTTCTTTAATTTCTGTTTAAATTACAATTTTGTTAATTCAAGATTAAAGTCCAGAATCTTAACTAAAATCTGAATATCGGTCTTGCTTTTGATCTTGTTAAAAGTTGAGTTCTCAATTATATTCCGCTGTGATAATCTGATACTTTGAATTGATTTTGAAAAGATTTAAAAAATCTACAAAATCTATTCAAACCCCCCCCCCTTTCTAGATTTTGTTCTAGAAAGCTAACTCAAGGTTTTATTCAACTCAACATTCCGGGACCAACAAATGAAATGGCTGTAGACCAATCAGACTTCAGAGTCAAGTGCAATGATCTTGATGTAAAGCTGACAAACTTGGCTGCTGAAGTTAAAAAGGGGGAAAAAGATGAGCAAGAAAAGAGACAAGCCCTCACAGCTGTGGTCAAGGAGACCAGGAAAGAAGTAGGCACGAAGTCCAACACAACTGATCTGGAGGCAGCTAAGGAAGACTTGAAAAGTAAGTCTGATGAGCTAGCTGCTCTCCAGCTGAGGGTAAGTCAATTAGAGGAGGTGCTGAAGGAGGATGAGGAGAAGAGAAAGAAAGAGGAGGAGGAGAGAACTGAAAGTCTGTTGGCTAAACTTAAAGAATTTGAATCTGAAGGAGCCAAGGGCAAGGGCAAGGAAGTGGCAACTATTGAGCCAAGATCAGCTGATATATATTCCAGAGCTGCTGCTAAGGGGAAAGGAAAGAGGGAGGCTGATTATTCTAATCTCTCAGAAGAACAGATTAAGAGAATAAAGAGAGAGATGGAATTCTATGGCAAGAAAGAAAAGAAAAGGCAAAAGAAGAAGAAGGATGCCAACGTCTTCTGGAGCACTGCTGAGCGGAAATGGCTGATAAAAGACCAAGGCAGTGATAAATTCAGACCATTTCACCCAACGTCTGCTCCTCCTAAGCTGGCTTGTGGAAAATATGCAAATGAGTACAAGGAGAAAAATCTGGAGGGAATGTGGATATACTTTTGGTATATTCTCAAAGGCCCTGGAGCAACTCAACGAGACCCGGACTTAGCTTGGCACGAATGGATTGAAAAGGTGGACGCGGACTTCTATCATCGGCTGCTGGAAGAAGCAGATGTGGAATTCAACGTCAACCTGACCTCTCCAGCTTTCGAATACGCCATCCCTGCCAATAAACCTGATGGATCCCTGGACCTAGACTGGGTCAGGGAAATTGTGAAGAAGACAGAGGCTGAGTCTGGACTTACTCAAGAAGAAGACCTCAAGCAGCTTAGAAGGAGGGTATTCAATTAGATGATGATCCCAAACGAAGACCAATGGGGAGTCTAATAGAAACAGGACTTTTACTTTTCCTTATTTTTCTTTTCTATTAGTCTTCATTTGTATTCTTTGTAAAGCTGATGTGAATATACTGTGCTTTATCTGGTTTACCTGGATTTTCAGCTTTAAGTTTTTTTGTTTCTAAGAAAACTTAAAAATTTTCTAAGTGTTAATTGTCTGAGAAAATCTTCATCTCACACTTAAAATTTTCTTTAAAAATTTTTCTAAGTTCTAAAACTTTTTCTAAGTTCTTTAAAGTCTTAAAACTTTTCCCTAAGTCTAATTTCTTAAGACTTAAGAATATGTTCTTAAATTTTTCTAAGTGTGAATTTCGTGCTTTAACTTGAATAAATCTGATTCAATGTAAGAATGTGCTCTGATATACCTATTTGATAATCTTGATTAATTATTACACTAACTTTAGCTGTGAGTATGTCTCTTTCTTGTAGGTTTTAACTTCATCAAAAAGGGGGAAATTGTTAGATCAAGAAAGTTTTGATGAGTTAAAAGAAGGTTCAGATGATCAAACGACTATGAAGAACAGCTGAGATTGAGTCCGAGTACTAAGTTGATCAGACTAGGTTATCGACGGAGCAAGTCAGCTGAAGACTGGAAAGTTGCAAGTCGTCTGGAGACAAGTTCAAATCTAGTCATCTGCAAGAGACGATTATGAAGAGCTCAGACGAGGCCAAGACAAGCTGAGTAGAATAAGAAAGGCGAGTCTTCACCAAGTCAGCTACAGATGAGTAGGATAAATCAGCTGAGGAGCAAAGCAGTTTTCAAGATTATATTTGTTGAGCAGTTTTAGTTTGTTAGAACTGACTAACAAACTAACTGTCATTTCAGACTTATAAATAGGTCTAGATTTTTATTTTCAAAATAACTTTTAACTTTGCACATATCACGATTTGCATATTACTCTCTATTCAGATTTCACAACAAATTCACAAGTTTTCAAAAGAGTTTTTCAAAACTATTATAAGTGTTTATAGAACACTTTCCTTGTAATCTTCAAATTCCACTACTCACTGTAATAGTTAGATTCAAGAGAAAAATTTAGGAGTTTTGAAGATCTGAAGGATTTTTTAAGCTGTAAGTTGTAAGTCAGATTGTAAGTAAGTAAGTAGTAAGCTAGTCCCTTATTCAAGTTGGAGAAGGAGAGTGGATGTAGGATTATTCATAATCCGAACCACTATAAACCCTGGTGTTCTTTATTGCTTTACTTTACTTTTCTGTCAATTTCAATTTTCAATTTATTAATCAAAGATTAAATTCAGAATCGAAGTTAAAACTAAAATATAAGTTTGCTTTTGATCTTGATCAAGTTGAGTTTAAAATTGAATTCCGCTGTGTTACTTGAGTGTTTTGAATAGTTTCAAAACATTTGCAAAAATCTAAAAATCTATTCAACCCCCCCCCCCCTTCTAGATTTTTCCTAGAAGGTTAATTCAAGTTTTCTCTAAGATACTCAACTAAGTGGGACCAACAGAATATATAGTTGTTATTGAGGCAATTAAAGAAGCCATATGGCTGAAAGGGATTGTGAAAGACTCTGGAGTTAGGCAAAGATCTGTAAAGGTGCTCTGTGATAATCAAAGTGCAGTTCACTTAGTGAAACATCAAGTGTTTCATGAGAGGTCAAAGCATATAAGTGTGAAGTTACATTTTGTAAGAGATTTGGTGGAGAAAGGCTCGGTTGAAGTACAGAAAGTAAGCACTGATGAGAATGCAGCTAATTTCTTGACCAAGACATTGCCTAGCAGCAAGTTCAAGTATTGCTCAAGCTTAATTAAGCTTGAGTCCCTTTGTCTTTAAGTAGTTTTGATTTGGAGTTGGGATGAACATCACTTACTTCATTAAGGTGGAGTTTTGATATGTTGTTAATGCAGTCAAGTGATTTGTTATGTAATGGTTTCAGAACCAGTTTATCTTGTTCCTGAACCGGTTGTTCTAGAGCTGAACCGGACTCAACTAACTCGAGTCGTTAGTTATGTTTTCATAATAGTTAGCTGAAGCTATTATCCATGCAAATCGATGGCCGTCATTAATGAGCTCAGAATCGATCTTAGCCACTTACTGGGCTTTGTTTGTTAGGTTGTTACGATCCTAATCTGTTAGTCATCTTCTCAGATTGCATTGTAGAGAGAGAGAATTTTCTGAGCGAAATTGATCGCGAACAATTGTGCGCAAATTAGGATTTCTGCATTTTGATCCAATAGTATCTGTAATTACCTTTGATCGTGTTAGTGAAGTTTTTCCCTGATTCTCCCGTGGATGTAGGTCTTGTTTTGAGGCCAAATCACGTAAATCTATGTGTCGATTTCCTTTGATTTTGCATTGTTTTATCAGTTATTGTTCTTCATTTTGGTGGCTTCTTTGATCAATTTCTGCACTCAATAGAGGATTAGTTCACCCTCGTGATTAATTCTTAACATGTAGAAAATAATTTACTGAAATTATAACTGATGTTTTGTATTTTTTTCATTTAATTGTAATATCTCCATTTATGAATCTATAACTATATAAAAGTAGCAGTATCATTCAAAATATGATTATCCTCCTTGCTCAACATTTTCTATACTCGCCACAAGGTGTAATCGTACTGTTCACGCACACTGTTTACGCGTCCCTAAAAAACTTTTCTGTTGATATGTTGTGGATTATTTTTATTTATTTAAAGGACCATATTCCGAAAAAAGTAATAATGATGCTTGCTCTCTCTTCGTAAAAATGCTACATGGCCTAATCAATGCTAATGGTGTGTTCTAGAATAATTTTTGTTTGACTTTCTCTGTTAGGCCCAAATAATTTTAACTGAATTCAATTTTTGTCATAACTAAATTCTCAAATGAATTTTTCAAAATATGTCTATAATAAATACTATAATTAGTGTATATTTTTCAAAATTATTTTGTGTGTGAATATTGATTTTTAAGGAACTCAATGATGCTTATTAAAAATATAATGGCGAAATAAATTAGAACACCTAAATTACTACTAGGTACAATCCAAACCTAAATTACTACTAGATACAATAATATGGTGCAATCTACCAAAATTACCCTTCTTCACACAAGAACCTGCAGCTTCTGCTAATGAATAAAAATATGTGACTTTTCCTTTGCTATAACACGTTTCCATCAGCTCAAGCTTGTCTATCAGAAAAGGGTCAAGATTCATCTTCCATTATCACCATTTTTTCGTCGCCAATCTTTCTTTGCAATATTCGTTGCTGAAGAATACATTTTTAATCTTTTTATTTTACATGAAATAAATTATCCTTCAAAATGTGCAGAAATAAATTACATGAAGAACACAGTGACGTTTTTCCCATCCTCAATCTTAAAATTTTTCCTGAAATAAATCACAATGTCTTTTCTCCTCACTAATAAGATTGCACATGTGCAGAAAAAAATACAAATTTCTGCACATGTGCAGAAAAAAATACAAATAAAATGGTGGATTCCCTAACATCAGACAACCCAAAAAAAACAAAAAAATTCACAAACTATCCATACCCGTTTCAAACTCGTACAAGAATTTTTACAGATCTAGATTCCCTTACACAGACCACCGCTTTTTTCACATATGGATTCCTTTACATAGACTACCGTCGCGGTGGGTGCGCCGTCGCCGTCTAGCCTTCGTCTTTGTTGGGAGAGAGGGAGCAGTCGCCGGTCTCCGTTGTCGCCTGGGATGCGCCGCAGATCTGAAAAAATATCGTGAACTCGTCGCTACTGCACATGTGACCAGAAATTATTCGTGAAATACTTTGTGAAATTCTCTCACCTCCGAAACCCCAACCTCTATCGCCTCGGCTTCTCTTTCCATAAAAATGACGCTGTCGTGCTGGTCCACCATGTCGCCGCTCTACACAGGGAGAGAGAGTTTTCTTTAATTGGTTTTTGAGAAAATCTTGGTGGTTAAGTGTAGTTGTGGTTTGAGGAAGGAATAAGGTTTTTGGGTTTGAGTTTACAAAGAGAAAAAAATGATTGGGGAGGGAGAGAGAAAAGGTTTTGAATGACTGCATATATTTTTAGTGAATTGAGGGCATTTTGGGTAACCATTGTAATTGGTAGTAATTAATTTTAAACGTTGTACCTAGTAGTAATTTTGGCTCATATATTGTATCAAATAGTAATTTTTCTAAATTAAATATTTTAAATTTAATTTGTATTATAATTAATTTTTTTATAAATAAAATTAGTATAAAATAAAATAAAAACTCAATAAAATTGTATGATGGTTAAAGAATGATCAAATATATATCATATAAATTTTTTAATTTTGTAATCAAGATTGTCACAATAGCTACATTGATCCACCAAAAAAAGTTCAACTTAAAAAAAAATATATATCCAATTTTTAACTAAGTATCGATAATTATCTTTATTTGTTTTATATTTGTCATGTAAATTGTATAAAAAAAGAATATTTTTAGTTATGCTTAATATAACTTAAATTTTTTGTGAATCTTAATTTGGTCCATCAATAATTATATATTAATATATTACCTACAGTTATATAAATGTTATATTTTTATTTTAAAAAATATAATGCTGAAAGAAATGGTCAGACAAAATACCTTTTATCAATGTATGCATATAAAAAATAATTTTTTATTATTAGTATAAATTTATAATATATAAATCCATAAAATTTATAATCGTGCACGGGAGAAATACTAGTGTTGATAATGCAATAAAAAATGATGTAGTCAAATTGTATATGCTCTAAACTTCTTTTTCATTAAAAGCAAAAAGACTGTGCCGATCACAATATTGGTGTAATCAATATTGGTGTAATTTTTTCTCTCTTTATCCAAGGATAGGATACTGCAGGCTTGTTTTTATTTTTCTCTCTATCCAAGGTTGTTGCAATCTTTTCTCTCTCTATCCAATGATGATACAACTGATGTTTTTGTATTTCTCTATCTAAGAATGCACGCATTTTTGTTTTTCTCCCTCTTTCAAAGTGTCACATCCTAATTTTTACAAATAATTTTAACACTAATTTGAATAAAAATTTCTTTCAAGAGTCCATAAAAATAAACTCAAAGACTTTTTTTTTTAAACAAAACAATTTAATAAATACCATCAGCGGAAATATGACCATAAAAATCTTAAAAAAAGTCAACTGAAAATAATTTGCATAAATTGTCTCAAATCTTCTTAAAAACTTAACTCACTCAAAAGATAATCTTAAGAGAGAAATTTAAAGACATGCTAAAATTAAAAATGCTAAAATAACACCAATCAATCCACCTTGCCTCCACCACAACTCCGTCAATCTTAATCTGCAAGAATATTAATTTGATTGGGGTGAGCAACCAACTAGCTCAGTGGGGTCCTATTTGTTACAGTTAAATATGCAACATAATCAAAACAGCAACTCACATACCACATAATCAACATTTGTCAGCAAAGTCAACCATAGTAACATAGCATCATAATCGGTCCTTTCCACCGAAACATAGTTCTTAAACTCATTATGTCACATGGTCCTTTCCACCGGAACACAAATCATAGTCTATTATGTTGCACTGTCCTTTCCACCGGAACATAAATCATAGCATAGTATGTACACGGTCTTTTCCACCGAACATACACATAAATAGTATGTTACACGGTCCTTTCCAAGCAAGCAACAAATCTCAATCATGCAAGGTATTTAAAATTGACAAATAATTATCAATCATACAGAGAAACCCCATCTTACGCCTTGATTATCCTTAGTATAATAAGCCGATGTTGTAGAGCGGGGCCTCCTTGGCACCTAAAAATAATAATTAATAAATGTTGTCTTAGTTTTATAATTATTAAACGAGTAAGCCTTAGTCCTAACTTTATTATTAAATGTTTCATTATTATTATTAATACACTTAATATCATAACAATAAAATAAATAAATAATTAAAATAAAATAAAATAAAATAGTATACAGGTTTAACTCCATTGCAGAAAGGCAAGAGAATTTAGTTCTCGCCCTTTATTTTTTACATGCCAAAACCAACACTATCAGTATCTCATATTTACACATATATATTTACGCCGTAACAAGTGTTCTCAAAATTTAAGTAAAACTACAGATTCTTTAAAACTAAAAGCTGGGTAAATTTATGCACTGATTCTCCCATGATCTGTCCCTAAATAAATAATGAAAATGAAGAATGGATGTGTGATAAATTTTTCCCTAGTTTAACTGTTGAGCATAAATATATATAAGAAAAGAAAAATTATGTATATATATATACTCCAACCAAAGAATAAAACAATAAATTTATCACAACTGACATAACACTCTGAAGAAAAGAACACGACTTCTATATTAATGAGTAGAACTCCTACAACCGACGAAATAAGTAAGTAAATAAATTAAAGAGAATGAAGAACTAGTTACTGTTTTCAGGCTCGAAGATGATCGCTCTGCGGTTACGTTCGAATTTTGGCAAAAGGATGAAGAAACTATTGAGAGAGAGAATTTTTTTCAAAGAAAAATACTAAGCCTAAAAAGAATTTATTAAATTAACAAAGATGAGGGGTAAAAGTTGTTACCGGAACAATAATGAAAGAAGAGACAAAATAAATTTGGTGCTCCAGAGAGAAAACTTGAATTTACGGTGAATAATTTTTTTTTGTGGGTTTATTTTGTAAGACCACCGTGATTTAAAAAAAAAAAAAAAAAAAGTGAGGGAGATATTTTTGTTGAGATAAAAAGGAAATTTGGATCTACATAATCTCACACCTAAAAGATAAGATTTTTTTTATTTAAAAATTTGATTTTTTGAAAGAATGGAAACTATATATTTTATTAATAATTATATTAATATTAATAAAATATAACATAAATAAAACTGAAAATATTAATAATTAATAGTATAATTGTAACGTATGCAAAATTTAATTTAGATTGATCCTTGTGTATTACACAAAGGATGCTCTAGGCTGCTGTTTTTGTATTTTTTTTATTTATTAAAAATTTATTCATTTATGAATAGTGTTTATATTTGTTAAAAATTATTTGATTTTTTTATTTTTCTATTTATTAAAACTATTAATGGCGTCTATATATTTATATAAATTTTGAATAAACAATGTAAGCTTATATATATATATATATATATATATATATATATATATATATATATTTTTTTTTTTTTTTTATCGATAAATTTTAGTTGTCAGTGGTTTATTCTCCAAGTCTCCTTACAACTCCAAATTCTCCAACCTCCTTATACTTCAACTCCAAATTCTCCAAACAATATAACTTATATATGTTTAATATATTAATACCTCCAACTCCAAATTCTCCAAACAATGTAACAATGTATCTCTTTTTCTATATAGAGCACAATTTAGTATATTGTTCAATTATTTTAATTTATCATATATTAAAGAAATACTCCCTCAGTTCCACACAGTAGACTTTCTAACAGTTTTTGTGTGAGAATTATTTCATAGTAATATATGTATAAAAATAGTTGTGGGACGGAGGGAGTATTTCTTTAATATATGATAGATTAAAATAATTTAACAATATACTAAATTGTGCTCTATATAAAATATATATATATATATATATATATATATATATATATTTTGATAGAAAGAGATGTATATAATATTAGTCTAACTTTATTTTGAAAAGCTAATACTATACTGTTAGAGTATCATTTTTAATGTCGTAAGGTCATAATTTGAGCTAGAGTGAATCTAGGATATTTAGAGCACAAACTTAAATTAAATTTGAATTACAGTTAACCACAACGGTTGACATACTTTAAAATTTATAATTAATTATATAATTAATTTTTAGATGATTTACTAATGAAATAATCACTTCTATTTATAGAAGTTAGAAGTTCACATCATGAATGAACATTGAACACTAATTTAATAGATGAGAATGATTTTTCTAACATTTCACAATTTTCTACATAAATAAATCATTTAATAATCATTCGAAGAAATTACAAATTTTAAATAAGTTATATATTATTTCATATATAAGTGTATTCAATATTTTAGTTAAAAAATATTTTAATTAAGAGAATGAGTTTGTTTCAAAAAAAAAAAAAATTAAGAGAATGAGTAGAATTTCAATTTTCAAGAGAAATTGAACAAGACATCTCCTCAAATACTGTCAACAATTATTCTTTTTAACTAAAAATTATCAAATTAAGAGATTAGACTTAAACTTAGAGTTTATATTTTAATATATATACATATATATATATATATATATATATATATATATATATAAAAAGAACCTAATTATCTTTGTAACTGCATGATTTAAAAGAGAAGAAATTAGGAATGCAACCCTTAAAAGGAGTGAAAATTGTGAGACACTTTAAAAAATGGAGAAGTAGCATGAGACTTTTAGTTTGTTTTAATTTTAAAAAGTGTTTGTAGATTTTTTTTTTAAATAAGGTATATATGATACTTCAAAAAGAAAAAAATCTGGCAAGACACTTCCCTCTCTTCTCTTAAAATATGTCTGTCCTAATTTGAGTCAGTATTTATCCGATAAAAAAATTATGAAATATTCTGTTTGTATAGTGTTTTTCTCCCACACTTATATAGCAAAATATTATTTGAAAAATTTTTATTTAAAAATTTATTTTGAAACTTCTTTTGAAAATATTAGTTGTTTCATTAAAAAAATTAATTACTTTATTATAAAATATTAATTATTTAATCAAATAATATTTTGAAGAATATTAAGTGTTTTTATATAAAAAAAAAGTTAATTATTTTACAAACCTTAATTATAAATTAATTTAATAAAATCTGTGTGAAACAGCACGTGGATTTGAAATCAATGGATTTGAAGATAATATAACATGTATTCACACAAACTAAAATGAAGAAAAGCTAAATGAATGGATTTGATTCACTCAAATATTAAGCACAAGTGGGAGAAGTGAGAGGATTTCAAATGACTAGATTCTGTTGGGTATTTGAAATCCTCCCACTTATAACTAATATTTGTGTGAACCAAATCCATTCATTTAGTTTTTCTCCATTTTAATTTGTAAATGTATGATGTATTATCCTCAAAAATATTGATTTCAAATGACTCCATCCAAATGGAGCCTTAGATACTTATAATTTTGGTCTGACATTAGATTACAAAATAATTTATCGTTATTAATCTTATTATTTAATAAATGGGCAGATTCAGCCCAGACATAATCATTAAAAATTAAATTTATTTACAATCAAAATTATGTAATTACAAATTTGCTCTTTACTTAATTAATAATTTTAAGTATAATACTCTGGAGATATATTATTTGGGTCGTGTTAAATGGGCAGGGCAGAATCATTAAAAATTTAATTTATTTACAATTCAAATTATGTAATTACTAATTTGTCCTCTACTAATTTCATAATCAGATTATCAGAGGCGGCAAAAATCAGAGGTTATTCTGCTTCGATAGGCTTGAGAATAGAACCATCAGTTAACTGCAATTTATCCAACAGTTGTCGTGATGAATCGTCAGAAGAGAAAGTGTCGGATCAAATAATTATTTCGTAGCGATAATATACAACTCCATTTCAGAAGAAAGAAATCAAAGAAAACAAAATGCGGAGATAGAATGGAAGCAAATTGGATCGAAAACCAAGATCAATCGATCAATATAGAAATCAATATAGCTGATTTCATGTTAAATTTATTGATTTATGCATAATGATAATGATAAGACAGAAGAAGAGAGAGAAACTTAAAGTGTATAAGCAGAAAAATTAGTAAGTCCATTTATAAAGAAAATATTTATGTTAAGTAAAAAACTAATTAACTTCCCAATAATTAACTAATAATCTTTTTAAAAAAAATATTTAATCTAAATAAAAAACTAATAAACGGTCTAATAGAAAGTATATATAAACAAATAAGGAAAAGGTATAAGTATAAACAAATAAGAAAAAGGTACAAGTATAATAAAAACGAACTATATCTCTAGTATCAGCATTTCTTGTCTTTACAGTCAATAGGTAATTACTTGAGCTAAGAAACACACAACCGTCTCTGACCCCTAAAATTGAAGGGCATCCTTTTACCACCTTCAACCAATCAATCATGCACTATATAAAGTTTCATCTACTTAAAAAGCTCAACTATTATCAAATTCAAGAATGGTGAAAACCTCAAAAATTGTCTCCACGCTATAGAACACAAAGAAAATGAGCAACGCTACAAGGAACTCATCCATCAAATGGTAGCACATTACGGTGAATAATTTGCAGCCAAAGAAAAAGTTACACAAGAAAACATATTTTTGGTGATCTCTCCAACTTAGTTTAGCTCCCTGGGGAGAGTTTATCTCTAGATAGGCGAATTTAGGTCGGGTTTAGCGTTCTGTCTCGTTAGCAACAACATGATCGATTTGACAGATGATCAGACAGTGAATATCAATAAATTAATAGAAAAGATTAATGCATTGGAGAAACAAGTCACAGATGAGTTCAATAGAGTTTCAGACTGGATGGTAAACTTCATTCTGTAATATTTTTACACTTTCCTCTTTCGTGTATATTTCATAATACAACTTTCCTTAAACTCAAATAGGTTAATTTGTACTAGTTTGTGAACCGTCTCATAAGTTTTTGTTAATGTCGTTATTTTTTGAACCACACATATTCATAATTTAACTAATTTCTTTACTTCATGCATGATTGTGTGCAGATATCTTCGTCAATTATTGAGATGGTGATGCACTTGGAAAGGCTGCAGAATGGAGAGGAGAATAGAATGAATTTAGTTATTGATGGGCTGAAGATGAAAATGAAAATTTGTAGTAGAGTGTGCAAATTTTTTTAAAAAAGAAATCAACTGGAATTTTGGTATGGAGATACTCAAACCTGTTCAAGTTGTGAGATTTCTGGCAATTGTTGCTACTCTAAAACTCAGACTTCGTAAATGGGGCATGCTACTCTGCAACTCATGTTGGTTTATAAGTGCATCAACGATGACTTTTACAATATTCGGGACGGAAATAACTAAAAGAAAAAGCAAGAAAATACAAGAAAGAAAGAAAATTACAAAAGTAATACTTTTCCAACTAAAAAGTATTAGTATCTTTCTTGATCACGAACAGCTTCAACGACCGCAACAACAACGAGCTTGATCAACCACGAACAACAAATAAGTCGAGTCAAGGAAATGATCCTTTGCCCGCAAAACAAATACGTCCCGGCTAGTGCTCACGGTTCGACGTAATGTTCCCAAAGGTGAAACGACTTTCGTCTCGTATTCAAGTAGCACCACTTGAAAACAAGCTCCAACGAACTGAAGAACGTGAAACTGGACTGAATACTAGAATGTATGCAGAAAATTGGACGTAAAAATGTAAAATTTCGACGTGGGTGTATATGCTAATGCTGGGGTGCGGATGCTAGGGTGCATGCAGCATGCAAATGTCTCATATTTATAATCAGAACACCTGAGACTGTTGAAGAGACAAATATTGGTCCCACTTGGTTGAGTAGATTAGTTACAACTTGATTTAACATTCTAGTGAAAAATCTAGAAGGGGGGTGGGGGTTGAATAGATTTTTACAAATCTTTCAAACTTATTCAAGACACCAGAATCACACAGCGAAAATCAATTTTAAACTCAACTTTATAAAGATCAAAAACCTTCTGATATTTAGTTCCAACCTTAATTCTGAAATTAATCTTTGATTGATAAACTGAAAATTGAAATTGACAGAAAAGTAAAGTAAAGCAATAAAGAACACCAGGGTTTATAGTGGTTTGGATTATGAATAATCCTACATCCACTCTCCTTCTCCAACTTGAAGAAGGGACTTAGCTTACTACTTACTTACTTTCAGTCTGACTTACAACTTACAGCTTACAAATACCTTCAAACCTTCAAAACTCCTAACTTCTTCTCTGGAATCTAACTATTACAGTGAGTAGTGGAATTGGAAGATTACAAGAAAAGTGTTCTATAAACACTTAGAATTATTTTGAAAACTCTTTTTGAAAAAACTTGTGAATTGATAATGCGCAGATCATGATATGTGCAAAATTCAAAGTTATTTGAAAAATGAAAATCTAGACCTATTTATAAGTCTGAAAAGACAGTTAGTTTGTTAGACAGTTCTAACAAACTAAAAACTGCTCAACAAACTTAATCTTGAAAACTGTTTTGCTCCTCAGCTGATTTATCCTACTCGTCTGCAGCTGACTCGGTGATGACTCGCCTTCCTTATTCTACTCAGCTTGTCTTGACCTCGTCTGAGCTCTTCATAATCGTCTCCTGCAGATGACTAGATTTGAGCTTGTCTCCAGATGACCTGCAACTTTCCTGTCTTCAGCTGACTTGCTCAGTCGATGACCTAGTCTGATCAGCTTAGTACTGGAACTCAGTCTCAGCTATTCTTCATAGTCGTCTGATCATCTGAACCTTCTTTTAACTCATCAAAACTTTCTTGATCTAATTGAGAAATTTGGGATGACTACTAGTAGAGAAGTTAAAATACCTATGGCAACTAACTTCTCTATGGATTCAGATGAGCAGGGGATAGCCACAGATGCAACGGAGTATCGTGGACTGATTGGATCCCTTCTCTATCTCACTGCAAGTAGACCAGACATAGCTTTTGCAGTTGGGGTATGTGCAAGATTCCAGTCTAATCCCAAGAAAACTCATCTGGAGACTGCTAAGAAAATCCTTAAATATCTCAAAGGAACTTTGCAAGTAGGGTTATGATACCCAGTTGATGACAACTTTGAGCTGGCAGGTTATTCAGACTCAGATTTTGGGGGTTGCAAAATTGATAGTAAATCCACTTCAGGAACTTGTCAATTCTTGGGCAACAAATTAATTTCTTGGTTATCTAAGAAACAGACATCTGTTGCTACCTCCACAACTGAAGCTAAATACATGGCAGCTGGAAGTTGTTGCTCTCAACTCCTCTGGATTAGTCAACAGCTTAGAGATTATAATATTCAAACATCATCTGTTCCTATTTATTGTGATAGTAATAGTGCAATAGCCATGACATACAATCCTGTTATGCATTCTAGGTGTAAGCACATAGATATCAGACATCATTTCATTAGAGATCATGTGGAAAAGAATGATATTAGAATTGAAAAGATAGCCACTGAATCACAAAGAGCAGATATTCTTACAAAATCATTAGCTGAGTCTAGATTTAAAGAATTGTGTTTAGAATTAGGATTACTTGATGCTTCATTGGCTGATTTTTTATTATCATTATTTGCATATGTTAATTGTTTTCCTTATTTCTTTCCTTCTTTTCTTTAAATAAATGTCTAGAAAGAATTTTCAGACTAGATATGAGTCAAAGGACAATCAGGTAGCTGATATCATTGATTTCCTTCTTAGGAATCAAGAGTCAAGGATTAGTCATATTGACCTTATCTGACATGATGATTTCTTATCTGACATTTGGTAAATCAGACTAGGGCACAATAGTAAGCTGATTTCTTGAAAAACAGACGACTATCTGCACTCTATCTGATCTACCTTAGCTACTAATAGTTTTGATGAGTTTGTTTGCAGGAACAGGTGTACCAGCTTTAATTCTAAAACTCTTCAATCAGAAAAACACCTCACCTTTGTTTTACACATTTCTTGAAAATTATTGTTCACAAAATAACTATCTCAAGTCTGCTTATTTTCAAATAATCTGTACAAATGACTAGATTGAAAATATTGTGTTTTTCAAAATCAGACTCGAAGGAATTTTTCAAAATATAAGACAAGGTCACTTTTGACCAAGTCTGATAAAAACCCAGTCTGAAATAGGAAACCTATTTGCAAAGAAAGGCATCTTTTAGCTTACGTCAGGTATACTAATTACCTCTGTATAAAGCAAACCTATTAGTCGTCTAATCCGTAGGATAAACGGTTACTTTTACACAATTCAAGATGCTTTTATGCCACGCGCCTGAAGTCGAAGCGGTTTTATCGCTAAGTCGTTGATATTTTACACGCGCTTTCATTAATCAACGGATAAAAATCATTTTCTAAGGTCGTGACACGTATCAACTTCCCAGTTTTTCCTCTCTCTCTTTAGGGTTTAAAAACTTACCTTCTTCATTTCAAAATTTCACTTTCACATTTTCCCTTATTCAAAGTTTACTGCAAAATTTTCCTTCTCTAAAAAATTACTCAAAATGGCTTCCACTTCTTCTCAAACACCAAAACCCCCCACCTATATAACCTCTGCCAAATCCGAATTTAAGATGAACACAGAAACCGTCAAAAACAAACTTAAAGTTGAGATGTATGTCGACTTTGATACCACACGGGATAGGGAATCTGGAGAAATTCTGCGATTACTGGAAGCATCAAGGTTAAGAGGTTTCTGCTCGTCAAAATCACCAGAAAACAAAACGGCGGATTTCATTGGAGCCGAATTCCTTGTCAACAGTGTCTTTTCAGAAAATGGTTTTGAAACCACTGTAGAAGGTACACAGTTATCTTATACGAAAGAAAATGTGGCCCGAATTTTTGATACCACGGCGGATTGTGTAAATCCGTTGAATTACAAGGAAGACGAATGGGAACAGTCGTTCAATATTTTTGCAAGGATAACTTACAGAGGGACGAGGAGAGATCTCAAGAAGAATCTCCTTAGGAGGAAGTACAGACTATTAATGACAATTGTGACCAAATCAATCTTAGGAGATCAAAGCTCCCATGATGGTGTGACTAAATCTCGATTGTGTTGTATGAGGGCGATATATGATGGAGTCAGGGTAGATTGGGTGGACTTACTATTCCGGAGGTTGAAAGAAGAGAAGTTGAGATTGGTGTATAACCCTGATGAGGGAGACTGGACTGCTCAATCGACTGTGAGTCTTTTCAACAAGATCACAGTGCTGATGGAAGGGCTGAATAAGAGGGTGGAAACCAGAGTAGGCTTAAAGAAATATTCAAAACAGAAAGGATTGCTGACAAAGCATGAAAGACTTGGTGGTTTGCCAGATTCGGACGACGAATCAGATGAGGCCCAGGCACAGAGGAATGAAGCAGCAGCAGCAGGTGCCCAGAGACAAGCAGCCGAGGTACAAGGAGGTGATGTACCCGAGGCTGAGGTACCAGCAGCTGAGGCTGAGGTACCTGAGGAGCAACCGGCTGAGGAGACAGCTGGAGTGGAACCAGAGGTCATCATGCTTGAAGAAGACAGACCTGTTGTTCCATTTCAAAGGAGACCCAGAAGGAGATTGGTAAAAGCTGCAGATGTAACGACTAGAGGAGAGTCATCAGCTGCTCCCTCAAGCTTGTTACCAGAGGAGGCTGCTACGCTGGAGATAGCAGCAGCAGCAGCAGCAGAGGCGGAGGCAGATGTGCTGGAGGAGCCTAGCTCAGAACGTACAGTATCCGCTGAAAAATAAGTCTCAGCAGGTACTTCCTCAAAAGTCTCCTCTTCTGATAAATCCCCACCCCACCTAGGCGATGAAGAGGTGTCCCAGGCTGGCACCTCCGAGCCTCTTGAACAACCTACACCCGAAATAGTCCAAACACAAACCATCTCATCTCAACCATCTACCACTCCACCTCCCACCTCATCTCCACAACGATCTCCACCTCCTCAACAAATATTCCCAGAAATTCCTCCTACCTCCTCTCAACCTTTTGATTTCCTAGACTTTCTTTCTACCAAATATCCCACTCCATCTCCCCAGATCAGCCCTATACACACTCCCAAACCTGATGGATCGATGGGAAGCTTCGAAGTTTCTCTTCGATCTGAAGCCCAGAAGAGGTTGATGGAACTCATTCCTGAACTTCAGTACAACTCTGAAGTAATGAAGGAATCTATTGAGGTCTGGCTGGTTCATCAGCTGAGAGCAGGAGACCTAGAGGAGATGAGCTTATTCGCTGAAGAGGTTGGCTGTGAAAACCTCATCTCCTGGGAGAAAGCAGTGCTGGAGTCTGCCGGAGTCACTTCCATAACCTCCATATTATCTGAAGAGCAGCTCCTTAACCACTTGCGAGGTCGTCTTGGGTTGCCAAAAACCTCACCTGCCGCTCCTCCCAGCAGCCCAAGATCCACCTTCTCCTCCATCCTCAACCAGCTGGAGAAAAGGGTTGAAGACAAATTCACTCAGATGCTTACATCAAAAACTGCAGACATCGTGGATTCTGTCAGTGTTACTATGGAAGAAATGCTCAAAGCATCTGAGGTAAACCTCTTATCCTCTATTTTAGATTCTGTTAAATTTTCGATGAAAGAAGAGTTGGTTGAAGTTAAGAAAGAAGTTGGAGAGCTGAAAAGCCAAGTTCAAACTGATAATCAAATCCTGGCTGATGAGATTTTGAGAAATCAAACCTCAGCTTCCACCTATTTTACCGTTATCAAGGAGCAGCTTGCTATGCTACTTGATGATGTTAAAAAGGGGGAAGATGTGGAGATTATCAAAGTTGAGCTCCATCAGATAAAGCTATCAGCAGCCAGCCAAACAGACGAGCTCACTGCCCTTAAGATAAGGATCGAGCAGATAGAGGAGGCAATAAGGGCAGATGAGCAGGCCAGAAAGAAAGAGGCTGAACTGAAATAAGAGAGATTCATGGCCAAGATCAGGGAAAGAAAGGAGAAGGCCAAGGCCAAAGCTGAAGCTGAACAGGGCAATGGTAAAGAGCTTGTTATAGCTGAAAGAGGGAAGGAGAAGGAGCTTGAGCGGATCTCATCTCCAGTCAGACAGAGCTTAATGTCTAAAGCTGCCAGGAAAAGACCACTGGAGAAGTCAGCCGAGCAGATCAGGATTGAGGCAGAAAGAGATAGGCGAATAAAAGCTGAGAAGATCTACTATGGCCGAAGAGAGGCTAAGAGAAAAATCAAGTCTGCGAAGGAAGCTGGCAGGATCTTCGACAGATCCCAGAAGAGATGGGTAGTCCCAACAGTAGGAGGAGATGCAGACAAGGCTTGGGTCAGGCCTCAGGAAAGAACTGATGCTCCTCCGAGAATGATTGTGCATCCTTCATGGGCAGCCGAATACATGAAGTATGAGGCTAAGTGGACTTTCTTCTGGTATGTATGTCGGGGAGTCGGAGCATCGTCGAAGGATGAGACTATTGCATGGCACGATTGGATGGAGAAGGAGAATCCAGACTTATACCAGAAATTACTTGATGAAGGTGATGAATGGTATAATGTGGACTTAGTAGCTCCAGCCTACTCATCCATCCCAATCAAGCTAACAGATGTTGGCTCAATCGACAAGGAGTGGATCAGATCAACTATCAACTATGGGATAAATCAGATGAAGTTAACTGATCCAAAGGAGATTGCGGAGCTGAGAACGAGAATATTCGACTGGATGCAGCTCCCAGAAAAGGATAGATGGACAGAGTACATAAGCCTTAAATTTTCTTATCTTTTATCTTTTAATCTGATCCATATGTAAATCTGTAAATGTGCTCTTTATCTGAATGAGATGTTTGGAACCTATCTGAATTACTTGTTTTAATTTTAATACTTCATCTTTCTGTTTTAAGAAAACTTAAATTTTTTTAAGTGTTAATCATCTGAGAAAATTCTCATCTCAGACTTAAATTTTTTTTCTTCTAAAAATTTTCTAAGTCTTAAAAAATTTTCTAAGTTTTTAATTTTTTTTAAGACTTAAAACTTGTTACTAAGTCTAAATTCTTAAGACTTAAAAACATTCTCTTAAAATTTTCTAAGTGTGAATTAAGTGCTTAAACTTGAATAAATCTGATTTGAAGTGTAAATGTGTAATGATATGCCTATCTAATTATCTTGAATAACTTTGACTAACATCAGCTGTGAGTATATTTTTTTTTAGTTTTAACATCATCAAAAAGGGGGAAATTGTTAGATCAAGAAAAGTTTTGATGAGTTAAAAAGCTACCCAGATGAGCAGACGACTATGAAGAACAGTTAAGATCAAAGTCTGGTATTAAGCTGATCAGACTAGGTCAAGGACTGAACAAGTCAACTGAAGACTAGAAGTTGCAAGTCATCTGGAGATAAGCTCAAATCTAGTCGTCTGTAGGAGACAATTATGAAGAGCTCACACAAGGTCAAGACAAGCTGAGTAGAATAAGAAAGACGAGTCTTCACCAAGTCAGCTGCAGACGAGTAGGAGAAATCAGCTGAGGAGCAGAGCAGTTTTCAAGATTAAGTTTGTTGAGCAGTTTTCAGTTTGTTAGAACTGACTAACAAACTAACTGTCCTCTCAAACTTATAAATAGGTCTAGGTTTTCACTTTTTAAAGTACTTTTTTAACACAACACGATTTACACGCTATTCACTATTTAGATTTCTATCTTCACGATTAATTCACAAGTTTTCTAAAAGAGTTTTCAAATACTTCTAAGTGTTTATAGAACACTTTACTTGTAATCTTCAAAATTCGATATTCACTGTAATAGTTAGATTCTATAGAATAATTTAGGAGATTGAAGATTTGAAGATCTTCACATATTGTAAGCTGTAAGTTGGATTGAAAGTAAGTAAGTGGTAAGCAGAGTCCCTTCTTCAAGTTGAAGAAGGAGAGTAGATGTAGGATTATTCATAATCCGAACCACTATAATCCTTAGTGTTCTTTATTACTTTACTTTACTTATTTGTTTCTTTCAATTTCCAGTTCATCAATCAAAGATAAATTTCAGAATTGAAGTTAGAACTAAAATATCAGTTTACTTTTGATCTTAATTAAGTTGAGTTTATTCTTGATTTCCGCTGTGTGATTCTGGTGTCTTGAATAAATTTTGAAAGATTTGTAAAAATTTAAAAATCTATTCAACCCCCCCCCCCCCTTCTAGATTTTTCCTAGAAGGCTAGACCAAGTTTTATCTAATCTACTCAACTAAACGGGACCAACAACATGTTTTTGACACTTTCAAGATGAAAGAAGGAGAATCCATTGATCAACTAGATGTTAGACTGACTAATCTTCTAAACAAGGCAGCTGATTTGGGTAAAACCTATACAGAGAAAGAAATCAACAATAAGGTGTTGAGGTCGTTAAGCAAAAGATGGAGAGAGAAAGCTAATATTATGAAAGCTACTCAGAATTTATCTTCAATTTCACATCACACTTTATTTTCTCATCTCAAGGCATTAGAGTATGACATTCAAATCGAAGACGAAGAAGACGAAGCAGAATCTTCAACATCTGGAAAGACTGTAGCATTTGTACATCAAGATGAATCCGAGAAGATATCCAAGGCATCTGATTTGTCTATTAAGGAGGAAATGGCTCTTTTGTTAAAAAGATATGAAAGGCTGAGAATGAAGTACAAAAGAAATAAGAAAGATAGATCAGGTCGAAGGAATTACAGATCAGATAAAGAAGAAAAGAGTTTAGAAAATGATAAGAAAAAGGATCAGACGAGGAAGCACAAGTCACCAATCAGGCGAGGAGATAGTAGTCCTAAGACAGACAGAGGAGATATTTGTTATACATGCAATAAGCCTGGTCACTATAGTTATGAGTGTCCTCAACTCACTCCCAGAAAGAGAGAAGAAAAGAGGAAAAAGCGGGATAGAAGGTATGCTGATAAGAGAGCTCTTCTGGCTGAGAAAGAAGAAGTTCATGAGACATCATCATCCTAATCTGATTTTGGATCAGATGACGACATCTGTTTAATGGCAAAAGAGGTACACTACTATTCTTCTTCAGATAATGATTGTGATACCTTATCTAAAACTGATCCTAGTCTTATTGGAAAACTTTTGAAAGATTTGGAGACTGCTCTATCTGCTTATAAACAGATAGAGACTGAAAATTTTAATTTAAAGAATCAAATTACTGATCTGACTAAAGTCAATCAAACAAAATGTAGTGAGAAACAAGACTGTACATTCAAGGGGGAATGTCAGACTGAGACCATCACTAGTACCTTGTCTGATAAGACAGACAAGTTGGAACAATAATTGAATTCTTTAAAACTAAAATTTTCAAATATCAATTCTGAGAATGAGAGTTACAAGAGGACTAACAGAGAATTAAATCTCAAGTTAGGACTTATGAATAACTCTCAGATCACAATAGATAAGATCTTCAATACCTCACAAAAGTCTAATGACAAGACTGGATTAGGTTTTGATAGGAGTAAGAAAAATGATCCAATAAAACCTAGAGTTTTTGTTAAAGCAACTAAGCCAAAGATAGAAACTAGATTTAGTCCCTAGAAACCTAAGGAATTAATTACCTCATTTGATACTTCTGAAAAGAAAGCACATACGAGGAAAGTAGCTCCTAAGGTTAAACCTAAGACTAAGTCAAAGTTCTATCCTAGGTATAATGGCTTTGATGGAAGAAGTAAAACATATCTATTTTTACCAAGATTCAAGACAATTTCAAAAGATCAGTTAAACAATATTGATCTTGAAAGTCTTATCTTAGTAGATAGATATGGATGTAAACTTCAATCTATGATTTTGAGGAACATTGATATCTTTGTCTGGATTCCTAAAAGTCAACTTAACATGAAAGGACCCAAAGTACAAAGGGTACCTAAGCATTAAATTTGTGATTGCAGGAAGATAAGAAGATAGTTGAAAGAAGAAACATTCTTGAGGTCATCTGATACATTGACAGTGGTTGTTCCAAGCACATGACCTATGAAAGACGACTTCTCTCTAACTATCAGACCATAGACGGACCAAGAGTAATGTTTGGAGATAACAATTATGGACTTACCAAAGGTGTAGGGACACTGATGATAGGTGATATTCAAGTAAATGAAATCTACTACGTGGAAGGATTGAAGCACAATTTACTATATGTTTCATTATTTTGTGATAAGGGGTTAAGTGTCAAATTTACTCATAATGCATGCTTTGTGTTAGATGGTATTAATGAAAATATTCTATTAGCTGGAGTCAGACAAGGTAGCATTTATGTTGCTAATTTCAAAAG
This sequence comes from Paraleonurus japonicus, assembly GCA_030762865.1. Lineage (NCBI taxonomy): Eukaryota > Viridiplantae > Streptophyta > Magnoliopsida > Lamiales > Lamiaceae > Paraleonurus > Paraleonurus japonicus. The sequence continues at coordinate 10,792,347 of CM061059.1, read as the reverse complement.
TTGTCCTAAAGATACTTGTCTTGTTGCTAAGAGTTTAGATGATTTAAGTTGGCTGTGGCACAAACGTCTTGGTCACTTAAACTTCAAAACTCTTAACAAAATAGCAAGGAAATATTTAGTTAAAGGACTCCCTGATAAAGTATTTTCAAAGAACCATGTGTGTGATTCTTGTCAAAAAGGAAAACAGACTAAAGCTTCTTTTAAAACAATAAGTAGTCCTTCTTCAGAAAGAATTCTGGAACTTCTTCACATGGATCTCTTTGGTCCAGTAACACCTCTCAGCTTTAGTGGAAGAAAGTATACTTTGGTAATTGTTGATGACTTTTCAAGATTTACCTGGGTTATTTTCTTATACAAAAAGAATGAGACTATGATTAAGATTCCAGAATTTCTTAAAAAGGTTCAAAATGAAAAAGGACTAACTATTGTTAAATTAGAAGTGATAAAGGTACTGAATTCCTTAATAAGCAGGTTACTAACTACTGCATTGAGAATGGCATAGCTCATGAAACATCTGCAGCAAGGACTCCACAACAAAATGGAGTAGTTAAAAGGAGAAACAGAACCTTGAAAGAAGCAGCTAGAACAATGTTATCTGAGTACAACACTCCACACAGGTTTTGGGCAGAAGCTGTTAATACAGCTTGTTATGTTCAAAATAAAAGTTTGATTGTTAAAGATAAATGCAAAACTCCCTATGAAATTTGGAAGGGAAGATCCCCCAAAATTTCATACTTTCATATATTTGGTTGTAAATGTTTCATACACAACAATGGTAAATCTCAATTAAAAAATTTTGATGCCAAGATAGCAGATGGGATATTCTTGGGGTGCTCATCTGTATCAAAAGTATATAGAGTTTTTAATAAGACAACCTTGTGTGTGGAAGAAACACCCCATGTTGTATTTGATGAATCTTCTTTTGAGTATCATAAGACAGGGGACATCACAAAGATATCAGATGATCTGGATCAGATTACTATCAAGAGATCAACCATAAAATTCTTCAATCAAGAATCAGACTCAGATGAAGGAGAAGAACCAGATTCAAACAAAGAGAAAGAACCTGGAAACTCTTCTTCACCAACTGATCAGACGACCAACAACTCAGATGATCAGGTTGAGTTATCAGAAGGTAACATAAAATCATCTGAAATAAATAATTCAGACAAAATTTCATCCATTGTAAAAGACAAAGGTAAGAAAGTAATGTCATATCACCCAGCTGAACTATTATTTTGGAGATTTAGACTCTGGAGTCCAGACGAGGACCCAACTAAATCAAGATTGTATGTTCAGTTGCTATGTGTCCTTACTTGAACCTAAATTTATTACAGAAGCTCTAACTGATTCCAACTGGATTAATGCCATGCAAGAAGAACTAAATCAGTTTCAAAGACAAGATGTGTGGGAGCTTGTTGAAAGGCCTCATCATCAAAAAGTCATTGGAACTAAATGGTTCTTTAAAAACAAAAGGGATAAAAACAATATTGTGGTTAGGAATAAAGCCAGACTAGTTGCTCAAGGTTATTCACAATCAGAGGGGATTGATTATGATGAAACCTTTGCACCAGTAGCTCATCTGGAAGCGATAAGATTGTTTTTAGTCTATGCTGCTTTTAAAAGATTCATAGTTTTTCAAATGGATGTTAAGTCAGCATTTCTTAATGGAATCCTAGCTGAGGAAGTTTATGTAGAGCAACCTCCTGGTTTTGTCAAAGGAGACAAGGTTTATAAATTAAGGAAAGCTCTATATGGACTTAAGCAAGCACCTAGAGCATGGTATGACACCTTGTCTGATTATTTAATTCAAAATGGTTTTGTTAAAAGTAGAATTGATAGAACTCTCTTTAGAAAAGAGTATGGTTGTGATCTTTTATTAGTTTAGATATATGTTGATGATATTATTTTTGGATCAACTAACATATCTTTGTGTGAAGAATTTAGTCTTCTTATGAAAAGTAGATTTGTAATGTCCATGATGGGAGAGATGACTTATTTTCTTGGACTCCAAGTCAAACAGACAAAGAAGGGAATATTCATCAATCAAGCCAAATATACAATAGATCTCATTGAAAAATTTGGAATAGGTACCAGCCGAGAAGCTAAGATACCTATGATGACAAACTTTTCAATGGATCCAGACGAGAAGGGAGAAGACACTGATCAAACCGAGTATCGAGGTCTAATTGATTCATTATTATATTTAACTGCTAGTAGACCTGATATTTCATTTGCAGTTGGAGTCTGCGCTCGATTTCAAGCTAATCCTAAGAAAAGCCATCTTGAAGCAGCAAAGAAAATTCTTAAGTATCTGAAAGGTACAGTAAATGTTGGATTGTGGTATCCAGCTGATGACAACTTTGAGCTGTATGGATACTCAGACTCAGACTTTGGTGGGTGTAAGATAGATAGAAAATTTACATCTGGTACTTGTCAATTTCTTGGTAGTAAGCTGATTTCATGGTTGTCTAAGAAACAAACCTCTGTAGCTACTTCCACAACTGAAGCTGAGTATATGGCAGCTAGAAGTTGTTGTTTACAGCTGATCTGGATAAGTCAACAGTTAAGGGACTATAATATTATCACCAAAGATGTACCAATCTTTTGTGATAGTAATAGTGCCATAGCTATTACCCAGAACCCAGTCCTACATACTAGATGCAAGCATGTTGATATTAGACACCACTTCATCTGAGACCATGTTGAGAAAGGTGACATCAGACTAGAGAAGATCCTGACTGATTTCCAAAGAGCAGACATCTTGACTAAGCCACTGACAGAGACAAGGTTTAAAGAACTATCTGTAGAATTAGGATTATTAGATGCTTCTTTAGTTAATCTATAATCTTATTCTATGTTTTTCATTCTTTGTCTCTCTCAATTTAGTTTACTATGTCTAGAAAGAATTATCAAACTAGATATGAGTCAAAGGACAATCAGGTAGTTGATGACATTGATCTCCTGCTAAGGAATCAAGAATCAAGGATTATTCATATTGACCTTATCCGACTTAATGATTACTTATCTGACACTTGGTAAATCAGACAAGGATACAACAATCAGCTAACTTCTATAAAAGCAGATGATCATTGTATCTTATCTGACTTACCCTAGCTATTAATGGTTTCTTCAAGTTTATGTCTTTGCAGGAATAGGTCACAGATCAGATAGATAAATCAGATTGTTTCACCTCATCTGTTATAAACCTTCTCATCTGGACACCTTTGCTTCTAAATACTCTCCATACATTGTGTTTTCTTATAAAACTCTTATCGAATTATGGTCATTGGTTGGAAAAACTAACTTTAGAAAATCTAATCTGAGCCTGCTTATTTAAAATAAAATGTTTTCTTAACTGGTCTTTAAGTTTGCCAAAAGATAAAACTAGGCTGTTTTAAAAATCAGACGAGGTACTTTATTAGATGAATTCATAAACCCATCTGTTTTTTAAAACCCTTATACGAAGTAAGGTAACCCTAGGCTGACGTCAGGTATACTTACTTCTCTGCATAAAGTAACATATTTCTGTCAAATCAACAGTCTACAAATTAACTTTTTACGCAATTCAAAGATTAGTGAACTACACGCGCTGAATCCCAATCGTTGATCCAAATTTTTAACCGTTGATTCAGCACAGTAAATCATTTTAAATGAACGGCTTAGATTAAATCCAATTTTCTATAGCGGTTTCTCTTTCCAATTTTTCCTTTTATAAATACATCTTCTTCTTCGATCAAACTTTTTCACTTTCAGAAAACCATACTTATACTCTGCAAAAAATTTCAAAAACCTTTAGCCAAATTTTTTTTATGAGTCATACCCAAAAACGTCTAGGAATAACTTCGACAATGGTGGAAGTCCATACTGAAACTTATAACAAGAAGATCAAGTCGGAGATGTACGTCGACTTTGACACCACCACCGATGATGAATCAAGATAAATTCTCAATTTACTAGAGAGGTCTGGATTGAGGACATTTTGCTCCAAGAAATCCAACACCAACAAAACTCTGGACATGAGAGGGATAGAGTTCTATGTCAACGAGACATATGAAAATGGTGTGTTCAAAACCCGTGTTTACGGCGAGGAACTAACGGAGACCACGGTGGAGGTGGCCCGGATTTTTTATACGAGCAATGAAGGAGTAAACCCCCTCACCTACAAATCAGACGATTGGGTAGAATCATTTGAGATGATTGCTCGTACATCAATGAAGGGAAGAAGGTCTGAATTGAAGAAGAAAATGCTCCGACGGAGATATCGTCTGTTAATGACGATATTGACGAAGGTCATTTTAGGGGAGCAGAACTCCCATGATGGGCTGACGCAACCTAGGCTGTGCTGCTTAAGGACGATCATTGATGGGGTGCAAGTTAACTGGGCTGGAATGTTGCTGAGCTGGTTTGAAACTGAGAGAAAGAGGCTAGAGGTAGTGAATGGGAGATGGCAGGCTAAATCGATCACCAGTTTGTTTAATAAGGTGACGCTTATCTTGGAGGACATGCTGACAGCCGAGATTAACTGGGCTGATGGAGTTAGAGCCTACACTAAGCAGAAAGGGTTGTTGACAAAGGATGAGCTGATCAGAGGACCAGCTGACTCTGATGGAGAAGCAGCTGAGGTCAGGGTTCAAGACCCATCAGCTGAGGAAGAGGAAGAAGAGGAAAGGGTAGAAGAGCCATCTGTGAGCTCAGCTAAGGCTTCACAGCCATTGAAGCTGAAGGAGAAGGCCAAGAAGAGGAGGAGGTTGATGAAAACCTCAGAGATGGGAGGAACCTCTACTACTGATCAGCCTAGCCTGCAGGAGACGATTATGAAGAGCTCAGACGAGGTCAAGACAAGCTGAGTAGAATAAGAAAGGCGAGTCATCACCGAGTCAGCTGCAGACGAGTAGGATAAATCAGCTGAGGAGCAAAATAGTTTTCAAGATTAAGTTTGTTGAGCAGTTTTTAGTTTGTTAGAACTGTCTAACAAACTAACTGTCTTTTCAGACTTATAAATAGGTCTAGATTTTCATTTTTCAAATAACTTTGAATTTTGCACATATCATGATCTGCGCATTATCAATTCACAAGTTTTTTCAAAAAGAGTTTTCAAAATAATTCTAAGTGTTTATAGAACACTTTTCTTGTAATCTTCCAATTCCACTACTCACTGTAATAGTTAGATTCCAGAGAAGAAGTTAGGAGTTTTGAAGGTATGAAGGTATTTGTAAGCTGTAAGTTGTAAGTCAGACTGAAAGTAAGTAAGTAGTAAGCTAAGTCCCTTCTTCAAGTTGGAGAAGGAGAGTGGATGTAGGATTATTCATAATCCAAACCACTATAAACCCTGGTGTTCTTTATTGCTTTACTTTACTTTTCTGTCAATTTCAATTTTCTGTTTATCAATCAAAGATTAATTTCAGAATTAAGGTTGGAACTAAATATCAGAAGGTTTTTTATCTTTATAAAGTTGAGTTTAAAATTAATTTCCGCTGTGTGATTCTGGCGTCATGAATAAGTTTGAAAGATTTGTAAAAATCTATTCAACCCCCCCCCCCTCCCCCTTTTCTAGATTTTTCACTAGAAGGTTAAATCAAGTTGTAACTAATCTACTCAACCAAGTGGGACCAACAACAAAGGACCCGGAAATTAAGATTTGTGGTTTAAGTTTGGTAACAGCCCAGCTGTTACACTTGACTTGAAACGCTATGAATCTGGACATCCGTCTGTCCAGATTCATTCTCTGACTTTTCGTCTTTTGAATTCAAATTACCAGCTGTTACACATTGACTTGTAACGCCACAGATCTGGACATTCGTCTGTCCAGATTCATCTCTAACTTTTAAATTTCAAATTCAAATCAAATGAAATTCAAATTCAAATTCAAGTCCAAGTCCAAGGACACGGGCTCGACTCGGCACGGTCGGGCGGCACGCGCGCGCGCGTGTGGCCAATATGTGTATACATAGCCCACTTATAATTTGAATTCTTTTAATCACTTCTTACATATAAGGAGTGAATTAACTCCCACATTATCCGATGTGGGACAATTATCACTTAGAGTAAATATGGCACATTTAATACTCAAGAGTGATACTTTAACCTTTCAATATTTATATCAATTTTTCACTCACCGAAATTCAATTTTAAGAAACTAATTAAACAACCAACACAATCTCATTTAATTTCCCGGAAATTAAACCTCAAATTATTTTAATTAAATAATTAAATAAATTGATTAAAATAATTAAACATAATTTCTCCAACAACTCACACTTCGCAAATAGGGCATGTAAAGGGATTTACAGAACCAGTGACTCTATTTTCTACTATTTATATTTATATGGTGTACAGTAAATGAAAAAGAAAGTGTATAGTATAATTGAGTGTGCTTTTAAATATAATATTTTTTTATCAGGGAAAAAATTGTATTAATCACTACACAGCATTGGCAAGAGGGTTGCCAAAAACAGGGTGTCTCAAATGTTCACAGAATATAAATACATAGCCTTGCTAATGAAAACCAGCAAACCAGAAAATAAATCAAACAACAAACACACAGCCATCCCTACACATGCTTAATTAACATAGTTCAAGGAACGGTTTTGGATCTAATCTCCACTCACAAAATCTTCCTCTCCATAATCTAGATTTCCGGCAAGATATCCAGCTCCAAAGGTGACTTTTTATATCATCTACCATCTTCTCTCTATCTCCTTGCTCTCCTCTGAAAATAATAGCATTTCTATCTTTACAAATTCGCCATACAACACATTCCCAAAAACAAGCCAAGAATGCTTTTCCTTTTTTACCTCTTAATAAACTACTAAAATGTAGCAACTTAATCACCGGTAAAGAAGATAAAGCAGCATGCACCCCCACCCACTGGAGACACTCCATCCACACTTTATGAGCAACATCACATTCAAAGAAAATATGTCTAACCGATTCAGCATGCACCTCACAAAGGGGGCAGCTATCGTTCACCCCACTCGGAAGGCAATTTCTTCTCCGCAAGTTCAACTTCGTAGGTAGACGTTCCCCGATCGTTCTCCAAGCATGAATATGGACTTTTGAAGGTTCAAAACTGTTCCAAATCAGTTTGAATTCCTCCGTTGCTTCGTTCATCATTCCCTCTTTTGCTGCCAATAACTCCTCATATGTCACTTTTGTTGAATAGTGCTCCTTCGTCTTCGATCTCCTTTTCCATGAATCTGGGATACCCTGTTTTGGACAGAAAGTGTTAACAACTAACTGTAATTCATTAAGCATGCAAAGCTCTCTATCTCTCAACTCTCTCCTCCATCGCCACTTCCAATACCAAGACCCCTCTCTCCACTCCCCCATCTCCCCCACATGAGAATTAGAGTCTAATGATAAGAGAAACAACCTATTAAACCTATCACACAGACGCTCCCCCCCAATCCAAATCTCTTTCCAAAATAAAGTAAGTTCTCCATTCCCAATCCTCTTCTCCAATCTCTCAAAAAACCATCCCCCTGATCACTTCCTACCACTTTTAAGATCTCACCCCACCACCCCCTAGGCTTATGACCCCTCCTTCCTACACTACCCTGCCCCCAAGGACACCACTCAAGCCCCCACCTTGACTTAATTATCCTCACCCACAGCCTGTCTTCCTCCCCCAAAAACCGCCAAACCCATTTCCCTAAAAGAGTCGCATTGAAGCATTCCAAGTCTTTTACCCCGAGACCTCCGAACTGTTTTAAATTACAAATCGAAGACCATTTAGTCCAAGAAATATGTTTTCACTCTCCCCGCCCCCCAAAAGAAAGAACGTTGGATCTTCACGATTTCACTCAGGATTTTCTTTGGAGCACGAAAAACAGACAATAGGTAAACAAGCAATGAAGATAGAACTGCATTAATGAGCGTGAGCCTTCCACCAATGGAGATCTTTTGACTCTTCCACTTATTTACCCTAGTTCTGATTTTTTGGATCATGTAATTCCAATCAGCAGCTTTCCGATGCGCGCACCCCACCTTCACACCTAAATATGAAAAAGAGGTATCACCAACCTTGCAATCTTAGCCCATTTGTTTTCTCAAGCAGCCATGTATTCTCCACATTTATTCCAATTAAACTGCACTTATTTCGATTGATTTTGAGACCCGACGTTATCTCAATAATGTTGATGAAGTCCTTCAAAAAGTCGACATTCTCCTCCGAGGCTTCTCCGAGAAAAAGAGTATCGTCCACAAATTGTAAATGAGATAGCCGAATCTTCTCTCTTCCTACCTCCACTGGTTTGAAAAGCCCAACATCCACAGCCTTTGTCATCATTCTGTTAATACCCTCTGCTGCTAAAAGGAAGAGAAAATGGGATAGGGGGTCCCCTTGTCTCAACCCTCTTCCCAACTTAAAATTTCCCAACGGGCATCCATTAACCAACACCGATGTATGAGCTGACGTCACACACTCCATAATCCAGTTTATCCAAGTCCCACAAAAATGCAATCTCTCCATGATCTCCTGCAAGTATCTTCAATCCACCGTATCATATGCTTTTGCGAAGTCAATTTTAAATAACAAACATCTTGATTTGGTTGATTTTGCATCCTCTATTACTTCATTCAATGTAATCACACTATCGAGCATCTGTCTTCCTCCAATAAAGGCTTATTGGTTTTCTGAAATTATCTTGTCCAGCACTCTGCGCAACCGGTTTGCTAAAACCTTTGCAAGAATTTTGTATACCCCACCAATGAGTGAAATAGGTCTGAAATCATGTAACTCCTTTGCTTCCTCCTTTTTTGGTATGAATACAACAAAAGAATTATTTAGGCCCTTGACCAATCTTCCATGCTGATAAAAATCCCAGAAGAATCGAAGTATATCCTCCCTGTAAGACTCCCAAAATGTCTTGAAAAAATTGAAGTTAAAACCATCAGGACCCAGGCTTTTTGAACTCTCACATGATTCAATTGCCTGTTTGACTTTCTCTTTAGAAAACGGCGCAGTAAGCATTCTGTTGTCCTCTGCGGCTACCTTGGTTCCTTCGAAATCCCTTCCCTGATCCATTTGATTCTAGCTTTTAAATATAATATTGTTCAAAGTAAATGGTATTATTATGTTTTAATGTATATTGTGTTATATGCAAGAAGAAAAAAATGCGATATTTGGCGAAATTTCATCAGTATATTCATTATTTGGTGGTCCTGATATGGATGTCTAGGGAAATGAGATTTTTTTCAAAATTTGAAAATATCACTAAATTATCGAGATATGGCGTTATCAATTATTTGCGAATTGTAGTTCAAAACTTTTTTATATCGAGATATTTCACGAAAAATATCACCAAAACATTTATTATTTGCAATATATCAATATAAAATTAATTTTTTTTTCAATTATTCTTATTGTTTGCTGAATGCTTACCCTACTCCAAGATGACAATTTCTCTTTTATATTTGAGCCTCATAGGGCATCGTTTTAGTATTAAATATTACTCCCTACGTCCCAAGAAATTATGCACACTTCTTGAGACACGAAAAATTAAAAAAAAAAATTGATTTTGTTGACTTTTATGAGAATAAAGAGTAAGGGAGAGAATAAAGTATAAAATATTTTGGGTGATTTAAAGAGATAGTAGATAAGAGTGATATTTTTGTAAATGTTTCCTTTTTAGTAGTGTGCATAACTTCTTGGAACGGAGGGAATAACAATTATTTCATCACTTTATTTTACTCTATGTATTTTTTAATGATATGTTTGTCATAAATAGGTCATTTTGTTTGATATTTTAAGTTAAATTTGCGTATTAAATTTTGTAATGGTATTATCTAAAATTTCATGTTAAATTTCCATCAATTTTTTATTTTTTTAAGATGTTAATATTCGATATCATTATTTCTATTGATATATCTATAAATTCAAGATATCAATATTTCCATCGATATTGATAATTTCATCCTTGGTTATATGTATCACAAATATTATATATGTAATATTATATAGATAAACAAATAATATTAAGCGTACGACATTACACTCTTTCAAGTTAACATGAGTAAAGAAGGAAAAGTAAAATAGAAAAAAAAATAATAAGTGAAATAAGACTACTATTACTCAATAATTGATTTTATTTAACAATTACTTTATTCATTAAAAAAATCAAAATAATTCATAATACCCTCCAATATATTTACTTTATATACAACTACTATTATTATTTACATTTTGTGAAAAAAAAAATAAGACTAAATTTTTTGAATGGAGAGAGTACCATTTACAATACAACAAAAAAGTGCAGTAAAGATCATTGAAACATATTGAAAAAAAAAAAATTAAAAAATAAAAAGTAAAATATTTTTACCAACATTCAATTATTTTCAATTACAAAATCGACCACATTCGTTTACGTTATATTTTCATCAGCGTCATTATTATTAAATAGTTGTATATATATTCAGAGCCTCTTTTTAATCTGCTGCAGCAAATGCCGTGAATCGAAAAAGGAAGATGTGATAACTTCGACCCTCGATTTCCTACCCTTGTAACAATGACAGATTAAGGGTGTATTTTGAAACACTAAAAGAATCACTTTTTTTAAAAAACGATTTCTCGCAGCTTTTGAAAAAATAATATTTAGAAACTGTTTTTTAGGGACTCTCCTTAATTATCAGACGAGAAGTCATAACTGTGGCTTGGTGGACAGAAAGGAAACCCATTGAAGGCAAAGGAGATAAGAAAATTTGGTAACTGCATATGAAATGAGATAAGAAAATAGAAGTTACTAAATTAACATCCCAAGACCTATTGAACCACCAAGACAAAAAACACACCTTTATAGAATAAAATGTTGATTGGGCTTCAACCTTCAACTTGGGAAGATAATAACAACTTATTGATAACGTCTAATGCAGCAACGTGAGTTGTTGGGAAGACGAGGCGCAACAAGGGAAGAGACGAGGGAATATTTCCGTGTTTAAGCTTCTCCATGGCTCTTTTAATGTCCAGCACCGATGGCACATTGTACCATTGGAGGTACCACGAAAGTATTGTCCTTGACTTGGGATTCTGAGATGGCCATTCCCCTGACATAATATAATCATGGATATCTGAACTTAACTCCATCCAACTCATGTTTAGGAGGTCTTCAACTCGCTTTTTCAGTGACCCCAGAAAAGCTGATTGCACGATTTCTCCTCTCGAACTAGTTGATAATCTTCCATTATTGAGGGCTTCATTATAGGCTTCAGCAATCTGCGCACAAAAATGTAAACAACTATCAAATAAATATGTTTATTGATGTTGTAAATCTTGATTATCTATTGATGTAATCTTGCTAAAATGACATTATTTAATACAAGCCTAAGATATCTCCACTCAAAACCCAAGCAGAAGGTCCATAAAGTAAATATTGTAAGAGTATGTCTTGAGTGAGACGGAGCATAATTTGAAAATGACATTTTAACACTTTGGAAGGGATGGGTATTCATTTGTGCTAGGTTGTGAACTGTCTCACTGTGAGACGTCTCACGCAAGAATTTGTCATATTGTAAACATGATGTAACAAGATCAAAACTTTTACCTTCAAACTTGAAAGGGAAAGTGAGTCCCCAGAAACGCAATTACCATTAGCAACCGAATCCGCCATGTATCCAATTGTAGCGTATAATGACAAATAAACCTGCATAATTTTAGATTGTATGTGTTATATAGGGCATAATGAGATAGACCACACATTAAAAATCATCTGTGACACAGGGCTTGAGTTTCAATAAATATCGCAAAATATACATATATATTTCTTTGTGCTAATGAAAAATTATTGTGTTCCCCTTGCCCATAATACATATAAGTCCCACTTTCTACCAAGAAATCAAGCAACTGGTACTTAATTCATAAGGCACTTAAAACAGTGCCTTTGATAGGAAAGACATTTTACGTTTTCTCCTTTATAAATCACGGCCTTCAGTTCTTCAATTTCCAGTAGTGTGACCTCCATCAGCAAACAGCAAATCACATTTCAACTATTAATAATAATCCACAGCATATGTTGAAGATCTAAGATCTCAACTCATTCTGCTTTGTCTAGAGGCCCAGAAGAGAAAAACATTAAGCACGATTCTGTTATCAGCCATACCACCAAAGTTATTCAAACTCGAGAAGAAAATTAATCTTATTCCAACCAATATTAATTCTCCAAGATAGAGGGACATGCTACCCCCAGCCCAGCCCCCTTGCCAGAGAAATATGCAATCAGGCAAGTGGAGATACAAATTTATGAACTTAAATGATTACCTGTAACAATGCTGGTCTGTCCTTGCTCACACACTCAAACAACACTTGCAGGCAGAACTCGTGAAAGTCAAGCTCAGATCTGCAGTAACATTTTGCATATCAAAGTTGCGTTTTAAGTGAAACTTCAGTGACAATTAAACACCATCATCAAATTCAAAATGCAGAATAAATTTCCAAGAGTACACAATCACACTAAAATAGCACTTGCAAGCAGAACTAGTGAAAGTCAAGCTCAGATCTGCAGTAACATATTGCATAAACTAGCTGCCTTTTAAGTGAAACTTCAGTGAGTGTAATTAAACACCATCATCAAATTCAAAATGCAGAATAAATTGCCAAGAGTACACAATCACACTTTATGCATTTAAATATTGATCCCAACATTCAAATACTTATGTTAGTATTAATGGATATATACCAAATTGAAATACTAAACAACATGGTCATTGTTAGTAAGAATTTTGTAGAAGACACAGAAGATAAGAGGCATTAATGCAAGTCAATTGATTGTGCAAGGATATAAATTTAAGACCAAGTTTGTAGATAGATTGTTTCACTAGGCTAAGTTTATTCTTTACAGAAAAGCTTCGAACAAAAATAAGCCAAATCACAAAAATAACAAAATCAGGACTTGTATAAATGGTTATATCATAATTTTGGAGTTATGTATATTCGTTCCATAATCAGTTGAATCGTTTATCAAATTAGCATTTTTGACAGGAAAACTTATTTGGGAAACCAAATACAATACCAGTATCAGCAGTAAGTTATTGTTAACAAAAGTGACAAAGACTGTGTGTACAGGTATATATGAAATAGCTTTTGTCATGTGAAAATGGAATGCATCACACATGTATTCCGACTCATCAGATACATCCTATATTTAGTAATTTTTGTTGTATTATATATGCATCAAACTTAAACCAGATAATGTATAGAATATAAGTGGCTCCTAATTTAAGGACCGTATCTCTCTTAGTTCCACGTCAGTATTGACTAGATTAGTTTAGATTATATCATCATTAGCTTCTCCCTCAATTAACAACAAAACCACATGAAAAAAAACAAGCAGCACAAAGTGTTTGTTTATGTTCGCTCATAGTAAACATTACCAACAAATGTTGGCTCCAGGCGATTAGATTATTGAAGTTATATACCATTTTTTATTAGGTTCTACATTTTGTTAGATGAGATTTACGGGCTATAAAGATATAAGATACTCCCTCCGTTACAATTTAGATTGCTCAAAATTAAATTACACGAGTTTTAATAAAAGTGAGGTTTATTAGTATTAAAAGGTGTAAAGTGAAGGGTAAAGGGGTCTTTTCAACTTTATTGGAGTGGGTAATTGAGTGGGGGAGATTTAATTATTGTGGGGAATTAAGTGGCATGAGGTGTAAATAAGAGATGTTTGTAAGGGTTTAGTTTGAGAGGGTAGAGTTGTTTTTTTTGCTATTTTTGGTATGGGAAAACAAAATTGTAACTTACATTTTTGGATTTTGAGCAATATAAATTGTAACGGGGAAAGTATTATTTTACTCCAAGTTAGGGAGGTTTCTTTCTTATTCTGTTTATTAGGAGAGACCTCTAAGTAAGCACTGCATCTTTCCGGTTAATAAAAAGCTTCTTCTATATTTCATCCTATGTAGTTTAGGTTTTGAGACTAAGTGAAAGAGCATGCGTTCAAATCTAACCAACATCCATTTGATACATTAGGCATTAAGTGGATTTAAGTTTTCTGCCTGCACTTGATGATAGTCAGGTATTAAGTGGGTTTTAATTAGCCAACCTGCACATATTTCCATGAGTGGCTTTGCCCACCTAAATGTGAGTGGGCACGTCAAATAATCGTCTAAAGGTGTAAGATCTACCAAAAGACAATAAGACAGTTGAGTGCAAATAAGTTTTTACATTGAAGTGCAATGCTGATGGACGTGTGGAAAGATACAAAGCAAGAATTGTAGCAAATTAGATATCATAGGAATATGCATGTCTTGAATACCCGACGAAAAGGGGGGGGTCAGAATATTGTAATAATGTACCATATTGATTAGGTTCTATATATAGTTAGATGAGAGATTTATGGGCTGTACAGAAATTAGATATCATAGGAATCGGATTCATTTTCCTCTTCATTATGTATATTTCATTCATTTTCTTTTAACTAGGAAAGATTTTTAAACTATAATTGTACATCTTTACTATAAACAAAACCTTCTTTCATATTTTCATCCTATGTTTGTATATACATTGGATGAAATTACTTTACATGATATTCAGGATCATGGTGATTGATGTTCAAATATAAACTTGTGAAAAGAAAACTTGCCTGTTACTCCAGGATGAATCACAAAAGAGCTGGGCAAAAGCAATTAAGCTAGGATCTGATGAAAAGGTACTGACCAAGTGATCTACTGGGATTGCACCAGCGCTGTCAGTTGCCGAACCACAGGATTTCGGTTGAGTCAAGGCACTCATCTACAAAAAAGATAATTTCTTCAACCCAAAGATAAGGGCATGTTGAAAAGTAAGATGAGACAGTAAGGAGACAAACCTTGTGCATTGCTCGTGATAGCAAAGATTGACTTCCTATGGGATCATCCACATAAGAACAAGCTCCCACTTTCCTTTTGACATATAGAACACCTGAATTAAATGGGTGACGCTTATCTCCAGAACTCCACCATGGTTTTTCTGTAAAAAGAACCATGATCCATGCAGTCAAAGTGCAATTAAACACGCAGATTGCAAAATTGTGCGACGTCAGTACTCTTACCTTCAGGACAAAGCTCGATAACCTGAGGCCAGTAGCGAGGACCACACACACGAACGGCCTTCAACTGTGGCAAACAAGAACAAGCTGGTGTTACAACCTCACGCATCAAACGTGAAAGCAAGCCAGTGCAATCGTCAAAACTAAATTAATCGTGATGGCAGTGGATTGACTAGAATAATACTCCAACACTAAGGGTATGTTTGATTTGGGATTTAGAGAATTTCAAAATCTAGTGGATTTCAAATTTTTGATAAATAGTAGAGGTATGTGTGTTTTGAGATTTAAATAGGGTAGGATTTAATTTTATGTCAAATCGATGTGTAAGAGTGTGATGTATTATAGTGATTGTAATGATTGAATGATTGTATAAAAATTAGTGTGTTTTATTGGAAGTTGCTAAGGTGAGAATAAAACATGTAAAAAGTGAAATAAAATAAGAGTGGGATTAAAAAATCATATGGATCATTAGAGAGAGTGGTGTAGATAAAATGTTATTTATAGGGTTTACAGGTATTTGTCGGGTGAATGTATTGAATTCTTAATAACCAAATCTAAAATCTCAAAGTAGGACTATTTTAGATTTAAAATCTCAAATCAAGCATACCCTAACGGAGATTGCTGCATATGCCTACCAAAAATGAGATACCGTATAACTGCAAGCTGTCAATTTTTTATCAAGAGCCAAACACTTTATCTAGATATGGCGTAGAAATATTGGTGCATAACTTTACAGCGGAAAGCCTTGGTGAAGGGGATGATATTTAAATGAATACAGGATGGCTTAGACTTACAATAGCACGTTCCGGGAGGCTGCAAGGAGTGACCTCACAGAAATTTGTTTCAGTGTAGAGTTCAGTTTCCTTGATAGTAATTTCAAGAGGCACATAAACAGGTAAACCTGTGTCCACATCAACTGTCTGAATCCAGCGTGCTTCAGTTGCAAGAACATATAAATGCCTAAATGCCTGCCATTAGAGTTGGTGCATATCAAAATTATACAGTGTAGGAGTAGAATATTTGTTCCCATGTAAATATATACACCTTTTGTGCAAAATAAATATATAGAAAATTCACCCCACGTTATGTGCCACCATGAGTTCAGTAATCAAATAATTTGGCTATGAATGATATACACAAATAAAAAAACACCATATAAGGGGTTAAGAGTGTTGAAGGTTTAAGAAGGTGAATCATAGCTATGAAACTTGATATATTTAAAGAAATTAAAGAACGGATTAACAGAATTACTCATAACTACACACACAATATGAATACGGTTTAAGTAGATCCCTTCTGCAAATTGCTAAACCTGAAGATGGCATCGGTTGTCATTTGGTCCAGTAGGCAAGCGTGGATAAAGTGTTATGAGCAGAGCTGCAATGGAACTGTTGCTAGTCGAAAAGGTCCACATTCCGCCCCCAAGGAACAGGAAACCAATTGCTAAGCTTACCTATGTAGATTGTGAATATTCAAGAGCACCTCAATTAGTTATCAGATATACTAGGATCAAAATTAACAGAATAGATACCCACATTCCACCTCCTCTCCATGAACCAATTACATGTGGCCACAAAATAACAGAAAAGATGCCACATTATCCCTCAATTACCTAATTTTGTGAAAAACAAGGAAATAGCTAAACAATCTAACTTTATGCATGAAAACAAACCATATAAGCAATACAATCTTATTTAATTAACAATAATAGTTTATCAAAGATGACCTTTTACCTTTTGAGTTACACTCTAAATATAAAAACAAGTAGTTTCCTACATTTTTAAGAACCATATTCTGATTCTCTCAAATTAACTTGCATTTTTAGGAATTTTCACCCAAAAAAAATTGTTTCTGTATTCATGTCATTAAACAGATTGATGCAGCAAGATAGGTGAGATGGCAAAAATACTCAAGCAATAGATCTGCGCTAAAGGTATCAAGGGAATGAATCACACAAAACCTACAAAAGAAAATAAATCGCGAGATCTGGATCTTTGAAAAATAATAATCCCTCCGTTATAATTTAGATTGCTCAATAAAAACATGAGCGTTACCCAAAATAGCAAAAAAAACAACTCTACCCTCTCAAACTAAAACCCTTACAAACATCTCTTACAACTCATGCCACTCAATTGTCCACTATATTTAAATCTCCCCTACTCAATTACTCACTCCAATAAATCTCTTACTAACCACAGCAACAAAATGTACAACATACATAGGGCAGAAAATGTCTGAGAAAAATAAATCATATCATGTTTCCCTACAAAGCATCCAAACATACTTTCATTCTTTATACATGCACAAAACAATATTCCACAAATGACTGGAAAAAGAATTATGTTAGTTTTATAAATTTACTAGGTAACCTAATGTAGATAGAATATACTCCAGTCTTATGATAGGAATGCCATTTCTAGAAGTTCCTAATCAAATGTACATTCAAAACTTAGCCACCAAAGGTTTCTGATATTTAAAATTCCAAATATATTGTAAAAAAGATGCAGAGTAAAGATTCCTTGTTTAGCAGACTTACCGCCATTTGAGTACCAAAAGAAGAATGTCCATCAGTAGAGTTGCGATTGCGCATAAATTTCAGGAATCTGAATGTTTGTAGATGTCCGGATCCAGCCATTACCTACACGCATAGGATACCTCTTACTAATGCCTTATTTTTTATCACCTAAAAGAAAGTAATAATACTTATAATAAACTACCAACCACACATAGGGAAAGAACAATAAGTTGAAGGCATGTCTCCAATGTCCCACGATCAACATAATTGGATAGTCCTTTGGGCAAACCAATTCCATTGGAAATGCAGACGGGCTTTATCTGCAGGTGCAGTAATGAACATTTAAAAGTTGATCCATATAAAATGCAGTAACATCATTTCAAGACAAACCTCATTTAAGAAGTAGACAGCATATCTGTAAAGCAACTCTTGTGTGTTTCCATCCCTTGTACCCGCAAATCGTAACCCTGCAAACATACATATTTCTTATTAACGTTTCCACAAATCAAGAAATTAATTGACAGAAGCACACAAATCAAGAAATTAATTGACAGAAGCAAAACCTTTGCATGATAAAATAATTGAATTTTTTAACTATTTAATCTACTTGATACATCATGGTTATGGCATTTCTTCCATTCAGAAATATGATCTACGTTGAGGTATTGGAGTAGCATCTGATAAAACAGTTTCTACAAAATGAGATGATAAGTTAAAGCCTGTCCCCAATATTTACAACAATGTGGTGCTAATTTATGAAAAAGAAAATTGTGTTTGGAAAATTGTCAGTATAACTTCAACCTTACATGAATTATTTGTGCATAAATTAAGCAGGAAAATTCCATAGTGCAGAACCTTTTGGTTTGATACTCTTCATTAACATAAGACAAGTAATCAAAGGCCTTGGCGTCAAGGAAGGATCACACGAACTCAGGATGTGTAAGAACATAAGACACAAGATAAGATCAAATGGAGAAAATTTACTCAAAAGGGAATTTAGCTCCAAGAACCATTGGCTGATCGATTCATTACTCATTGACTCATTGAAGATGAAGCCCCCAAAAATGGAGAACACAATTCAAATAAAATATTGGGGTTTGCGGGACCACTTCACTTTTTCTTTAGCTATAAGAGAAGGTTCAACAAGTCCTCCATGAAAGGGAGGGACCAGAAGTCCAATCAAAATATGCAAGGACATTTTCCTGATGTAATCCTCTGGCAATCATACTCTAACCCACATACAACCGGTGCCCTCAGAAAGGATCACGTAGAAGCAAGAACAGAATTTAGACCAGATAGAAAAACTACAAAAGATAATGAATGAACCTCTGTTCAAGAACTTTGACAGCAGAAACCAGTAACAATTTTATTCCTAAGTTCTGCCATTCTCTTGTCTACAAAAGATATTTTATTTCATCTGCAATTCTGTTTCAAGACCAATTTCAAAATGCCACAGGCCAGTCTGCTGCTTTGTGAAGTGAGCTATTTCTGAGAATGTGGAAAGTTCAAAAGCATGAACTCTATATCTTACATGATCGACATTTTTCTAAGAGGACTGAAAAGATAAAAGGTGATGAGAGATAAATTTAGGATAAAAAAACGGGAAATAAAATATCTTATTATCTCATATTCAACAGGAGATTGATTACCTAGAGAAATACATGCTCCAACCACTATATTGACATATGCCTGAACAAATGCTTCAGCATCCATCTCATATATATCATACATCTCCTTTCCAAGGCCCTTTACCCCATTTTTTATAACTTCAGGAATCTGCAAGTCAATCCACTCCTCCGACGGTTGAATTCTAAGCAATGATAAACTCGCATTAATTAAAATAGACAAGAGTTGTATAACAATGCTTATTTCCATTACCAACTAAAAGTAATACCTGTTCCAGAGTATCAAATTCCGAGCAATGACCCGGAGCAATATAAAATCAGGCCTTACATACTGCAACTCAAACTGAGTTTGTGGGATTGATAGTCTAGACACTATCAGCTCGGACTCTGTCTGCTCAAGTCACAAATTAAAACAAAACACCTCTTGAACAAAACTCAGAATATAAGGCATCAAGTAATAACAATCATGTTTTCTAAAAAATTTATAGTCACGTAAGTGAAATAGTAATAATTACCAATGAAATTCATGCTGCAAGTTACCTTCAAATACATCAGGGCAAGAGCGATAATAGCCCCGGGTGCAGTAACATCAATATTAACTACATTCCCATCTACAATCTGGTAAGTCAAAAGTGGAGATACTTGAGAATATGGGAAATTAGAGACCAAATGGTCAAATACCTTAGAGTGTGTGTGTGTATATATATATATATATATATATATATATATATATATAATTGTAGTGAAAGTACACAACCTGTCCTACACTTCGATTATGCTCATCTGCAGATGATGGAAAGACATAGAGTCGTTCCTGTAAAAATTGTATTGTGATCCAGACATCGATTATAGCTAAAATCAACCATTATCAAACATAGCAATAAAGGCAATACATACATTATGAAGTTCTTTTCCACCAATATAGTGGAACAATCGATCCAACAAGGTGTCCACGGAGCCAATAGCATCTTGACCACGGCCTTCATTACATAATACGACAGTGGTTAGAAAAAACACAAAAGTAGGTTTCAATCAAACAATCTAAAACCCATACCCAATGCAACAAGTCCTAGTGAAAATCCAGCTGAAAGTGCATAGCCCTCCCTTTCAAGTACGTTATCTCCTCCACTTCTGCGACCTATTTCACTCTAGAAAAGAAGTTATAAGCTAAAAACCCAATATTGACATCTCATAGGACAAATCAGGACTAATATTATTCCTTAATAGCGGATGAGATTCAATCTCGAAAGGAAACCCAGGAGCTCTGATGTCATATCACATAATAGAAGGCATCAAAAACATAAAGTTTAACCTATCACATTGAAATAACATAATAAGGGGAGGAACACAAATCAAATTACAAAACCAACAAAATAAATTGGTAGCAATAGGTCTTACCACCATGTGTATTTTGTTTTCTCTGTTTTCATTACTTTTTATTTCAAAATGTAGCATAATTAAGGCACAACTCAACTATAGCATGTCAAGAAATGTACATCAAAGTGTGTGTGTCTATGCCAGTGGTGAGAAACAGAGACAGAGAGGAGAGAAATATATATAAATAAATCAACTGGGGGCTCATGGGACCACATTATGTCATCAAATTACCAGAAGAAATTGCATGGTTTGTGGGTGTGCCGATCCCTCATAAAGAAGCCCAACAGAAATAAGTGCTGCAGACTGGAAATTTACAAAATTAGTGTCAAAATCCATCAGATGAAAGAAATGCAACCAACTAGTAATTCCTCAAGCAGATAACAAATAAAGCTTCATTTGTGCAGTACGACTGGTGCCACAACATATGCCATCATGCCTGTGGAATGGATTAGTAAATATAATACACACATTAAAGGAGGGTGGAAGAAGCACATAAGATTCATGCAAAGCATTTAACGAGAAGAAGGCCTGAGAAGAGTATCAAAGAAGATATACTATGCAGAAAGAGTAAATAAATGAAGCAGGTTACCATATACGAAGAAGATAAGCACAAAACAAGTAACAACACAACGAAAATGACGCTTCATGCTATCCAAATAGCTTACTTGTATAAGGGTTGGTAGTTCTAATTCTGGAAAGGAAGATGGATGGCGAGAAGGCAAATGTACGTACAGCGACTGCAAAGAATTTACAAACAACATCACTATTCCATTCTTGGCAGAAATTGAAGAACTAACAGTACCACAGAAACATTAACTTGAAATTTTTTACTAGATTTCTTGACGATTACTCCAATAGCCTAGCCAAAGATGAAACTTTATTCCAATTACAGTTATGACAAATCAACAGTGGAATAATAGCCGACCAGGAGACAGACAGTTACCACTTAGAATCATTATTCATATGTTGATATAGGTGCACAACTACATACTGGTTTCTCCACAAGCATGATATGCAACTAAATCAAAAAAGTAAGATACTTGCAAAGCAAGTCTTTCTCTTACAAACTTTACTCACAATTCTCAAAGAAATTACATTTCCAATGTTACATCATAAAGGTAAATTCAATCGAAGCTACTCATTCATGAAAAAATTTGTGATTTCCATCTTGCAACTAAATATATACTTTTCATCTCACTTCAATGGAAAGTAGTTGTTAATTTATAACCATGTTAGCATCGAGTCAAGATAGAATTAATAAAATAAATATATGAGTTGGTCTTGATGAATCTGTTTTACCATTAAACTGGTTTACAGCTAATACTTTATAGTAAAACAATTTATACATTTAATGAAACAACTACTACCCTTCAACTAATACCCTTTATTGAAACAACTAATGTCATTCAAAACTAATAAGTTATAATATAAACGATCAATACCCTTTAATGAAACAATTAATACCCTTCAAACCAATTTTGTTGAGAAACTGGTTCACACAAGACTTTGCAATTGATATTTTAAATCAAAAGATTTAGCATAGATTTTGAGATATTTATATATATATATATATATATATATATATATATATGTGTGTGTGTGTGTGTGTGTGTGTGTGTGTGTGTATCAATGAAAAGAGAAGGGTAGGGGGTGAGGAATTCAATAGGGGTGGCAAATCGTGTAATCGTGTCGTTTATCGTGTCGACACGATAACGACACGACACGATAAGGTAACACACGAACACGACACGATAAGGATACGTGTCGGCACGACACAAACACGAAAATTTTCGTGTCGACACGACACGATAAGGACACGATAATATTAAACTGAAAATATAATTTAAAAATTTAAAATTTTAGACACGATAATGACACGATAAGAACACGATAATGACACGATAATATTTAAAATTTTAGATTTTAAAATATTTAATTAAAAATATTAAAATTTATATTATGTTGTATTGTTGTAATTGTATACATGTCATTAACATGTTACTATCAAATACGTATTAGTGATGTATATCAGATCACTAACAGATTAACAGGTTGCTAACGGGTTAACGTGTAATCTGTTAATTTTTATCGTGTTAACGGGTTGACACGACACGAACACGAACACGACACGAAATTTTCGTGTCCTTATCAGGTCGACACGATAAGGACACGAACACGATAAGCCCAAACACTAACCCGCAATTTTCGTGTCGTTTTCGTGTCGTGTTATCGTGTCGTGTCCGAAATTGCCACCCCTAGAATTCAACAAAAAATATATGCAACTGAAAATTAAAATAGGAGTATTAGAGAAAAAAACTCTAAGACCTAGCTAAATCTGAAAACCAGAATACTGATCCAATTAACATTTTAAAAGCCAATTTGTGGAAGAGTATTGGAGATCTTAATCATATAAAGGAAGATTTTGATTTGATCTTAATCAAATTTGAAAAATATATAATCCAAGTGTTGCCTTAGTTAAGGAATGACGTGGTGTACATTTAGTTAGAGATTCTTTCCTTGTATATTCAGATAACTAATTTCATCATATCTTTTGTAATTCAATTCTGAATGTTATGTACATGAATGGGTCATCATCTCTCACAGTTGCGAGATCAATACAAATGAAACTTTTCTCGCTATTTCTTAATATTTAGTTACCAACTTGGTTTTTACCTCAATTAGTAATAATGCCTGTAACTTAGTAGCTTAATACTGCAAGCTTGGAGATCATCATGTTTTTGGAATGAAAAAACATTTGCACAACATAAATGTATATTAGCTCCAAATGCAAGTTGCAAACCTTTACAATAATAAATTAAGTTGTCACAAATAATGGCATGTGACCAAAAAAAAAAAAAAATTGCAAACCATGTATCTAAATTTCACCTTTGAAATTGATGGCTGCATGGTTCCTCTATTTGAAGCTGCAAGGCCAATCATTAACCCTACAGTAGTACTTTCATGTTCCTTCAAGAAAGGTAAACACAAACATAGGAAAGGTTAAAAAATTTGTCAACAATGTGCATGGTGAAATGAACTAAATAAAAAGGTAGAGCAGCAATTCTAAACATTTACGTGGATAGATTTAGTGCTACTGGAATTTACGCAATTGGTATGAAGTAAGTTATTCATTATTTATATCCTAAAGGGAGGAAATGATCCTAAATTTGCAAACATCCATTTATAACATTGCCTTCACAACATTGTGCATGCCGATTAAATGCAAAAACAAAATTTTCAAATTGAGTTTTATTTGAAAGCAAATAAATTGCAATGAGAAGGCAGATAACTAGCAAAATAAGCAGTTTCAAAAGGCCATCACAATCACCTATGAAAAGAGTACTATTTCTTCAACAGTCATGACTTTACCAGCAGAAGTGCAAATAAAACTAACGCATGTCAAAGGCCCATGCAGGAGAACAAATGCATAAGGAACAGAACACTAACACTAATAAACATTTTGTTTTCCTTTATACGAAGAACATACGTTAAATACCAAATCAGGATTTCAAGGATTACTCCACATTTTTGGCAACATTAAAACGGACATCTCCAATATAATCTAAATTTTAGAACTCTATGTTCTGAAAACATAATATATTTCTCACTTAATGTTCAAAACTTCCCCAATAACGCATTTCAAGAATATATTCCAAATACATGGATCCTACAAAAATTGCAATTTTATATTTCGCCAGACTGGCATTCAAAGGTTTTGTTGTAGATCATTTTTAATAAAAATTGGTGCTAACACTTATGCAGGTAGAGCATTAGCAACAAAACTATACATCCACCTACTTGGAGAAAATAATCCATATATAAAGAGCATTAGCCACAAAATTATACATGCACCTACTTTGTGAAAATAATCTATATATAAAGAGAAGTGAGAAAGGGAAGAGGTTAAAATTTGGTAAAATTCTATTTGTGCAAGGGAAGTTACACTTGCTCCATGTAAAGCTGTGAACCTCATTCCCCAAGAAGGAGAGTGAATTAGCCATTGAGACATCATACAATCAGGATTTTTTTTCGTTTTCATATTTCTATTTTACTTTGTACCCATAATTTTAGAATTCAATAAGTATTCTATTTCAAATCTATTTTTGACAAACATATATCAAATTAATCGTCTTTTTACAATTTTTAATTTGACGTCCATTTGACATAAGTAAAAATAAACTTCAGATCTAAAATATGAACTATATTGTTTTGAAAGTGTTTTATATTGATTTAGTGATTATATGAGTTGAATAAGATTTTTTTTTTTGATTTTTTTTTTTTTTTTGATCGGGTAAAGGGTGACTCGAACCCACGACCTTTGGATCATAGGTAGTGTTTATTTTTTATTATATAAGTTTTATTGAATTTTAATATCATTTTATAAACTTAGTATACGTAGTGAATTTAGTGCATAATATATAAATAATTGTGACACGCTCACATATGGAGTATATTATGTCGCAAAATTCATATATTAATAACAAATAGTAAAAAAAATTAATAAAGACCAATAGATAGGTGGACAAAATAAATTTAATTTAGATTCATATCACAATCTTTCTCACACTTAAATTTCTTAATATTCAAATCGAGCATGGCACGGGAGAATTACTAGTGATTAGATAAGCCAAGACAAACAAACAAAATGAGTCAAGTTAATCTGTAAACTTTAAAAAAAAAAAATGTTACACCAAAAAATGAGTTTGTAAATCACCAAGTGGGTGCATAACAAAATCATACTCTTTGGAAGGGCAAATTGCAGTCTTCTTGAATAAGAAAAAAATGTTAATATAATAAGAAAGAAAAAGCAGAAAAAATAAGCATGATGTAAGACTCTGTCTCGACTCTCGAGATTGAAATAATACCTGTGAATAATACTGAAATATATCGGTAATAGATAGAACACGGAGATGTCCATGTAAACCCAGAGCAAGAAGAAGCCCACCATGAGTAACATTAGGCTCATCTGGTTTGTTATAAAGTATCCATGTTCTTGACATTTTTCCCTGCTTACACAAAGGCATCAAAAAATCAAGCAAGCATCACATGACATGTGGAATGCCACATAGAAATCATGGGTATCCAAGTGCAGAGTTGAAGTCAATTACGATGCAGAAAATGATAGGCATCAATATTAATAATCAATTGGAGCTGAAGAAGAAAACAAATAAAATAAGAACTAGGGAGATAATTGACTAATTAATTAACTCATGTGATATGTAAGATATACCTGGAGAGAAGACAGCCTCAAGCCAGCAGCAACAGCATTGTGAAATTCTGGCCAAGACTTAAGTTCTTGAATATTTCTAACGTTTGGATCTAAATTGACCTGTGTCATTGCCATGCGTGCATAATTATCAATTGCATCAATAACCATAAACAATGTAGATTAAACTATAATCTCAACCATACTGTAGCATTTTGTTGTGCAGGTAACCGACCAGCCAAAACAAGTTTTGGAACAGCAAGTGCCTGGGAAAGAATACTTGAGAAGATAGTTATGAAATTATCACAACTAAATGAGCAATTAGAAAAAAATACAAGTCAGACAAATAATGTAAGTTCTAGTTGAAGATATGTGAGCAACAATGACCAGGTAAGAGACGTTTTAGATAACAAACATTATAAGCACCTCTGTTAAAAGAGTGCATATAGTACCCAGGGTAAATGCCCCGCGGCCAAATGGAAGAGCAGTGGTCCGTAGTGCAAGATGCCAGAGTTGTGTCTGCAAAAGTCAAAATAGGAGCAAAACATCATATTTTTATTGAAAATATAATCTAGCATTGCAGCAAATAAAAATCAGAAATAATGTCTAATGCAACATTATCAAGGGAAATTTTGTTGTGGCAGGAATATGTTTCTTTGTTGTGGCAGATATATTCAAATAACAACCGAGTCTGAGTAGTCAAAGACAACAATCACAGAAGAAAGAACAAATAAGTGACTTATAGTCCACATCAAATCAAATGTGTGATTTTGATATAAGTTAGCATGAACCCTTTTTTTTATAAGAAACAGAAGTTTTATAGCTGGAAAAAGAATAAGGGATGAGAGATCCCTAAAAGTTGCATAGTATAGCAATAAGATGGGCTGCTCTAAAAGCCTTACAAAGCAAAAGACCAGTTCCTAACAAGATCAGTCAAAGACAGTCCCTTAAACAATTGTGACTCAAAGACCATAAGGCAACAGTGTATTTAATACGATCCCAGATTTCCTCTACCAGTTCAAAACTATCATTAAAAACTTTTCGTTTCTTTCTAGCCAAATGAACCATGTTACTACCGAGACTAAAATCCTCCACAAGATTTTTCCTTTCTTCTTTTCTTATTTATGGTCACCCCCCCCCCACCCCACCCCACCCCACAGTGGCCTGAATCAGATCCAAGATACTGCCTGGAATGACACATTGAATCCCCAATTCTCCTACCACCCTCCACAATAATTCCCTTGAAATAGTGAAGAAGCAAATGAGGATCTTAGAAAAAAGCAGTGAAGAAGTAGATGATCAAGATCCTCGGAGGAGCCCCTACACAAACCACACCAGATTGGAGAAAGAGACATATTAGGAAAATGATTTTGAACAACATAACAGGTAGCTAACTTTCACAAAGCTATCAACCAAAGAAAGACCAGGATTTTTTACGGGACCGGACTCTTCCAAATGGATTGAAACCAAGGGACAAACACAGGATTTGAATTAGAACAAAAGGATTGAAAGAAAGATTTAACAGATAAAACCTTAGACGAATCACCACCCCAAACTCTACAATCATCCCAAGTTCACATAAATAGACAGATTCGAGACACTCCAACAAATTACCTGCCTCAAGAATCTCCTCTTCTAACAAGTTCGAAAAAAAGCGAAAGTTCCAAAATAGATGAAAAGAAGAGAAACCATTAAGAGACACAAAGCAATAGGCTTATGATGGGCATTTGAGAGATGGTAAAGAGAAGGAAAGCAATCGGAAAAAGGAGAATTATCCAACCACTTATCTTCCCAGAATCGAATTAGATTGCCATTCCTAGCCTCAAGCACCACTGACCGCTTAAAAACCAGGTAAACACGGGAGATGAATTTCACAGACTTCGAAAGGACGTAAGGACAGCAAGGCCTAAATCCCAGTTGTTATCTTGCAAATGTACTCACTCCTAATCACGTTGAACCACAGAGCATCATATTCTTTATTAGAGTGTCACCACCACTTCCTTAAAAGAGCCTTGTTCCTATTAACCAAATTTCCAATCCCCATGCCCCCGCATTCCTTAGATCAAGACACCATCTCCCACGCTACAAGATGATTACCATGGTCACTGTCCAACCCTACCCACAAAAAATCCCTCATTTATAGTCCATAAGCTTAGCAACACCAACAAGAATCCCAAAGAGAGACAAATAGTAGGTGGGTCCATAGGCAATGTGTCGAGAACTAATTGGATTAAAGTGAGTCAACCACCTCTAGATAAGAAAGCTTTCTTCCAACCCACAAGCCATTTCTTTTTTGATAAGAGACAATTTTATTGCTAAAACGGTTAGGGATAAGAGATCCCTACAGATTACAAGAAGTAGGCTTACACGGCAAAACACCAATTTCTAGCTACATCCGACAAAGACAAACCCTCAAAAGAACCTTGACCCAAGGACCACAACGCTACTTTAAATTTGATAATTTCCCACAACTAAAAATTAATAGGCTTATTATGAGTAGAAGACAGCCAAAAATAGAGAAGGAAAACAAGCAGAAAAGGAAGAAGAACCCACCCAAGAATATTCCCAAAACCTCACCAAATTACCCTTCTTACCTCAACCTTAACCGACCGCATAAAATCAGGATATACCTCAACTGAATTGCTAAACCTGCATCCCACCTCAACAAGCAAGCCTTTTCGATATTTTAGTAAAGACAGGATCCCAAAAGGATTGATTGAGAGGATTGCCACCCAACGGAAAACCCAAAAAAACCATAGGCCATTCCCCCACTCCACAGCAAACCAAGGAAGCCAAATTGTTGACTTCACTCTCAAGTCCCATCCTTGTTAATACCAGGTAGAGTGTTTTTCTCCATATTGTTTTGAAGCCCTAACATACTACAAAAGATCCCCAAAGTCAACACCAACCATCTGCAATGAGCCACGTTGACAAAAAAACAACTATTATTAGCAAATTTTAAGTGAGAAACTTCCAAATTATCCTTCCCCACCATAAAACCTCTAAAAAGAGGCATCCTTTTAGCTCGATCCACCAGTCTACTCAATCCATCAGCCACCAAATTAAAGAGGAATGGGGAAAGTGGGTCACCCTGCTGAAGTCCTCTTGAACTCTTGAATTTCCCACTTGGCCCCATTAATCAGAACCAAAAACTGACCAAACCGAGCACCCAGTCATCCAACGTCTCCATTTCTCACCGAAACCTTTCTTCCGAAAAACAAAATTGAGAAAACCCCTGTCAATGTGATCATAAGCCTTAGCAAAATCAAGTTTAAAAACATGACCGCTCTTACCCTTACACCTATAGTCCTCCACTACCTCATTTGCAACCAAAAATGAGTCTAAAATGTTTTTGCACTCCATAAAAGCATTCTTAGCATCGTCAATTGTCTCCGGGATCATGTTATATCTTGCTAATCAATGTAAACATTAACATATTTTTTTGTAATTTTCTGGAATTGAATTAAACTTGATAGATAAGAAATGGGGGAAGATATCAGAAAGAATATTGGGGGAGAGAGAGTTGGTACTATTTTCCTGCTTCATTCCCTGCCAAACTTGGCTAATAACAACCCCAAAGGGGGACCACAATTCCAACATTGCAAATAACATAACTTTAGGGAAAATATGTAAATAAGCTAAGGCTTTGGGTAAAATAGCAAATAACTAATTAATAAGCTGAGACAAGTGTATGATCCAGATCTCTCCTCGTAATTCAATCTCCACCATTGATTTCCTCAGCAGCAAGTACTCTTGTCTTCATTTTCGTACCAATCTCACCAACACAGCCATTCATCTTGTTCTTATCATCATCAACAGATACACCCATCTCCGATGCTCCCTCCGTCATCGCCATATTTGTAACAGATCACCTCCTTGAGACGTTTAGCCAAAACCTTCGCAATAATTCTCTTCATAATCATCAATGATACAAATTGCTAATCTAAATACTAAACCTAAGGCCCATGGACTAAATCCAAAATTAGAAAATGCATATAATCTAATCAATCTAAATCAACTCCTAATCTCTCTAATCAATTTACAATCAATTTAACTAGAATCTCATCACTATTCTACCCTCCTCCTCAAAACACCAAAAAAGAACTACCCCTTTCCCATCTTCACCAAAAAATTGTCCCTTCTCCCTAAAGAAAAACCTTGCTCGCTACTTTGACTCTAGGCGAACAAAATTAAAGCGAGTTCATCTAGACGAACACCATGGCTTTAGAGCCGTTCGGCCAGAGCTTCATGCAAGGCTTCATAGTCATTCGGCTAGAGCTTTGTGCACGGCTTCATGGCCGTTCAGCCCATAGGACCGAAAATAACTTGTACTCCCTCTATCTCATAAAACCTTTCACACTTTCCTTTTTTGTTTGCAAACTTCACCCTCATAATTTCCACTAATTTACACAAAATGTCATTACTTTTTGACTCACATACACATAACTCAATAATTTTTTTTACTTTATACATAAAAGTTTACAAAATTATCCCTCAAAACCTCAATCATTACTTTTTTTTCTTAAAGTGTATGCCCTCTTACATGTGAAAGCTTTCCCCGGACGGAGGGAGTACAATTTTTAAAGGACCCTTTGTATGGCTATTAAAGCCACAATAACTCACCTCCATTCTTTTCAGCCGCGATTTTGGCCGAACAGTGGCACGGCTGGGCCCAAAAAAATCATTGTTTAGGTTAAAAACAAATAGATTAAAAGGTAAAAAACACATTACGTATACTTATTTTGATGCTCTTCATTGAATTTTCTTGTTCCATGACAATGATGGTTGAAATAAATTAATGTTCTTGGTAAGGGTTATGGATTTATGATTTCATAAAAAATCTAATATTATACCTATTTATATGAGGGTATCATAATCATTTTATGTATGTCTACTTTTGACTTAAAAAATAATGGAGTGTCTTTTCTTTTCAAAAAAAAAAAATAATAATAATGGAGTGTGAAAGAAGGATTTTGGGGTGATTATTGTGACTCCCTTGCTTAGCTACATTTTATGTACCACAACATAAAAGTACAAAACATAAAAATATCTATCTTGATACCACAATAAAAAGTGTGTAAAACAGTTATAAGACAACACACAAGACTTTCATCTATCGTAAAAATTAAAAATCTATAAAGTGACTAGAGCAGCACATACCTGTTGGAAGTCCTGATCGGAAGCTGTAGGGTTAACAGGTGTTTGAATAGCTACAGGTCTTGCAGAGCACAAAAGGCGTCTAACCTATGAAAACACAAAAACAATCAACATACAAACAAGTTACAATAGCTACATGTTTTCAAAGTAACAAAATACAATCTCAATGGCAGTTAAATCCTAAACCTCCAATCCCTAGTTAAATCCGAAATGCTGATGTCTCTGAAAGACTTGTGCCCGGACAACCAATAAGCAACTCTATACTTGATCCTATCCCAAATATCATATACTCACTTTGTCCCCCAAAATATGTGCCCATTGGGTTGGGCACAAATTTTAAGAAAAAGTAGATAAAGTAAAGGGTATTGTGGGGTCCACTTATGAATAAAGTAGTTGTTTGTAAGTAAAGTACAAGGGTGAAGATAAAGTAGTTGTGTTCATAAAGGGAATGAGCACATTTTTTGGGACGGACAAATAAAGCAAGTGAGCACATTTTTAAGGGACGGAGAGAGTATTTGTTTTGCGACACACCCAGATGGATTTAGGACTTTGTGATCTACATCACATTCTATTTTGAGATTCAAAATCTCAAAATCAATCCACACCTAAAAAGACCTAGAAACCTATTATTACTCTTCCCAACACATCTCACATCCAGTTCACATCTCACACCTAAAAAAGACCTATAAACATATAAATCTCAGACCATAGTTTTAAAAGGCGCGAGGCGCAAAAAGGCGCAAGGGGCCCCTTGGCGCCTGAGGCGCGCCTCTTGCCCTTTTTTCCGAAACACTATTTTATGATCCCTATAAACACTTCTCACACAGATTTTCTACATAAAACCACATAATACTACCAAAATGTCAATAAATAAACATTATAAGCTTAGAACATAACTTAAACATGAAATTAATACTAAAATAGTGAAGTTAAACTTCATTCACACACCGGCGGTGGCAGCGGCTGCGTCGGCTCGGTTCTGGTGCAGGTGCAGCAGCGTGTGTGTGAAGTGGAGTGTTTTCTCTTCTAAACCCTAGTTTTTTATCTAACCTAATTTTAATAAGTATATATGTATTTTAGATTTAAAATATAAGTGTTACAAATAAACCTAAAAGCGCTATTCTAACTTAAAAAAATTGGCTGAAAACGTTCTTGACCCAACGCCTCAAGCGCCTCAGAAAAGGCACAAAAGGCGCACTAAGGCGCGCGCCTCACGATCTGCGCCTCACCCTCAGTAAAAAAGGCGCAATCCTCTGAGCCTTATGCGCCTCGCGCCTTAGGCACGCCTCATAAAACTATGTCTCAGACCCATTTCACAATTTTGAACACAACACATCAATCATAACATAATTATACAATCATTACAAACATAATTCAATATAATTTATAATATAACATCAATCACTATTCACATCGATTAGACATAAAGTAAAATCTAACCCTATCAATATCCTAAAACAAATACATGTTTTTACTATTCATCAAGATTTCCAAATTCATAGAATTTCAAAATCCAGACTGTCCCGCACACCTAAATCCCAAAACAAACATAACCCCAATGATTCAATGGAATTCTCAACATGGGGAAAGGTTATGTATGTGAACTCATTGAAAAGAAATATTCAACACAAACAATTATTCCAAATGTAATATATGAACTTCATCATGCGTGCGGTAGTGTAAATTATCATCACTCATTTGAAAGAACTGACAAGGATTTTCTGAAGTTCAATACATTTCAGAGCAACAAAATCAGTCAAAAGGATTACGAGCAGAAATCACTATAATTTCAGTTATGAGTAGTAAAAAGTCCACAAAGAAATATTTGACCAGATTTAGGTAAAGTTATTTGTTTGGAGCGCACCTCATTAAGCCTCATATCACGACCATAGCGCAACTGTGTGCTAGAGTTGAATATATGCTCCATTCCATCTGTGACAGGTCCCTCAAAATTGTCTATGTCCTCTAGCTTGGTATTATCCATGTCAAGTGTATCAGAAACAGAGGAGGGTATGGTCACTGTATGCAGGGGTAACATGTACGGCGTAGATAATGAAATCAAATTTGACTTCTTAAAATCAAGTTCCGCATATTTTGTTGGATGCCTCAAATGCAACAATGCTAAATCTTCACGACCAAGTAACACATATGCAGCAGCTGGCCAATTTACTGGAGGAGACTCACGGCACTTATCTATTGCCTGCAACATGTACACACTTTTAATGTCTTATGGTATTGCATGCAAGATGACAATTAAGACTAATGATGATAGCTAACAACAGAAAGAACTCCAAACATCACTTTGGAGAGAATTAAAAGAGCATACAGAGAAACAACTGATGCATATCAATCAATATATCTCTGAAGACTTATTACATTAACTGTTAAAGCTATAGGATATGAATTAACATCTACATATATATCCTCTCTGAAGGCTTGTTTTAGAACAGATGGCCATTCAACTCAAACCAAGAAATATGGCCTGAATTTAGGAGGTGCTTGGTTAACACCTTTAAAGCTAAGGAATGACAATGAAAGGAGAGTGTGATGTTTGGTTGAGGGGAATCAAATATTTGATATATTAAAAGTGAGTAATAAAAGTCATAGATTCATTCCTCCCAATTTTGGGAGGAATGAAAGTTATTGCTTTTTAAAATTTTATATATAGTTTTTTAGAAATTTATTTTGCCTTCTAAATTATTTATTAATATTAATAAATAATATTTTAAGTATGATTATTATATAATATATTTTTTAATATTAAAAAAGAGTCAATAACAGTTTTAATTATCAATATTTTTTATCAAAACCAAACACTTTCTATGGTAATGATAGCCATACCTACATATAAACCAAACAATTCAACAATTACTAACATATCCATTACCATTCCTCACTACTTTAAAACCCATTACTATTCCAATTCCTTTCAACAAACCAAGCACCCCCTTAAATCCCACTTCCACCCAATTGAAGAGAAGAATTTCAGGTGCTTCGGCTTTACTATGTTGGGGTGGAAATTCAGAAGGCAGAAACTTATTACCACTATCTATACTAAGACTTGTGACATAAATGTTAAGATAACACTAGATAGAAGTGGTTTACATAACCATGGAGAAAATAAGCATCATAATTATGAAGACTTACATGCCTCAGAGGAAGAGAAACACCAGCAGGCAGCAAATCTAAATGATGCAAACCAAATCCTTCACCAACCATTCCCAAAACTGTTAGTTCTTCTCTAGTATGATAAAACCCAGGAGCAATAGCACAGGTTACACCAGATGAAAGCCTGTTTCCTGCTTTCTCTACTCCACACAAGAGACTGTAAAAAGAAACAATCTTTCGTGCCCAGTTCACTACAGAACTTCCATCTTTACAGACCAGAAGCGGAAGATCACAAACACTAGCAGAACTACATCCATGTTTTAAGCAGTTTTCAATCCATCTGAATAAACTTGGAGGAGTTCTTGAGGTATATATATAATGAGAAATCTTAACGTCTTTCAGCAGCGAAGGGAAATCATGATTATAGTGATCCAAGTAGCTAAGTTCTTGCAAGAAATTAGCAATATCATATAAAAGAACAACCAGAAGACCCATGTCCCTAGTGATAGAGAAAAAGGTTGTATGTCAGCAAAGGTGATTCAGGCTGAAATTGTGCATGAATACTGGCATGCACAATGTCACAGATACCTCAAAAAATCTAAAATAGAAACAGAATCTGCAAGCATCAAAATGGACCTGAATAAGAAAAGCTATAAATAAAGAACACAGAGGCAGCTTTCCCTGAGAATGGATAAAAGTAAGAAAGTTAGACCTTTTACGGAGATTGTCGAGTTTAAGAGTTTCATATACTGCATGCAATGAATCTAATGTTTCTCTCATAAATTTCAGGCAGAAGGTTTCCTCTGTATTCTTGGTGTCAACTACATCAACATTAGATGAATGTGATCCCTGCAGTTCAGATGATAATCCAGGAAAGGTACCAGCGATGTAATTACTCCTTAAATACTGTTGACTATAGTTGCTCTGAGTGAGGAACTCCCATGATGAATGTGAAACGGAATCTGATAATAGTTGCGAGGTTGCATTAGGCCTCTGACACATTTTCGTTATTACATTACAGAAGGACTCCCATTCTGAATCAGCCCTGGAATTTGCTTTAACTAAATAAGTTAAACCATTATCACCCCATAGAAGGCCAAGGAAGTGATTAAACACACTACAGCTAAGCCCTTCTGCCATTGCCGTTATACAGTCATTAGTTAGAGATGATGAAGGACTTCGTCTCAATGTACATCTGTAATTCTAGAGTAGAAAATATTGGAAAAAATTAGCATTATTATTGTCACAGATTGCTACAAAACCAAATAGATTCAGTTAAACAAAGCATATAAAAAAACATGGAGTTAATTTTAAAATCTTCTCTCTTCTATCGTTTATGTCCAGTTAACAAAAAAAAAATCATATGTTTCCTTCTCCAGAAAGGGAAAAAAAAAAAAACATATCCACACAAAATAATGTAAAGCCATAGGTCATGCTCATAAAAGAGTAGAGCCAAGTAACAGAGTAGCTCGCTTCACTTAGCAAAAATTAGGTTCTTTGAATGGTAATCGC
Organism: Paraleonurus japonicus; assembly: GCA_030762865.1. NCBI lineage: Eukaryota > Viridiplantae > Streptophyta > Magnoliopsida > Lamiales > Lamiaceae > Paraleonurus > Paraleonurus japonicus. The sequence continues at coordinate 10,756,821 of CM061059.1, read as the reverse complement.
AGGTATCACATTGACAAATTCCAAATCCCATATTTCAAGTAATAAAAAATACCATTTCCAAGAAAAACTGCGTATTTAGAAGCATACCCGGCCATTGTTTAGAACTAGATTGAAGCGGCCTTCAACAGCATCAGCTAAATTAATAATTTTCAGATCACATGTGATGTTGTTGGTCCCTGAAAGCTCCATTCTTCTTGAAAGCTGTTCTTTACCCAAACAAGACGGCAACACATATTTGCACAAGCATAGCTTCCCTGACTACAATCATGAAAGACCACACAGTTAAAAGCATAAACATAGAATTCCATTTTATAATTAATGTACAAAAAAACATGATGCCTTAACTCATTCGCATTCCCCAAGAATATATTACTAAAGGCTTGATTTGTGTTATTTCACAATATAACGAATTGCACTCATGACTGGTAAAAAATTGTTGAACTTGAACCTTGAGTGGAACAAAATTTTCTTTTAAGACCATCCTAAAATCCATTAGAGTGAGGCTATTTGCACCACTAAAATTGCTATATACACCCACCACTTGGTCAAATCAGTTCAAAAGAGACAAAACTACCTCTGAAATGACTTCATATCCTCAAAAATGCCCTTATGATTTCAAAAGGTTATATTTTTCATCTTTGCGCCCATTTTTCTTCAAATTTTAGTTCTTAAAAATGGAGTAATTAAACCTAGGCTCTAATATCATTTTCAAGATCGAAAAATGAGAAGAAACAGGCTAAAATGAAAGATATAATGCTTAGAAATCATAAGGGCCACTTGAGGGGTACTTTTGACTCTTTTGAGCAAGTTGGACCAAGTGGTGGGTGTGTTTAGAAATTTTGGGGTGCAAAGAGTCTCGTCCAATCCATTTTGATTATAAAAATTACTAAACATGTAATCTTTTAAAATATGTGGTTTAGACTTAAGAGCATCTACAACTACATTCTCTACCTTGATCCTCCATTTTCAAAATGAATCATGTGAAGAAAAATATATAGTTTGTAAACATGGGGGTCATTTATTAGGATTGAAGTAAGGTGAAAGCTTCAGCAACTTACATATAGTAGTAGAGTATTTTCCGGAGTCAAAGCAATGATATCCATATGGGGAAGTTGTCCAACTTTCACTCTGTAGAAGTCACCTTCAAGTCATTTTTAAAATAAGAACACAATTAACAGAAGAAGAGAAGCAAATATACTTAGGTCGAGTGATAGTAACAGCAGCGGCAGCAATTGCTGGTATGGACCAGCTCATGTCAGGCTTAATATCATAGACTGTTTCGTTATCTAATTCCAGACTCTGAAGTCGTAAAGACAGCAGCTTCTTTTGTTCTAGGAGAAGAAAACATACAATAGGTGTAACATCATCATCCGTTGCCAGAAAAACCTGAAGAAATTGGTTGACAGCAAAAAAGGTTAAAAGATTAAAGTAACCAATAATGGAACATTAGCATCAGGTTGATGTAATAGAACAGCCGTATTAGTAAAAATAATGTCATTCACCAAAAATCTGCTCGAGATTGGTGAAGAATTTATTCAATTTCTGAAAACTGCCCATAAGTATTATATCGCACCATCAGCCAGGATCACTAAATAAACAATCACTATAAATACAGCTTATGGCCCCACCAACTGAAGAAAGTATTTGACTGTTCAACAATAATGGACCCAAGAACAACTCATTCATAATCTATTAGAATCTCATCACCCAAACCAGACAACCAGAGGATATCACAATTAGAGGACGCTTCATCTCATCTTTTTTAATCAAGTTTACAGTTTTTCTTTCAAAGCAGCTTCTTTATCAGGGTTGATTACATTAATAAAGAATGAATTGAAACGAAAAAGGTCTAAATAACAAGTGCTCTTGATAGGACCTTCATTCATAAGGCACCAAGAAACAATAGTAGTTTAGGCACCTTACTGGCAGCAGTCTGTGAACCCTTCCCTTGCCATATCCTTCTGAAGAAAGGCTTTGCTAACTTCCCAGGAGCAACTAAATCAGATGCTTTAGGATCCACCACTTCGTGGTTGGAATTATTGACCTCTACCACCCAGAGGGAGTGTTGCGTCTTTCCTGCAAAGAAATATTATTCTTCCTCCTAGTCAATATATCAGAAAAATAGCACCTGCTAGATGTTGGAAAAAATAAACTGTATTTACCTTTGTTATATGATGCCATCAGAGGCACACACTCACTAGTCCAAATTGTTCTTTCATCAAACTCCCACATCAAATTTAACTTCCCTCTTTCCTCAACATAAGTTATCTAAGGGAATGTTGTCATATAACACATTTTACATTAATGAACATAAAATGATGATTAGAGTCATGCAAAATTGAATTGACATGATATTGAAACAGAAAAGCATCCATAACAAAAATAATAGGTACCTGAGGTACTTCTAAGGGATCCTTCAATATCATATGGGAGGACATTGATATTCCATCGGTTCTTGTATTATGCTCAAATATATGAGTTCTAGTATTATATAGAGGACTGTATCCGACATCCCTTTTTTGGCGGAAGACATCACGAGCGCTTACGTATGGGTTTGAAGATGATAATGAAATGTCTGTTGGTAAGCTCCCTTCAGTTGCCCGCTGAAGAAGTAAACCAAAGGGAAGCGACCATATTGATGCTACAGCATGAGGAAGTGGGATGGAAACCACTTCACCTGCAGAACAAAAGCCTCAAAAAAATTCTGTCCAAAAATTAAGCATCAAGGTGCAGATGCAGGCTATGAGCTAGCCATCAAAGACGCGAAAGAAGATATCAACAATTAACTCCTTGAACTTTGAAGTTTATATTTAAGATACCCAGGTTCCATATTTTCTTTTTTTTATTTTATAAGAAACTGACAGTTTATTAAACTAGAAAGTGTAGGGTGTGAGAAATCCTTTACACGAAGCACACATAGTCCACAAGTTTAACATAATTACAATTCACAATGTAGCCCAACTTCTGGAACTCGGGCAACCAAAAGACTATAAAATTAGTAACCAAGGGGGCTTAGCCCACTTGGCCACCGAGCTCCTCACTTTAATGGGAGATCAGGGTTTGATTCCCTTTGAGAACGAATTTGGAGTGGGAGGTATAAGGAGGGTTGGAGAATTTGGAATTGTAAGGAGACTTGGTGAACTAACTTCTAACCGCTAACAACTAACATTTACCGATCAAAAAAAAAAAAGTAATAAGGCCACATGTGACTAGAGTGTAACAGAGATGAACAATTTAGAAGTGGAACAAGAAGAAAGATAATACTTTGTGCAGACATGTTAGCTTCACATGAGAGCCTTTCTTATTTCTAAAGGCCGTTTTATTTCGATCTGGTGGGGTAATCAAAGTCCTTCTATCAGCTCTACGAGGTCGACTAACTTCTGGTTTTGTTTTTTAACCTAAATCTCAAGGACCACTAAGGACACAAACAAGGAGAACTATTTTCTTTTTACGACAATCTTTTTCAGAGTCATAACTGTGTCAGAGTAAGCCAAATAATATTGTAGAGAAAACTCAGAATAAGAGATTACAACTCACCTCCTATACCATGGATAGTTAATCTATCAACTTGGAGAACACATAGCAGGGCTTCAGAAATATCACCCATCCGGCACCAGCATACCTGCAACTTTTGGACGTGAACACAACGTCTAACTCATTGAACAAGGAGCAATTAAACAAACTAAGTTCATAAGTGAGACAAACAAGAAAAAATTAGCCAAAAGTTCTTTTCAGTTCATTCTTAGTTAGTAGAGAAATAAGCGTTTCAGAAACGATGATTATGAAACTCACAAATAACCAATAGATTTTTAACTATTATATTCTAGTTGGAGTTATTAAGTGATTCAAAGGTTGATTAAATTTTTTAAGTACTATTTTTCTTTCATTTACTTTGGAATTGGACTAAGAAATCAAAGAATCCAATTCAAGAACAAAAGGGTAATATACATATGTAGTATCTCCAAACATACAACAAATCTCCTAAACCCTAATGCTTGCTACAACTCTATACAGTTGCAGACAATGAAGATAGCACAAATATAAAACACAAAAACACACATGCGTGCGCTCGTCAATCAAGTCAGCTAATTTATAGGAAGCAAAAGTTAGCTTATTAATATTATCCATGTCGATACAAAGTATAAATTATGGCACATCGGCAACCTACATGAAGTTCAATTACCCAACCAGCAACCTTACATACAACTACACAATGATGATAACAGAATTCAAAAGTTCACCACACTGATGCATAAAGAAGGAAACAATATAAAAGTCGCAATAAATCAGATTTCCAAGTTGAAGGAAACCGGACTTTTCACTTAAGACCTCAATCACCTTTATGACTTTGGAGGGCAGAGTAAACCGCTTATAAACTTTAGGGCCTGTACTCCATATGATTCTGTAACAATGTAAAATTGTCAAGAGTTAACATTTTTATCCCATACATCTTAAATTCATACATTTTTTATAAGTTAAAAAAAAAGTTCAATTTGTACAGGACTTGTAACAACTTTCTTGTCATCTAACGTCATTCAATTATAACCTAATTATTGGAAACGAAATGAAATTTATCTGTAATCAAATTACTGAGCCCAAATAGTGCAAATTAAGCAGCATTCTTGAATTAAAAAATATGACTTCTAAATGCACTATTCACAGGAAGGAAATAAAGCTCAACGTTTCAGCCTGTTATCCTCATCATTTTTTCAACATTTTGGCAGGAAGAATGATGAGGTCTTAGTATTTCCAAAATTAAGATCCTAGATGCACCATAGTATATCTTCTTGGGCTCAAAACTTTAGCACATTAAACTTATCTTTTACCCACAAATAAGATTATTTTCATATTATCACATAAATTCAAACCACGTGGGATAAATAAAATCAACACATCACAAACGAATCATATCGCCAATTTCCTCCAATAAACGGTTCTAACGACTTCAATCAGGCAGCATTAACTTTGCTGCATTAGCAAAGACATAATATTGAAATTTCAGAACACTACTACCAACCGTCAAATTGCATGGTGTACCTATTTCCTCTTATAAAAAGTTCATGATCACTCCTCTCACTGGAAGCATCATCAGGCTCGGGGGCCTCATCTTGCTGCTTTGCAACTTGCGGATCGAAGAGGAAGTAATGGTAATCGTTGTCGCCGGATGGATTACCGCCATCCATTAATTCGGCGGTCAAGCCAAACGGCGAGAACTCGGAAAGAGTTGTGAGCTCACGAACGCCGCCGATTGCCATTTTTGGAGACGAATCGGTGACTGAAACGGTATGAGAGAATAGCTCCAGCTCTTTTTTGAGAGAGCTTAGAACCCTAACGGAAGGGTTTACTTTTTCATGAACTAGTATTTCATCGTGCGATGCACACGAATGTAAATTTAATAAGAATTTATAATTTAATTTATTTTATTATTAATAAATTGTAAATCAATAAATTGGAGTTTTATAAAAGCAAATAAAAGATAAGAAAATAAATATTAATTAAATACATTTTTCTAATGAAATAATGACAACTAAGTGCAAGTCACAGCCTGAATTTATAAAGAGGTGCAATACTTTTTTGGGGAGTGTCAATTTGACAAAATTACCCTTAATTCCTTTCAAATCTATCTGCAGGTTTCTCTCTCCTCCCTTGCCTCGTTATCCGCAACTCCCTCCCTCTGACTTCTATGTTTCTCTCTCCTCCCAAATTTCAAATTTACTTTCTTATTCTCTTTCTTCATCTGCTAATCTCCCACTGATTTCTTCTTCGCCATGGTGAGATGTGCGAGGAGCGGGGCTGGCGGCGTCGAGACACAACGATGGCCGACACATCTTTGATGCCCGAGTCGCGCTGGAAGATTGGCGCTGAACGACGACGATGAAAATAGAGATCGATGAATCTGCTGAAGGGCGACGGCTGCACTGAAATTCCGACGGCGATGAAAATGGAGATGATGTGGTTGGGCGTCTGGTGGCTGGCTCGACGACGGCGTTGCTGGGTCGCGGCGATGGATAAGGCGGCGCTAATTTCTGCTGACGCGAGGCGCTGATGTTGGGCGATGTCGACGATGGTGAGGAGATGGTGTGGCCGACGGTGGTAGGAAGCGCCGTTGATGTTGATTAATTGGTGGTTGATGTTGTGAATGATTGTTGCAGGTTAGGGGATGCACGATCTGCAATAGAATTGTTAAAAAGACGAAGTGGGTGTACTCATCCGAATGGGGGGTGTAGTTGGTGGGTGCACTGCCTAATGTGATGGGTGTATACGGCTGTTGATGCAGTGGCCTCACTTCGTCGCTTCATATCTTTTGCATACTAACTCCGATTGGGATGATTCTTTTTGCTACGCGAAACTCTCACGGCCCTGTTTCCAACCATATAATTTCTCATTTGATTTGGGAACGTTAATTCCTTGGAATTGTCCTACAAAATCGCCTCAAACCTACAATTTAAACTCAAAACACCAAATCCAACAATCAAATGTAATTAGCCAATATAAGAGTGAATTAAGCCATAAATCATCATCAAATTAAGATAATTAAGCACTAAAATTACATGCAATTTTTTCCTAATCATTGTGCAAGCATATAATCTCATTGTGCAATTATATTAAGCGCTTGTGCTAATGATTTTTAATATTTGTGCAACTTTGTTGTTGTGTTGTGCAACTTTGTTGAAAATTCATAGTTTTTACTTGAAAATTTATGATTTTCAAAATTCATGGTTCCAAGACTTGAGTCTTTCAAAAATTGATCTCACTCTCAATATTTACCTCTTGCCCAATACTATTAGTTTTCTCATGATTGTGTCATCTTCACTTCATTCTATAGTTTTGGAGGATTTATTATGGAGTTGTCGTCCTAGCCCCATTAACAAATTTAGAAGCATTCAACAATTTTTAAAACTATTTTGCTGCTCATTAAATTTGCAAAATGCTTATTTTATTTTGCACATTCAAGTAAATTACTTGCACAACCTAAATATATATTTGCACAATGGTTATTTTATTTTGCAATTTCAAGTAAATTACTTGCACAATGCTTATTTTATTTTGCACATTCAACTAATTTACTTGCAGAACCTAACAACATTATAATTTTGTGCAAATATTTCTAACAAACATTATAATTCTGTGCAAATATTTCTATTTGTGGTTCAAAATACGTAAAAGATATATTTTACTGTTGCTCATAAAATTTGCACAATCCTTATTTTATTTTGCACATTCAAGTAAATTACTTGCACAATGTTTATTTTATTTTGTACAATCAAGTAAATTACTTGCACAAACTAACAACATATTTGCATAGTATTTAAAATCATTAGCACAACATATCAATATTTTTACTTATATTTGCAAAATTACATATCCACAACCTATCAATTCCTGCAAGAAATGAGATGTCTAATTTGAAATACAACAGGAAACTATATAACTAGTGGTGGTTGTGACAATTGGCAGCAATTCTTCATATCCAGAAACATAAAATTCCCATGAACAATCAATATTTGATTCATGTAAAACGAAGAGAGACATTCAATAAAAAGAGATGTTGTACACGAGCTTCCTGTGGTTATGTCTCTCGAAATTAATGATTACATCATCGATCCATTCTTCCAAATTTACAATGGCGTCCAGCTGCATATAGTTGTATACAAGTACTCAAACACTATAGTGTTAAAATGTATGTTGAGCACACAAAAATAATGTACCTCTTGACACAATTGTAAACAAGTCGACCACCAACAAGCATTGTGAATTTCACATTTATGGAACTTAAAAGAGAGGGGAAAATTTTAACGTCGCCTTAGTAGCATATCATTGCTGCAGCGGTTCGATTTAGATCAACCGCGATGGCGGTTCCATTCATTCATCAAATGTTAGAAATTGAATTTTCTAATGTAATGCCACCTGATGCCCACTTGTACATAATGAAATTAATTATAAAAAATTCTTACTTGGAAAAACAGATGCACCACAATAGCAGAGAAAAATATGCATATTAGAAAAAAAAATTGCACAATATTATAAAATAATTTGCACAATAGCAGAAAATAATTTGCACAGTAGCAGAAAAAAATTGCACAATAGCAGAAAATAATTTGCACAGTAAAAACAAATTGCACAATAACAGAAAATAATCTGCATAGTAATGTTTAGCAATATTTGCACAGTAAAAAGAATACACAAATAGCAAAAGTACAAATTTCAGAAGTCTCAAAAAAATTTCACATTCAACCTCAAAAACCAAAGCTCCAAACAATAAATCAGAACTACAAAATTAAATAGATCAAGATTTGAATTTGGTTTGCATAGTATAATGTTGAAAAAAACCAAATTGTTGCGACTTCCCATAATATAGAACTGACAATTCAAAACAATTATATCAAATTGGACCCAACATACATATATAATGTGAAGTGAAAATGAAAGAATAAACAGATATCCCAAAACACAATCAGCTCCCATACACATTAATATAACTAGCCACAAGTTGCTCCATTGTGACTACGCTACAAAAGCAATAAACCCGCGACAAGCCGCATTCAACAAATGAAAACAAGAGAGGGTTAAGCATTTTACCATAGCGAAATTCTACAAATGAATTTTGATAAACCTGTTGATTCCGTTTTTCTCCCAACCTACACCAAGCAAATAATGGGGTTTAATTAAAAAATTATCCGTAGACGATCAATTATAGTTTCACAAGATTGAACTATATATCCATAGTTTAATTAGCAATTTAAAAAAAAAAAAAAAACACATTCAAATTCTTAATGGTCACTTCGGCAAAAGTGAAAATTCTCAATTCATACTGTTCCAAAACACAGACCCTAGATTAAAGCTCAAAAGTTTTTGATAATATCACAAGTAAATCATAATATTTGCACGTATATGAAAAGGTTCAAAGCAAATCAAATCTTTATATTGTTTTTTTTCTAAAAAAAAAAAAAAAAAAAAGGGAGTGTCTAGCAAACCTGTCCAGCAGAAATCCTCAACAAACCCCTACGAATTCTCGAATCTGCGGCATCCGAAACCCTCATCTGCAATCTCATTAGCTCCCCTATAGTTACTGGCTTCTTCGGTTTTCCCAGAGCACCCGAATTGTTCGAATCGGAGCTCTTTTTGGCGGCGCACCAGCGACGGCAGCTCCAGCGAATTGCCTCCTCCGCGAACAGCAACGAGCGGCGGAGTTCCTCGCGACGGTGGCGCCCAGCGACGGCTTTGCGCAGTGACGGCTTCGAGACAGCAACGGGCTTCGCGAACGGTGACGGCAACGACCTCCACGCGAGCGACGGCAACACGGCTTGATCGGAGCAGAAGGTTGACGGCAGCAAGAGATTCACACAGGCCCGGCGACGGCGCAACCCGCGCAACAAAATCGCCTCTTCAATGTAAACTATTTCCAGACGTTTTTGAGGCTGTAAAATACAGTGATTTTTTGAGATTAATGGTTGAATTTTTGTGCAACATAACAAATTCAGTAATCATACCTTCTTCTGAAACTGGAACTCAGAAATCGTCGTTTGATTTTTGAATGCTGCTGCAAACAAATATATCCCAATTTTGTCGCAGGGTTTGTTTCGTTTTTTGAAATTCAAAATTGAAATACTGATTTTGAATTAGTATCTAGTTTATAGCCTACGAAATCTACAATTTCCGCTGCGATTTGTACGGTGATTTGACAGTATGTTTTTGCTGCTTCGCCTATTTCAATTTTTTGCTGCAATTTGCGCTAAAAATTTGGGCAAGGGTATTCATGTATTTTTGCCCCCAATTTTTGTACCTCTCCGTCACTTTTTACTGTTGATGAACCTTTATGTAAATATAGGGTGTCAAATGAACCTACATGTTACTAACTCTTTTCTAATCTATATAAAATACACAAATTATCTAAGTAAATATACATCACAAATTTTGAAAGACTTCCCTATATACAATATTTTTTATTGATCGATTATGTTCACCGTCTTCATCGCAAATTAAAATTTTAAGTCCTTTGCGATTAGTCACCCTTGAAACCGCAACATACAATTGTCCATGGCTAAATACGGGTTTTTTCAGCAACAATCCAACATGTGAAAGTGATTGACCTTGACTTTTGTTTATTGTCATAGCATAAGACACAATCAAGGGAAATTATCTTCTTTGAAATCTAAACGGCAGTCTTGGATCTGATGGAGTCAATGACATTCTTGGAATAAGAACTTTATGACCTTCATTGCTCCCAGACATAATCCTTGCTTCCAAAACATATGATCCGAGCTTTGTAATTATTAACCGAGTGCCATTACACAAACCAAGAGAATGATCTATGTTTCTCAACAACATCACAGGAGTATCAACCTTCAAATTGAGCTCATGATTTGGAACACCTGAACATCTTATGTCATTCAAAAACTCTGGTGTGTGTACATCAGCTAATACATCGACATTTGCATCGGACTTGCATGCACTATCTGAACTTAAATACGTCTTTGCATCACCAGAATTCAATGAAGACATATATTCATTAACACTGTCAACAACATCAAGCGTTGGTGCTAGTATAGCACGATCCTTCAAAAAGCTCACATCGTCCCCTGAATCCATATAAAATGGATATGTACTCTGCACAATGGATAAGATAGAATCACTTGAAGATTTTACTACAAGATCTTCAGGAATTTCGATAATTGCATGATCGCCTTCATCAACTCCCAGTGTCCCATCTCCAATACGTGCAATCCATTCAGAAAAGTCTTTTAATTCTCTATGTTCAGCTGTTGAACCATGCATCTGCAACCTCATATTCTTAGTTAACTTCAACAACTTGCAGTCCCTCCATATATTAGAAGAATTTATGGTTGGGTGGACAATATCCTGTCGAGTTCCCTTAGGAATTACTGGCAAAATCTGGCGGAAATCCCCTCCAAAAACAACAGTTTTACCTCCAAATGGTCTATTCTTGTTCAATGGATTGCTCAGCTGCATGATATCTTTTAGAGTTCTATCCAATGCTTCGAAGCAGTATCTGTGCATCATCGGAGCTTCATCCCAAACCATAAGTCTTGCTCTTATAATAAGCTCTGCGAGCGGACTACCCTGTTTAATGGAACACGTCGAGTTTTCATTCAAATTTAAAGGAATTGAAAACCTCGAATGTGCAGTTCGGCCACCGGGAAGCAAAAGTGAAGCTATGCCACTCGAAGCCACGTTGAGAATAATTTCCCCGCTTGACCTAACCACTGCAGACAATGTCTTCCACAAATATGTTTTTCCGCTACCCCCATAGCCATACACGAAGAAAACACCTCCACGACTTGAATCTATGGCATCCATCACAACATCATAAATATTGTGTTGTTCATCAGTTAAATTACCTATCAAATGCTTGTGCTCCTCCACCAAAGCAACTCGATCGTAATTTAGTTCATCATATACCAACTTATTTTGCAAAGACGATGCACTTGACATATTTGGGAAGGGCATTGTTTCGTAATCTCGAAGCGACTTTCCAAATTTCCGCATCATATTTTCAATCTCAATCAAAGCAAAATTCTTTATTTCATCCTCCGATAACGACAAATCTAAATAAAAAAAATTGGATCAATTATCAAATAAATTAAATGCATACATCAATTTTAAATAAAATATATCAAATTTGAACAAATATTCAAATATTTTTTATATAATAAGGAGGTGTCAAGTTTACCTTGGTGATTCAACAATTTGTGTTGTTTGTAAAGAATATCATTTGATAGATACGTCCAACATTTCTCCCATACTGCATCAGGACGATTCAAGCAATCTGAATACAATAACGTAGCAAAGAGATGCCTCAAAGAATGAGATGGAGCCCACTGGCTAGCTTCTATAATACCATCCGAGTACTCCTTATCATCATCTAGGATACCATATGCATAGCAAGCATCACGAAAAGTCAGATATAGCACGCCATCCATAGTCTTTATATCTTCAAAACTCGTGGCACCGCGAACGATATTGAGTAGACACCTCAAATAATATAGCTCGCCACTTCCAGGAGGTACATAGAAAATGCGTCCCAAGGAAAAACTTCGTTGCCTCGGTGTCCACTCTCTCTTTGATGCTTTCCAAACAAATTTTTTAGGAAACTCAGCATAAGTTAATTTTCTACCCTCTTTATATTTTTCTCTATCATCCTTGTTGGCCTGAAACCAAGCTAGAAACATACTTCCATTCACTGAAGGTCGCTAGAGAACATCATCAATTGGATCTGTATCAGAGAAAATGACATTCATTTGGAAGGTGAAAACTTAGGCGCTCAACCGGAGGATCCCTTTAGTGAATGTCGTAACCAAGGATACGCCACATCGCCTCACATGGTGATATATATCTGCAGTCATAGTACATGCTGATCTCATCAATATTTGATGCTGTCCCATCCTCGTTGGTACTCTTGTAAAACGATGCAGTGACCCTATCATGCCCTTTGTTGACGTACTTGAACAAATATTTTATCGATCTAGACTGATTACACCACTCCACATTCAAGTGAGCACCATACTTCAATAATAAGTAACGGTTATGAGGAACAACATACCTATTATCCAATTCAATGTCATTCTTCACAACCGTTTTACCATCATTTCGACGCCTATATACAGGGTATCCTTCTTCATCTACAGTGGTTGACTCAACAAATTTCTTTGGAAAGTGTTTGGTACATCGATTCTCTGACATGCATGGAGATTTTGGTCTTTCAGGTCCACACGAACCGTGCATCATAAGATCTCTAACGACATTATAATAGTCGGGATCACTCTACCGATCCGGAATCTCAGCTGAGATTATACGATCAATATCACCAAGCGTTGGATACTTATCTTCACTGCTAAGAAAAAGTAGAATGTGGGCATGAGGCAGTCCGCGTTTTTGGAACTCTACCGTGTACACCATCGCTCTAACATTCCCAAAAATTTTATTCTTACGAAGATCTCTTATCAACCCATCCAACTTCATTTTGAAAACCCGACATATTATACCAGGACGATCCTCCGCCTTACATCCTTTTCTTTTTAAAAACCGAACTATCTCTGGCCACTTGGGGTTACACGTGAATGTAAGAAACAAATCTGGATAGCCAACCCACCTACATATTGCCATTGCATCTTGGTAGTTTTGGATCATGTAACGTGCACCCCCAGTAAAAGTTGGTGGTAGTATGACACGTTTCCCTATTGCACACGGGTTATTTTCACCACGAAGCAGTGCTTCAGCTAGTCCTTTGTACAACTCACAGCGCAATTGCTTCTGATGGGTCTTAACATATCTAAGTCTTGCTGATTCAACCATGGTGTATGCATCAACGACAAATTGTAGTGTTAGTCTTCCGGAAACTAGAATAGAAGGAGGTTCATGCTCTCTCTCATGCAGCTGATAAGCGAACCATTCTCGAATACTGACCCTTTTCCTACCACTTCCAACTGATGAAGATTCTATTGATAATGGAATGTCCTCTCTATAACCATCCTCACCATATGGAAAAAGTAATGGGTACTGCAGAGCAAGGTATGCAGCATTAAGTTCATTAATCCGCTTCAACAGGCCAGAGCGCGTCTCTACTATGATGTCTCTATCACCCATACACTCGTAAAAATCACCAACTATCAAAGCAGCAACTTCTGAAGCAATTGGCATGTTATATCTACGCGCGTCTCCACCCCTTCTACCTATCAGCCTCAGCCTAACACGTGAAGGCTCTTCGTTAACCAGAAACTCTCTAGTCATTCTAAACATTTTGACCAGAATATTGTGTTCGTCCAACATCTCTTTTAAATCAGACACAATTTCTGCGTGTAAGGTATTTAAACTCTCTACCTGCCTGAAAAATGAAGAATGAAAAATGTTAATGATAAATATAAAAGGTAAATAAAATATAGTATTGATTAGTAAATGTGGATCAATGAGTATTTGTAAACTAATATAAATTATCTTACCTGACACTCTTCATTCGATTTTGAATTTCATTGTCACTATCGTAAATATAAAGTTGAGCAAACTTAGGAGTGTCCCCTTCCATCGGCAACAGACTTCCCATAAGATGATAATTTTGTCCATGTAATCTGAACACGGGGGGACCATTTGTCTGGTTTGGTGTTGAATCAATCTCTCCCCCCCCCAATGACGTGAAGCAAAACATACTATTATATGACCCGATGTTTTGAAGAAAATGTTTGCTCTTCTCATAATTTCCAGTGCGAAGTCTATCCAAAATTTCAAGAGGTTCTTTCATTGGCGGAAGCTGGATTTTACCGTGCATGCAACAGCCTGAGTATATTGGATTTTCGGTTGTTCTTCGAACCCCTATCCTTTCATCATACCAAAAGAATGCTCCACAAAATTGACATTTATAATTCGGATCACCAATATCCCAATAATCTAAATGAAAAAATATATTAACAACAAATAAATCCATTAAAAAATAATAAGACATTATATGTTCATGTTTATTACCTTTTGAGAAAATTTCAACTTCATCGACCATTTCTTCAATCCCTACATGTAAAACATGAATTATGAATTGCTAACTTCTTATACAAATATACAAATTAAAAAAAACAAATACCAGTGTAGTCAATTCATACCATGATGGATAAGACCAGTCGATGTTTCACGGACATTAGTCATTAAAGTGGCTTCAAGCTGATCAAGAATTGATGTAGATTGTTGAAGATATTCATTATCCCTAGTCAAATTAATCCTCACTGACTCATTCGTTCTCGTTTTTGGTAATAAGGTGTTTTTTCCAGTATACATTGATTCACACTTACTATGAAAACAACTTGAGTAAGAGACTGCAAAAAAAATGAATAATAATAATATAACAAATGAATAAAAAAATAATAAATGATACAAATTAAATTTTATAGAAATATAACACATACCATTTGTAATACACGTTAAAGGATACGCAGAAGGCGTTAACAAAGATGTTGCATGAACACTTTGATCTTTAGTGCTGGGACCATGTGTAATTTGATTATTTTTCTTTCCTAAAATATTTTTTCAATATAAGAGTAGTAAATATTCAATAACACTAACATAAAATTAAGATTTAATATAAATATTACACAATGAAGAAAACAATTAATTCAAACAAATTTAAAAAAATTAAACAACTTATTTAATGTTTTGAATTTCTTATTTTCATCCACAATTGATTTTCTTTTTGCCCTAACTTGTTTCCCTCGATCATCAATGACTGTGCGTGAAAAAATAAGATAGTTATTGATATAATACTTAAATTAGTCCAAATCATAGATTTGCCACACAAATCGATTTATGTACAATATAATATAATTTGATAAATGAAAACCAATAGAATTTTACATATGCATATAAAAATTATATTTGTCGATCATAAATTATTTAATCACTATTGAGACATTGCATAGAAAATATGTTAATCTCAATAAATTAAAAGTAAAGATCTTTCAAAGAATATACATATTTTGAATTAAATATCTATAGTACAAAAATACTCGAATTTTGTAAATATATAAGTTTAAAAATGTTCAATAAAAATACTCCGTAAATATTTCTAGCAATATATAACTATATAAAAATACAATTAACTTAGATATGGAAAACTAACCATGTATTTTATAAAAAAAAACATATATCATGAAAAAAAAAAAATAGAGCACCTCTTGTCAACTAAATGAAAATTATACAAATTAAATTTAATAAAAAATTAATACATACCATTTGTAATACAGGTTAAAGGAAACTCTGAAGGCGTTAACAAAGATGATGCATGCACGCCTTGCTCTTTAATATTGAGACCACGTGCAATTTAATTATCTTCCTTCCCTAAAAATAATAAAAATATATATCCATAAAAAAATTCAAACAAATATATATATATATATATATATATATATATATATATAATATTCAACAGATAGTTATGAGAATTACAATATTAATTATGGTTATAATATAGGGTTAGTAACTACTAGATACAATCTCTAACACATTATTACTATTAGATACAATTTTTTTTCTAATTACTTGTAGCTACAATTTTTAAGATGTAAAGGTCAAGAATGCCCTCACTTTTTAGTTATTCCCTCTGCTGCGTAAAACAGGAAGTGATACTCTTCACTGATTAGATATTTTTTTGTCTTCCCAAGACAGCTGATAGTTTCTTTTCTATTAGTACTTTCTATCAATTCGTGAATTAAGACCGTAATCTTTATAATTCCAGGTCTTCATTTATATTGGTTTATAGCTTTCATTTTGTGTATCTAATTACATCAAATTTTTTTATGATTTAGGTTTTGACATTAATGTCTTTCTTTCTGGAAAATAAGATTGCACATGTGCAAAAATATTGCAATCAAGACCACAATCTTCATAGTTTCAGGTCTTCATTTATATTGGTTTATAGCTTTCATTTTGTTTATCTAATTACATCAAATTTTTTTTATGATTTAGGTTTTGACATTAATTTCTTTCTTTCTTTCTGGACAATAAGATTGCACATGTGCAAAAATATTGCAACATTGTTGCACATGTGCGGAGAAGAATTGTTAGCAAGGTTTCTTCTGAGTAAGAATGGTTAAACTAACATTTAGAAGAAAATAAAAAATTAAGAAAAAAACATAGAAAAAGGTAGCACTTTAATTCTCTACACAAAAACATAATCATTTTGAGACAATCAAGACATATTCCCCTTAACACAGTAAAAATTAGCAATGAAAAAGGATAATCTTATGCCCAGGTCCATCAAGGAACCCACAGTGACCACTAGAAACTTCCCCCTTCCATCCTACCCCTTAAACACCTTTCCCGCAACGTTTTCAAAATCAAAACAAAAAAAAATATATCACAATAATTACAAAAACCCACCAATTTAACATATGATTTATCAGCAAACGGTCTTGAGTCACTGAGTCGCAGACTCCCTGGGTCCCTAGGTTACTCAGTGCGTTTTGGATCTAAGAGCTAGATCGTAGAGCAGGGGCGTAGATCTCCACCGCCCTTCACCTTCCTTTGTCGTCGAACTGTTTCCTAACGGCGAGCTCCCCACTGCCATCGCGAGACCATGCGTCGCGTTGTGGCGGCGTAGATCTTTAGCGCCGATCTCGGGCGTAGTCCATCAACGCCACTGTTGCGCGTCGTGCCTACCTCTAGATCGAATGCGCCGTCGCACGTCGCGCCTACCACCGATCTTCATAGTGTCGGTGAATAGCTGCGCCGGAGCTTCTCAGATTCTCTGGGGTTGGTATCGATTCCGATGAAAGAGAGGGAGGGTGAGAGAGAGAGAGAGAAACGTGAATGTGAGATAAATGAGATTTTGATAGATAATGGTGAGAGAGGAATTCTGGGGAGAGAGAATGGAAATTGTGACTTTTAGGGATAAAATGGAAAATGGAAAATGGAAAAAATTGATTGTATCTCCTAGCATTTACTTTTTCACATAGTACCTTATAGTAATTAATTTCTAAATATAGTACCTTATAGTTATAATTCCTATAATATATAAATATATATATATATATATATATATGTGTGTGTGTGTGTATGCACTACTTAAGAACAAACATAAAATATCTTTTCAATATAAGATTAGTAAATATACAATAATATAGAAAAAGCATTAAATAATATTAACAATAACACAAAAATAGTTTAACATGAACATTATACAATGAAGAGATACAATTAATTCAAACAATTAAACAACTTACCTATTTTGAATTTCTTATTTTCATCCATAATTGATTTTCTTCTTGCCCTAGCTTGTTTACCTTGATCGTCTTTGACTGTGCATGAAAGCATATTAATCTCAATAAATTAAAAGTGAAGATCTTGTAAGAAAAATAAATATTTTGAGTTATATAACTAAAATATTTTTTAAAAGTACCAGAATTTTTCTAACTAACAAATATTTCTAATTATATGGGTGTTAATAAAATAGGTGTATCAAATAA